>CM042955.1:43412381-44657381 GCA_023678885.1 Pogostemon cablin
TGTTTAGGAAATGTGAGTGTTGAGGCATATGAAAGGATTGTGAATTTCCTGATCTAGCTGTTCATTCAGAGGCGTAAATCGATTCAAGAGAAATTGCACTAATTTCAGATACCTTCTGGAATGATCAAATATGAAACTTATGAAATGGGAGGTGTGTTCCTTTTTTTTTTTGTTCATCTGAAGTAGGAATTAATATTTATTTCTTTTCTTTTGAATTATAATTATATATTATAATTTTTCTACAGATGAGACATTAATGTGTGGAATTTGACAAAGAGCAAATACAATCCCCCTTATCTCCTTAATCTAATACAAAGTAAGTCCTCCATCAATCTTATTTGAGTATTATTTTTTTCTTCTTCCAAGTGTTGTATTCTCCTTTTTAAGTTGTGTAATTGTGTCATCATTCGTTGGCTGCTTATAATGTCAAAACTCTTAGAAATAATAGTTGGACTTTGACGTAACTTTGTTAATCTATTTTTGCGCCTTAAACTAATGTTCTCTCTTAGACAAAATTCTTTATCTAATTTTGTATTTCTTTTAGCTTTTTTTTTTCAGATGAGTTAAGGCTTCATATAAATTCTTTATCTATTTTGTATTTCTTTAGTGAATTTGTGTAGCATTGAGTATGTTCTCTAGCAATATGGAATCAATGAATGATGGACTAATAATGTTGTGCCTTTAAATTTCTTTACAAATGATGCTATTATACTTCTGTAAAATATGTAATTAAATGTGTATTTATAGGAATATACTCTGTTTACAAATTATTCCACTATATATCTATACATATATAAATATAAAATATATAATTAAAATGTGTATTTCAAAGCATATATGCATAAAAGACGTGGAGAATCTTTCAAGTCATGACTAAACAAACGGATTTGGCTTGGAAAAAAGTATATGGCATTTTAATACAAGTCAGTCTGCATTTAGATGGCTTCTAGATTTTGTTGATAATACTTCACGAGTGTCTTGATATGATTGTTATACGTTTTTCCACTTTATATTTTGTTAAGTTACTTTCAATTACATTAAGTTTTAGTCTGTGATGTCTCTTAATATTGTTTCTTGGGCAGTAGATTGAGATCCTCAGTGGATGAATTATTCTCACTATTTTGATTTTGCAAGTTTTTATTTTATTACTTTAGATGAAAAGGTCATGGGCCATAGAAATATAGAATTGATCTCAAGCATCAGAGTACCAATAACTTAATACATGTTATTTTAGTTGCTTATCTTTGTTGCCACAATAGAACTTATGCTTACTTTTTCTTTAGCAGTTTGCTCACTGGACTTTTAAGGACTCATTTAATATTTGCTTTGGCTGAGTGTCAGGAGTAAAAAAAAAAGGATATTTCCCACAAGGTATTGTTCATTAAATTATACATTTTTTCCCTTTTGTTATGTACTTTATTTTAATCAGCTATTGTTATTTCTTAAATTCATCTTTTTTGTTTAGCATGTCATTAAAATCTTAATTTGTCATAATTCCATTAAACTAAACTTTTTATTTTTAAGGGAGATGAAAGCATACTTTCTATTTTGTTAGATTTTGTTAGAAGTGAGTTGTTTATATGACAATGGGAAACTTAAAGAAGATGTGAAGGAATATGGAGCAATTGATGGGTGCGTGCTTTCGTCCGCGTGCTTTGATGTAAGAAAATTGTAGTTTTTTTTTGGAAAAAAAACTTTTTTTTGGCTTTCACTTTTAGCTGTTGATGGGTTGTTGGTGATAGGGTGAGAAGGATAAGATGAAGCCCCACTTAGATTTTTCAGTTCAACTTTTTTGCAGAGCGTGTTTTGTTCCTTGGTTTTGGATTTTTAGGCATGCTTTCTTTGATTGGTTGCACTCATACTCTACTAGATTCTCTGAATATTTTTCTTGGTCATATTCTTCATTCCTTCCATAACTGAATAATAGTAATAATACGTGTATCATCTTGGACTAGGTTCTTGCATATTTGGCCTTTCCTCCACCAAGTGTAGAGGTCGTCAAAGAAATAGAGGAAAAATTAGAGATGGAAGGTACATTGTCAAAGAAACTATTCTTCTCCTCATACTCAGGTGATCTAATGTCAATCACAATCTGTTATAACTTATGATCATGATGGTTATCTCTGTTTTGATGCAAGTAGTGGGGTTAATTAGCATAAAAAAGTTTGGTAAGTTTACTGTAATACAACTACATGGGGTAAAGATGCTATTATTATTTGTGTTATTGAGATTGTCTCATAAATAGAATAGTTAATTTCTGTTAAAAGATTTGAAAGTAGAGCTGTTAGAAGAGCTGCAACGATCCAATTTAACTTTAGTTTTACCTGAATCTGAGGTAAAATTCATAATGCTAATTAAAATCAATGTAGTAGTCGGTCTGTGTTAATGTACCTCAAAGTGACTCTTATATTCATAGTTTCCTTACATCTGAATACACAAATGGAATATTTTTCTTTCTCTATTATCTTTTATTTTATTTAATAGATTTACTAATCTAAATAATAGCTAAATTTATTTGATTTTGTTTAGCTTGCTAATCTTGGCAATATGTCTTTCTTTTCAGATTGGGGATGACCTCCGTAGTTACACAAAGAAAGAGATTAAGGTATATTATTTTGACTATAAAAGAGGTTATATTTTCTTTCGTTTTATACTTCCATTCATTTCATTTTGATTATAAAAGAGGTTATATTTTCTTCAGACAATAAATGGAAAACGACGTTGTTGTAGAAACTGTCGGTCTGTGTTAATGTACCTCAAAGTGACTCTTATATTCATAGTTTCCTTACATCTGAATACACAAATGGAATATTTTTCTTTCTCTATTATCTTTTATTTTATTTAATAGATTTACTAATCTAAATAATAGCTAAATTTATTTGATTTTGTTTAGCTTGCTAATCTTGGCAATATGTCTTTCTTTTCAGATTGGGGATGACCTCCGTAGTTACACAAAGAAAGAGATTAAGGTATATTATTTTGACTATAAAAGAGGTTATATTTTCTTTCGTTTTATACTTCCATTCATTTCATTTTGATTATAAAAGAGGTTATATTTTCTTCAGACAATAAATGGAAAACGACGTTGTTGTAGAAACTATTTTGGCAGATAGAGACAAGGTTTTACTTGAATTTGACGTAGATTTCATAATGTTGATTAAAATTAGTTTTTTTACATATGTATTATAAGTTTGAGTTGTTTTGCATGTTATAACTCGATGATTACTTGGTGTTTGTTCATCCTCTTTACTGTATATTTTATGTTTTTCTTTCCTTTAGTTTAACATCCTTAGTTTCCCCATTGTGTATGTTTCTTATATCTGTTTTTCGGGTTAATCGCACTCTTCTTATCCTATTTGCTTTCTACAGCCCAGCAGTGAATCTCTTTAGACACATGTTTTCCTTTCTTCTCAAAATATTTGATGTGAATAATTTTTGACATAGATATTATAACTTTGAGCTGTTTTGCATGTTATAATGCGATAATTACTTAGTGTTTATCTTTCCAGTTTACATTTTTTTTAATATTTTTTAGTGATGACAAAAATGGAACTGCTGATAGTATTATATCAATGGCAGATGACAACTATAGATTAAGGTTTGAAATCATATTGAGGCTTTCATGGAAATTGATCGTAGTTGTGGTGACGGTTCTATGCATTCTGGTGAGAGCGAGTTGATTGCAGCAGAAGATATCCTCCTTTATGTTGTAACATTACGTGGAGAACATGGGTAATTTCTATGCCTCAGCCACAATTCTTTGGCGGATGAATATTTTAGTAATTTTTATGCATATCATAAGAACCATTTTGCTTGGAGCCCTGTTGAGTTGACTGTTAGGCTTCCCATTTTCTTGGCCTGAAAATTGTGACTACTATTATTGCATTTCAGAGAAAGAGAATAAAGATTTATATCACTTTGCAATCCCCCTTGAGATGAATTGAACATAACATTTTGCCTTTTCAAACTCTCGCATCCATATTTTTGCGCGGTGCTGTATAATTTAATTTTCAACTTACTTTGGACTTATTTATAGATAAGATGATGTAGCATATCTTTATGTCTCTTTATCAACTTTCAATATTGTGTCCCATGAGGAGTGGATTAGTTTTTCAGTATGAAAAATGTGATTGCTTATCCGAAAAGTATATTTTGCGTTCCAATACAGGATTCAAACAGTTCACTTGCTGGAGAAAAAGGTTGTGGTCGTTTGAAAAACTTGCAGAAGTTATTGAGAATGATAGCACATGAAATTTCTAGCCTGGTTTATGGCTATCATAAGAAAGCAGTTTTTTCCTGCCAAATGACTCATATCATCTCTAATTATTATGATTATTTTAATTTTATTTTTGTGCCCATCTTCCTTACCCACTTCATTTCTTATGCAACTCTATTTGCTGCCTTTTGTTTTCCTTATTTGCACTTATTTTTTCTCCATAAACCCTTTTAAGGAGCCACCTGAAAGTAAATGCTTTTATTTTTGTTATAAGAGAATTTTGTGTGTTAGTTTTTTCTATAATAATAGTATTGCTATTTACTAAACCTGCTCTGATATGCACAATAAGTCTATTAATATTTTAAATATATTAGTATTGCAATGAAAATTAATTGGTTAATTTCATATTTAACTTTCTGTACTGCTACTCAATGGTTTAAGCTCTTTCATGCAAGGCTTAATATTACATTTTTAATGGGCTCGTCACTTTTTAAGCACAAATGTAAATTGGCAGATGTAATACAATGCAGTCACAGAGTTGCTTGAAATTGTTTCTTGCTTGGTTTATCTGAAGCATTCAGAAGTTTTATGCTTAATACATGTTTCACTTTTGCTTCGTGTTTACCGATTCAGGTGTTCTTGATGGATCAAAACTGCTTATTAGTTCTTCGATGGTTATTTCTTACGTTTCCCTTTATGTTGCAATCAGATTTCTGCGCTCTTTCACTCCTTTCTATAGTAGATCAAAGGTTTGTGAGGATTTTATTGAGTGCTATGTCTTTCACCCATATATAGTGCATATCCAATTGTTGCAGTATTCGTGTGATTCACTTCGTAAGTAAAATCGATCTACTTGATGCATATCAAAGTTGAGATTCTTATTGATGGTGGTGATAAATATACTTGGAAATTTAATATTAATTATATTTTGTTAACTTTATGTGTGGTGATAGTGGTGCCAATGGTGATAATATAAAATATTTGCGTGTTGTGTTCCCAAATAGTTGTATTGTGCTCCCTTAAAATTTTCCCCTTTTGCACTTTTTTTCAAAAATTTCATGTTTAATTAAAATATGATTACATTTATTCAACTTAGACTCTGGTAGGAGTAATTAAAAAAGAAATTAAGAGAGGGACTTTATTGTTATATCTAAATTCAGTTTTGATTATCATATGTGCATTAGAAATTAATTTCGATGTCTGCTTACTTTTTTACAGCCTATGAATAGTCTAAATTAGATAATCAGTAAAGCATCCGTAAAAATTCCAAGGTATGTAAATCTAGATTTACAGAGTATACTTTCTGAAATTGTAGTTTCAATGTCAACATGAGCAATAGAATTTACAGGTATTAATTGGTTAATTTTAGCTACAGCTCATTTCTAATCTTTTTTGAAGTTATGAATGCATAGTTTTTTTTTCTTTTTGTGTACTTTTGTCAATTCTTCCGAAATGGCTATAACCTGTTCTATACTCGATTTAATATTCGCTTATTTTTTTTCTTTAGTGTTTAGGAATAAAATATCCAATGTGACCACCAAATATGTTTGATCCTTTCGGGTATGAGTGGCAAGATATGATCATAAATCTCGATATAGGGATGCTAAGGTTTAACAAAATTTCGTACCATGTATAAAATTAATAAATTTAATAATTCATCAAAAGTTTGCTATTTTGCTTAGATATGTATGAATCTTAAAATACTTACTATAATAAATTATAAAATAAAGTGAATAATTCTGCATAACTATATTTAGTAATTTATTTATTACTATTTTTTAAAGTTAAAAATGTGGTTTGTATAAATTTAATAGTTATAACAAGTCAATTACTAATAATTAACCTTATAAAAACATGTTTCAAACTTATTAAGACTTTATAAAAATAATTAGTTCCTTAAATTATGAGATAATATTAAACAAAGTTATTTAAATCATATTGAGTTTATATATAGTCAAGACAAACTAATACCAAATCACTGATCAAACTTGGGACACTTATTTGGTTCTCCTTGTCTCTGTCCTTGCTCCACTTGAACATTTGATTTCGGCCTCTGAAATGGCATCGGCCTCCTATCATCTATCCCAAACTGCTGCGCTGGTTTCTATTGAATTGACGTCTGATAGTCTGCGCCGCTTGTTCAGCAATCTGGGCCCTTTCTGCAACTTGTGAGTATGTTGCTCCTTGCAGTCCCGCCATACTCACATCTCTGAAAAGCTCAGGCCTTAAGCCTTCCACGAACCTATCCACTTTCAGTGCCTTTGTACTCACCATATATTCCGCAAACCTCGACAACTGCTCAAACTTACGAAGGTAATCTGTGACTGACATACCACCCTGCTTCAACTCTATGAATTCATTCATCTTCATTGCTCTCACTGGTGCTGTAAAGTACTTGTTCCTGAAAAACTCCTTAAACCTTTCCCAAATCATAGTCGTGACATCCTTGATACTTTTGATTGTATCCGACCAATAGCCTGCACTTTCTCGTAACATGAAAGAAGCACACAACACTCTGTCCCCATCTGGAATTCTACTATATTGAAACATGTTTTCCACCATACGTAACCAATCCTCTGCTTCTGTGGGGTCTGCTGTATCCTCAAATATTGGAGGGCTCAGCTTTCGAAATGTCTCACAAACCATTTCCACACGTTCTACTTGACGTCAATCTTGATTAGCATTACCCTCTGGTTGTCCACCCACATCTCTCTGTTGAATTAGTTGTTGTATCTGTTGAGACTGACATTCTACCAATTCCATCAGTGGAGTAATCACTGCATCACGATTATTTCCTTCAGTAGGTGCTGCTTGCTCAGCAGCTTTATCCCCTTAAGAACTCTCACCTGTAGCCCTTACCACTTTGTCTACTAACTACGAGTCCTACACCACATGGCCAATATAATTTATAAAATGCATAACAACATAGAATGAAAGTAACACTTACCTGCAAGGCTGTGCTCCCAAGGAATGAGCTCATGTACATAGACAGTCTGCAGGACCCAAACTGTGCTCTGATACCACTCTAACACGACCCACCTTACATAACTTATAATTCGCATATTAATTAACATAAACATCATCATTATAAAAACCCGCATATTATGATTTTTTTCACATAATATATTTATAATTAAAACCATCACACCAGTTCAACATACGTAACTGGTTTCTGATAACACTTCAAACCACCCAAACTTGTCAAATACTTATTATATTACATAACCAAAATATCAGCAGAAACAAAATAAACCCACGGCCTAGCCCAACAAGTCGTCATCTATGTATATCCGCTCAAAATTTTGTAGGAGCTTTACAGCTTGCACAGTCACATCATAAAACTCAATCATCAACAGGCTCACCTACAATGCATATACTAGTGAGACAAAAATCTCAGTAAGTAGAAATCATGCATGCCAGTGCATGAAAATGCATTTAGTTTTCTATCGCCTATTTTCTAGTCTTTCTAATTGATCTCTTTTATTTTGAAAACTGTTCACGTTTTGGGATCCCCACGACACACTTATGATATGCACCTCAAATGAGCTCAATAGACACACTTAGTGTCGGATTAATTTTTTTCGATCCCTGAATAAAGTATTGGGGATGATTTTTCTAAACCCCGAATAGAGATGAGCCGATAAACGACATGTTGAGTCAACACATGACTCGGATCACTCCGTGATCCTTGAATAAAAGGGAGCCGACAAGGGACTCGTTGAGTCAATGTATGACTCGGATCGCTCCGCGATCCCTGAATGGGGTGAGTCAACTCATGACTCGGATCGATTTTCGGCGGTCCCTGAAAAAGTGCATATATAGTGGTCGCATACACCATTAGTATTTTATTAATTTGAAAAAAATGCTTTTCATGATTATGCATGGTATGCAACCAGGACAATTAAATATGCATCATAAACCACTTATGATATCAATATCAATATTTTATCACAATAAAATAACAACTTAATTTCAATTTACACAGATCCACTTCTGGAACGACAACTTCACCTTAATCACATAGATTTATTTATAGAATAACAACTTCACCTTGAATCACATGGATCCCTTTTTAGAATAATAACCTCATCTTGAATCGCACAGATCTTATAAACAATATCTTCTCAGATCATACAGATCTATATTCAACAGTTTTCGATCACACAAATCTATATAGGACAATGATATTATCTCAAATCACATAAATCCACAACTTGTATCACAATTTAATCTCAAATAATTCATGACGTAATTAAACTAATAAAAAATAATTTGTAACAGAATTATCACATATTAAACATAAATAATTCACACACAACATATGTTTATGCATTGTAGTTGAACTTCTACTTACCTGGACTCCGACAATAATAATATTATAGACCCGTGAAGAACTGTAACTAATTTCTCCTTCCCGTACAGGCACGACCCTCTCTTTTTTTTTCTTTCCTTTTATCTCCTCTCTCCTTCTCTCTCTCTCATTTTCTTTCTTTATCTCTCTCCTTTTTTTTCTTCCTTTGAAATCAGTTCTCTCAATACTTAATGACTAAGATATAATACATTTACAAATTAAAACGCATACATTTTCTTACCACTATTATTATTACGAGAACACGTGTGATACTTAATAATTAAGAAATAGTGTATTTATACAAATAAAATAATTTAATTATATATTTAAATTAATGCACGTAAATATTTATCCACATATTTATTCACATATTGTCATCATTCTTATCACAGATGTCTCAAATAAAATGTAAAGATAAATAAAATGTAGAAACAATTACCACATAATTGTCACATTATTATCACATAATTGTCACATAATTATAAAATGCACATAACACAAATTAAATTATATTGGCACATGAGTAGTGAGAAGCTTGGGTATCACAATTAAAATATTATTGCTGCACTACCGTTCTAATCCCATAATTACGTTATGGGATCCTTCTTATTATGAGCTCGTTAGTCTCCCCATGTTTAAGATATACAATGCCCATTAATTAATTAAGTTACTGACAACTCCATTAATTAATATCTCATCCAAGAGTAGTAACACTCAACCTCATTATCATGCCGGAATAAATCCACCTGCAGGGTTTACATGATAATCCTTATGAGCTCCTCAAGGGGACATCATCAACCTATTTAATAGGACACAGATTCCTTCTACAATCAACAGCACACCATAGAGACAACACTATTTCCCAACTCACCGAGTTTATTGATTTAATTACATGTAAATCTCACCCATTGATAAATCAAAGAAATACATACAACCTTACGTGTCGAGGTTATTGTATAGGGATTAAGAACACGAACATCAATAATAATAGAGATCAAGTTTTCCTATATAGTCAGTATAAATCGAACGATCTCAAGAGGTCCTGCTCAATACACATGAAGTGCACTAATGTGATTCTATAGTCAAGACAAACTAATACCAAATCACACTACAACCATCCCGATAGAGAGTCCCCATTTATCTTAGTTGTGAGCATCTGTTTATACTTTATAAGAAAATCGATAATATGATCTTCCGCATGTTGTCGCACAACATATTATTTACAATTAAAGTAAGTGGACTATTGCATCGTACATAAAAATAAATTATAAGACACAATCATTTGATCATATGATTCTCATTTCAAATAAATTGTTAAAACATTGTTCATACTAAAGTTTGACTTTTAGTATACAATCCAACAATTATTTGGGCCAATATCTTCTCTGCACAGTTTCTGTGATGTTTTCATAGGTGTCTTCAAAGGCTTGGCATTTTCAAGGCCGAATCTTTTTACCAAGATCTTTGCATACTTACTCTATGAGATAAAGATACTACTTTCACTTTACTTGATTTGGAGGCCTAAAAAGTAATTTAGGTCACCAACCATGCTCATCTCAAACGTGGTAGTCATTGCTTTGACAAAGCTTTCCATCATCACTTGCTATGCTGCTCCAAATACGATGTCATCAACATATATTTGAGAAAAATTATATTGTTCAAAATTATTAACTAGTTGTTCATAGTTATACACTAATTGTGCAAAATTATTATGCAATACTTGTTGGATTGTATGCTAAAAGTCTAGCTTTAGTATGAACAATGTCATAACAATATTTGAAATGAGAATCATTGATCAAATGATTGCATCTTATAATTTATTTTATATGCATGATGCAATAGTCCATTTACTTTATACTATAGATAATATGTTGTGCGACAACACGCAGAAGGTCATATTATCGGTTTCCTTATAAAGTATAAAAAGATGCTCACAACTGAGATAGACGGGGACTCTCTATCAGTATGGTTGTAGTGTGGTTTGGTATTAGCTTGTCTTGGCTATAGAATCACATTAGTGCACTTATGTGTATTGAGCAGGACCACCTGATGTCGTTCTTCTTATACTGACTATATAGTAGAACTTGATCTCTGTTATTATGGAAGTTCATGCTCTTAATCCCTATACAATAACCTCGACACGTAGGGCAGTATGTATTTCTTTGATTCATCAATGGGTGAGATTTATAAGTATTAAATCAACAAACTCGGTGAGTTGGGAAGTAGTGCTGTATCTATGGTGTGCTGTTGATTGTAGAAGGAATCCATGTCCGTTATAGGTTGATGATGTCCCCTTGAGGAGCTCATAAGGTTTATCATGTAAATCTTGCAAGTGGATTAATTTCCGGCATGATAATAAGTTTGAGTGGTACTACTCTCGGATGAGATATTAATTAATTTGAGTTGTCAGTAACTTAATTAATTAATGGACATTGTATATCTTAAACATGGGGAGACTATCGGGCTTATAATAAAAAGGAGCCCAGAACATAATTTTGGGATTGGACGGGTAGTGCAGTAATAATATTTTAGTGGACTATATTATTATTATTGGATTTAATTAAAAGCTTTGGGCTAAGCTTGATTAATTAAATTCAATTGAGGCCCAGCCCAATTTCTCCTCCTGGTCCCTGCTGTAGCCCAATTATATAAGTCATCTCAGTTCCTGTTAAACCTAAGTCTGTGCCTCTTTTGACACACGGGAGAAAACAGAGAGCAGAATGAGAGAACTCTGGGGATTATTGACCACCCAACACCAGAGTTGACTTTGGGACATATGGTAGAAGATCAGAGGTGTTCTTCACTGCTGTTCATCCTCTACATCGATCCAGAAGTATGGTAAACACGTTTTATGCTTCCGCTGATTTTGTTTACCTGTTTTACTAACGATCACGTTGAAGCGCACGATCCAATTGCCCAACAATTGGTATCAGAGCGTTGGTTTCGTGGTGATAACATGATTCATTAGTTTATGTGATTAATTGATTTTATCAGGTTTTAATCACATTTTTTTCGTGCTTCTTGTGATTTAATTATCGGTGAAAGCATGAATTTTGGGTTTGGTTTGTCTAAGATAATCCATGATATCCTATGTTATGGTAAATCTGGTACATTTTTCATTGCTGTACATGGTGTGATTACATACTGTATGTTACGATGTTCTATCACACACACACGGATAATTCACCGGTGAAAGAAAGAAAAATACACTCGAGGCAGAAACCACCAACCAATCTGTTTTCCTTCACCGTCTCTGTTCATGGAAAGAAAGTGGCATTCACTCGTGGCTGAAAGGCAGAAACACACACGGCTGAACTCCTCTCGCATGAAAGAAAGTGGCTGGACGGTGACTCAGGCAACGTCATGTGGCGGCTGGAACAATGCCGTGAACACGAGGGCTTGAACACGTCGCTTGTGGCGTTGGTGAATGGCTGGATTCGAAAGGCTAGCGATGGGTCAGATTGGCGTGGCTGGGTGATGACAGGTGTGACTGCCGATGACCGGTGTCAAAGATGAGATGTCTGGTGGTTGGCAAAAATTACAGCGGGAAACGTTGAATGGAAGATCGGTGGCGCACGTGCGAGCCTCACGGTCGGATGATCTGATGGCGACAAGCTGAGGCAGTTTCCGGTCGCGTCTAAGGCAGGTTCCCGGTGACTCCGATCGATGTAGCGCCGAGTATATCGGGCGTCCTATGGCGACGGCAGGTGGCGGCAATAGACCTGCTATCGACACAGGTCCTATCGACGGCGAAGTCTGGTCGTTGATTGTGGACTCGGCGGCGCTAATGGTCGACGGATCTGGAGGGTCTGTAACAGCCGCCTGCTGGTGCACGGCGATGGCAAGCAGTCGCTGGGTTGAGTGCGGAGGTTGAGCGGCGGAACGGCGACTGGTTTGGCTATAGTTGTGCGTCCGGCAAGGTGTTGTCGTGGCGGGCCGGCGATGCTGCAAGGTGTGGACTGGCGTGACGGCGGTGGACTGGGGCACGACCGACGACGGCTGCTGCACGATGTTGGCGGCTGTCAAATAGGGCAGCAGCTTATGGGCTGCCCATTTGGGCCTTGTTTTAATTTGGTATTGGGCTGGGATTTGGGCCCAAATTTTAATCAAAAGGATATTGGGCTGATGGGCCCTATTTTAATTAAGGTGTATTTGGGCTTGATTCTCTAGTTCATGGGCTGATGGTTTAATTATAGGGCCCAATTCAGTAATATATTAGGGGCTGCTCATTTATTTAATTTGTTTTTGGGCTTTTGAGCCCAAATTTTAATTAAATGGTAATGGGCTGCTGGGCCAATATTAATTGCTGGTTTTAATTAATTGTGGATAATGGGCCAAGCATGATAATTAATTAATTATATTAATGGACTAATTTTGTGCTAGTGGGCTTAGTGGAATTAATTTAGTTTTGGGCTAAGATTATGGGCCATAGATAATGAGTATGATTAATTAATTAATCTACTGCTCATTTTGTGCTTATTTGTTGCTCTTCAGGCCCAAATTAATTGATCCACTATTTATACAATTAATTATGTTATATAACTGATTAATTGATTTAATTGTCAATTATTGTTGTATATGTGAAAGACATGTTCTATGTAATTTATTTATTTAAATTGCTGTTAATAGAAGCATGCTATTTTGTATATTTTATTCTGGAATATTATATGCATGTTAAAACCCTCGGTGTTAAATAACTAAGTGGGAGAGGGGATTGGCAATAAATTCCCACGGCCTCCATTATTGGTTTGTAAGTGATGTGAGTAAACTTGCGCGTTGGCATTAGAGCCTTCCTCCCTAACGGATGAGTTTATTCACGGATCACTGGTACAAACTTATTTAAATAATTATTGTTTGTAATGTGATGCATATGGACTTGCGCGTTGGCTATAGTGCCTTCCTCCCTAACGGATGAGCTTATATGCGGTTCACTAGTACAAACTTATATAATTGATGGTTGTAGAAAGTTATCTGAGCGCGTGTGTACTTCTCCAACAGTAAGGCACACAAGCTTGGGCAGCGGACTTGAGATCAAATAATGGTGTACACTTAGATGTGAATAATTAGTATCCTCCCCAACGGAGTCACTGCTATTATTTACATGGCTAAAGAGGAACCGACTATTAATTATTTTGTCATAAAGTTAGGTTGACAAATGAAATTAATGGGTAAAACCTTCTCTTGTAAATGTTCGGGTTTGTAAACGTCCACCCTAACGTGGCTTGCAGACTTACGGTGCTTGAGATATCGGTGAATTTTATTTTATATTATTTTGAGGGAATCAATATAAAAGGATAAAATTCGAAGATTTGATCGGAACATTTATTTGTGATTCTCTGAATTTCGAATGGTTTTATTTCACTAATTGTTAACTAAAAGACATTATATTTACTTGTCCAAATTAGATGATTAGAAAAGAATCTTGGTTTTGAAAATTACTGCTTAAGAAAATACATGTGTATTCTCACAAAGGACGTCTCATGATGCCTATTAAAGTCTCTAGTGAAGAGATGAGGGGTTCATAGAAATATGATGATCTCATGTAACTCTTCGGATACTTGAGTAAATTAAAAGGCAGAAGATCATGGTTGAATTGATAAATGAATTGGAAAAGCTTGGAATAGAAATTGAAAGGGAAACCTAAATCAATTTATTCTTCACAATTTGCCTGGATGTTTTAAGCAAGTTCTACCTGAAATACGAGAGGTTGTATATGGTGGGAAACTTCTAACAAAACATATGGCAAAAGAAAGCCAATTTTCATCATGATGTGAACAAATTTAATATCTTATTTACTAATGGTTTGAACATGATTAGTGATGTCATCTACTGATACGAAGTATGTAGATACTGGAATCACTAAATGTTTATCACTGAGTAAGGATAAGATTGTTAATAACATGGGTAAAACTACAAAGGTAGTTGCTATTGCAGTGGGAGTTGTTTATTTATCTCATGATAAGAATAAACGATTGATTATGAGAAATTGTCTTTACGTACGTTTCATAGAAAGAATTTAATTTCGATTTCTATGCATTAACGGATGGATACTTCATTTCATTTAAATGACATGGTCATAGTAATGAGGAATGAGGCTATAATTCGTTAAAAGTACGTTGGTGGATTAAAAGTATACTCTTGAATCATGTACATCCCACAGATGCAATAAATAGTAATTAAATAATGCATCTTCTAATATTAGTAAGAGAAAGGAACCTTCGGAGATGAACTAAACATACATTTGGCGTCTAAGACTAATTCATTTTACTTAAGTAGGATTCAAAAGTTGATAGTCGATAGACCGTAAGGTTTATCTGAAGTGGAAACTATCAGACTTGCGAGTCTTGCTTGGAAGTAAAAATGATTAACTGCCTTTTCAAGGCTGTGGGGTGTAGAGCCAAAGATATATATGTTGGAATTAGTTCATTCTGATTCAAGCGAACCTAATATTATCCAGGCGAGAGGTGGTTATGAATATTCAAAGATTATTCTGGAAACCAATATATTTATATGATGCACTGCATGTCTAAATTCTTTGATTAATTCAAGAATTGTAAGGCTGGCACAGTGAAGCGTCATGGAAAATATATTAAGTCATTACGATTCAATCATGATGGCGAATACCTCTTGGGATAGTTAGGAGCTATTGATCAGAAGTTGAGATTAAATCTCAAGTTGACTACACCGGGTATGCCCCAGCTGAATGGTGTGGTGGGTAGAAGGTATTAGGCTCTTATGGTTATGATTAGATAGATGATGAATTATTTGGAATAATTAAATTCATTTTATGGATATACCCTAGATACAGTAATTCGTGAAACGTTTGTCTGTATATGGGATATCCTAGAAAAATGGAGGGTGATTTATTTAGTCCAAAAGATCGAAGGATAATTGTTAACTCAATAACTAGATTTTTGGTAAAGGACTATGTAATAAATCACAAACCCATGTATAAGTTGTTCTAAAGGAAGTGAGAGGAAAACACAAAGTGTAAGTACCAAGTGTACAAGAGGATATACCACAAGGTAAACTGCAACACGTGTCACGTCTGATACACAATTACATGTAGTGCCTTGTCGTAGTGGGAGGGTTGTATGACAACCCATAAATATATGTTTTGGGAGAGTCGTGAGACTTGATCCTTAGTAAACATGGTATTGTCCCACGGATACGACGTAACACTACAAGATGAAAATGCGGAATCTTAGTAAGTTGCAATGCATGTTAAAATAGAATCTACGGGTTCTATATTAAGTCTGGGAACTTGTATGACCACTAAATGGTGTAAAAGCCATTGCAAGGGTCAAAGGAAATAAAAGAGGATCATATGGAAAGGTGAAAACCTTGGAAGCAAAGCTTGTTGCGAAAAAGTGTACTCAGAAAGAAATGGTTCGATTATGAGGAAACATGTTCGCTGGTAGCTATGCTTATGTTGATCCGGATTCTTTTATTGCTGCTATGAGGAACATCAAATAGATGTCAAGACATCTTTCCTGATTGGAAGTCTTGAGGAAAACATCTATGTGAAGCAATCAGAGTGATTCATTGCAAAGTACTAATAGCATTTTAATAGTAAGCTTAATATTGTCCAGCGATGGACTAAAGCAAGCTTAAAGATCATGAAGCATCTGTTTTGATTAGGTAATCCAGTGGCATGGATTTAAATCAATGAGCGGATGAGTCTTGTGTGTTGTAAAGAGTGACAGAAACGTGGTGATGTTTCTTGTACTATACGTAGATAGTATCTTGCTCATTGGAGACAATGAAAGAGTATTATCGGGCGTATGGGTACGGTTAATAAAGCGGTAGAGATGAAGGACTTAAGAAAGGCAAAATATATCCTTTTGATCACGGTAATACGGATCACAAGAAAGGATATTATGCTTATCTCAAGTTTCATAAAATGATACAGTCCATACTCGTTTAGCATATAAATTTATCTAAGTGAATGTGTCTTTGAGACACAAGAAGAAGATAAATAGGATGAAAGCGGTTCCTTATGCTTCGGCGAATAAGGAAGCTTAATCTAAGGAATGCTATGAACGATGTTGGATATCTGTTTTGCTGAATGCATGAACAGTGGGTATCAACGTAACCCGAAACAAGAATGATGAACTGTAGTAAGACATATATAAAGTGCCTGAGAAGGACTGGAAATTATATGTGTACTTACTGGACAGATTCACTGCTTCTTGTGGATTATGTAGATTCAGATTTTTTAGTCAGATTGGACGGCAGTAAATTCACCTCAAAGGTTATCTGTTTAATCTTAGGAAGTAGAGTCATAATGTGGAGGAGTGTTATATAGAAATATATTTCAGACTCCGAACTCCATCATGGAAAGATGATGAATTGGAGCCTATGAGGCAGCCAAAGTATCTATATGACTCTAGAGACTTCATGATGGACTTTGAAGTGTTTCTAAGTTTGCCCAAGGTAATCACAATTTACATTGATGATATTGGTGCAGTTGCAAACTTGAAGAAATCACAAGTCCATAAGGCAATTAAACACATGGAGCGCGAGTACCACCTGTTACGAGAAATCGTATGATGAGGAGAAGGTTGTTGTCGCCTAGATTGCATCGGATGATGACCTAGTATACCATTTACAAGGACCTTAAGGCGAGAGCTTTTAATGGTCGCGTAAGTGGGAGTAGGAATCAGATATATGGCAGAAGACATGACAGCATAGTCTTTTAGTATAAGTGGGAGATTGTTGGATTGTATGCTAAAAGTCTAGCTTTAGTATGAATAATGTCATAACAATATTTGAAATGAGAATCATTGATCAAATGATTGCATCTTATAATTTATTTTATATGCATGATGCAATAGTCCATTTACTTTATACTGTAGATAATATGTTGTGCGACAACACGCAGAAGATCATATTATCGGTTTCCTTATAAAGTATAAACATATGCTCACAACTGAGATAGACGGGGACTCTCTATCGGTATGGTTGTAGTGTGGTTTGGTATTAGCTTGTCTTGGCTATAGAATCACATTAGTGCACTTATGTGTATTGAGCAGGACCACCTGAGGTCGTTCTTCTTATACTGACTATATAGTAGAACTTGATCTCTGTTATTATGGAAGTTCGTGCTCTTAATCCCTATACAATAACCTCGACACGTAGGGCAGTATGTATTTCTTTGATTCATCAATGGGTGAGATTTATAAGTATTAAATCAACAAACTCGGTGAGTTGGGAAGTAGTGCTGTATCTATGGTGTGCTGTTGATTGTAGAAGGAATTCATGTCCGTTATAGGTTGATGATGTCCCCTTGAGGAGCTCATAAGGTTTATCATGTAAATCTTGCAAGTGGATTAATTTCCGGCATGATAATAAGGTTGAGTGGTACTACTCTCGGATGAGATATTAATTAATTTGAGTTGTCAGTAACTTAATTAATTAATGGACATTGTATATCTTAAACATGGGGAGACTATCGGGCTTATAATAAGAAGGAGCCCAGAACATAATTTTGGGATTGGACGGGTAGTGCAGTAATAATATTTTAGTGGACTATATTATTATTATTGGATTTAATTAAAAGCTTTGGGCTAAACTTGGTTAATTAAATTCAATTGAGGCCCAGCCCAATTTCTCCTCCTGGTCCCTGCTGTAGCCCAAGTATATAAGTTATCTCAGTTCCTGTTAAACCTAAGTCTGTGCCTCTTTTGACACACGGGAGAAAACAGAGAGCAGAATGAGAGAACTCTGGGGATTGTTGACCACCCAACACCAGAGTTGACTTTGGGACATACGGTAGAAGATCAGAGGTGTTCTTCACTGCTGTTCATCCTCTACATCGACCCAGAAGTACGGTAAACACGTTTTATGCTTCCGCTGATTTTGTTTACCTGTTTTACTAACGATCACGTTGAACCGCACGATCCAATTGCCCAACAATACTGTTGTGCAACAATTTAATATGTATTATGCAGATTCTTACACTTGTGTAGATTTAATTAATATAAAATGAATACTTCTAGTTAATACAGAGCAAAAACTGAATTTTCATAAATATCTATTATTTCTAAAAATATAGTTTGGATAAAGGTATAAATACCCCCAATTAAGGGATTGATAAATTTAATTTTGAGAAAGTACATGTTTTCAATTGAGTTTCATAAATATACTAGTATAGAGCTCGTGCGATGCATGAAATTTTTTTTATATAAGATGATAAGTATCTTAAAAATAAAAATAAATGCTTATAATCATTTCTTATTTAAATATACGAAATATTATATAAGCACCAATTATCCAGGCATCAAGCTTGTTATGGTAAATTTCTTATCGTTATATAATTCTGACTTCTAATTTATATTTATGAGAATCATTGTCGTAATACCAATGTTTAACTTAGGTTAATGACTTAAAAGTTCAAAGTCCCTAACTAATTATATTAATGTCAGATTTTTGCCTACCCTGACAAATACCATCATAACTCAAATACTCCCTCTCTTTTCCAGGAAGTAATAAAAAAATATATTCACTATTTGTCTATACTATTTTTTGTGTAATCAAATTCGTATTTTATATGAATAATCTGTTTCAATTGTATTTTTATCATAGTCTTAATCTACAATCTTAAAACTTTATGTACAATAATAGAAATACCTAACTTTAATAATCAAATTCATAGCAGTTGAACAGTCTCACAATAATTACCTTATATTTTTTCATGAGCCTTAGAATATAATAATCTTCCAATAAATATGATAAATTAATGATCATTAACATAATATCCTTAACATTTGTAATTGTAAAAAAAAAAGTCAACTTTTACTTCTATTGCAAATAAATCCCAACCTTTGAGAATTTGCAAAAAAAAAAAATCTCAGACATTTAAGTTTCGTACAAAACGCACCCGCACCCAAAGGAGAGGATTGACCGTCTGATGTGGTGTTGACCTTTGCCACATCATCTTTAAGTTTATTGCAAAAAAAACCTCAACCTTTACCTCTATTGCAAATAAATCCCAACCTTTGAGATTTGGGTAAAAAAAACCATCGGATTTTTTATATATTTTTTTAAGTTGCACCAATCTAATAAAAATTTATATTTTATATTAAAATTATATTCTCAAAATTATTATGTAATATAATAAAGTTTTAATATGATATTGATTTAATTCAACAATATATATTACAAAAATCTAATATTTAAAAAAATATTTGAAATTTGAAATTTTATTATGTTAGCAAAATTTATTATCTCTAATATTTAAGTTGTGAAAAATTATAAAACATCTAAATATTTAAATTCTTTTAATTTTTAAAACTTACATTTCAATTCTTACATACGTTTGTTTTTTGCACGTTAATTAAGGAATATAGTATTTTAATGGATAGTGAGCTTAAAGATGTAATATTTAATGCAAGTGGGTTAGTGTATTATTATTGTATGTGGGTCCCATAGTAATATATTAATTGTTTTAGTTGGATCATATGCCAAAAGGAGAAACGTAAAGATTGAAATGAAACGCCAAAAATAGAAATATGTAAAGATTGAAATGGGTGGAGGGAGTGCATGAAAATTTGGATTGTATAAATTAAAACTTAACTAATACTATTTTCTGTCCGTATAAAACTATGAGTTTATAAATTAAGTCTACATGAATTATAAACTATTTTTTTGTTAAAAATTTTTTGTCATCTAAGTATACACTCATATTTTGTCATATTAAATATAACATAAAATTACGAAAAAATTTTAAGACATGTTCAAGAATACTTTGATTTTATAAATTATAAAAATTTTATAATGTACTCCCTTTGTCCAATAGTTAAGTTCACCAACACTGTAGATACGAAGTTTAAGAAAAGTTACTTTTTGACCAACTTTATTGACTTTTTAGGGGTATTATGGTATTTTTAGGTAATAAATAAATTATAAAGTATGTTATTTGTGTTAGGTAAAAGTTATATTTTTGAAATTAATATAACTTTGAGGTTTTCGGTTAATGTGAATTTTTTTTTTTGGGTGGTGAACATAAGTGTGTGACAGACGAAAACGGAAAGTGTGAATATAAGTGTAGAACGGAAGGAGTATAAAATATTTTAAAAACTAAAATAAATTTTTATTATTTTATTTAATAATAATTCTCAATAGAAGTAAACATTAGGGTTTATTTTTGCAATTAACCCTAGATAACTAGGCAATATTATAAAAAGTCAAATAATAATAAGAAGGGGACAAGGAAAAGGAGAAATAGGAAAAAAACAAAAATAATAAGCCAAACAAACGACTAGCCAAAAAGAGCCTAAACATATGGCTCAAAAGAATAAAAACACGATTAAAGATACATAATGTGATAAAGCAATGAAGTTCAACTATAATCATGAGATGTGCCAGTGAGGCATGAAGGTGGCATGTAGCAAATAAAAGGGTTGATCTCGAGCTGAATGTCTTGGCCATAATTGGGTGAAGGCTTCGTGATCAGCAAGTGTGCCATGAGAGATGTGTTGTCCCGCCGGAGTGAAAAGCCCTACTCCTTTATTTACTGTCAGCACAAGAACAGAGCTAGTTGAAGTAAGCATCAAAGGGCAGGCCAAGGCATGAAGAATAAAGATCCTTAGCAAGCATCAAAGGGCGGGCCAAGGCATGAAGAAAAGAGAACCGAAAGATGGCAGTGAAAAGAGGCAGAAAGATTGCTAGAGAAGTGAGTCTATGATAGAGTAAGAAATAGACCCAATGGCTAAGTCTAAAACCACTGTATCAAAGACCCATGAGCTCAAGAGGAGTTTTAAAAAGAGACTAGCAGGTATAAGACATGATCAAAAGCTATATTCTCTGTAGGATAATCCGAGGAATACCAAAAACCAGAAAGAATAAGACAATCCAGACTTAATAATCTAATGACTATGAAAACTAAAGACTGGAAGAGTCTAAAACAAAAGGAAGACATAAAATCCAGAAGAATTTGTTCTTCCCCCATGGGATCAGCATAAGCCAAACATGGCTTAACAAAACCAAAACAACCAGAAGAGTGCGTAGTTAATTTGGATGAACAACCAACCTTGAGATCGCACGATGTCAAAGACAGAATCTGAACTAGAGGATCGGCATGAACGAAAAACAAGTAGGAAGGCTGGAGCCTACCGGAGACAGATGGAGGAAATGGCAGCGGCGGTCCTAGATGGGAGCTCGGAGCCATGAGCAGAGAGAATAGGAGGCACCCGTAATGACTAGACCAGCCGTGTCAAGCGCCGGCGAAGGCTGCCCTCGTCGGCTGGAGCAGCTGTAAGAACAGAGCGACTGCATTGCTGAGATCGCAACACCAAAAACAAATCGACCCCTAGATCGGTGTTGAGCACGGCGCAGCGAATTGAGGCTGGTTTAAGCAGCGGAGTACCGCGATGGTGTTGGGGAATCTAGCGCGGCCTAGAATTAAGGAGAACCCAGATATCCAGTCAGGGGGGCCACCAAAGAGGCGCTAGATCTGCCAGGTCCAGCAGAGAAGGCGAAGTTGCTTGTGGGTCTTTGTGAAAAGGGAGTCAATGCCCCCGAGAACGGATGCGATTGTGATAGAGGCGGCGGCCATCGGACAGCGAGCGGGGGCCAGATTTCATCCGGTTGGGGTCAGCGAACAGAGCTCCATCGGGGGTAAAGTTGATACAACTTGTAAAGAACTCACGTAAGAAGACAAATAGGCTGAAGATATAGAGAAAACAAGGAAAAAAAACGGTGAGAACGCGAGAGGGACAAGCCTACACAGCCGGCTGGAAACCTGCTCCCTCGCCCGAAAAAGCTTTCAAAGAGCCAGGGTTCTTAGAGATTGGAGAGAGCACAAATTTTAGAGAGAGAAAGCCACGTACATCTTTTACAATTAACCCTTGATTAATTTATTAGTTAGATAATTAATCAATTTCTTTATTGAATAAAAATAATTATGTATAATTAATAATATAGTAAAAATATATTGTAATTCCTTCAAGAAAATATTCCAATCTTAAATTAATTCATTAAATTATTGATTAAAATTAAATTATTGATTAATAAAATATCGATTAATTGAATTTGTTTAGTTTAAATTTGATTGATGATGATTGAAAAAAAAAATATCTATTAATTTAAATGATAATCTAATAATTAAGTATTGTCTGACGATCATGAAATTCAATAATTGAAATAATTAGTTATTGATAGAGGATGATTGATAATTAATACTCCCACCGTCCTACACTTATATTCATACTTTCCGTTTTCGTCCGTCCCACACTTATCTTCACCATCCAAAAAAGGAAACTTCACATTAACCAACAACCTTAAAAGTTATCTTTATTTCAAGAATACCACAATACCCCTAAAAAGTCAATAAAGTTGGTCAAAATACAACTTTTCTTAAACTCTGTATACCACAATACCCCTAAAAAGTCAATAAAGTTGGTCAAAATACAACTTTTCTTAAACTCTGTATCTCCAGTATCGGTGAACATAATTCCGCGACGGAGGGAGTACTTGATAATAAATATGGAAATAAGTATTATTAGTATATTATATTTGAATTATAATTATTATTAATCCATTATTCGTCTTTAAATGAATATATATCAATTTTATTAGGATAGTAATACAACAAAATTTTAGTTTATTCTAAATTTAATCCAAATTCTCTCAACACTAATAACATCTCATAAATTAAAATATGATTCACCATTTGTCTTCAATTCTTTGCAAATTTGATTAAAATTTTGTATAATAAGTTAAAATATTAAATACTTTATTTAACAGTTAAAAAAAACTTTCTTCAAAATTTCTTGTGTTAATCAACCATTCACTTGTATTATTTGTTAAATTACATTACAAAGATAGTTGGCATTTCACTATTCTTAATTCATTATTTCTCTATCAACATTCAAATTAATTTATAATAAATCCTCAGCTAAACATTAATTAATGATGATTAAAAATAAGTAATTTTGTAATTAAATATTGAATGTGGTAATTGAGAATTAATACTCATTAACAAATTTGGAAACGTGAATATTAATTTAACCTATATATATATATATATATATATATATATAAGCAAAATGTATTTGCTTAATTTTGACCAATTTTGATTTTTTTAATTTTTTGATCTTGACCCTTCATTGTTTAAGTATTAATCTCCACCTTTAATTTATTTTTGAAATTAGGTTTTGCTTTGTCTAATTCTTGAATCAATAGGCAAAATCGTGGAATTCTATTCTCACTCCCTCTTCTCTTTCCTCTTTTCTTCTCTGAGAAACTCGCTCCCACCGCAACCTATCCATAGCTGCCACCGCCCGCCTGCTGTGATCTTCCTTGTCGCCTGACGTAGTTGTCACCACCTCGCACATAGCCACGACTACTGTCCCTACTTCCATCGTTGTGTTTTCCTCCTCTAATGCCTCCTATTCCACCTTCACCACTCTAAGAGGAGTATATCTCGCTCTATACCCCACTACCACTTTCTATTGTAGTTTGATTTGATGCTTTTTAGTGAATGAGTTTTGTTCATTTCATTTTTGATAAATTGATTCGATGCGTCGATAATGTAGTGGATATTTGATGTCAATACCCAGTTGAGGTTGCCATCAAAGAGATCTTAACATTGGGGTCATACCATGAAATTGCAGGAAAGCCTCACGTCGGAGATTTTTATTCTAAGAGAATCGATCACCCTAATATTATTTGCTTACACGATATAATTTTATATGCACTAATATTTAATGTTATTTATTCGAAAGGTGATCCATCGAAGTGATTATGTTTGGTACTTTGTTGTGAATTGTTTACTTTCTATTGTAGTAATTATATCTAGAGGAAATGTACGCCTTTATGTTTGTATTGGTCGGTCTTGAATTGTAAGGCATTGTGATGCTTGGTATATTGGAATCTGGATGTAAAAGAAAATTATTTAAAGTTTATCATGAGTTTCATTTCAAAATTTTTCTTAAGTTGTGGGCTCTCTTTTCGCTAACTAAAGTCTACAGTGGTGCACAGGTCGATTGATGATGAAAGTGAAAATAAGCGTGTTTTAGTGTCTAATTTAACACTTTTTTATGAGAATTATTGTCATATATTAGCACAAGTGTCTTATATCCAATATATTTGAGAAAAAAATGCGTTTGAGGTGTTTTATTGTATTTTAGGTAGAAAATGATCAAAAGAGCAAAGTTGGAGAAAATGTGCAACTTGTGCAACTACAAGAAATTTGATAAATGGTGACGACAAAATTCGTCATGAAATTTGAATTTTTCGTCATAAAAATTTTTTGATAACGAAATTTGAGCGTCACATAGATCGTCACAGTATGTGCGTCGTATTAGGTATTATTCAACGATATTTTTATTCGTTACCTAATGTTATGTTTTGATGACAAAAATATTTTCCGTCATCATTGTTCTAGCCTATAATGATAATTAAGTCGTCGCAATTTTCATCCCATTTTCGTCATGAGATGTATTATTTCGTCACTTAAAATTTAGTTTAACATGACGACTAACGTTTATTGTCACTAAAAGATTAAATTATTGTGACGATTTTCTCTATAGTATTAATCTCATAAATTATTTATGACGCTTTTGTTGTCACATTAAAGCCAATTATTTTATCATCTCTGAAATATTTTGTCATGTAAACTCTAAACAACAATGACAAAATGATAGCCTTATATAATAATGACATAATTTGTCACTATAAAGTAAAATATTGAGACAAAATATTTATTGTCATTAAAATATGTTGAATTAGTGACAACTTATTTTTGTTGTGAATATACATTATGTGTGACTGATGGGTGTTTTCTCAACACACAATTTTAATCCCCAAGTATGAAGGATATCAATTGTAGTTTCGAAGGTGACCAAGTTAAATATCGAATCCACGGGACGGATAAATATTACTTTAGTTATTTTCTAGCAATTATGACTATGTTGAGAATTGTATTTGTTGGTTTGTAAACTAAGTAACAACTAAAATAGCAAATAAATAACAAGAACAAGAAAATAATAGTTGTGATCAAATAAGATGATAGGTAGTTCGTCAGGCCATCCAGTTTCATTCGTTAATTCATACTTTCGTGTGTCGATGTCCGACTCTGCCTTGTGGTTTATGGACGTATCGCTAGACCATGCAAATCTATTCTATAGACACAAATAGATAAGCTTTTGACACGTGTGAGTATCCTCAGAGCAAGACGTATACTTTACCTCCCTTTCTAGGTACTATCATAATCAATTATTTCCCGTGCACTTAGTACTCTAACCCGATTTGATCTCTCTTTTTAGGTACTATAAAGTTATACTCTTAATCCTACTTGTTAACCCGAATTCAATTCAATTAACAAACATTCATATAAGACGGTTCTAATAAAATCTCGGAATCCCTTCACTTAGAATTATAACAATAAATCATGCTCATTAGTGAATGCACTCAATCAATAACCATGTTATGCATTCAGACTCTACACAACGATTATTGATGTACAAAAGAACTATGAGTATGGATTAAAAACGCACAATCTTATATAAACTAAACCACAAGTAGTGTTGTACGGAGTATACACATGAAATACAAATCAACTCATGAAACCTTCATAACCCTAGAACTACCGAAGTGGCTCTAGCCCATGATTGATCTAGGAACAATCATGGTTAGATGGACCAATCTTACTTGAATCTCCAGCTATACTCTCTTGTATTCTTCTTGTTGATTGGTGATCGTGATCGTGATGATTGGACGTGTTCCTTGACTGCATGAGCCTCCTTTTATACTTGTAATCACGTCTCTAGGGCTTGGAATGGGCTTTTCAAGTGATCCCACGCGTTTTGGCCTCAAAAATCTGGATAAGGTAAGTTCCCGCACGACGGTTCGACCTCAGCAAACAGGTCGAACCACTGGCCGCAGGTCGAACCACAGGTCGAACCCACCTACTGGAAGTATTCTGCACTTGGTTCGACCTCTTGTACAGGTCGAACCACTCCCTCTTTGGTCGAACCACAGGTTGAACCACACCACTGGACAATTTCTGTTCCTGGTTCAACCAACTGTCAGGTCGAACCCCAACGTCGTGGTCGAATCACACTTCTCGCGAACTGGTTCGACCATGGTTCGACCTGATGAACAGGTCGAACCCCTTGAGTCATGGTCGAACCCTCCTTCTGCACACTTTGCAATGCTGGTTCGACCTGTAGGAGAGGTCGAACCCTTCTCCAATAGGTCGAACCTGTTGGCAATTGGATCGTGTGGTTCAAACGTGATCGTTAGGATAAAAGATAAACAGTTCAAACGTGATCGTTAGGATAAAAGATAAACAATAAGCAGCGGAAGCAATTAGAATTGTTTACCGTACTTCTGGGTTGGTGTAGAGGTTGATCGTTGTAGAGAACCACCTCTCGATCTTCTGCTGTGGCTCTCAATCTGCTTCTTTCCCTAACTCACGTTGAAAGAGGCGCAATTACTTAGGTTTCCAGAAGTTGAGATGACTATATATATTGGGCTACAGCAGGGACCAGGAGGAGAAATTGGGCTGGACCTCAATTGAATTTAATTAACCAAGCTTAGCCCAAAGCTTTTAATTAAATCCAATAATAATAATATAGTCCACTAAAATATTATTATTGCACTACCCGTCCAATCCCAAAATTATGTTCTGGGCTCCTTCTTATTATAAGCCCGATAGTCTCCCCATGTTTAAGATATTCAATGTCCATTAATTAATTAAGTTACTAACAACTTTAATTAATTAATATCTCGTCCGAGAGTAGTACCACTCAACCTTATTATCATGCCGAAAATTAATCCACTTGCAAGATTTACATGATAAACCTTATGAGCTCCTCAAGGGGACATCATCAACCTATGACGGACATGGATTCCTTCTACAATCAACAGCACACTATAGATACAGCACTACTTCTCAACTCACCGAGTTTGTTGATTTAATACTTATAAATCTCACCCATTGATGAATCAAAGAAATACATACTGCCCTACGTGTCGAGGTTATTGTATAGGGATTAAGAGCACGAACTTCCATAATAACAGAGATCAAGTTCTACTATATAGTCAGTATAAGAAGAACGACCTCAGGCGGTCCTGCTCAATACACACAAGTGCACTAATGTGATTCTATAGCCAAGATAAGCTAATACTAAACCACACTACAACCATACCGATAGAGAGTCCCCGTCTATCTCAGTTGTGAGCATCTGTTTATACTTTATAAGGAAACCGATAATATGATCTTCTGCGTGTTGTCGCACAACATATTATCTACAGTATAAAGTAAATGGACTATTGCATCATGCATATAAAATAAATTATAAGATGCAATTATTTGATCAATGATTCTCATTTCAAATATTGTTATGACATTGTTCATACTAAAGCTAGACTTTTAGTATACAATCCAACAATCTCCCACTTATACTAAAAGACTATGCTGTCATGTCTTCTGCCATACATCTGATTCCTACTCCTACTTACACGACCATTAAAAGTTCTCGCCTTAAGGTCCTTGTAAATGGATTACTAGGTCATCATCCGATGCAATCTAGGCGACAACAACCTTCCCCTCATCATATGATTTCTCGTAACAGGTGGTACTCGCGCTCCATGTGTTTAATTGCCTTATGGACTTGTGATTTCTTCAAGTTTGCAACTGCACCAATATCATCAATGTAAATTGTGATTACCTTGGGCAAACTTAGAAACACTTCAAAGTCCATCATGAAGTCTCTAGAGTCATATAGATACTTTGGCTGCCTCATAGGCTCCAATTTATCATCTTTCCATGATGGAGTCCGGAGTTTGAAATATATTTCTATATAACACTCCTCCACATTATGACTCTACTTCCTAAAATTAAACACATAACCTTTGAGGAGAATTTACTACCGTCCAATTTGACTAAAAAATCTGAATCTACGTAATCCACAAGAAGCAGTGAATCTGTCCAGTAAGTCCACATATAATTTCCAGTCCTTCTCAGGCACTTTATAAATGTCTTACCACAGTTCATCATTCTTGTTCCGGGTTACGTTTATACCCACTGTTCATGCATTCAGCAAAACAGATATCCAACATCGTTCATAGCATTCCTTAGATTAAGCTTCCTTATTCGCCGAAGCATAAGGAACCGCTTTCATCCTCTTTATCTTCTTCTTGTGTCTCAAAGACACATTCACTTAGATAAATTTACATGCTAAACGAGTATGGACTGTATCATTTTATGAAACTTGAGATAAGCATAATATCCTTTCTTGTGATCCGTATTACCGTGATCAAAAGGATGTATTTTGCCTTTCTTAAGTCCTTCATCTTTACCGCTTTATTAACCGCACCCATACGCCCGATAATACTCTTTCATTGTCTCCAATGGGCAAGATACTATCTACGTATAGTACAAGAAACACCACCACGTTTCCGTCACTCTTTACAACACACAAGACTCATCCGCTCATTGATTTAAATCCATGCCACTGGATTACCTAATCAAAACAGATGCTTCATTATCTCAAAGCTTGCTTTAGTCCATCGCTGAACAATTTTTAAGCTTACTATCAAAATGCTATTAGTATTTTGCAATGAATCACTCTGGTTGCTTCACATAGAAGTTTTCTTCAAGACTTCCAATCAGGAAAGCTGTCTTGACATCTATTTGCTATTCCTTATAATTTAATATGAGCAGCAATGAATAAAAGAATCCGGATCAATTTAAGCATAGCTACCAGCGAATATGTTCCCTCATAATCGAACCATTTCTTTCTGAGTACACCTTTTCGCAACAAGCTTTGCTTCCAAGGTTTTCACCTTTCTGTATGATCCTCTTTTATTTCCTATGATTACTTGCAATGGCTTTTACACTATTTTAGTGATCTTTCAAGCTCCAGACTTAATTTAGAATCTGTAGATTCTATTTCAACATTCATTGTACCTTGCTAAGATTCCGCATTTTCATCTTGTAGTGCTATGTCGTATCCGTGGGATAATACCATGTTCACTAGGGATCAAGTCTCACGACTCTCCCAAAACATATATTTATGGGTCGTCATACAACCCTCCCACTACGACAAGGCACTACATGTAATTGTATATTAGACGTGACACGCGTCGCAGTTTACCTTATGGTATATCCTCTTGTACACTTGGTACTTATACTTTGTGTTTTCCTCTCACTACCTTTAGAACGACTTATACATGAGCTTGTAATTTATTACATAGTCATTTTCCAAAAATCTGGTGTTTGTGTTAACAGTCACCCTTCGATCTTTTGGACTAAATAAATCAACCTTCATTTTTCCAGGATGTCCCACAAACAGACAAATATTTTACGAATTACTGTTTCTAGGGTATATCCATAAAATGAATTTAATTATTCAAAATAATTCATCATCTATCTAATCATAACCATAAGAGCCTTATCCCTTCTACTCACTACACCATTCAGCTGGGGCATGCCCGGCGTAGTCAACTTGAGATTTAATCTCAACTTCTGATCAATAGCTCTTAACTATCCCAGGAGGTATTCGCCATCATGATTGAATCATAATGACTTAATATATTTTCCATGACGCTTAACTGTACCAGCCTTACAATTCTTGAATTAATCAAAGAACTTAGACATGCAGTGCATCATATAAATATATTGGTTTCCAGAATAATCTTCGAATATTCATAACCACCTCTCGCCTGGATATTGTTAGGTTCGCTTGAATCAGAATGAACTAATTCCAACATATATATCTTTGGCTCTACACCCCACAGCCTTGAAAAGACAGTTAATCATTTTTACTTCCAAGCAAGACTCGCAAGTCCGATAGTTTCCACTTCAGATAAACCTTACGGTCTATCGGCTATCAACTTTTGAATCCTACTCAAGTAAAATGAATTAGTCTTAGACGCCAAATGTATGTTTAGTTCATCTCCGAAGGTTCCTTTCTCTTACTCATATTAGAAGATGCATTATTTAATTACTATTTATTGCATCTGTGGGATGTACATGATTCAAGAGTATACTTTTTATCCACCAACGTACTTTAACGGGTTATAGCCTCATTCCTCATTACTATGACCATGTCATTTAAATGAAATGAAGTATTCATCCATTAATGCATAGAAACCGAATTTAAATTCTTTCTATGAAACGTACGAAAAGACAATTTCTCATAATCAATCGTTTATTCTTATCATGAGATAAATAAACAACTCCCACTGCAATAGCCACTACCATTGTAGTTTTACCCATGTTATTAACAATCTTATCCTTACTTAGTGATAAACATTTAGTGATTCCAGTATCTACATACTTCGTGTCAGTAGATGCCATCACTAATCATGTTTAAACCATTAGTAAATAAGATATTAAACTTGTTCACATCATGATGAAAATTGGCTTTCTTTTGCCACATGTTTTGTTAGAAGTTTCCCACCAAATACAACCTCTCGTATTTCAGGTAGAACTTGCTCAAAACATCCAGGCAAATTGTGAAGAATAAATTGATTTAGGTTTCCCTTTCAATTTCTATTCCAAGCTTTTCCAATTCATTCATGAATTCAACCATGATCTTCTGCCTTTTAATTTACTCAAGTATCCGAAGAGTTACATGAGACCATCATATTTCTATGAACCTCTCATCTCTTCACTAGAGACTTTAATAGGCATCATGAGACGTCCTTTGAGAGAATACACATGTATTTTTATTAAGCAGTAAAATTCAAAACCAAGATTCTTTTCTAATCATCTAATTTTGGAAAAGAAAATATAATTTTTTTAGTTAATAATTATTGAAATGAAACCATTCGAAATTCAGAGAATCACAAATAAATTTACCGATCAAATCTTCGAATTTTATCCTTTTATATTGTTTCCCTCAAAACAATATAAAAATAAAATTCACCGACATCTCAAGCACCGTGAGTCTGCAAGCCACGTTAGTGTGGACGTTTACAAACCCGAACATTTACAAGAGAAGGTTTTACCCATTAATTTCATTTGTCAACCTAACTTTATGACAAAATAATTAATAGTCGGTTTCTCTTTAGCCATGCAAATAATAGCAGTGACTCCGTTGGGGAGGATACTAATTATTTACACCTAAGTGTACACTATTATTTGATCCCAAGTCCACTGCGCGAACTTGTGTGCCTTACAGTTGGAGAAGTACACACGCGCTCGGATAGCTTCCTACAATCATCTATTATTAGTTTGTACTAGTGAACCGCACACAAACTCATCCGTTAGGGAGGAAGGCCAATGCCAACACGCAAGTTTGTGTGCCACATTACAAATAATAATTATTTAATGAAGTCTGTACCAGCGATCCGTGAATAAACTCATCCGTTAGGGAGGAAGGCCTATTGCCAACACGCAAGTTTACTCACATCACTTACAAACCAATAATGGAGGCCGCGGGAATATATTACCAATCCCCTCTCCCACTTAGTTATTTAATTACCGAGGGTTTTTAATATGCATATAATATTCCAGAATAAAATATACAACTAAGACATGCTTCTATTAACAGCAATTTAAATAAATAAATCACATAGAACATGCCTTACACATATATAACAATAATTGACAATTAAATCAATTAATCAGTTATATAACATAATTAATTGCATAATATGTTGGATCAATTAAATAGGCCCTAGAGCATCAAATAAGCACAAAATGAGCAGCAGATTAATTAATTAATCATACTCATTATCTATGGTCCATAATCTTAGCCCAAAACCAAATTAAATCCACCAAGCCCACAAGCACAAAATTAGCCCATTAATAAATAACTAATTTATCATGCTTGGCCCATTATCCATAATTAATTAAAACCAGGATTGGCCCAGCAGCCCATTACTATTTAATTAAAATTGGGCCCATAACCACAGCCCAAAAGCATTTAATTAAAAATAAAATGAGCAGCCTTCAACCACAGCCCATTAAACAAGCCCAATAATCCAAAAAAAAGAAATTGAACCCAAGACCATCATAGGCTCAAAAAGAGCAGCCCAAAAACCATCTCCCACTAACCATTAAGCACAGCCCAAAATCAAAAGAATGAAATTGAGCCCAACAGCCCAATGTTGGATAAAATTCAGGCCTGCCCTATTTCAGCCGCCACACACCTGCTCAGCCGCAACATCCGATCGCACACACGGCAGCAGAACCGGGAAGGACTCACCGGTGCCGCTGCTCTAGGCGATTGTCCCGACGGAGTTACGCTTCCAGCCCGCCGCTGTGAAGATGCCAGCTGCGCCCCGCCTTCTCCGACGCCGCAATATTCATCAGCCACGACCTGCCATCACTGGCGAAACAAGCCGCCGCTGCCGCCCACTAAGCAACAGCGCCGCCGCCATCCTAGTTGCCACCTGCCGCCGCTCGCCTAGAAGCTGCTGGACGCGATCGGAGTTTGCCTGGCTCCGTCAAGGCCCGACAGCTCAGCCACGATCCGCTCGAAGCTATCTGTGGATAGCCTAGAACACCCGCCGCCTTTCAGAACTATTGTCGATCATTCCCGATCCGACTGGATCTGCCTCGAATCGCCCAGCCAGAGCTTTCCCTCAATTGAGCGTCGCTGCCACCTGCTGCCAACCGAACGTGATTGGAGGCCATGTGAGACGCGTCTAGATGCAATACAGACTCATCGGAATCGCCTCTGTAAAACCCGGAAACCAGCTATCCAGGTCTGACTTTTCTTCAACGTCGCGCTAGCCTCCTCCTATCGATCTTCGTCGATAGCAAAACTCAGCATCGTCGCGGTCAGTCACGCTACTAATTTACCTCGTTACTTTCCCGTTGCCGTGTCAGAGGTATCCAGGCTGACGTGCTTCGATGAGCAGACCAGCAGCCGTGAGGGAATCGAGTCTAGGGTGAACAATCATCATCGATGGATTGTCCGTGCGTGTGTGGCAGCTTGTTCAGCGTCGATGATATATTATCCGTGTGTGTACAGTGTATTCTTTCACAATATCACACACAATATTATTGACAAAAACGCATAGGAATAATAGATAATACTCTCGTATACAATTCCTAATATTATATGCTATCTTTCATGCGATAATGGGATCACAAATAGAACAATAAACATGCGATTAAATCTAGATCATCCCACATAATCATATAATCACGTTAACCCTTACCTTGCGATTCACGTTTCACCACGAAACCAACGCTCTGATACCAATTGTTGACAATTGGATCGTGTGGTTCAAACGTGATCGTTAGGATAAAAGATAAACAATAAGCAGCGGAAGCAATTAGAATTGTTTACCGTACTTCTGGGTTGGTGTAGAAGTTGATCGTTGTAGAGAACCACCTCTCGATCTTCTGCTGTATGACCCAAGTCGAATCCTGCTGTTGTGTGGGCAACAATCTGCAGGATTCTCTCAATCTGCTTCTTTCCCTAACTCACGTTGAAAGAGGCGCAATTACTTAGGTTTCCAGAAGCTGAGATGACTATATATATTGGGCTACAGCAGGGACCAGGAGGAGAAATTGGGCTGGGCCTCAATTGAATTTAATTAACCAAGCTTAGCCCAAAGCTTTTAATTAAATCCAATAATAATAATATAGTCCACTAAAATATTATTATTGCACTACCCGTCCAATCCCAAAATTATGTTCTGGGCTCCTTCTTATTATAAGCCCGATAGTCTCCCCATGTTTAAGATATTCAATGTCCATTAATTAATTAAGTTACTGACAACTCTAATTAATTAATATCTCGTCCGAGAGTAGTACCACTCAACCTTATTATCATGCCGGAAATTAATCCACTTACAAGATTTACATGATAAACCTTATGAGCTCCTCAAGGGGACATCATCAACCTATGACGGACATGGATTCCTTCTACAATCAACAGCACACCATAGATACAACACTACTTCCCAACTCACCGAGTTTGTTGATTTAATACTTATAAATCTCACCCATTGATGAATCAAAGAAATACATACTGCCCTACGTGTCGAGGTTATTGTATAGGGATTAAGAGCACGAACTTCCATAATAACAGAGATCAAGTTCTACTATATAGTCAGTATAAGAAGAACGACCTCAGGCGGTCCTGCTCAATACACACAAGTGCACTAATGTGATTCTATAGCCAAGATAAGCTAATACCAAACCACACTACAACTATACCGATAGAGAGTCCCCGTCTATCTCAGTTGTGAGCATCTGTTTATACTTTATAAGGAAACCGATAATGTGATCTTCTGCGTGTTGTCGCACAACATATTATCTACAGTATAAAGTAAATGGACTATTGCATCATGCATATAAAATAAATTATAAGATGCAATCATTTGATCAATGATTCTCATTTCAAATATTGTTATGACATTGTTCATACTAAAGCTAGACTTTTAGTATACAATCCAACAGAACCCACCTCTCTCCTTGGCGGTTCGTGTGGTCTCGACTTCGTCTCTTCAATTCTTGGCACTTCCACTCAGATTTTGCTATGAAAACCACTTAAATAGCTCCACTAACACCTGATTCATGCTAATTCACAATATATATAGGTTTTCCACTTATTTTCACCTCAAAACTCTCCAAAACTAGCACAAAACATGATGCCAAACTTGTGAATTTACACACTCATCAAACCCCCAAACTTACATGTTGCTCGTCCCGAGGCAACCAATTCAAACCACAGGAGTCGTGTATAATTCACCAAGATCAAGTACAATACATATCACACATGCAACTTCATTAAATCAAACAAGTATTAAATGCTTCATATATATCACTCATGCAAAACCAATCCAATCACACACCAATCAAAGTTCTAAGTAATCTAGCTAACAAGATAAGCATTTATTCTCTTTCACTCAAGTGCGTGAGGCACTATATAGGTTAATATAAACACTCATATCATTCCATATTCATGCGTAACCATAAGCTTGGCAAAGATCTCAAAAATCAACTTATAATCAACTCTTCACTAGGATCACAAAGGACTTGTTTTTGGGTTGTAATGTTGGCTCTTTGGAAAAAGGTAGGAAAATTTAGGTGAAGTGACTTAAGACACTAGTAGAGAGTTACCTTGGAGGTTCTCGATTTCTTCTTCTTGCCGCAATATCTCCTCCAACTTCTCTTCTTCTTCTCATGGATTTTTCTTCTTTCCCGTGCATCAACATCATCTCTTTAGACAATTCGGGTACTGGTTTTAGGCACTACCCTTCTTCTCATGTATAGGCCATCAGCTGCTAAGCTCCATGCGCCATGTATAAAAATAATCAGGGTACCAGTTTCGGGCACTACCCCTAAACAAGATTTAACCATGTTCTTTTCATCCAACCATATTCTATCTTCCTTTTTCTTCTTGCAACACTTACTCACCTCAACTCTCTCTACCAATGAATAGGTCAATCAAGGCTCACGTAAAGGTTTATAAGGTTATTTACTTCGGCTACCAAAGAAAAAGCTTTAACGACTCAACAGGGCATCCAAAGGTTAATAAGATCATTAGGAAGGATAAAATTTGGCTAAGTAACTTAATCACAAAATAATGGTCTAAGATCATGTCCTAGCAATTTATCAATCATAAGTCTCACACAAGACTCCAAGCCAAGTTCTAGAATACGTTCATATGAATGATCCTCTCAAGAATAAAACAATCATGATCAAGCATGATTATCAAGGCTCAAATCCTCACATAGGTAAATAGAATCCTAAGTACTCCTCATAGCACATAATTAGGATCGATTCCACAAGAACTCTACATACTTGTCAAATAATACTGGCTTTTCATCAATAGAAATTAACACATGAACATATGAATGCACAAAATCAACAGCCCATAAACCAAATCAACCATACAAGTATTCAACACTCACTGGACAGAGTTCTTCTTCAAGTTCGACTTGGGTTCGACCTACTGGAACAGGTCGAACCAAAACGCATCAGGTCGAACCACCCTCTGTAAGTTTCAGATCACCAGTTCGACCTAGGTTCGACCTGTTAAACAGGTCGAACCAAGAACGTCGTGGTCAAACCACCTCACTGGACGATTTATCTGTTGGCTTTTGGATCGTTTGGTTCAACGTTATCGTTAGGAATTCAAGTAAACGGTAATAGTGGAAGCAAAATAAACGTTTATCTTTCTTTTGGGTTGATGTAGAGGATGATCTGCAGTAGAGAACCACCTCTTGATCTTCTGCTGTATGACCCAAGTCGAATCCTGCTGTTGTGTGGGCAACAATCTACAGATTCTCTCAATCTGTTTCTCTCCCTCTATTTCTCACGTTGAAACGACGCAAGAATCTTAGGGCAACTAGAAACTGAGATGACTTATTTATATGGGCTACAGCAGGGACCAGGAGGAGAAATTGGACTGGGCCTCAATTAGATTTAATTAACCAAGCTTAGCCCAAAGCTTATAATTAAATTCAATAATAATAATATAGTCCACTAAAATATTATTACTGCACTACCCATCCAATCCCAATATTATGTTTTGGGCTCCTTCTTAATATGAGCCCAAAAGTCTCCCGTGTTTAAGATATATAATGCCCATTAATTAATTAATTTACTGACAACTCAAATTAATTAATATCTCTTCCAAGAGTAGTACCACTCAACCTCTTTATCATGCCGGAATTAATCCACTTGCAAGATTTACATGATAAACCTTATGAGCTCCTCAAGGGGACATCATCAACCTATGACGGACATGGATTCCTTCTACAATCAACAACACACCATAGAGACAATACTATTTCCTAACTCACAGAGTTTATTGATTTAATTCATTTAAATCTCACCCATTGATGAATCAAAGAAATATACTGCCTTATGTGTCGAGGTTATTGTGTAGGGATTAAGAGCACGAACATCCATAATAACAGAGATCAAGTTCTTCTATATAGACAGTACAAGTCGAACGATCTCAGGCGGTCCTACTCAATACACAAAGCAGTGTACTAATGTGGTTCTATGGTCAAGACAAACTAATACCAAATCACACTACAACCATACCGATAGATAGTCCCCATCTATCTCGGTTGCGAGCATCTGTTTATACTTTATAAGGAAACCGATAATATGATCTTCCACGTGTTGTCGCACAACATATTATCTACAGTATAAAGTAAATGGACTTTTGCACAAACATATAAATAAACAATTTATAATATGCAAAAACGTTTGATCATATGATTCTCATTTCAAATAAAATCGTTAAACATTGTTCAATACAAAAGCAAGGCTTTTAGTATACAAATCTAACAATCTCCCACTTATACTAAAAGACTACGCTGCCATATTTGCTGACACGCATCTAATCCCCATTCCTTCTACATGCCCATCGAACGCTTTCGCTGGAAGACTCTTAGTAAAAGAATCAGGAAGGTTATCCTCAGATGCAATCCTAGCGACAACGACTTTCCCTCTTTTAACGATGTCTCGTATCAGGTGGTACTTGCGCTCAATGTGTTTACTCGCCTTATGGGCGCGTGGTTCCTTCGAGTTTGCTACTGCACCACTATTATCATAATAAATTGTGATCGCTTTGGGCAAACCAAGAATCACATCTAAGTCCATTAAGAAGTTCCTGAGCCATACTGCTTCTTTAGCTGCCTCAGAGACTGCTACATATTCAGCTTCCATGGTGGAGTCAGCAACGCATTTATGCTTTACACTCCTCCATATTATGGCTCCTCCTCCAAGAGTATACACATAACCTGAGGTGGATTTACTAGCATCCCTATTTGACTGGAAATCCGAATCAGTATAACCCAAAGATAACAAAGTATCTGCCCTGTAAATCAGCACATAATCCCTAGTCCTTCGCAGGTACTTCAAAATATGCTTTACCGCAGTCTAATGCCCCTGTCCTGGATTACTTTGATACCTACTGACCATGCCCACGGCATAACAGATATCCGGTCTCGTACATAGCATAGCATACATGAGGCTTCCTACTGACGAAGCATAAGGGACCAGCTTCATTGCCTCTATTTCTTGTTGTGTCTTAGGACACATCTCCTTAGATAGAGGTATTCCATGTCTGAAAGGTAGAAAACCTTTCTTGGAATCCTGCATGCTAAAACGAGTTAGGATTGTATCAATATACGAAGCTTGGGATAAACATAACATTCTTTTCTTGCGATCCCTTATTAATTTGATCCCAAGAATGTGTCCAGCTTCTCCTAAGTCCTTCATCTCAAACTGCTTGGACAACCATACCCTTACGCCCGACAATACTTTTACATTGTTTCCAATGAGCAGAATATCATCCACGTATAGTACAAGAAATACCACTACATTTTCGTCACACTTCTTGTACACACATGATTCATCCGGACATTGAATAAATCCATATGACTGGATTACTTCATCAAACCGTATGTTCCATGACCTTGAAGCTTGTTTCAATCCATAAATGGACCTTTTAAGCTTGCACACAAGATGCTCTTCGCCCTTTGCAATGAATCCTTCTGGTTACTTCATATAGATGTTTTCCTCAAGACTTCCATTAAGGAAAGCTGTCTTGACATCCATTTGCCATACCTCATAATCCATATGAGCAGCAATACACAAAAGAATTTGGATTGACTTAAGCATGGCCACAGGCGAGAAGTTTTTCTCATAATCGATTCCTTCTTTCTGAGTATATCCTTTAGCCACAAGCCTTGCTTTAAAGGTTTCCACCTTACCATCAGATCCTCTTTTTCTCTTATAGATCCACTTGCATCCAATAGCTTTTACACCATTAGGTGGTTCTACAAGCTCCCAGACTTGATTAGAATACATGGATTCTATCTCAGATTTCATTGCGTTTTGCCATAATTGAGCATCTTTATCTTGTAGTGCCTCGTTGTAATTCCATGGGTTAATTTCATGTTCACCCGGGACCAAGTCGGATGACTCTCCTAATCCCATGAATCTATCCGGTTGTCTGACAATCCTCCCACTACGACGAGTCTCCGCATGCAATTGTGTATCAGGTGTAACACGCGGTGCAGTGTCCTGTGGTATATCTTCTTGTACAGTTGGTATTATATTTGGTGTTTCCCCTCTAACTTCCTCTAGAACAATTTTACTCATGGGTTTGTGATCCATTATATAATTCTCTTCCAAAAATCTGGCGTTCGTGCTCACGATCACCTTTTGGTCCTTGGGACTATAAAATAAACCACCCTTCGTTCCCCTAGGATACCCTATAAACCGACAAACATCAGTACGTGATTCTAACTTATCAGCATCTGCCTTTAACACGTGTGCCGGAGCACCCCATATTCGAACATGTTTCAGACTAGGCTTGCGCCCGGTCCACAGTTCTGTGGGTGTGGAGGCTATCGATTTAGAAGGTACTAAGTTTAGAATGTAAGTCGCTGTTTCTAAGGTGTGTCCCTAAAACGAATTTGGTAATTTCGAATAACTCATCATTGATCTTACCATTTCCATAAGAGTCCTATTCCTTTTTTTCGCTACACCATTCTACTGGGGTATGCCCGGTGCAGACAATTGGGATTCAATCCCATTTTCTGATAAATAATTCTTAAACTCTCCCAAGAGGTATTCACCACCACGATCAGATCGTAGTGTTTTGATATATTTACCAAGTCGTTTTTCCACATCAGCCTTGTATTCTTTGAATTTATCAAAGCATTCAGACTTGCGGCACATCAAATAAATATATCCGTATCTTAAATAATCGTCAATGAAAGTGACGAAATATTCAAAACCCCCTCTTGCCTGGACAGACATAGGACCACACAAATTGGAATGAACCAATTCTAACAAATTTTTAGCTCTATACCCCTTTGCTTTAAAAGGCCTTTTAGTCATTTTTCCTTCCAAGTAGGATTCACAAGTTGGATAATTTTCCACTACTAATGAACTCAGAGGTCCATCAGCTATCAACCTTTGAATCCTACTCAAGTTAATGTGACCCAGTCTTAGATGTATCATTCGTTTCAATTTGTTGCATTGTGGGAGAAATTGGATTAAGAGTATACAAATTATCTATCAATGTACCATCACAGATAATAATTCTATCTTTCCTTATAATAACTTTGTCATTAAAAGAAACAGAATATCCATCCATAAACAATTTAGAAACTGAAATTAAATTCTTTCTAAAATGTGGTACATAAAGACAATTCCTCAAAACAAGAGTTTTACTTTTATTGAAAAATAAATAAACGTCTCCCACTGCGACAGCTGCTACTATTGTAGCATTCCCCATGAGTATGGTAATCTCTCCATCACTGAGCTGTCGGGTTTGGTAGAACCCCTGCAAAGAATTGCAGACATGGTCAGTGGCTCCCGTATCCACACACCAAGTGTCGGCAGATACATCCGCTAAACACGATTCAACAACTAGTATATAAGACTTACCATTCCTGTTCCCCTTCAGAAGAGGGCTGTCTGCCTTGTAGTGTCCCAGCTGCTTGCATTTAAAGCACTTGCCTTTAGGCTTCTTGACCGCACTAGTCTTTGCTTTCACTTGGTTCACCGGTGCTGAATTTCCCTGCTTCTTTTTCTTCCTACCGCCTTTCGGCCTAGGTGAGCAGCATTTTTAGCAACATGAACCTGAGGAGGTCTACGAAATAGTTCTTCTGCCGCCACAAGTTCTGTCAGAAGTTCCGCCAACGTGTACATATGTTTGTTCATACCATAGTTCAGGCCGAACTGCTCAAAACTCCTAGGCAAGCTTTGGAGTATGATATCGACCTGGGTTTCCCCATCGATTTTAGCTCCAAGAACTTCCAACTCATTGAGTTGGCCCATCATCCTAAGGACATGTTCCCTTACGGGAGTGCCCTCAGCCATTTTGGTGTTCATCAAGACCGACATGCCCTTCGACCTAGCAGGACGACTCTGATGTCCGAAGAGTTCCCTGAGATTATGCATCATATCATAGGCGGTCTCCATGGCTTGATGCTGAGTCTGAAGCACATTTGACATAGGCGCCAGAATGTAGCATTTAGCCATCCTATCAGCCTTGACCCACCTATTATAAGTATTTCTTTGCTCTTCGATAGAGGCATCAGTAGGTGCTGGAGGACATTCCTCAGAAAGTACAAAGATATAATCTTCAGCAGTTAATACAATGTCCATGTTTCGCTTCTAGTCAACGTAGTTAGTGCCAGTAAGTTTGTGCTCTTTAAGTATAACAGAAAGTGAGTTGAGTGCCATTTGAAAATCCTGAGAATCATAAATAATTAAACAGATCAAACACTTTGAATTTATCAATTTATATTGAATCCCTCAAAATAATATAAAATAAAATTCACCAACATCTCAAGCACCGTGAATTTTCATGCCACGATAGTGTGGACGTATACAAACCCGAACATTTACAAGAGAAGGTTTTACCCAATAATCTCATTTGTCAACCTATCTTTATGACAAAATAATTAATAGTCGGTTTTTTAGCCATGCAAATATCAGCAGTGACTCCGATGGGGAGGATACTAATTATTTGCATCTAAGTGTACACCATTATTTGACCCCAAGTCCATTGCGCAAGTTTATGTACCTTACAGATAGAGAAGTACACACGCGCTTGGATAATTTCCTACAATCATCTTAAAGAAGTTTGTACCAGTGATCCGTGAACAAACTCATCCGATGGGGAGGAAGGCTCTAATGCCAACACGCAAGCTTACTTACATCACTTACAAACTAATAATGGAGGCCATGAGAATTTATTTACCAATTCCCTCTCCCACTTAGTTATTTAAATGCCGAGGGTTTTTATTTAACATGCATATAATATTTCATAATAAAATATACATCCTAGCATGCTTCTATTTTAAGTAATTTAAATAAATCATATAGAACATGCTCCCATATATAACAATTAATTGTCAAGTAAAAATAATTAAATCAATTATATATAATGAATAAATTGCATAATTAGTGGATCAATTAAATGGGTCCAAGAGCAACAAATAAGCACAAAATGAGCAGCAGACTAAATAATTAATCAAGCCCATTGTCCATGGCTCATATACTCAGCCCAAAAATAAATTAAATCCACCAAGCACATGAGTCCAACAATTAAAATATTTGGCCCAGCAACCCAATTAACCCACATAAATAATGAGTCCAGCAGCCCAATAAACACCACTATTAAAATTGGGCCTAGCAGGCAGCCCAAAACCAAATATTAGAAAAAGGCCCATTAACCACCAAAAAAAATAGCCCTTCGCTGCTCTATTTCTTCTCGCCAGCCGCAACATCACATGGAGCTCACGCCAGCACGACTAGGAGACCGCTGCTCTCGGCGGTCATGCCGTCAGTTCACCGGAGTCGCGCCGACAGCCCACCACTGCGTGCCGCTAGCCATCTCCCATGCTGCCTTCCTACTCCGACGACAACAAGATATCCACGCACAGGAGACTCCCGCCAGCCAACTGGAGATGTGCCTCTGGCCCTCCTGCCTCCTACCGTGTGAAGCTCCGAGCCCAGACATTCCAGCATCGCTGTCATCAAGATGTTCAGAAGCAATCAACGATTCGCCCGAAATTTAGTGTTGTCTCGTCCAGAAGCCGCCTAAAGCCACGTCTGATCGCGATGAACACCAGACTTCGCAGTTGCAACGGTGAGCGACGGTGGTTACAGATAGCCCGGAACATCAACAATCGTCCCCGGAATCCATGGAGGACTCGCTCAGATTGCCTCCTGATTCGCTGGAAAACCACCGTCACTTGTCCAGAACTCTAGTTCACTCGCCGGTAACCATGCTCTGCAAGTTCGATGTCTCCATGGTTCTGCTTCAGATTGACAGCATCGTCGTGTTTGTTCAGCAACAGGTCGGTCTCTTCGATTTTATCAGTCTTGACAAGGCCCACCGTTTTCAGTGCCTCTGTCGCTAATCGCGATAGGCCAGGGACAAGTTTTTCCTTTTCCAGCCCCGCCTATCATCGCCGTGAAGTCTTTCGTCAGCCGCCAATGAATTCATGATGGGGAGTTCCATCTCCGCGATATGATCTGCTCGCTATTTCACTCTCGGAACAGGCGCGACAAACACTCTCTCGGGTGTATATTGCTCAGTCTTCAGCCCATGATCGCGACCCACTTCCTCCTCCCGTCGCCCATGGTGCAATTGTGTGTGTGATTATTATTATTTTTTTTATTGTTCGATCATCAACTAGCAATAAACACACAAAGCAGATAGGATTTTTGCATAAATAATAATAATAACAAACCCCAATTTTCGAAGGCAATTATTATTAGATTATTTCACATAATCATATAAGCCCTTTCATACATGCTTTTAATCGACAATTAACACACGTATGATCAAACCCTATCTAACGTCTCACGTTTCACCACGAAACCAATGCTCTGATACCAATTGTTGGCTTTTGGATCGTTTGGTTCAACGTTATCGTTAGGAATTCAAGTAAACGGTAACAGCGGAAGCAAAATAAACATTTACCTTTCTTCTGGGTTGATGTAGAGGATGATCTGCAGTAGAGAACCACCTCTTGATCTTCTGCTGTATGACCCAAGTCGAATCCTGCTGTTGTGTGGGCAACAATCTACAGGATTCTCTCAATCTGTTTCTAGGAATCTTATGACAACTAGAAACTGAGATGACTTATTTATATGGGCTACAGCAGGGACCATGAGGAGAAATTGGACTGGGCATCAATTGGATTTAATTAACCAAGCTTAGCCCAAAACTTATAATTAAATTCAATAATAATAATATAGTCCACTAAAATATTATTACTGCACTACCCATCCAATCCCAATATTATGTTTTGGGCTCCTTCTTATTAGGAGCCCGAAAGTCTCCCCATGTTTAAGATATACAATGCCCATTAATTAATTAATTTACTGACAACTCAAATTAATTAATATCTCTTCCGAGAGTAGTACCACTCAACCTCTTTATCATGCCGGAATTAATCCACTTGCAAGATTTACATGATAAACCTTATGAGCTCCTCAAGGGGACATAATCAACCTTTGATGGACATGGATTCCTTCTACAATCAGCAGCACACCATAGAGACAATACTATTTCCCAACTCACTGAGTTTGTTGATTTAATTCATTTAAATCTCACCCATTGATGAATCAAAGAAATATATACTGCCTTACGTGTCGAGGTTATTGTGTAGGGATTAAGAGCACGAACATCCACAATAACAGAGATCAAGTTCTTCTATATAGACAGTACAAGTCGAACGATCTCAGGCGGTCCTACTCAATACACAAAGCAGTGTACTAATGTGGTTCTATGGTCAAGACAAACTAATACCAAACCACACTACAACCATACCGATAGATAGTCCCCGTCTATCTCTATTGTGAGCATCTGTTTATACTTTATAAGGAAACCGATAATATGATCTTCCACGTATTGTCGCACAACATATTATCTACAGTATAAAGTAAATGGACTTTTGCACAAACATATAAATAAACAATTTATAATATGCAAAAATATTTGATCATATGATTCTCATTTCAAATAAAATCGTTAAAACATTGTTCAATACAAAAGCAAGGCTTTAGTATAAAAATCTAACATTATCACCACGGTTCGACCTCCTCTGTTGGGTTCGACCTCCTGGCACTGGTCGAACCTACCCTGGCTTTGGTCGAACCACCCTTCTAAGCTTCAAAACTGAGTGTTCTTCAATCCCTACACACTTCAAACTTCAATACGAATCATTAGGTACCAACTAGAGCACAACTTCATCAAGAATTGGTTCTACAAAATATTATTCATGAGTAACTCCGTAAAAGAAAACACAACCAAAACCCACTAAACATTAGGCAAGTTGTAAAAAATCGTCACATCAAAATCGACTAAAATTTTAAATATGGCGTAAAAACCAACTTCCCTAACAAACATCACAACGAAAAGATTATACTATCGGTGCTTATTGAGGTAAGTACATCATACCCCCCAAACTTAGTAGAAACTACAGTCGAAACTAAGTTTAAAAGAGATGTAATTGCCGATAAGTAAGCACTTCAAATATAAAAATTTCTTACCCACACAAAAGAAATAAAACAATAAAACGGGAGGGAAGCCCCCAACAGGCGCTCATGTTTAACGTCGGAGAGTCACGACGGATTACCAATCAAAAGACTACTTGATCAGAGGATGAACATGTCGCATCCTCACCTTCCAATACTTTCTCCCCCTCCTATCATCCACACTTTCCACCTTACCATTCTTATGCACTATACAATCAGTAGAATCTCCTTTCACAAACTTTCTCTTCTCATTCCTGTCAATCTTCCACTCAATTTTGGAATAGCTCCTATCTCCATAAAGATCAAAGTCAGGATAAGAACGAGTGCAAGGACTTTCAAATTTGTTGGTATCCGGTGGTAAGTTAGGAGGCTTCAAGTAGGCATCATCTTCTCTTCCTTTGTCTACAGTCAGCACGACACCTTTCTCGCTCACAAAAATATGATCATTAGAATTACCTTCATCCCATGGCCGTGTAGACTCCTTTGAGTCAATCTTCCTCTTGAATTCCAAATCACCTGAAGGATCTTTTTCATTGTCACCAAGAAAAGCATACGTCAAGTGTTCCGGTAACGGTTTCAGCTCTTCTTTCTTTTCTTCCATCAGAGAGCTCTCTCTCTCCAACGGCAAGTACTTCCTAGACCCTTTCGCTTCTTCAGCCTTAGCTTTCTCCAATGCATACCTAGCATCACCCAAAGCAAGTAAGTTCTCAAGATATTCTATACATACCTCGTTGGAGAGTCCGTCAAGCTCCGTAGTGGGATAAGTAAGAGACTCCATCAAACATGTCTCAATAGGATCCTTTGACAGGATCAGAGACATATCCTCCTTCACAATCTCCTCCACCACGTCAATACTATAACACTGACTCCATGGGCATCTTCATTGCTTTGTCCAAGTTGAAAAGAACTTATTCTTTGTCCATCCGCAATCTAAGCTCTCCTTTTTGAACATCAATCATAGCTCCAGCAGTAGCAAGGAAAGGTCTCCCCAAGATTAAATGGATATTATCCTTGTCTTCTTCTATATCTAGCACAAGAAAGTCCACAGGAAAGACTAGTTTCTCCACTTTGATGAGAACGTCTTCAATTGTATCTTTTGGAAACGTCATCGACCTGTTCGCCAATTGGAGAACCACTGTTGTAGGGGTCAACTCCCCCAAACCAAGCCTCTGAAAGATGGACAACAGTATCAAATTGATGCTTGCCCCTAGATCGCACAAAGCTCGCCGTGCCGGCCCCTTTCCGATCTCACATAGAATAGTGAAGCTCCCGGGATCCTTCATCTTTTACTGCAGCTTCCTTTGAATGATTGAGCTGCAATTCTCAGATAAATTCACCGTTTCAATTCCGGTTAAGCTCTGCTTCTTCAACAATATGTCTTTAAGAAATCGGGCATAGTACGACATCTCCATGATTGCCTCTGAGAAAGGAATGCTCAAGCTTATCTTGTTCATTATCTCTGAAAACTTCTTGAACTTCTCTTCCAATTCCTTCTTCACTAGCTTATAAGGAAACGGCGGAGGTATCTTTGTTTTGGGAATCCCCCATTCATCACAATCAACCTTCTCCGCTTTCTCCTTTTCGGCTCTCAATCGCTTGGCTCTCTCCCACTTTTTCTCAGCTATTATCTCTGTACTTTGCTCATTCCGAACCACTGGAGTAGCATCAACATCATCGAGAGTGTTCGGAGTAGCAACAAGCAACTTCTGGATGGGTTCGACCAGGGTTCGACCTGTGGAATAGGTCGAACTAGGCACGTACTGGTCGAACCGCTCTTCTGGACAATGGCTCTCTTTTTGAATTTGAGGTTCGACCTGGGTTCGACCTATTGAGTAGGTCGAACCATGGCCATCTAGGTCGAACCGACCTACTGTACTCACTCTGCCCTCCGGTTCGACCAAGGTTCGACCTGTTTGATAGGTCGAACCATGTCCGTCGTGGTCAAACTGTTGCTGTGACAAAACAGAGTGCTCCAAGTTGAGCGATTCGACCTGGGTTTGACCTGTTGGATAGGTCGAACCATCATTGATTTGGTCGAACCGATGTTCTGGAAAAATAGAGTGCTCCGAATTGTCAGGTTCGACCTGTATGCAAGGTCGAACCATCTGCAGTTTGGTCAAACTAATGCTGGGATGCCTCCTGATCGTGTCCAGTGCGTTGGTTCGACCTCACCTGTATGGTTTGACCTTCAATGTTGGTTGAATCATGGTCGAATCTTGCCCTAGACATGTTCAAATTTGATTCCGGCCTCATAGGTCCCTCGTACTGCGTTCCCGACCTCAATGTGATGGCGTTGCAGGACCTTGGATTCTCAATACTTTGAGATGGGAACTTCCCCTTCTCAATAGTTTGAGTAAGCTTGTTAACACTTCCTGCCATCTCCCCCATAAGCAATGTAAGGTCCTTCACCTGCTTAGATATAACCTCATGGTTTGCATCGATTTTATTTTCAAGTTTGGCCTCAAGGCGGTTCACTCTTTCATCATTTTTGGCCATATACCTGTTCACATTATCCTCAAGACCTGGTTTCCCTTCTTCCACCTTAGCACCCGGATCAACACCCATTGGAGGTTGAATCGCATTATTCGGATTGCTCCATGAGAACTCCACTCTCCTAGGCTATTGATAACCACCCGGGGGACCATGTTTATTAAAGTTTCCTCGATAGTTCCCTTGGTAGTTCCAGTTTCCTTGATCTGGATACCTAGTCCCTTGAATACTTTGACCCATGGTATAGTGTGCCTCTTCCAACTCCTCTTGGATTGGTCTATCATTCTTTAACTCCTGCTGCTTGATTGGTACACGCTGAGATAATTTGCTGAATTGCTTCTGTTGGGATTCAAGTAGCTTGTTGATATTGGACAAGCTAGAGACGATCTCATCCTCTCTACTTGTTTTCACCATTGCTTGTTCAACCTGAGCTATCTTCCCAAGGACATAAGTACCTCTAACTCTATCAGTTGGCCAATCCCTCGAATTCATCGAAATATCTTTAAATAACTTTTCGACCTCTACGGATGACTTTGTAAGCAATGCTCCATTAGAAGAAGCATCCAATAACACTCGTGAATCACAGTCCAATCCATTGTAGAATATACTAATATATTGAGCTTTAGATAGCCCATGTTGAGGACACTTCCTAAGCATGTCCTTGAATCTATCCCATGCTTCATGAAATTTCTCACCTCCACCGATAGCAAATTGGTTAATGTCTTGCTTCATCTTAAACACCTTTGAAGGTGGCATGTACCTCTCCAAGAACCTTAACTGCAATTTCTCCCAAGTGGTGCACTCAGCTGCGTTGATAGTGTCGTAACAATCTCTCGCATTTTCAGTAAGCGAGAATTTAAACAAGAGGATCTTCCTAGCATCTTCATGTTCTCCTGCGTCTTTTTGAGTACTTGCATAGCCCAAGAACTTGTTCAGATGCTGCTGCGGATCCTCGAAAGACTCCTGAAAAGGAGTTCCTTTCTATAATGCTAATAAGAGTGGGATGAAGATCGAAAGCTGAATTAGTTCCCCTCGCTCCTAGAAGCCCAAAATTTCCAGCCCCATTATTTCTGAAAACCTCTCGGATGGCTAGATTATCCGGATTCGCTGCCATGTTGATTGTCCCTACTCCCAAATTAACTTCAGTTGTAGCTTCAATCGTCTGCGAATTTTGCTCGTCAACTTCAAATCCAAAATTCAGAGCTTCAGTTGGATCAATAGTCTTTGCCTTGCTCTTCTTCTTCTTCTTCTTTCTTGACGATGCTCCGATCTCAGGATTATAGGGTTCAAGTTCACCTTTCTTTGATCTCGTGAGCATGCACCTAAAAAGAACTAGAATTAAATCAGCAAAACAAGATAAATAGCCCTAATAAACTAGAAATAACAAAAAGATATTTTAAGTCGTCCCTGGCAATGGCGCTAAAAACTTGATGGGTGTTTTCTCAACACACAATTTTAATCCCCAAGTATGAAGGATATCAATTGTAGTTTCGAAGGTGACCAAGTTAAATATCGAATCCACGGGACGGATAAATATTACTTTAGTTATTTTTTAGCAATTATGACTATGTTGAGAATTGTATTTGATGGTTTGTAAACTAAGTAACAACTAAAATAGCAAATAAATAACAAGAACAAGAAAATAGTAGTTGTGATCAAATAAGATGATAGGTAGTTCGTCAGGCCATCCAGTTTCATTCGTTAATTCATACTTTCATGTGTCGATGTTCGACTCTGACTTGTGGTTTATGAACGCATCGCTAGACCATGCAAATCTATCCTATAGACACAAATAGATAAGCTTTTGACACGTGTGAGTATCCTCAAAGCAAGACGTATACTTTACCTCCCTTTCTAGGTACTATCATAATCAATTATTTCCCGTGCACTTAGTACTCTAACCCGATTTGATCTTCCTTTTTAGGTACTATAAAGTTATACTATTAATCCTACTTGTTAACCCGAATTCAATTCAATTAACAAACATTCATATAAGACGGTTCTAATAAAATCTCGGAATCCCTTCACTTAGAATTATAACAATAAACCCTGCTCATTAGTGAACGCACTCAATCAATACCCATGTTATGCATTCAGACTCTACACAACGATTATTGATGCACAAAACAACTATGAGTATGGATTAAAAATGAACAATCTTATATAAACTAAACCACAAGTAGTATTGTACGGAGTATACACACGAAATACAAATCAACTCATGAAACTTTCATAATCCTATAACTACTGAAGTGGCTCTAGCCCATGATTGATCAAGGAACAATCATGGTTAGATGGACCAATCTTACTTGAATCTCCAGCTAAACTCTCTTGTATTCTTCTTGTTGATTGGTGATCGTGATTGTGATCGTGATCGTGATCGTGATGATTGGACGTGTTCCTTGACTTTATGAGCCTCCTTTTATATTTGTAATCACATCTCTAGGGCTTGGAATGGGCTTTTCAAGTGATCCCAGGCGTTTTGGCCTCGAAAATCTGGATTAAGTAAGTTCCCGCACGATGGTTCGACCTCAGCAAACAGGTCGAACCACTGGCCGCAGGTCGAACCACAGGTCGAACCTACCTATTGGAAGTATTCTGCACTTGGTTCGACCTCTTGTACAGGTCGAACCACTCCCTCTTTGGTCGAACCATAGGTCGAACCGCACCACTGGATAATTTCTGCTCCTGGTTCGACCAACTGTCAGGTCGAACCCCAACGTCATGGTCGAATCACACTTCTCGAGAGCTGGTTCGACCATGGTTAGACCTGATGAACAGGTCGAACCCCTTGAGTCGTGGTCGAACCCTCCTTCTGTACACTTTGCAATGCTGGTTCGACCTGTAAGAGAGGTCGAACCCTCCTCCAACAGGTCGAACCCACCTCTCTCCTTGGTGGTTCGTATGGTCTCGACTTCGTCTCTTCAATTCTTGGCACTTCCACTCCGATTTTGCTATGAAAACCACTTAAATAGCTCTACTAACACCTGATTCATGCTAATTCACAATATATATAGGTTTTTCACCTATTTCCACCTCAAAACTCTCCAAAACTAGCACAAAACATGATGCCAAACTTGTGAATTTACACACTCATCAGTGACGATATGAAATATTGTCATTAAAACATTTAAATACAATAACGAAAAATTTTGTCATTGTTAATGATGTATGTTGACAAATTATATTTATCATATCATTAATTAATCTTATGATGATGAAATATTTTGTTACATTATAATTTAATATTTGTATGAGAAATATATGCTCATTAGACTAATATTTTAGTGACGTTTGAGTTGTCATGAAATAAATATATTTATTGATAAATTTATTTATTTTTCAATATTAATTAATAAACAAATAAATGTTAAGTGACATTTTTAGTTAATTTTATTCGATATTATATGAAAATAATAAATATATTACAGAGTTTAACTAAATAAAATACAATATATTCAAATTACAAAAGTACAAGGTCTTACAAAAGTAATTCTCTTAATGAGAACTATAGCTATGTCTAGTCTAGGTACAAATAACTAAGATTAGTTGTATGAGCATCATATAAAACCCGACAAACTGTAGTATGTCAAACAATCGAGCAACCAGCAACAATCCATGTATAAGAATCTAGTTGTCTATAGTATAATTTCAGCGTCATTACTTGTCCTCCAAACAAAATGGAGTGGTGGACAATCAAATAAGCTGCAACACATCCAATCTTCAAGCTAGGCCACTCATAAGTATCCAAATTGTAAATCCAAAAAACCACAGCTTCGAACTTTCAATTTAAGAATTAGAAATGCTAGTACAAAAGGCAAAGCACAAAAAAAAATTAGTAGAAAAGAGGAATCTTACAAAATCAGCAAAATATCCAATTTACCCAATTCTAGTAAAACACGCACAAAAAAATCACAAACACTAAGCACAAGAGTAATAGACTACCTAAGCACAGTAGAACACACTATAAAATTCCAACAATGAATCCATATATAATAGACAAAAGGGTCAGTTTTTCAACCATACACTTTTGGTATCTTTCTTACACTATAAAATAAAATAAAATAAAAAAGAGATAAAAAGAAGAAAGCTTGTCAAGAGCTTATAGAAAAAGATGCTTACTAGATCCTCGTGCAATCTGATTCATGCATGAGCTTCCAGTCAAGAGCTTCTAGCAACAGCAGGCCATACAAAAATGTTAAAAAGTTGAAACTATGTTTGGAAGATAAACTAGATTATGAGTACTTGGCATTCATTTTAATTCCTAAAACTTTAAGTTACTTAGATATAGCTGCAAAGAATTGAATCTCAAATAAATATTATCTATTTGTAATGTGTCTGTGTATATATGTTCATGCAATAAATATCTCAAACTCATTTTCAAACCTTCTCATCCCCTCTTGTTTCTCTTGAAAAATCACAAGTATATCATCAACTCATATTTATTCAAAACATATGGTAGATATTTAATCAATTATTAGGAAATCATTCTAGAGAACCACTTTAATCACTGAGGCATTTGCTAAAAAAAATAAAGAATCTGACTGTTGGAAGTATTATAAGTTAAAAGGGTATCATGCACATTATAAGAATTTACTCATACATTCTAACTAAATGAATTAGGATATTAGATGTTAACATTTAAAGCAATATTATATAATATAGAAAGAAATGACATTCACCATAATTTGAACCCATGATGTCACACGTCATTTTAATTAATTTTAATATCATAGAGTATTATCCATGCTCTTCTCCTAAGTCCTAAATATCACTCATATTAAGAAAAAAAATCAAGGAATAAGATCCTAAATCTTCCCATGAGATCACCTCATTAAAACAGACATAAAGCTTTTTAAATATGATATCTTGTTGAGAGGCATAGAACACTATTTAACTTTGAATTGGTTAAAATACTCGGACTACATTAGACACCGAATAGATTATGGAGATTTTTTTTCTATCTGTGTCTATGTGGACTTTATAATTGTGAACATATATTAATAATAGCTCAAGGTGTTCGAACATTAAATTTCTAATGAGTTTGACAAGTAATCAATAACATAAAAAGAATTATCCACATTTACGTAACCACCTCTATCCCATTTAGCACATAAGACAGTTATGAATTACTGCATTGAAAGCACTTTATTAGATCATGTTCTATTATGCTTCAAGCTTATACCTTCATTAATATTCTGAAGCGCAGGCTATCTTTCTCAAACACACACATGCACGCAAAAAGTGAGATACAAGCACAATATTGTTGTATCGTCTAAATATACGCATACCTTTGTGTAAGGTCTTGAAGGTCCTAATGATTTCCTCTAAAAGAATACATATGCAATATAAATGTCATTCTAACTGAATTGCCATCCGCCATCCAAAGATATGGCAATGGAAATAAACAAAATACAGATCAGAACATGGAGAATTTTTTAAGATATTGTACACATGAATAAAAAAGAACCTTCCTTTTTAATTGCCAACTTTATCAATGTAACAATTAATTACAACAAGACTCCAGTGAGACCAGCCATACCATTGTATTATAAGTATAACAATTATATTCCTTGACACCAAAGGTTAGCATCAACCAAAAAAGTTTAACAATATCAGAATCAACAAAAAAAATTTAACTGGGTTTTCTATTAACTTCTTACTTGTTAAAAATATTTTTTTCCTTAACATATTCTAAATCTGTTTTTCCATGAAAAGTACATGAAGGATCTCTACCAATATCAACAGGCTTTGGAATGAAGAAAAAAAATTGAAGAAATAGAACTTTATTCTCTCATCCATAGTTTAAGTGCCTCAAATATTTGTTATAAGTTTAGACTTTAATGTGGGCCTAGTAAAGTAAAAGTGAAAATGTAAAAGTAAAGCCAACAATTGAGGCTTAAATAATGAAAGAAAAAATATACAAAGATCATACACAACTTAAGATGAAGATTGAAATTCTAACAACAATGAGGATACTATGGAACACATCCTTTATAATTTAAATAGTTTTTGAAAAATATTATAGATCATACTCAGTAGAAATGTTTCCTGATGATTTTTCTCAAAAATACTCTGCTCCTTATTGTACTTGAGGATTATAATTGCCCGAATCCGAGACTGTCATCGATAAGATTGAGCTAAAGAGCAAATAAAGCCAGAGATGTCAACAGATATGAGGAATTGGACCTTACCATTATTGCCAAGGCAGAGAAGGTTGAGGACTTTGCCGCGCACCACTACAAATTCTTGAGAATTTCCACCGTAGAAGGGAATGAGGGTCTAGAAATGGTTCGAATAATCCTTTCTTGCTCGCAACAAAGAAACCCAAATTTCAAATAAATGATACCACTGTGGATGGAGGATAAGAGAACGAGAAAAATGTTGTGAAACTAGACAGTAATCAACACCCTAGATTATTATACTCAATCACTCAATATGGTAAGAACACACACACACACACTCTTGACTTGAATTGAAAGCTAAAACGGGAATGAAAATAGTAGAAAAAATAAAGAAGCAATGCACAAGGGTTTATAGTGGTTCGATCTTAAAGATCTACATCCACTGTGAGGAAGAAAACTCTCTTATTGATGATGTTGCACAAGATAGATGATCAACTAATCTAATGAGCTTCATGATTGCTCATGAACAGCTTCAAAACTAACTGACAGATAATGAAAAATGATTCTCTCTACCATGGCAGCTCTGTGTGAGCATTTATGCATACCCCCTCCAAATAACAGCCTGCCAAGTGCACCAATGGGATTCTCACACCTCACGTGCTCTCTAACAAATCAGCTGGAGGCTCACATGCTCAAAACTGCCCATGTGACAGCTCATGTAACCAACAAACTGACCCACGTGCCCCCATGTGATCTTGCATGCTAGCATGCAGCTAATTTCCATCTTTATTAAGTGTGATCAACTTTATGCAATGTACTTACCAACCGTGGAAAGCTTCCAGCTACGCAGCAACTCCCATGCACACACTTTGGATCAAGATTTACACTACATGCTTCAACATTCTCCACCTTAAATCATGTATCCATCAACCAATTCAGATTGCTATCCTTCCTTACCACTGCTCACTCTGAGCAGTCCTTCCTTTCTTCAGCTAACTACATCCCAACTAAGCCTAAGCTTAGCTCAAATTTTGAACTAGGCAAGGCCTTAGTAAGACTATCAGCAGGATTGACAGATGTATCAATCTTTCTCACTTTCACAACACCACTCTCCACAAGATCTCTTACAAAATATAGCTTCACATCTATATGCTTTGTCCTCTCATGATATCCTTGGTGTTTTGCCAAATGAATGGCACTTTGATTATCACAAAATACCTCCACTGTATCTTGATTAATTTCCAACTCTTTCAACATACCAGAGATCCACATACCTTCCTTTATAGCTTCAGTTATGGCAACAAATTCAGTCTCAGTTGTGGACAGAGCAACAACTGATTGATGACTTGCTTTCCAGCTTATAGCTGTTCCAAAAAGAGTAAAAAAATAGCCAGTCAATGACTTTTTGTGTCTAAATTTGCTGCATAATCAGCATCAACATATCCACTTAACACTTCACTGAACTGGTCTTTTCTATAAAACTTTAACCCTCTGTAAGTTGATCCTTTCACATACCTCATAGCCCACTTAACAGCTTCCCAATGTGGTCTTCCTGGATGTCCCATAAACCTGCTTAAAATACTCATGACATAGGCCATATCTGGTCTGCAACATACCATACAGTACATGAGGCTGCCAACTACACTTGCATAGGAAAATTTATCCATTTCAATTGATTCTGATGCAGATGAAGGTCCTTGCTGCAGAGATAATTTCAGACCTTGTTTAAATGGTGTTGAAACTGATTTACTTTCATACAAATTATACCTCTTCAGTATTTTACACAAGTAAGACTCCTGGTTGAGAATTAAGCTTCCCTTGCTTCTGTTTCTATTGATAGACATACCAAGTATCATCTTAGCTTCCCCTAGATCTTTCATGTCAAACTCTGATTCCAGTATGTCTTTGACTCTCTGTATACCAATCATGGAGTGGCTAGCTATCAACATATCATCTACATAGAGCAACAGGTAAGTGTATTGACCTTTCTCTTGTAAGTAATACACACAGCTGTCATATGAACTTCTGACAAATCCACAGCCCACAATGTATTGATCAAACCTTAAGTACCATTATCTAGGGCTCTGCTTGAGACCATAGAGAGACTTCTTTAGCAGACAAGCCTTAGAATTATGATTCTGAACACTTACTCCCTCTGGTACAGCCAATTAAATTTGCTCTTCCAATTCACCATGTAAAAAAGCAGTTGTCACATCCATTTGATGTAATTCAAGATCATACTGTGTAACTAGTGAAAGTATGATCCTTATAGAGCAATGTTTGACAACAGGTGAGAAGATTTCATTATAATCCACCCCTTTTTCTGTGAGAACCCTTTGGCTACAAGCCTAACTTCATACCTTACTTTTCCATTTGGAACTGCAGATGGCTTCCTTTTGAAAATCCATTTGCATCCCACTAATTTCTGTCTCTGAGGTTTGTTAACAATCTCCCATGTTCCATTCCTCTCAAGTGACATAAGCTCTTCATTGATGGCAGTAATCCACTGATCATTATCAGTGCTTGTTATAGCTTCCTTGTAGCTCTTAGGTTCACTAGATTCAATTTCTGTGGCTGTGAATAGAGCATATGATACAAGATCAGCTTGTACATATCTTGATGGTGGATTAATTTCCCTCCTCTGTCTATATCTTGCAAGATGATAAGTACTTAGCTCATTTCTGTTGTCTGCTACTTCTGGATATGTTCCTGAAGTTTCTTCAAGCTCTACCTCAGACTCAACACCCTTATCAGCTGCTGTGGCATGATAATTTTGCTCCAGAAATGGCATCCTTGACTCATCAAACTTGACATCTCTACTCATAAGGAATTTATGATTATCTAAACTCCATAACTTGTAACCCTTCACTCCTGATGGATATCCTACCATCACACATCTCAAGACCCTTGGATCTAATTTATCTTGCTTTATGTGTGCATAAGCAAGACATCCAATGACTCTTAGGTTGTTGTAGTCAGCAGGCTTTCCCTTCCATACTTCTTCAGGTGTCTTGAATTTTAAAGGTATAGAGGGACTCCTGTTGATCAAGTATGCAGCTGTTGTTACAAGTTCCCCCCAAAAGCTCTTATGGAATCCACTTACACTAATCATACATCTCATTCTCTCTAGGAGAGTTTGATTTAGTCTTTTTGCAACTCCATTTTGTTGTGGAGTTGATGGAACAGTCCTATGTCTTTTGATTCTCCTATCTCTACAGAACTTATTGAACTCATCTGAGAGATATTCTAAACCATTATCAGTTCTGAAGCATTTTAATGTCTTTCCAGTAATGTTCTCAATTTCTGTTAGCCAATCTTTGAACTTTCCAAAGGCTTCATCCTTGGATTTCAGAATATATATCCATGCTTTTCTTGAGAAATCATCTATGAATGAGATGAAGTATTTTCCTCCTCCTTTTGTTGGATTCATGGAGGGTCCCCACAAGTCAGAGTGAACATAATCAATTATGGATACTGATGTATGTTCACCAACACCAAATTTGAGCCTCTTTGACTTTCCCATCACACAGTGTTCACATAGCTTCAGATTGACTGATGTTTCTCCACATAACAGGTCCTATTTTATTAATTCTTGCATTCCCCTCTCACTAATATGTCCTAATCTTCCATGCCATAGTGAGGAGGTATCAAGATTCTTAGTAGCACATATTTGTCCAGAGATTGCATTTCCATTGAGGAAATAATGATCATGTTTCCTGTTTCAAGAAAACTTCACTGCCTTTTATAACACTGATCATGCCATTTGTCAATATAGATGTGTATCCCATGGAATCCAACATTCCAAGAGAAATTAAGTTCCTTCTGAGCTCAGGGACATACCTGACATTATGAAAAACTCTTACTTCTCCATCTGCCATTTTCAACTTCACAGATCCCATGCCTTTTATACTGCATGTTTGATAATTTCCTAGCAAGACAGAGCCTCCAGTTTGTTGCTTGAAATCAGTGAACAAGTTCTTACAAGGTGTCATGTGAAATGTACAGCCTGAATCCATTACCCATTCAGCATTAACCTTAGAATTTGCAACAGTCAGAGCTTCAATGAAACCTTCACCACCCTCTTTGGCTTGTACAGTCTGATTTACTTCAACTTTTGGTTCTGTTTCTTTGTCCTTTTCTATTCCCTTTCCCTTTTCAGCTTTCCACTTATAACAGTTCCTCTTCATGTGTCCAGGTTGGTGACAGTAGTAACACTTTCTTACTTCACCATCCTTAGTTGATTCACCTTCTTTACTTTCTGTCCTTCAACTGCCAGCATTAGACTTATTCTTCTTGTTATTTTACTTGGATTGATTGTTCTTCTTGACAACCAGTCCTTCTCCCCCTGAGCTTACAACATTCTGTGATGTAAGCTGCAATTCTCTTGACTTGAGGGCACGCAATACGCTGTCAAACTTGACAGTGCCTTGATTTGCATATAACAAGGTGTCTTTAAAACTTTGAAATGACTTTGGAAGTGCAGTCATCAACATGAGAACTCTTACTTCTTCTGATATCTTAACATCAATACTTTCAAGATCATCCAAAATCTTGATGAATTCATCCACTTGACTTAGTATAGGCTTTTCATCACTAATCTTGTATGCATGTATTTTCTCTCTGATATGCAACCTATTTGCTAGTGATTTCACCATATACAGAGACTCCAATTTTTCCCAAACACCAATAGCAGTTGTTTCCCTAGCTGCTTCCCGTAATGCCTTATCCCTCAAACATAAAATTATTGTAGAATGAGCTTTACGGAGTACCTCATCATCTACTTGTGCTCTTGGAGGTCCTGCTACTAATGGATCTTTGATGATCTCTGTCTTGACAGGTGGAGGTGGCTTCAATGCATCAATGAGCCCCTGCTGTGTCAAGATCGCCTTCATCTTGAGTTTTCAGAGACTGAAATCTATTTTCTCAGAGAGCTTCTCAATATCAAATCGGGTGGTGTTCATCTTCCTGGATTCAACTTCCTTGAATTCCCACGGGACGACGCCAATTATTGTGAAACTTGATAGTAATCAACACCCTAGATTAATATACTTAATCACTCAATATGGTAAGAACACACACACACACACTCTTGACTTGAATTGAAAGCTAAAACGGGAATGAAAACAGTAGAAAAAATGAAGAAGCAATGCAAAAGGGTTTATAGTGGTTTGATCTTAAAGATCTACATCCACTGTGAGGAAGAAAACTCTCTTATTGATGATGTTGCACAAGATAGATGATCAACTAATCTAATGAGCTTCAAGATTGCTCATGAACAACTTTAAAACTAACTGACAGATACTGAAAAATGATTCTCTCTACCATGACAGCTGTGTGTGAGCATTTATGCATACCCCTCCAAATAATAGCCTGCTAAGTGCACCAATGGGATTCACACACCTCACGTGCTCTCTAACAAACCAGCTGGAGGCTCACGTGCTCACAACTGCCCATGTGACAGCTCATGTAACCAACAAATTGACCCACGTGCCCCCATGTGATCTTGCATGCTAGCATGCAGCTGATTTCCATCTTTAGTAAGTATGATCAACTTCATGCAACGTACTTACCAACAGTGGAAAGCTTCCAGCTACGCAGCAACTCCCATGCACACACTTTGGATCAAGATTTACACTACATACTTCAACAAAAAAGATTAAGGTTTTTATTTCATGGCTATAGAGGATCAATTTTCATTGAAGAAGACAATACGCCATGTTCTTGAACAGCAAAAGAGAAAAACGGGAGGACAGGAGGTGGGCTGAGTGGAAGACAAAGAGGAAGTAGGGCTTTTTTTACATATTTTAGGGGTTGAAATTTATGCTCTAAATTTAATTTTTTACTGGACTTTGCGCTCCAAAATTGAGATGTGTGTTTCAAAAGAGTTTGGGGATTTTTTTAATGTTTCACTCTAAGATTTAAGATTTAAATTATATGAATTTTTTTAATGTTCTAAATTAATAATTACTCCCTCCGTCCCGCACCAAGGGTGTATTTTGCACGTAGATTAAGGATTATTATTATTTAATATGCAGTGGATAGTTGTATTAGTGGGAGTGTGCACCCCATGTTTTAATTGTATTAGTGGGTGAGTGTGGGACCCATGTGTATAAAAAAGAAAGGGAACCCTTTGGGTGGGACGACCAAAATGGAAAAAAGAGACCCTTGTTACGGGACGGATTCAGTTTTTATTTTAATTTTTTATTAATTAAAGAATGAGCATTTGAATGTTTTAGAATTTGAATTTTTTTATTTTTTCACCATTCGAATTATTTTAAAATAATACTCTCTCTATTTCTTTTGAAAGATTTACATTTTGCCATCTCAATATAATGGTACATTTCTCTTTTAGTAAATACAAATCTTTATGTGGTCTATATATGACTCACTGTATATTAAAATGTTATCTCTTCATTTATACATATATCTATGAATTATGAGATAAGTCGAACAATTGTTAAAGTATAGTTGTTATATAAATAAAATATGATTATTGATAGTTAAAGTATGTTTGTAGTGAATCATACTACTATAACACTTTAAAAACATAAATTAAATTTATTATTAATCATACTTTTAAAAAATATAGTATTTTAACTACAAATTAACGTACTTACCTATATGATAATAATGTTTTAATAACGGATCGAACATTTTCACATAATTACTATTTCACAAAAAACTTTTATCTCTATTTAGATGAGCATCTATCTTTTTATTTTTTATTTTTATTTTTTTAAGATAATTTTTATAAAAGTTATATTAGTACTTTTATTTGTTTCACACACTCACTTTAAGAGATGATCTAACAAAGCTTCAAATATGCAATGTGATAATTTATAATAAGGGAGTGTGTGCTTCACTAACCTTATACATGGGTTAGTGAATCATTATGAGCTTTTTAATAATTATTATATATCTTAAGTTAGTTAATATCATTTTTGCTTCCTTTTTTTTCTTCTAATAAATTTAATAGATGATACACGATCAATTTACATGACTATCCTTAACATTTGTAATTAATTTTTTACGGTGGATATTTTGCGTACATATTCTCTTCTATTATTCTTTCAATTATTATTTGCATCTTACATTATCTATTCCATGAGTTGATATCTGAATTTTAATTTTGAACTTTTTAAAATTAAATATATATAATATAATGACAAACACTTGTTTGAGATTATTTCACAAAATAAATTTTATGGATAATAAGTGATAACATTTTGATAGGAAGTGATACTCTATTAATAAAAAGTGATAGTGGTACAATAAATTATTTCATGAACAATTCGAAAGAAAAATCAATAATAATAACATATTTAATAAAAAATGATAATAATATTTTTTTAAAAAATTAATAATTAATTTAAATACGTAAAATGTCTCGCTAAGACGGTCTCATGCAAATATCACCCGAATATAATTTATTTGATTTTTTTAAATCTAATCTATTTAATTTATGGATATGAAAAAAAAATATCGTGTATTTTTTAATTGTTATTTATGTGCTTGAATTAGAAAAAAGGTTAAATATATATACAATAAACAAAATTATCCATTAATCAAACTATGTGAATGACGAAGCAGTGAATTTGACATTTCTTTAAATGGGTAGTATATGTGGCAGGGTTCAAATTGTCAAATAAAAAACAATAGCGTCCAAACTGTAACCAGCTTACAAAACCCACCATTCACATGGGTTATAATCGACCGGGCCAACGTATTAATTTATCGGGCCGTAGATAATAGTCGGACTAAATTCTTTACGACCAAACATCTTAATAAGTAGGTTAATTAATATATTAAGTGTTAAATAGCCCAAGCAAACACTCCCAAGTAAAAATTATTATGTGCTTTAATAATAATAATAATAATAATAATAATAATAAATAGCCCAAGCAAACACTCCCAAGTAAAAATTATTATGTGCTTTAATAATAATAATAATAATAATAATAATATTATTATTATTATTATTATTATTATTATTGTTATTAGTATTATAATAATAATAATTTATTAGATTATTATTATTATAATTATTATTAGGCAAAGACTTCCCTAGGACCGTCTTTTTTTTAAGAAATCGTAGGACCGAATCTTTTAATTGAAAATGAGTCAAATATCTGAAAATGGGTTCCACAGTTTCTTTCCCAAACTTCAAACTGCGCTATAGTCCCACAGTATACCTCCTCCCACGCTTTGCTATGTCGACCATGGCAACCTGCACACTTCTCTCTCCCATCACCGCCTACTTCATCGGCCATTGGAGTTTCTATTGGGCCTTCCCTTCGCCTTTGTCTCCCTCCTTATTTTCGTAGTCGATGTGGTTAGTTGGATAGTTGGGTATTTCTCTCTCCCTCTCTATCTTCCTACCTCTTTCTCTCATGAGGAATTTAACTCTTGAGGGGTTTGATTTTTGGAAATTTGGTTTTAATTTGAGGGGAATTTTGCAATAAATTCATAATTTTGCTGAGTTGTTTGTATCCGTGTTGTTTGTGTGTGACGGTGATCAGAGAGTTACCACTCTCTCATCAAGGCCCCTTTTCTATTGTGAGGTGGTTCATTAAGCAAAATTCTTGTTAGGAAATTACCACATAACTTATCCATCTTTATTAATTTATTTTGCTATCTTAAATAATTCTTACTTCAATTTTTTCAATTGCACTCTGGAGGAAGAGTTCATTATAATTAGAAATGAAGTGAAAATATATTATTGTAAAATCCTCAGTTTCTATGGAAGTTTATATAATAGTTCATTATAAATTATTTAGCTCATTAAGATATTGCTCAATGCTCATGTTAAATTCTGAATTCATCGATTTGTGGTAATTTTCTCACCTGACTTTGGATTAGAGATGGGACCAGAATTTTTGGAGGTTTTTGATCTGGTTGTATCTTGAAAAGCCAGTGAAGGATTTGTTAGATAGAAATTAAACAGTAATTATTGTATTGATGATTATTGGAGCTGCATGATGGTGGTTAATAATTGATGGTATTAAATAAACTAATCATGGTGTGTTGGTCCACTCTGCGCGGTGGCTTTGCCGCCGCTTCCGACGGTGGAGAAACCATCTTATATAAGGTTCCTGGACAAGAAATTGGCGGCAGGTGAATCTGTGTTGTACATGGCCTTCGGAATGCAAACGGATATTTCAAAAGAACAATTGCAGGAAATTACAAAGTGATTGGAGAGATCGTGGTGAGTTTTATGTTGGTTTTGAAATCAAATGGGGGAAAATTCATTCATGATTTTGATGTTGGGAATGAAAGCTGCGTTGTTGTTATTGCAAGGCAAAGAGATATCGATATTGGGAATGAAAGCTATGTTGTTGTTGTTGCAAGGCAAAGAGATATTGATGTTGTACTCAATGACAATTCTAACCGAGAAACTATTTAACTGGGTGTGAAGAAGTGGATTAAAGAAAAATGAAGTATAAATAAGTTCAATTTGGGAACCTCAGAGAGCATATCTGTCTTTTCCATAGTTTATATGAATTGTAGAAAATATCTGTTAGCATACTTAGGCTCAATCTTTTGGCAAACTGAATCTAATTTCTGCAATTTTATTTTATTATATTGGTTTTTTTATAGTATAAATAATTAGGTACATGATCATCACATGGCGTATAATACTTGTGTGTTATTCATGATGAATTCAAGATACATCATTTTATTATTCCCAGTTTTGCATTAAACTTATCTCTTGTATGTTTTGGCGAGGTTACTTGAATTATATATTGTTCAATTTGGTCAACGTATTTTAGGTTACTCTTTGAAATTAATTAGGTTACTCTTTGAAATTAATTAGGTCACTCTTAAATTTATTAGATTACTTTTTGAGTCGAGACTCTTAATATACGTATGTTAGTGATTGTGGGGGCTACTTGAGGAAAGCTGAAATACGTTTGAATGAAGAAAAAGATTGGGTATCACACTACTTGGATATTAAAAGTGAATCGAAGATAACTAATGTTGTAGAGAAAGAGATGATAGCCAACCACATCCTAAGACTAGTTCACATGGAGAATTCAGGACTTGGTGAAGATGCTTCTTGATGTAAATTTGAGGACTTAGGTCGAATGTACAACTTATTCCGTCGTGTCCAAAATGATATTTTGACAATTAGTGATGTAATGACATCTCACATCAGAGATACAGGTAATCAGCTAGTTATGGATAGATTAATTTAAATAGGGGTGATATTGTGAATTAGAACAACTTCAAGCTATGGAATTGCTTTTTGATATTTATATTTTAGCATTATTTAAGTCTCAAGATAGTGTCTTGAGTTTTTGTGTTCTAATGAAGCATTTTAGTGAATTTATGGATATAATATTGTTGTTGTGGAAATGACTTGCTTGGTCATTCAATTATTCTGCATTTTGTTAGGAATTATAGGATTTAAGACCAGCGAAAATGCCTTCTTCTTGGTTTTTGTGAAAATCTCATTAGTTCTGCATTGATTCTTTCCTCCTGAAAGTTCTTAATTTTCAATTAATGATGTAATGATTGCAAGTACACAAATTGGCTGAGAAAAAGTCCTAAAATGGAGTTTTTAAAATGCTGCGGAATGATGTTACAAGATTCCTGAAGACAATCCTTATTGGAACTATGCACTACTCTTCTTGTTGAATTTAGTAGCCGTTGTCTTCTTCTTTAGACTTGAGTCGTGAGCTAGTGTAGTGTAGTGTGTAGTTTAGATTGTTTGCAGTATCGTGGCTTGTGCTAAAATATTTAGTCTTTAGACTTTTAGTTTACTTCATTGTATTAGTTTATTTTTGAAAATTTTATTTATATATTATTCAATTTGGTCAACCATCTTTTAAGTTACTATTTTCTATTAATTGGGTTACTCTTTATAATAAATTAGGTTACTATGAATAAGCTTTTGAATTACTCTTAATGTTGATTTATTTATGTTTTTTAAGGTTACTCTTTATTATTAATTAAGTTACTCTTTATAATGATTGGATTACTATGAACAAGTAATTACCCTTTGTTGTTTTGTTCATATTTTATTATGTTTGATCAAAAAGATTACTGTTTATATTAATTGGGTTATTCTTTATAATATATTGGGTTACTCTTCATAATGAATTGGGTTACTCTTCGATTTGATACTCCGATTTTCTGAAAATTAAGTCATGCAATATGAATTAGTATATTATATTAAATTGTATACAATCCGCAACTTTATATATATATATATATATATATATATATATATATATATATATATATATATATATATATATATATATATATACATATATATATATCACTTAGTAGAAATAAATAGATCACTCTTTGAAATTAATTGAATTACTCTTTATAATGAATTGAGTAATCAACTTTTAGATTACCCTTTATATTGATTTATTAATGTTCTGTTCTGTTTGATCAATAAGGGTACTTTTTTCTATTAATTGTGTTACTTTTTATAATGAGTTGGGTTACTTGTGATTTGAGACTCGATTTAAAAAAAATGAAGTCGTGTATTGTGTGTATGTAATTTGAAAATTAATAGATCACTTTTAGATTACTCTTTGAAATTAATTGAATCACTCTTTTATTTAAGATTCCTACGTAATTTGATAAAATCATTCCATATAAATAAATATATTACTTTTAGAATTATTAATAATAGGATCACTTTTTGAAATTAATTGATTACTCTTCGAAATTACTTAGATTACTCTTTATAAGAATTAATTAGATCACTCTTTGAAATAAATTAAATTACGCTTAATTTGAAAATTTGAATATATAATATATAGTACTTTAGAATTAGTGCTTGAATAACTATTATCATACAAGGTCTTTTCTATGATTAAATTATGCAAATACTAATCCGTGCAACTAAATCAACCTCTGTAATTCTTTACCACCATTTGGGAAAACCCAAAACCAATCATATTCCTTCTCCTGCACTACTTCAAAAAAGTATAGCATAAGGCATCCAATAAATTACTGATAAATATAGTATAATAATTAATAATTCAAGTCATTACTGATAAATTTACTGACGATGAAACCGGTATGTAATAAGGTCAAATGGACATCCTAATATTTTGCAAATTGCAGCTTAAGGCATCCAATAAATTTATCTAATTCAATTATGACATCCATTTTGTTCTTCCATTGAACTCCTCACAAGTGTAGAAACTGTAAACTTTTATATTCCAATGCCATCATATGAATTAGGTGAAATAGAAAAGCCTGTGATTTTGATATTGCCAAGCATGGTTGATGAAAACGTTGAAGCTAATAAGATAAAGGTCAGCTTGACTTGCCTCCTTACTCAAAATTCTTACAAATTCAGCATCGTATCTTCCTCTGTTGGAAGACTCACATGCATAAACGCATTAATCCTATTCATGCAAGAGAGGAATCTCACTTACCTCTCACCGTAGGTTTCGTTGCAGCGGAAGTAAACGTACGAACCAATTGGTACTCACCAATACACTGTGATCTTCTGGATCAAATCTCACAACACTGGGTTATAGATTATATTTTCACGAATTGTATTAATCTGGAATATGAAGAACTGAGTTTTTCATTGTAATTTCAGGAGAGAAAACGAGAGAGGAAACATACTCTTGCATTCTGCGTTCCGTCGCTCGCATGAACGTTTCAGCGCTCTCCTTTTTTTAGCGCTTCTGAAAACTGCATGGCGCAGTATATTTTATTCCAAGGAGATGGGAGTTGATTAAAATGGTTTTGTTTACTTCCTCTCTCTCTCTCTTATTCACACTTCTTATGTAGAAAATAAATAATGATAAATTATTATTTACATCTCCCACTCACATATGAAGTCAAAAATCGCCTGACTCATTTTCTTCATGAATCATATTCTCGTACAGATTAATACATCGTGTGACCCACGAGATATGAGTTTTAGTCGCCATACACTTGTTAGAGATATATAACAACTCAACTAGTTTATCAATGAAACTCAACAAGTTCTCTATACCCCAGAACTCTTGAACATTTAACATAAGTTGACATATCTCTTTTCAATTCCTGAATTTATCAGAGCATATTCAACCCTTTTGCAAAAAACTATGTATTCATAATCAAGACCCTGCTTGATTGACTAGTCAATGAATCACAATAGTATATGTTAAATTAAGACGTTCTTCCCATCTCACTAAGTATCTAAAGTCTCTCACTGTAGTTGCTTTCCTAGACTTGTACCGCATGGCCGTTATTAACCATAGCTCTTTTGGTAACATGCTAAAGTAGCAACACTAAAGTGAAGACTTAGAATATAGTAGAAAGTCATAAGGGTAACAAATAGATAATGACTCATACTTTTGAGAAAATAGGGATAATTTTCTCAATCCTGTTGGGGTCAACTTAGTACATGTCGTTTTCCTAAAACACATGTCACAATATCTTTAACTTCCTTCCAAGAAAGTGTATGTCGTATTTTATTTAATTTAGACATCTTGTAAATCAAAGTTCAAGTGTGTCTCATATACTTTACCTGGATATCCTACCTCCAACGTATAGGATCTCCGTCGATTTAGCTTTACAACAAGTTGGATTAGATTCGTGGCGAAATCTATCCCGATTACATTAACTATCGTAATCTCATCTCTGCACTCCCACTGAGCCAGAGGTGATTGCTTGTATGAGAGAGTCAATCATAACTTGCCGACATACTATTATATATGAACCATCACATATAATTTATAAAATATAAATATATAGTTAAACCATTAACTATTTCATTAACATACGTACACAAACATATTCAATACATCGTTTTAAATCCTTCGCAAACCCAATCCCTTTACATGTTCTATGTATACATCTCTAGGAATTAGTTTGGTAAAAAGATCTGATAACATCAAACGAGTAGAAATGTAACTTAGAATCACTTTCTTTTTGTCTGTAATATCTCTAACAAAGTTGAACTTCGTGTTAATGTGTTTGGTTTTTTCATGATATTTGGGGTCTTTTATGTAAGTAATAGCCATCTGATTATCACAATTAATTAAAATAGCTCCCACTGGAGTGTTTGAGACCTCCAAATATTTCATGAATATTCTCAACCAAATAGCCTCTTGAACTGCAGACGCACATGCCACAAATTCGGCTTCCATAGTGGACAGTGCTATCCAAGTCTATTTCTTGATACACCATGAGATTGCTTCATTGTTGAGCAAGAAGACATAACTGGTAGTTGATTTATGTTTATTTAAATCACCACTCCAGTCAACGTCTGCATACTCATTCAGTGCTCTGTTATTCCATTGATAACAGAGAAAATAATCTGCAGTCAATCACATTAGAAGATGGTACTCTGACCATTTCATTCTTTTTATCTTGAGTCTTGGGACACATATGCTAACTTAATAATTCGCCTTTCACAATAGGAGTATCTATAGGTTTGTAGGTGTCCATCTTGAACCATTCTAAAAGTTTCTTGATGTAAGTCTCTTTAGACAAACCCAATAATTTTTATGAACGATTCCTATGGATCTACACACCAAGTATGTACTCTGCTTCCCCCATATCTTTCATTTCGAAATTCGAAGACAACCATCCTTTTATGATATCAAGATACTCTTTGCTATTTTCAGCTAGAAGTATGTCATTCACATACAAGGATAGAATCAAAAAACAACCAATGGACTGTTTAAAGCAAACACAGTGGTCTTCGTTTATCATAATGAAGTTATATGAGATGATCATAGTGTGAAATCTCAAATACTACTGTCTAGAGGATTGTTTGAGTCCGTAGATCGACTTCTTCAATCTACAAACTTTATCCTCTTGACCTCGAAGAATAAATCCTACAGGTTGTTGCATGTAGATTTCTTCTTCTAGTTCTCCATTGAGAAATGCGGTCTTAACATCCAATTGGTGTAATTCCAAATTCATACTAGCCACCATAGTCAACAGTAGACGAATCGAGGCAAATCTCACTACAGGTGAAAAAAATTTCTTCGTAGTCTATACCCTCTTATTAAGTATAACCTTTGCCACCAAGTGAGCCTTATACCTCTATTGAGCCATCAGACTTTCTTTTGATTTTGAGAATTCATTCATTCCCAATAGCCTTTCGTCCCTTCAGAAGATCTACAAGTTCCCAGACTTGATTTGACTCATAGACTCCATCTCATCTTTCATCCAATTCTTCTTTATCGGACAAGTCAAAGCTTCTCTAACATTTCTGGGCTCTTCCTCATCAACAGGAGAAACATCTCCATTTTCTGGTGAAACAAAGAAGGCATGTCCTTCAATATCATAATGCTTTTTGGGCACATGTTTTCTATAATTTTTTCGAGATAGCTGTTGATAATCTTCTATAGACAAAATGCTCTCATTGGGAATCACCTGATCCTCAATCGGCAAATATCTATCAAGATCCACACCATCAGCTAAACTACTATCTATCAAGATCCACACCATCAGCTGATCCTCAATCGGCAAATATCTATCAAGATCCACACCATCAGCTAAACTACTACTCCCACTTGGAGCTTGTAGATATTGGTTTTCTACCTCCTCGAAAATAGGTTCAGCATCCCTGATGCCCCTCTACTAGAAAATTCTATTTCCAGAAAAATGAGCATTATGTGATTCTGTCTCAGTTAAGCTCACTCCTGATCTCCTATGAACACGTAACCCTTAGAATGTTTGCCTCTAGGACCCAAATTTCTATACTTACTCGATGAATCATGTAGACAAGCTACTGATCCTCAAGCTCTAAGGTTACTCAAGTCAGGTTTTCTACCCATCTAAAATTCATATATAGTCGAAGCAACTGACTTTGAAGGCACGCGATTAAACACATAAGCTGTCGTAAGTAACGCATCTCGTTAGATTAGCTTCTGCCAACATGGATCTAGACATCTCCAATAAAATCCTATTCCTTCTTCTAGTAACACCATTTTGTTGAGGCGTATAAGGAATGGTTAATTGTTGAATTATTCCCTTTTCATTACAAAATTCCTTGAATTGTTCTGATAGATATTCACGTCCTCTATCAGTTCTTAAAACTTTGATAGATTTGTTCTTTTGATTATCAACTTCACTCAAGAATCGTGTAAAAACAATCTAATGCTTTAGATATATGAGATATCAAATAGACATATCCAAAACATGAATAATCATCAATGAACGTAATGAAATAATGAGCTCCATGTCGTGCTCTCACATATATAGGACCACATATATCAGAATGGATTACTTCTAATAGAGATTCAGCTTTAATGGCTTTATGATTGGCCATTTTGTAGTCGGGATGACCAATTAAAGAATTTATCGAACCACAGGGAGGAAGGCGCTAGAGTTTAAGTGATCTCAAGTTTATCGTGATTTTATAAGGACGACGGAATGAGATGTATAGCTTGCAAATAAATGCAATTAGACTAATGCAAGAAATAAATAAATGAAAGCAAGAATAAATGGGTTCCAAATGATGCAAGGATGAGATTAACTACAATCATGGCATAGACAATAAAGAAATTATGCAATTAATTCTAATCTCTCATGGAAAAGACATAGATGCGATCACTAAATCCACTTAAATTCTCTTTCGAGATGGATAGGATGTAGGCCCTCAACAAGGCTCCCAAAAGCACTTAAGATCGATACCATAGCGAACACCTCCCACTAGGTACTAATTACTCTACGAGTTCCCTAATTTGGTACTAAATCATAAGCAATATTCCCTTTTAAGGTACTATGAATTCACTAATGGTTTGGGTCTTCTCATCTAATCAACCAACCTCTCGATTAGGCAAATCAAATATTCCATCAAAGGGTTTTAAATCTAGAAGGATATCTCTATCTCATTCAAATTAATGCACATGAAGTGTATGATGAAATGATTCAATAAACTATCCTAAACACATAATTGATTTCTCAATCTAATCACATGCCCATGACAATTAATCACACATATGATGAGAGTGAAAATAAGCGTGTTTTAATATCCAATTTAACACCTTTTTGATTGATATTGTAGTCTTATATTAGCACAAATATCTTATATTCGATATATGTGAGAATTATGTGCACTTGAGGTGTTTTATTGTGTTTTAGGTGGAAAAAGGATCAAAAGAGCCAAGTTTGAGAAAAGGTGCAATTTGTGCAAGAATGCTGATAAACGCACATCCAACTTGTGTAATTATTCTGTATTGATGTGGAGCTCTGAACGGGAAGTGTGATACATGGTTGGAAAGCCACTGAAGAGAGGGTCGTTTTGGCATAAAGAACATCCCATTCAGAGTCCGAACGAGGAAGTTATGAGCAAAGTGGTGACGCCGCGCGAGCTGTGCCGAACAGAATTACAGTGCCATTTTCATGGCCTGTTACATATTCAATTCTTGGAGTTTTTGTGATTTCTTTATATGGATAGAAAGCCAAGGAAGATAGGATCGCGTGAGCACAAAAATTACTTAATTCAGAGGTCGGATGTGAAAGTTATAAGCGAAACGGAGAGACTGCGCAAATCCAGTAGCAGGGTTCGACCTGTGGTTCGACCTGTAGCAAGTGGTTCGACCTGTTTGACGAGGTCGAACCTGCGCTTCGGGAACTTACCAAATCTGTATTTTCGAGGCCAAAATGCATGTGATCACTTGAAAAGCCCATTCCAAGCCTAGGAGACGTGATTACAAGTATAAAAGGAGGTCTATACAGCCCCAAAGAAAGAATATATAAAGGAACACAATACAAGAGAGGAGAAGAGAGGCCACAACCATACAACACCCCACAAGGGGGGATTGATCGTCGCTTTTTCAGCGCACAATTTAATCCCCAAGGTTAAGGATATCAATTGTAGTCGCGAAAGGTGACCAAGTGAATATCGAATCCAAGGACGGCGTAACTATCAATTTGATTATATTCTAGTTAATCAAGACTATGTTGTGTTTGATATGATGGTGGTTGTTTTATAATTTAAAAATAATTATTTTAAATAATAAATAATAATGAAAGATCAATGGCAGCAACGATAGTGAAGTTGTAAGCAAACAAGAAAGTAGGTAGTTCTAAGATAATCCTGTTTAATTCATTAATCCATCATTCGTGTGCAAAAGTCGACTCTGCCTTGTGATTTATGAACGCATCACTAAACCATGCATTTCTACTCTATAGACACAAGTAGTTATACGTATGCATCGTGTGAATATCCTCGGAGCAAGAAATATAATTCCACCCCCCTTTCTAGGTACTATCAATATCAATTATTTCCCCCTAGGATTGGTACTTTAACCCGATATGATCTCCCTTTATAGGTACTATGAAATAATACTCTTTGTCCTACTTGATAACCCGAATACGCTATGATTCAATTAACAAGTATTTATATAAGATAGTTCTAATAAAACTTCGGAATCCCTTCACTTAGAATTATAACGACAAACCCTGCTCAGCAGTGAACGCACTCAATCGATAACCATGTTATGTATTCAGACTCTACACAACGATTAACGATGCACAAAACGACTGTGAGTATGGATTAAAAACGTGCAATCTTATATAAACTAAATCACAAGTAGTGTTGTCGTAGTTTTACACACGAAAGATAAATTAATTCATGAAACTTTCATAATCTAAGAACTACCATAAGAGGATCTACTCCATGATTGATTCAAGAACAACCATGGAGAAGTGGAATGATCTTACTTGAAGCTTCATGTCCTCTAGCACAAGAATGGGCTGATCGGACTTGAATCTCCATGTGTAGCTCCTCCTCCTCTTCTCTCTTGCTTGATTCCTCCCTCAAAACGTTGCTGCTTGCAGCTGCCCCCCTCTTCTCTCTTTGAGTGTGTGTTGTGGTGTGGGATGTCAATGGGATGTCATGGAGTGTATGTTGCTGCCCTTTATATAGTGCTTCCATGGATGCCTTGTTGGTGGCTTGAATGATGAAGAAGGCATCTTCCATGTATAAACAAATGAATTGGCAGGTGGTGGTGAGTCATTGAAAGCATCTTCCATGCATAAGACAAGTGATCATGTAGGTAGAGTTGTTTTCACATCACTTTCATCTTCATTTTTAATGAAAGTAGATGGTTGTTTGATGCTTCTTCAAGAATCACAAGGAATCAAATGCTGTTGAGTGTTCTTTCTTGGCTGTATTGAAGTGTGATTGAAGTGGAAATGTCGGAAATTGAGCAATGGAAGTCGAAACCGAACGAAATCAGACGTTTAAGCTGTCCAGCAGCTCAATTCGGCGTCAATGAAGGTCGAACAGATTTGCGCGGTCTCACCGTTTCGCGTATAACTTCCACATCCGAGTTCCGAATTTAATAATTTTTACGCTCACGCGATCGTCTCTTCATTGGCTTTCTATCCATATAAATAAATCCAAAAAATTCCGAGATTTGAATGTGCAAAAAGCCATAGAAAATAACAAAACAGTTCTATTCGGCACAGCTCGCGCGACGTTACCATTTTGCTCATAACTTCTTCGTTTGGAACTCGATTGTAGTGTTCTTTACGCCAAAACGATCCTCTTTTCAGTGGCTTTCCACCATATATCACACCATCAGTTTTGATCTCCACATTCAACACAGAAAAATTATGAAAGTTGGACGTGTATTTTTCATCATCCTTGCACAAATTGCACCTTTTTTTCCAACCTTGCATTTTTTTATCCTTTTTCCACCTAAAATACAATAAAACACCTTAAATGCACCTTTTTCTCACATATATAAAATATAAGGCATTTGTGCTAATATATTACAACAATATCAATCAAATAGGTGTTTAATTGGACACTAAAACACGCTAATTTTCACTCTCATCAACCCCCAAACTTACCTGTTGCCTGTCCCGAGGCAACAAAATAAAAATAAAGATCGAGAGAGTAAGAAAATTAGCGGGAAAACAAGGATAATGACCAACATCCCATTCAAAATACAATTGTCATCAACTTAGGACATGCAACTCTTATTAAATGCAATAATTAATTCATAGAATACAAGTTAAGACAATCACCACCAATTCAAATGCTCTATTAACATGTTCTCACTGGGTGTATATATCACTCGCATTCAAGTGTAAAAGATGTACACTTATAGGTTAAAGTGTTTACACTCAGATTCAATTCAAGTGCATGCGTAACTATAAGCTTGCCTATTGTCTCAACTCTCCTTTTACTTGTAGCTAGTAAATCATGGATCAAAAAGGTCTTTTATTAGGTTGTAAGATATGCTCTTTAGAATAGGTGGGAAATATATGGATAAGTGACTCAAAACTTGGATCAATAAAGCTGCAGTCTCTCTCGATCTTTCATTCATCACTTCAATCAAGCACAACATATTTTTACAACCTTTTTTTAATTCTTCAACTCCATCATTTTCCTTCTCTTCACCTTTTTCTTCTTTTCTTTCGAGGTACCAGTTTCAGGCACTACCTCTCACATCCTCCATAGGGTACTAGATTTAAGCACTACCCTAGGGTATTTGATTCCATGAAGTACTAGATTTAAGCACTACTTCATGAATTTTCTTCTTTAAGATCATCCTTATCATCCCTCAAATCACCACTCTCATCAAAAGAATTGATTTAAAAAGGCTCAAACGGGCTGACTAGGGATTTAATGATTTCAGGTAAAGTATATGGAAAAATATGGGTTAAATATCAAAGATGGCCTAATATCATTTCCATAATCCACTAAACTAAACTTGAATATTCAAGGAGACTGAAGGCAAGTTCTAGAATATACGCACAAGAATGATACTCTCCAGAAAAGAAATATCATGTGATTATGTAACATGATCAACAAGGCTCAAAATCTCACATGGGTTTTTAACAAGTAACAGAGCACCTTTCATGGTAAGTAATATCCCACAAGTATATATAGAACTTCATATCGCAATATAACTCAAGTACAATTCCTTCATCAATTTCAAGAGCATATGAATTTCCAAGACAATTTTAACAATATCAGCTCACATTGATCAACGCACAACTTTTTACTCTTACAAGCTCATAGGAATATTAGAAAAAGGAAACGAGGGCACCTGATTTTTCTTCAATGTATACACGAGCTCCGCAGCGTAGAACTCTTTTTGCCACTCTTTTACTTTTTTCTATCATTAAAGCTCAAGCACTCCTCAACGTCAAAGGATTCATCAATCGAAAGAATCAATCCTAAAACTTATCAATCATGAGTAACTCCGCAATCACTCAAAACAAAACTCAAACAAAAAAAAAACACTAAACATTAGGCAAGTTATAAAAATCTGTAACTCCCCTAACAAACGTTACAAAGAAAAAATTATACGATCGATGCTTATTAAGGTAAGTACATCACACCCCCCAAACTTAGTAGAAACTATATAGTTGAAACTAAGTTTGCAAAGAGATGTAATTGTCGATAAGTAAGCACTTTAAATATAAATATTTCTTACTCACACAAATGAAATAAAGCAATAAAATGGAAGGGAAAGCCCCCAACAAGCGCTTATGTTTAATGTCGGAAAGTCACGACGGATGTAACCTTTGTAGGTTACTTGATCGGAGGACGGTCTTCTCGCATCCTCACCTTTAAATACTTTCTTTTTCTCTTCCTGTCTATTCTTAACACCTCACCTTTCTTGGTCACAAAGATATGATCGTTGGAACTTTCTTCCTCCCATGTCTGTATGGACACCTCCTTGTTAATCTTCCATTTAAATTCAGAGTCATCTGTCTTAGAAAAATCAAGATTAAACAAGTTAGAAATCACATATATGCTTTTGTATGATTGAATCTCCATGGGCATCTTCATTTCATGATCAAGAGAGAAAGCCACATCGTCATTATCCATCTGCAGTTTAAGCTTCTCTGCTCCTAACTCTTTTGCTCTTTCCCACTTCTTCTCCATTGTAAGCTCAGTATTCTGCTCATGTAATGGTACTAGAGTAATGATCACATCTTTAGGAGTGCTCGGTGAAGACACAGGTGATGAATGGGTCAATTCGTCATCAATTCGACCAATTGTTCTAGTCAGAACGGGTACGTAGTGGTCGAATTGGGCAAGTAGTTCATTCTCATCCTGTATGTTTGATTCGACCTCAATTTGACCTGAAGATCTGATCGAAATAGGCACATGGTGGTCGAAATGATCTTCGAGCTGTATTTGACCTGAGGGCCAGGTTGAGTTACCTAGATGTTGGTCGAATCGATGCGCTGGCTCTTCCAAATCACCAGTGGTCTCATTCAACCTTCCCTCGTATTGTGTGATGGCATTATCTTCACATTTCTGTATAAGTTGATTCATGTTATCGTTCATCTGCCTCATCATCAATTTAAGGTCCTCCAACTGCTTGGATAAATCTGTATGATCAACATTCCTTCTAGCATCGATGTGGTCAATACATACATCATTAGATAAATCTTCAAATTCTTCATTAGACAAGGTGAAGTTCCACATATCATAAAAATATGATTCCATAGGTAGGATAGAGGAAAGAAAGTGGATTATGGTTGGAGGTTTGATCCTCCTTTGTTGATGATAGTCTTAATAAAGCTAGAAATAATCAAAAGATAATATATGCCGTCCCCGGCAACGGCGCCAAGAACTTGATCGTCGCTTTTTCAGCGCACAATTTAATCCCCAAGGTTAAGGATATCAATTGTAGTCGCGAAAGGTGACCAAGTGAATATCGAATCCAAGGACGGCGTAACTATCAATTTGATTATATTCTAGTTAATCAAGACTATGTTGTGTTTGATATGATGGTGGTTGTTTTATAATTTAAAAATAATTATTTTAAATAATAAATAATAATGAAAGATCAATGGCAGCAACGATAGTGAAGTTGTAAGCAAACAAGAAAGTAGGTAGTTCTAAGATAATCCTGTTTAATTCATTAATCCATCATTCGTGTGCAAAAGTCGACTCTGCCTTGTGATTTATGAACGCATCACTAAACCATGCATTTCTACTCTATAGACACAAGTAGTTATACGTATGCATCGTGTGAATATCCTCGGAGCAAGAAATATAATTCCACCCCCCTTTCTAGGTACTATCAATATCAATTATTTCCCCCTAGGATTGGTACTTTAACCCGATATGATCTCCCTTTATAGGTACTATGAAATAATACTCTTTGTCCTACTTGATAACCCGAATACGCTATGATTCAATTAACAAGTATTTATATAAGATAGTTCTAATAAAACTTCGGAATCCCTTCACTTAGAATTATAACGACAAACCCTGCTCAGCAGTGAACGCACTCAATCGATAACCATGTTATGTATTTAGACTCTACACAACGATTAACGATGCACAAAACGACTGTGAGTATGGATTAAAAACGTGCAATCTTATATAAACTAAATCACAAGTAGTGTTGTCGTAGTTTTACACACGAAAGATAAATTAATTCATGAAACTTTCATAATCTAAGAACTACCATAAGAGGATCTACTCCATGATTGATTCAAGAACAACCATGGAGAAGTGGAATGATCTTACTTGAAGCTTCATGTCCTCTAGCACAAGAATGGGCTAATCGGACTTGAATCTCCATGTGTAGCTCCTCCTCCTCTTCTCTCTTGCTTGATTCCTCCCTCAAAACGTTGCTGCTTGCTGCTGCTGCAAGTGCAGCAAGCTGCACTTGCAGCTACCCCCCTCTTCTCTCTTTGAGTGTGTGTTGTGGTGTGGGATGTCAATGGGATGTCATGGAGTGTATGTTGCTGCCCTTTATATAGTGCTTCCATGGATGCCTTGTTGGTGGCTTGAATGATGAAGAAGGCATCTTCCATGCATAAACAAATGAATTGGCAGGTGGTGGTGAGTCATTGAAAGCATCTTCCATGCATAAGACAAGTGATCATGTAGGTAGAGTTGTTTTCACATCACTTTCATCTTCATTTTTAATGAAAGTAGATGGTTGTTTGATGCTTCTTCAAGAATCACAAGGAATCAAATGCTGTTGAGTGTTCTTTCTTGGCTGTATTGAAGTGTGATTGAAGTGGAAATGTCGGAAATTGAGCAATGGAAGTCGAAACCGAACGAAATCAGACGTTTAAGCTGTCCAGCAGCTCAATTCGGCGTCAATGAAGGTCGAACAGATTTGCGCGGTCTCACCGTTTCGCGTATAACTTCCACATCCGAGTTCCGAATTTAATAATTTTTACGCTCACGCGATCGTCTCTTCCTTGGCTTTCTATCCATATAAATAACTCCAAAAAATTCCGAGATTTGAATGTGCAAAAAGCCATAGAAAATAACAAAACAGTTCTATTCGGCACAGCTCGCGCGACGTTACCATTTTGCTCATAACTTCTTCGTTTGGAACTCGATTGTAGTGTTCTTTACGCCAAAACGATCCTCTTTTCAGTGGCTTTCCACCATATATCACACCATCAGTTTTGATCTCCACATTCAACACAGAAAAATTATGAAAGTTGGACGTGTGTTTTTCATCATCCTTGCACAAATTGCACCTTTTTTTCCAACCTTGCATTTTTTTATCCTTTTTCCACCTAAAATACAATAAAACACCTTAAATGCACCTTTTTCTCACATATATAAAATATAAGGCATTTGTGCTAATATATTACAACAATATCAATCAAATAGGTGTTTAATTGGACACTAAAATACGCTAATTTTCACTCTCATCAGGGATCACCCCCCATCCATCATCCACTTCCTTTCCTCCATCCATCCATCCATCACTTTGAAGATTCGTTTGTGGAATCAAGAGGAGAACCAAGAGGAGGATTCAAGATGGAGAAGGGCATGAAGACGCCATATCAAGGGTTTATTCGTTTCCTAATTTATCTTGTATTTTCTGGACATTCGGGTAAGATCTATCCAACACCCATGATTGTTCTTCGAAACATCATGGGCTAGAGCCTTTTTGGTAGATTTAGGAGTTTGAAGGTTTTATCTAGTTAATTGAACTTTCATGTATACACTCCGTACAACACTACTTGTGGATTTATTTTATATATGATTGTGCTTTCTTAATCCATATTCACGGTCGTTTTGTGCATCTTCAATTGGTATATAGAGTCTGAATATATATCTTGGTTGTAGATTGAGTGCGTTCACCGCTGAACAGGATTCCATGTTATGATTCTAAGTGAGGGGACTCCGAAGCTTCATTAGAACTATCTTATATGAATACTTATTAATTGAATTGAATTCGGGTTAATAAGTAGGATAAAGAGGATAATTTCATAGTACCTATAAAGGGAGATCATATCGGGTTAGAGTACCAATTCTAGAGGGAAATAATTGATACTGATAGTACCTAGAAAGGGGGGTGAAATTATATCTCTTGCTCCGAGGTTATTCACACGTGTTACACGCATGTTTACTTGTGTCTATAGAGTAGATATGCATGGTTTAGTGATGCGTCCATATTCCACAAGGCAGAGTCGGACATTGTCACATGGAAGTGAAGTTAAGTAGTGAAACTGGATTATCCTAGAGCTACCTATTCTCCTACTTGATCCACTTTCGTATTCTTCAAGTGATATTTATTTTATTTGTTATTTTATTTACTTGTTATTAGTTTAATAATTCTAAACCTCAAACTATATTGCCACACTTGTCTTAATTAATTTAGTAAATAATTAAATTGATAATACGCCGTCCCTTGGGTTCGATATTCACTTGGTCACCTTTCGAGACTACAATTGATATCCTTATACTTGAGGATTGTTTTGTGTGTTGAGAAAATGCTCATCAAGTTCTTGGCGCCATTGCCGGGGATCGAACCCGGGTCACCCGCGTGACAGGCGGGAATACTCACCATACATATACATCAAGCAATCAACATTCAATGATAAAAATACACAAAGCCCATTCAAGATTAAAATAAAATTGTATAAAAACTAAATTGTCCATTACCAATCATGGAGCTAATCTCACAACGGAGATTAGCCTCTCATAGTCACAAGGAATTCAACATAGACATTAAAATCCTTACAAACCATGATCAATCTATAAAGAAATGCACAAAAAATTAGAATTAGATTCCCTCTTTGAAGTTCTTCAATGGAGATCTCCTTCTTCTTCATGTAATCTCACTCTCCCTTGCTTCCTTGATCACTTGGATGGTGGATTTGATGGAGGGGATCAAGTGTGGATGGATGGATGAATAATGAATGAAGGTGATAGTGTAAAATGGAGAAAATAGTGTGTGATCTAGGTGTAGGAGTGAAACCCTTTAAAAATTCTCATCAAATATTGAAGTATTGGGTATTTATACCCCTTGGAAAGCTTCTAGAAGGGTTCTGACGTGTTTCTGATCCTGCAGCAACACGGGTCGTGTGCTGCAACATGGCCACAGGGTGACCATGTTAGATGAATTGATGTCAGAAAACGGCCAAGGCTTACAGGGTCGTGTTGCATAACACGGGTCGTGTGCTGCAACACTGCCGACAGTGTTGGTGCAATCCCTGTTTTTATAATTTTTTTCGGCTCGTTCTCCCTCGTTTCAACTCTGAATTGAGATCCGCTTTTTCCTACGTCTTCTTTTTCGCGTCTAGGATCTATTTTTGCCTGAAAATCATACGTTTAAGCTCATTCACAGACATCTCTCTAAAAATACAAAACATAACCAAATAGCACATAAATACAGATAAAAATATATGAAAAAACACATAAAAGATACTAAAATTTAGGTGAAAATATCACTCATCACTTTACCAAATGGTTTTCTAGTCATCTTTCCAGTAAGACAATGTTTGCATTTGGATAATTTAACTTTTGAAGAAAGACTCAACAATCCTCTTTCCAGCAAGACAATGTTTGCATTTGGATAATTCAACTTTTGAAGAAAGACTCAACAATCCTTCTTTTACAAATCTATTCATCCTATCTTGCCCCATTCTAGCATGCCAAACATTATCATTCATATTTGCATTACTAGAAGAACAAGCATTTACTAAATATGAATAGTCATCATAATAACTAAAAGTCATTCTATTACAATTTAAAACCATAAAGCTATCAGTCATATGTCCAGATGCATAACAAGTATCATTAATGCTCATTACCATAGTGCCTTTAGTGAGTAATACATCATAACATAAATTAAGTAGAACTGAAACATAAATTAGATTTCGCATAATCTCCGGAGCATATAGAACATCATATCGGATAAAGACCTGACCATCGTCAAGGTCCATTTTGCAAGTATCAAGTCCTTTGACTTCGACTCGAGCATTATTTCCTACATAGATCCACCTAGTCCCCTTTTGAAAGCGATGGAAGTCTACAATAAAACTCCTTTATCTCTTGTCACATGGTCTGTTGCTCTTGAGTCTATAATCCACAAGGGATAAGAATCAGACAGCAAGACAGTACTCGAGACATAAATTTCACACAAAATAGAATAAGATGAATCAACCTTGTCCCTCCTTGGCTAGGGTATTCACGAGCATAATGACCTAGTTTACTATAATTGTAACATGGTCTTGCTTCTATCCTTCTTATTCTATTTATCACGCTTCTTTCTATTTTTCCATTCATCAGTTTAGTTGGATTATTTTCAGGCTTACCACCACCACCGTCAGATCGACTTTCCTTCTCCCCCTTCTGCCAATTCCTTTCCTTTTGAAGCTCGAAGCTCCCTTGGAAGTAGAACTGGCATAGAAGGCTCCAGAAGAGGGCTTTGAGGCTCTGAGCCTCTCATCTTCCAGCTCAACATGACAAGAAACATTATTGAAAGTCTTAATGTATTCATTATGAGTCAAGTTGTCTTTTAGATGTTCCCAACGATCAGGTAAAGAGCAGATCATGGCTTAGATTTGTTGTTCATCAGAGAGCATATGACCAGCAGTCTTAAGTTCGATAATCATATTAGACATCTCCCTGAGATGTTGTCTAATGTTATGATCAGGTTTCCTTTTGTAGGTGTCAAACTTAATAGTCAACTACCTAAATCTTATAACCGATGTACCACCATACTTCTCACGCAGATACTCCCAGATATAATGTGCAGTGGGATTCATGAATCATCGCATCGATTACTAAACTTACAAGAATACCTAGTGTAATGGAATTTTCCTATTCCATGCATGGTACGCTTCTTAGTCACGCCTCCCTTAATTTCCAAAACCCACGCCTGGATCAGCCATCACCACTTGGTTTATAGCATCCAATGCATCTTGTTCATACAATACGTACTATATATTATGACGCCTTGTGTCATAATTATCACCTTTGAGTTTCTCACTTTTGTTCAACTCAGCAATAATAGATCTCGAAGCTCATTTCTTTGATAAAGATTAAAGTGATACAATATGTTAATAATGTTTTATTAAGTTTTACGTTAAGCCAAACAGAGACATCTCAATAAATAATACAAGACTTGATCTCGAAAAATAGCTCGGAGACTACTAATCATCACTCTCATCAAGTGTCATAATACTAGATTCTTATTTCAAAACGTAAAACACATTTAAGGTTCAATTAATTAACAATAACATTGAACAACCACTTATAAACAGAACTTAAACAACCATCCACAATAGCAAAACCTCCAAGTCTGACAAGTCAAGAACATAAAATTCTAATGAACTCCCTAAGTTTCTAATTAAAAATACAATGGAAATAAAAACTAGCGATAAATATTGATTGTATCACTTAATTTATCACTAGATTTAAAAAAATGTTCCCAATCATATTCTCTAGTCCCCACACTAAAGACAGCTCGCCCTAGAGGATCTATATGAGGATTCTTTATCTGACGTTTGTCTCGACCACTCAGTCTCAAAAAATCAGAACGCCGAATCCTCCCCATCCTTAAGCAGGCTGATCTCAGTGCCTGTGTCCTATCTTCTGCCACAGAAGCATCGACCAAATCAAGCATAATGAAATAACCATTAGGTTTCACTTGATAAGTCTCCCACTGAGCCCAAAAATCCTTTTGTAGGTGGGAAGGCAAAGTGTTCGCCCAGGTCTGAGGACTAGTAATTTGAAAATACTCATTACTTGAAACCATTTTGCTATAAATCAAGCGCATCATCTGGTTGTAGAGTTCAAACAAAATCAATGTGTGGTCCCTTATGTTGTGTGTAGGCTTCATTTTATAAGTCAAGAATTCATGGAGGACTACATCCTTAGTCCTAATGTCTTCCTCTGAAATTGCTCCCTGTCCTGACATGTCTCTGAGAAAACGAGCAACCAAACATAAAACACACCAGTATTAGTCAAACTATATCACATGAATTTCCTCTCCATTTAATGCATATGGAAACAATTTTTCAAGATGCAATAGGTATATTCACAAGTGAATAAGTTCAACTCACTTTGGCTCCCACTGTCATAGGCTACAGGAGTTTGAACAATTATAACATATCACTCAACACTATGAATTTAGAACTAAATGACATATTAAGGCGCATTATTATCAAAAATTGCAACCAAATAGCCACCCCATAGGTTCGTATTTAATAAATATGTCATAAAATGAAGCAAAAACACATGTACATACTAAAGATGACGTCAAATGCTCTCGAAAACATCACCATTGGACTCCACGCATCGAAACACGCCGAAATAGGTCGGAAAGTGACCGAAAAACACCTCCACGCACCGACAAGCGCCAGCGCGCGCCGTCCACGCACTGTCACATGCTCCCACGCGCCATCACGTGCGGCTGGCGGCAGGCTAAAGTCCGGTGCGTGTATTACATGTGCCACCATCAGAGATGGTGTATGTCGGTGCGTGGATCCACGCGCCACTACCGCCTCCAGCGCGTGGGACTCATGTGCCACCTCCAGTGCTGCCATAGTCAGAGCGTGTTGTGTACGCGCCTCCATCCTTCGCCTGTCCGCCGGTGATTTTCGATCACGGGCTGACCCGCCTGGTCCGACTCGACTCCACCGGGTCTGACTCGGTCTACCTCTACTGAACCGGCCCAACCCAATTCAATAGCATTTATGATAATTATAGAAAAGTCCCTCAATTGTTTCTAATTTTCAAAAAACCACCTCTGAAGTTTCTGAACATTTGCAATTTTGGCCCAATTTCGAGAAAAACTTTATAAAATCATAACTAGAGTTTTAAAAGGCCAAAAAAATCCACAAAAAATACTGACAGACTCCTCTTGACGAGGCCTATCCAGTGGTTTAATTAAAACATGCTTCTGCTTGCATGAAAAAATGATGAAAAATCACACCCTCAAGCATGAACGGTGAATTACAATGTCGAAATACATATAGCCACTGAAAGTATAAAATTATGCCTTTAACTCATACGTATGATCAGTCAACACCCCATAAATCAACAATCATACCAGTCCTTCAAAAAACATGTATGAGTAAAATCAACGCAAGGTAAAAAGCAGAAAACTAAAACTCATGAAATATCTAAATTCTAAAAAAAACAAACGGAGTACTAACTATTGGCTCTGATACCAATGTTGGAAGACTCACATGCATAAACGCATAAATCCTATTCATGCAAGAGAGGAATCTCACTTATCTCTCACCGTAAGTTTCGTTGCAGCAGAAGTAAACATACGAACCAATTTGCACTCGCAATTACACTGTGATCTTCTGGATCAAATCTCACAACATTGGGTTGTAGATTATATTTCCACGATATTGTATTAATCTGGAATATGAAGAACTGGATTTTTCATTGTGATTTCAAGAGAGTAAATGAGAGAGGAAACGCACTCTTGCATTTTGCGTCTCGCATGAACATTTCAGTGCTCTCCTTTTTTTAGTGCATCTGAAAACTGCATGGCGCAGTATATTTTATTCCAAGGAGATGGGAGTTAATTATAACGGTTTTGTTAACTCCCTCTCTTTCTCTCTTATCCCCACTTCTTATATGGAAAATAAATAATAATAAATTATTATTTACATCCTCTAATGTCCATGCCCTCAAGGTAACCTCCTACCTAGCAACACTTGTTCTCTGCCTTGTAGGGACTTCCGAAAAGAACAAAAAAGGCACAAAATATAAATAGCACAATGCAATTCCTTAACTAGATTTTGTTCTAATTTACAAGAAAGGGGGGAGGAGAGGTATGATTATGTATAGAAAAATCCTACCGACTTCCACTCCACCGACTCAAACCTGAAGTTTACGCCCACAGACTATCACTCCCATGGTAACGTACCCTTAAACTTCTCCTTCATCTACACATTATTGGCTGACAAATTCAATTGAACTCGGAGGATGTCATCTGCAAAGATCTCAGATACGAATCTTGTTTTCACTGGTCCACATCTGAATTTCGTGAAAATAAGACCATTTTAATCTAATCATTCGAGAGAATTGTGATCTAGAAACACCTTTTTACATCAAATTCCTTAACTCCAATTAAAGAAAATAAATTATTGAAATTAATTAAATACATGAAAACTTCTTTCCTTAAGGGACCTTTCATACTGGAGTTCCTAAATGCCATATCCATATTCGACCTAATTCTCACGCATAAGCGAAAAGGGGAAGTCATTGTTGAGGTGGGAAAACTGTGTTTTTTGAAAATTGAGAGACGGTAACGATAGGGCGCGGACAGGTAGCGGAGGGACCCATCATCTCCAGCGACCAGAGCGAAGGTCCTTGATGGCCTTGGCATGATGGAGGGTTTTGGACCGCTCGTGGGAGGATTGGAGTTGGGAGTAGAGGGATTTGAGGTCGTTGAGTTTCTCCTTCATTGCTTCCACATCTTCGTAGAAACGATCGAGATTGACACCGCCGGTGGCGCTAGATATTTCGATGAATGGTTGGAGGGTATTGTAAGGTGGAGGGTACTGCAGGAGGAGAGAGAGAAGAAGGCTGAGGATCCGGAAATAACGAGATTTTCTTCTGTTGCATCCAGTAAAGAAGCGAGAATCCGCAAATTTAATCCATGTTGCTGTAGGATCCGGTTGTACCAAAAATTGGTAGGACCGGTTGTAGGCTAGTCATTCTCTTATTATTATTATTATTATTATTATTATTATTATTATTGTTATTATTATTATTTTGAATGGGTATTTTGTTTGATAAAAAATATACACAATTAAATTTCAGTTTTTTTTTTAAAATAATAATTCAATATATAAGGTGTCATATTGATTTTTTTCTACAAATTCATTAGAAATCTCATTATAATTTCCATTCAAAAATTTGAAAGACACACGTACACTAATTAAAATATTAATCACTTATGTTGCAAAGCTTTTTAAAATTTACATTTAAAAAAAACTTCAATATATTTGTTTTTATTTTTACCGAAAAATTAAATTATATCGATAAAATAAATAACTAAAATAATATTATGTGTGTATGATCTATCTTTAAAATTTATGTGCTATAAAAATATCTAAATCATATTTACATGAAATATTTTTATGTTACTGTTATTAAAATTCAAAAAATAAATAAATCGTTAATATAAATTTGACACTTTAGTAAAATTAAAAATAAAAATACATAACTTATATATAATTATAAAAGGACAAGTTTTGTGAGAAAACGACTAACGGTGAAGGAATTTTACACTTTCGTAATTAATTATTATTTCGCTATAATATATTATTACTTTTGTAAGTAAAAGCTAAAACTTATGTATTCGGGGAACACCGTGCCCCAAATCTTGCAAATTTTTAAAGTTATATACCACCCAAATCTTTTGTGCCCCTCAATTCCTACAAATTTTGAAAGTTATATACCACCCAAATCTTTTCCATCATTAAAAACTCTCCCTTAATATTATTAACGAACATTGCACTGAAGAAGCAGATGCCTTGCTACAATGGGGTGGGGAGGGAACAAACTCATTCAGGCTCAATTCAAAAATGGAAAAAAAAATTATTAAAAAATGGTTTAATTGCAAAAAAAAAAAAAAAAAACCAAATCTTTCATTTCATTGCAAATAAATTCTAACCTTTGAGAAATTAATTAAAAAAAACCTCGACCTTTAAGTTTCGTGCAAAATGTACCCAACGGGCAAGGGAGGGCTGCCCGACGTTTGACGTGACATTGACCTTTGCCACGTCAGCTTTGAGTTTATTGCAAAAAAAACTTCAACCTTTACTTAAATTGCGATTTAATCCCAACCTTTGAAATTTTGGCCAAAAAACCATCAAATTTTTATTTTTTCAAGAGATTTATTTATTGTTAAAATAAATAAGTCATAATAAGTGTATAGGAAAAATAAATAAATAGTTGCTATATATATATATATATATATATATATATATATATATATATATATATATATATATATATATATATATATATATATATATATATATATATATTCTCTCCGTCCCAGGTTAAGAGGGTCATTTTACCATTTTGGTCGTCCCACCCAAAGAGTTCCATTTTCTTTTTTGGACACATGGGATCCACCCACACCCACTAATACAATTAAAACATGGGGCCCCCATACCCACTAATACAACTACCCACTACACATTAAATAATAATACTTCTTAATTCACGTGCTCAAAAGCAAATGAGACTCTTAAGTTGGGACGGAGGGAGTATATCTTAAGTATACTATAGCAGAAACTTTTTTACCTTCGTGTTGTCTCCAGAGCGCTCCAATGTGACGTGTAATTTTCTCAATTTTTTGGATTTTTTAATAATTTTTTAATATTTTCCTTATTTACTTTTAATTAATTTTCTTATTTAATATTTTCTTTTTTAAATAATATATTTCTTCTTTTTAATAATGATTAAATTTTTAATATTTTATTTGTTTATTTGGGTATAATTAATTAGTTAATAAATTTTTTATTACAATAATTTAATTAATATAATATATAATATTAAATCATATACATATAAAGGAAAAAAAATTTCATATAATATTCTCTCACCTACCCCACCTATAAATAAGATTTTTTTGTTATTCTTTCTAAATACACATTCGTTTCTCTAGGAAGAATATGAGCTTTCTTCAAGTTTCTCTAGAAAATTGATTTATGAAAGTATAAAATTTATTTCGATAGAGCGAATCATGTAGAGATTCGATCTACCTTTAAAAAATCGATTCAAGTATTCTTCAAGAGAAAGAGAACTGATTCAAGTATTCTTGAATTATTTTACCTCTTAAGAATCGATTCTCTTCCTCTTGAAGAATCGATTCAAGTATTTTCGAATAGATTTACATATTAAAAATTAATTTTTCAAGAGATACTTGAATAGATTTACATCTTAAAAAAAAGAATACTTGAATCGTTATTTATATCTTAAAAATCGATTCTTCAAGAGGAAAAAAATCGATTCAAGTATTACCTCTTAAGAATCGACTTAAGTATCTTTAATATTTACCTTTAAAGTATTGATTCAAGTATTCTTAAAGTGAAAGAGGATCAACGGTTCAAGTATTCTTGAATCGATTTACCTCTAGAGAATAAGAGGTTGAAAAATTAATTCATGTATAGAATCAAAAACTTAAGTTTTTTAAGTTAAATCATTATTTCATATATCAAATAACATTAAAAATTAAGTTTGTAAATATTTATTAATTTTTTAAATATATATATATATATATATATATATATATATATATATATATATATATATATATATATATATATATATATATATATATATATATATATATATATATATATATATATATATATATATATATTAATTATTCAGTTATGACATAAGAATTATGAATTTTATTTTTTTGTGTAATTTAAAACTAATAAAATTAAATAAAAAAATTAATAAATTCATTATAAATTTATGAATATTTAAAATAATATTATATATAAATTAATTTTATTTATATTATATATATATATATATATATTTATATATATATATATATTACATTAGTTTCTTAAAAATAATTAATGGAAATAGAATTATCATTATATAATTAATTAATAAATACTAACCCATAATCATGAGTAAAAAGTAACCTTATTTTTCATAAATAATATTAAGTATAGTATAATAAAGTCTTTTTTCGCTAAAGTGTTGTTCAAGTATAGTCTTACTATTTATTTATTTATTTTTCTTATACACTTATTATAATTTATTTTCTTTAGTAACCTTAATTGTAATTAATAAATAAATCATTTGATATAAATAAATAAATAAATTAGTATCAAATCAACTCATGTATAGAGAAAATGAATAAATTGAGATTTTATATATATATAATTGATATTTATAGTAAAATTAAGGATTTATTACTAAGAGTTACATACTATGATTATAATTGCACTTAAATATACAATGAAAAAATTAAATACTAACAATTATATAAGGTAATTTATAGTGTGCACCCGGGTGCACCTAAAGATAGGGTGCACCCACATACAAATATAAACAAAAATATATACAATTAAGAGTAAAAATGTATACAATTTAATTATTAATTTTTTTAATGAAAAATTGTATATAATATTCAATAAAATGTTATACACATATGGATGTTAATTTTTTTAATGAAAAATTAATGTGAAAAAAGTATACAATTATTACAAAACACGTATACAAAATAGAATAATATGTATACAAAATAGAATAAAAAGCTATACACATATGGGTGAACCCTTGCACCCGGGTGCACCCAATATACACTCATTATATAAATATACAGAAAAGAGATAAAATTGCCCATATGTAGTTTCACATTTTTTTTAGAGAGACAGTGGGAGTAATAAATAAATTTCAATTGAATTATGTTATAAGGTAACATTTAAAAAAAATACAAGTCAAGATTCTTTCAAATAATTAGAATATATGTACATGTATATTAACTTTTTATATGATTTAGTTATACTTTACATTATCAAAAGTCAAATGTTATACTATAATTTATTCTTTATATTGATGAAAGAAATTGTCTAGCAAAAAAAAACTCATTAATTAATGTAATTACATTATATAACACAGATTATTTAATTATAAAAAATAAGAATAATAATTAAATGATTTCATACTAGTATATATATATATATATATATATATATATATATATATATATATATATATATATATATATATATATATATATATATATATATTAAATAAAGAAACAACACAGTTAATGTTGTGTTTGGTGAAATTTTTAGAAATTTACGGTAATTAATGTTACAGATAATATAAATATGATTATATTTTACTTTTTATTTATTTCAATTCAGTTACATAAAGTACCATTTAAAGTAAACATCATAATTATAATAAATAAAGATAAATATATACGAACATGAAAAACAGAACGAAAATAACATTACATCAAAATATATCGAAATTAACATAATAAAGTAAAGATCATTTAAAAAAATTATATTATAAAAAATATAACCAGTGTAATACACGGGGAAACATACTAGTTAATATTTAAATGGAGTACTACTTTTTACTCAAGATTATGGTTTAGTATTTCTTAATTAACTATATAATAGTAATTATATTTTCATTAATTGTTATTTTAAGAGACTAATGTATATGTATATGTATATATATATATATATATATATATATATATATATATATATATATATATATATATATATATATATATATATATATATATATATATATATTTAATTTATATATAATATTCTTTTTAATATTCATAAATTTGTAATGAATTTATTAATATTATTTTTTTACTCAATTTTATTAGTTTCAAATTGTATAAACAACTAAAGAAAATAAATTTTATAATTCATATGTAATAATTGAATTATTAAGATATATGTAAAGAAACAAAATTTAAAAAATTAATAAATATTTACAAACTCAATTTTAATGTTATTTGGTATGAAATAATGATTTAACTTAAAGAATTTTAACTTTCGATTCTATACATGAATTAGTTTTTCAACCTCTTATTCTTTAGAGGTAAATTGACTAAAGAGTACTTCAATCGTCGATCCTCTTTCACTTGAAGAATACTTGAATCAATATTTTAGAAGTATATCTCGATTTTTTCCTCTTGAAGAATCGATTCTTAAGATGTAAATCGATTCAAGCGATCGATCCTCTTACTCTTGCAAAATCGATTTTTAAGATGTAAATCTATTCAAGAATACTTGAATCGATTCTCTTCCTCTTGAAAAATAGATTCTTAAGAAGTCAATCGATTCAAGAATACTTGAATCAGTTCTATGTCTCTTGAAGAATATTTGAATCAATTTTTTAGAGGTAGATCGAATCTCTACTTGATTTGCTCTATCGAAATAAATTTTTATACTTTCATAAATCAATTCTCTAAAGGAACTTGATGAATGCTCCTAATCCTCTTGGAGAATCAAATGTGTGTATAGAATGAATAACCAAAAAGTCTTATTTATAGGTGGGGTGAGAGATAATATTATATGGAATATTCTTTTTTCCATTTATATATATGATTTAATTTGATATAAATTAATTAATTGCTTTAAAAGATTTAGTAATTAATTAATGATACCCAAATAAACAAATAAAATTTTAAAAATTTAATCATTATTAAAATAAGAAACACATTATTTAAAAAAAAATATTAAATAAGAAAATTAATTAAAAGTAAATCAGGAAAATATTTAAAAAATTATTAAAAAATCAAAAAAATTGACAAAATTACACGTCACTTTAGAACGCTCTGGAGACGACACGTCAGCAAGAAAAGTTTCTGCTATAATATACGTAAGATGACAAAATATATACAGTATATATTTAGATGATAAAAAATTTATACAGAAAATAGTTTATAATTTATGTAGACTTAATTTATAAACTCATAGTTTTATACGGACAAAAATAGTACTTAGTTAAGTTTTATTTTATACAAACCAAATTTCATGTACTCCCTCCACCCACGTCTCATTTCAATCTTTACGTTTCTCTTTTTGGCATATATCCCACCTAAAACAATTAATATATTACTATGGGACCCACATATAATAATAATACACTTATCCACTTGCATTAAATATTACTTCCTCCGTCCCATTTCAGACGACACACTTTTCATTTTGGGTTGTCCCACAAAAGTTTGCACATTCCTTAAAAAGCAAAAAGTCAAACACAATCACCATTCCCCATACACTTTATTTACAAAAAATCATCCTTACCTAACGCACCTAACATACTTTATCACTTATTTATTATAAAAAAAATAAATTTTTAGAATATAATTTTATTATAAAAGTAATTTTTTTATTAGATTGGTGCAATTTAAAAAAAAATTTGATAGTTATTTTTGCCAAAATCAAAGGTTGGGATTTATTTGCAATAAAAGTAAAGGTTGAGATTTTTTTGCAATAAATTCAAAGTTGGCGTGACAAAGGTCAACGCCACGCCAGATGTTGAACATCCCTCTCCTGCCCGTTGGGTGCGTTTTGCACGAAACTTAAAAGATTAAGATTTTTTTTTACAATTTCTCAAAGATTGAAATTTATTTGTAATAAAATAAAAGGTTGGCTTTTTTTTTTCAATTAACCCTTAAAAAATAAATAAAGAGCGCCAAATACAAAGGAACCGCCAATTTCCACGGCTCTTGATATTTTCTCAAGTTCTTAAAATTTTTGCTAAATAATCCTTCCCCCTATTCTAAAAATTCCCACCATCATGATTTTCTCAAATTCAAAAAAAAAAAAACATTATGCTAATTAATCTTCCCCCCGAATCCCATTTCTCAAATTGAACGTCCATGCGTTTCTATCATCACGTGTTCTCAATGTTGTCGCTGATTTGTTTATCCTCGCACAAATAATTTCACCAATTGATTGTGAAGCTATTATCATCAGCCCTATGTTACTGAATTTTTTCGCGGAAATTTATCATCTCTTCACGCCACGAACAATGAACTCGGGCCTCCCGGACTCGCCGCCCTAATCCGTCGCCCTGTACCCGTCGCCCGCTCACGCCTCTCCGTACACCGTCGCCCTCTTACACTTGGTATTTATTTTATTTTTATCTCTCTTTCTTCTATATGCGGGTTAGCTCCCTAAGTTATTGTTTTCCATTTCCGTTGTCTAAAGCCTACATCAATTAATAAGTCATGAAATCTTATTTCTTTTCCCATTCCTCCATTCATCTTTTCTAGTGATTGTATGAATTTTATTGCGAATGATTTTCTGTGTTTAGACTCTTGTTTGGACTTGATTCTTTTTATGATGTTCTTGTTTTGGTTGGAAGGAAAAAACTCTCACTCTCTTGTGTTGCATTGAATTACCATATATCAGTATTGGTGTTGGTGGGGACTTTGAATTGTTGGGTAATTTGAGTGATTGTATGAACTAAATTGGAAAAACCTGGAAATTTTATTCTAAATTGTACTTACAGTACCTCCAAAATTCTTGACCTTTTGTTTTATGACAATGAGTGAAAGTATAAACCTATCATGGAGTAGTTTTCAAAAATACAAAAAATTATTAATTCCTTGATTAGTTTTCAGCTTTGGAAATTTCAACAACTTGCAATTTTAGTGTGTGAACGAAAGGGTTCAAAAGTTTGCAAATAGCTTCTGTTCTGAAGCATTCTTGCTACAAGAGTACGAGCAGGGCAAGGATTCTTCTAGCCTTTAGGAAAGATCGTGTAAATGAGTTTAAAGGAACAAAATTTTCTGCTTCAGTAGTATGTGATGTAGATTTTCCACTACCATTTCTTTCCGATCCATCTTATTTACAACATTAGAAAGATAATGTTACCAGGCTGAGTGTAACTCTTTTCCTACACAATGCAACGCGATGCCCTTTTTGGATTTAAAAAGGTTCTTTTGGCACCATCATTAATTGACGTCTTCCTTGTTGAATGTGTGTGGGACTTTACCTTCTTTGAAAGTTTTTTTCTACTTTGATCCGGTTCCTGCTGAACATTCTTGAGATTTGTACCAGGAATGAGGTTCCTTTAGTGGTCAAAAAATGATAGATACTATGGCTCAAGTTTAAATGAGGATCTAAGTATAAAAGAAGTTAAAATTCTCCAAGTGGAAGTAATATCATTCATGGAATATGCAGCAACTTTAAAAAGATGTCCCTATAACTTGATTGGTTCCTTTTTCCATTCTGTTGCTATTTTTTCACCTATAAAGTCTATCCGGAATGATCTCTGTTGCATTGCATTCCATGTCAGCTTGCTTGAGAGGTGTATCATTTTATTATGTTCTTTATTATAAGAAACAAAGATGTCATCAAAAACTAGAAAGAGTAACTAAAGCATAGAGATGAAGACTTTTTAAATTCTGGGACCCTATACTCTAGGATCAATTTCATATTTAACCCCCACCCCATACTTCCTCTAATGATTTACGTATATTGCCAAAAAACTTTCTTATTTCTTTCTGATAGGAATGGAAGGTGGGGCTAGGTTTATGTGAGCAAGAAAAAGACAATCAATCAAGGCAATCAATCATTAGAATAATTAGTGACATAATTTATGAGAATAATTAATCATTATAATAATTAGTAACATAATTTATGGGAGTTTTAATAATTGGTTTGCATTATGATGCAGGCTTTGTGCATGAGCCTTGCTATTGTAGTGCATATTTATACTTCTTACATTGTTAGGAGAGGATATTGAGAATTCTAGTACTTTGGAACCTTGGTTGTGGCGGATATTTCCGTGGCCTCCGTGGAGGATTAATATACTTTACTTTCTTGATCATCTTAACTCTATCAAATTGGTCCAACCTGCCGAATCGATTTATGCTGGATACGCGAAGTACGACGGAGATGGAGAAGGTGATCGAGGATTTAATAAATAGGGTATCAATCGTGGAGGATGCCCTCGTCAGTCTGGATAAAAATGTAGGCAAATATGATGCTCAATTTGCTGCAATCACGGCATCATCAGAAGAGAGTGACGCTAATAGCGATACACCTAATCACACCAAAGAAGGGCGTGGCGACCACCCAACCAGAGTCATGCCCCCTTTGGAAGGGCTGAATGTGCCGAGGATGGAACTTCTACCATTCGACGGGATCGATCCGATTGCGTGGCTCGCACAAGCAGAATAATACTTTTTGGTGCATTGCACGCCTGTTGTTGATTGGGTCCAGTTAGTCTTAATCGTGGTGACAGGAAAGGCGATGTTTTGGGCGCAGTGGGTACTACACCGATCGGCCGCCATCTCGTGGAAACAATTTTCACGAGAGCTTATCGAGAGATTTGGAGATAGCTCCGCAATTAACGCTTATGAAGCAATGCATGTGACTCGGCAAACTGGAAACATAGAAGATTATATTTCTTTATTTGAGGAGCAAGGGGCACAACTGCCGTCATTACCACCGAAACAGTACCTTGGGATGTTCCTTGGAGGGCTGCAGTCGTCGATCCATGATTGGATACCCGATGTGGAAATGCCCGATGTGTTTGCAGCCATTCGTGCAGCGCGACGTATTGCAAAAGCCCCACAACCATATATGAACGGGAACAGTTTTTTCCCATCGGTGGGATTCTCATGATTATTGACAACGGGGAGCCCTTCGCATTCACCAACCACTTTCAAGGGAGGTTCAAATTATCCTACGACCATTCACCAAGGGTCAGGTAATTCTTTGACATCACACTCAAAACCAACAACCTCTAGTGTTGGGTCTACAAATAGATTGAATCAGAATACGAAGCACTTGACGGCAGATGAAGCCCATGAATATCATGAAAAAGGAAAGTGTTACCGTTGCGGGCAACAGTACAGCCCCCTTCATAAGTGTGCTGGAAAATTTTCGGCGTCTATATTGAAGTTGATGAGCACGAAAATGAGAAGGACGGGGATCAGCTGGAAGAAGATGTTGAGCCGATGGTCGTTACGGATGGGGAGAACACTGAATTTTCCAGACTTCAACCTTGAGGACAAGGCTGCTTCGTCGGATGGAGTAATTGATAGGAATGGAAGGTGGGGCCAGGTTTATGTGAGCAAGAAAAAGGCAATCAATCATTAGAATAATTAGTGACATGATTTATGGGAATAATCAATCATTATAATAATTAGTAACATAATTTATGGGAGTTTTAATAATTGATTTGCATTATGATATAGGCTTTGTGCATGGGCCTTGCTATTGTAGTGCATATTTATACTTCTTACATTGTTAGGAAAGGATATTGAGAATTCTAGTACTTTGCAACCTTGGTTGTGGCGGATATTTCCGTGGCCTCCGTGGAGGATTAATATACTTTACTTGCTTGATCATCTTAACTCTATCACTTTCATACTAAATGGACCAATATAATAACAAAACTATAATATTCCACATAATTTTTCTCTTTTTGTTACATAACCACCCAGATTAGTCAGGAGTAGGCCTGAGGCTGACAGCGGTGCCATCTAGTGATGAGACATCAATTTAACATTTAATGCATTCAAAATAGACTGAACAATTGTTTTCTTAAGCAGTGAACTAAACTAACGGGTCTTACAGACAGTGGAATACGATCAAATTGAACATTCAAATTGTCATGTTTTAATGGTTTTTACTTTCCCAAAATTTAAAGTGCAAGTCACCTTAGTTTGCAGATGCACAACCCTATTTATTAATAGTTGGTGAAGGTTAATTTCATTAATCTAAGAAATGAAGTTACATTGAAATGGAATAAATTAAAACTTACACAATAGAACCCACAAACTAACTCTTATTTTCTAGAAAAACATTGTTCCACCCCTCTAGGAGTTGAAGATGAAATGAAATGATTCCAATTTTATGTGAAACCATGTATTGCTAATGATACAAATATAGAAATGACCATTGGTAATGACGCTTTTAAGAGAAACTTCTGTTGAAATTTCTCTATAATTTATATTATATCTTTTCTCTCTAACCAAATACGAAATAGTGTTGCACCAAACATATATTTGTAGGACAAGGTGCTTAATATTATGCCTTTTGATTTGTGTAGTCACTCATTAGGTTGTCTCTAATAATATCTTTGACAATAATTGTCTTGATGAATTTTGGCTTAGTTGTTAAACATTTATTGAAGGGAGCCAGTTTATCTGTTTGATGATTTTTAAAAGAACAACATTTGGTATTGATTCTCTCTTTTGTTATTGTTTTTCTTATTGTGCTTTTTGTTAGCTGTTTGCTTTTCTGATAATCTGATGATTAATATATGACAACCTAAATGTATTGTATTAGTGGATGCTCTTGGACAATCTGCCATTTAGCTTGAGCTTACTATCATCATGGCAAAAAGTCTTATCAATATATTGCAGCTTTCAGCTGAGAATAATATTTCTTACTTCAAAACTTTATGCAATTCCTCAGATGCTCCAAGTTACTAGTATTCTGATCTAGGAGTTTAAGGCCTGTCAGTATATAAATTCTTTTCCTGAAACCACTAATAGGCACATGACATCTTGTCAGATCCATGAGTCATCATATTCACCTGAGATGACTGAGAGTACGAGAAATGCATGAAGACATTTATGGAATTATTCATGGAGTACTTTTCAGGATCAATGATGCAAAGCTGTCCATTTTGTGCAGTTTCTTGTGTATTAATGCATGTTTGACTTGTTATGGGAAGAAATCTTAGAATCTTATGCTCAGTTATGTGCTTGTACTTATGAAGGTATGCAATCTATGCTCCAAGTACTTGGAGACATTTACACATTTGAAAGATCAAGTAAAGAACTTCTCAGATTTGTCAGTTGAGTTATTGGTTGAAATGAGACAAATGCCACAATTGGACCAAAAGGTATTTTAATGATTCATTTTGCATTTATGTATCCTCTTGCAAATAGCGATATTTTCATGCAAAGTTGGTTGTTTGATTTGAAAATTGCTATTATTTTATCAACAGTATTATCAAGTTTATTCCAAGACGGTGAATGCTTTTTGCATTGTCTCTTCGTTGAATGGATATCTGGATGTTGAAAATGGAGAGAAGTTAGTTTTGAATGTCATGCATATGTTGACTTCCTTGTTGTCACAAATGATGAATCAAAGGTACCCTCATTTTGATTGTTCATATATTAAGAACCTTGTATTTTACTTGATGCTGATATATCTTTTATACAATAGCAATCTTGTCATTAATTATTATTCCAATGAAGTGCCACATATTTAACTCTATTGTTTTAGGGATGAATCTTTCATGTTATCTTGAAACCTGATACACATTGATTGATGATTATTTGTCAATGTATAATTTTGCCTAAAAATGCTTAAGAGTTCTAAACTGATTTGCAACTGGAAGATAAGGTTAATGCATGCAAACTAGAATCATAGTACTAAATACTAATCATATTCAACTCGTATTCAATTAGGTCAAGGCTGAAAGATGAGCTATACAAGAATACAATATCACTGAGACATCCATTCGTTGTTCATCTAGTATTATTTCAGGATAATAAATTTGGAAAGTGATAGGTCTTTGGTTTGATTTTGACCAATTACCTAATATGGATGTTCATATTGTTGTGGTTGGTTTTTATGATGTTGTTCTTCACTTTATGCTGGTTTGCTTTCATGCTGATAGATGTCTTATTGTTGTTCCTTTTTGTTGGTTACTATTGTCTGATTTAGTAGCAGGTCTACAACTTCTGTATTTATTCTTTGCTAGTATATTTGTCGGATGGAATCTTTATATTGCTGAGGTGTAGTGGAGCAGGCTCATCCTAGTTTCTGCATTTCAGCAGGTTCATGCTGCTCGAATATACGTATTTTGATGATGTGTTTCATGCTGATGGATTTTCTGCATCTTGATGAATGTTATGCTCCATGGTTTTATGTTCTCAAGACTTGGCTGCTGGTTTACCATTAAATTTTGAAGCAACAGCGATAGATTGCACATCTTTTTGTTAGTATTGTATCTTGCTTGATAGAATTCTATACTTTTTGGTGACTTGTTTCAGGCAAAAGCTATACTGAGTTTAACTTAGGAACTACTTTTGGCATGACACTATTATGCGATTGATTTATTGGGCTTGGTATAGTTACTTTCTGAATATATTAACCATTTTAGGATAAGAATTAATTAATATTATTTGAATAAAAAATGGGCAAATATTTGTTTAACACCATCTCATGAGAATAGTTCCATGAGTTCCATTGGAATTGTTGGAAATTTTTAATGTTTTCATTTTTTATTGGAATTACTATTGAAATTATCTAATGTTTTTATTTTTAGTTGGAATGTATGTAGGAAATTTCCAATAGTTCCATTTTCTTTTGGAATTTTCAGAAAATTTCAGACACCTTCATTTCATGGAATTAATGTTGGAATTTTCCAATGTTTTTGTTTTTCATTGAAATTGATGTTGAATTTTTCAAACGTTTAAATACATTGTTGGAATTTTCATTGGAATAAAAAATATTTCAATGATTTTTAATTTCGTTGGAATTTTTTATTGTAATTTAGCAGTTTTCTGGTCATATGATAAATTTATTGATGTCATGCAATATACTCACTAGAGAGGAGAAAAAATTAATTTTGAAAATGACAAATTGTGTTTTCAAAAGAATAACAAAATTTAAATTTGCACAATTTGCATGACATAATATGACAAAATTCATGCGTTGTGGTAAAAAGATGACGATTTTTATTTATCGTTACTATAGTAAGATTAGTGACAAAATATATAATGTCACTAATTGTTTAAAAGTTTCTTGACAATTTCATTTTCATCATGAAAATATATTTTATTCCTGACATTAGTATTCGTCGCTAATTATTATAAATTTGTCATTAAATAACTGACATTCAATTTTTAATCGGAAGAAGATACCCTTGAATAAAATTGCGACACATTTATCAATGTCGTCATTATATAGAGTAAACAGTGATGAATAAAATTACATATAACAACAACAAATTGTATTGCTAAAAGACACATTTTAGCGACGAAAGTAAAATTCATAATTTTTTAATTACAAAATACAACAAAAATTTTGCGTCACAAATTTTTTCGTCACAAAATTTATAATTTATTGTAGTGCTGAAAAATGTACGTCCAACTTATGTAAATTTTCTGTATTTGTGTGGAGCTCTAAATTTTAAATGTAATATATGATTGGAAAGCCACAGAAGAAAGGATCATTTTGGCATAATGAACACCCCAATCGAATTCCAAACGAGAAAGTTATGATTAAATTGGTGACATCGCGCAAGCTGTTCCTATTCAGCACGACTGTTCCACTTTGCATGTCTTGTTACATATTCAAATGTTAGAGTTTCTGAAAGTTCTTTATATGTAAAGAAATCCAAGGAAGATAGGATCGCATGAGCATAAGAACCGCTCAAATCGGAGATTGGATGTGAATGTTATGCACGAAACGGTAAGACTGAGCATTGTCGCTCGACCTGCCGCTCGACCAGAATTGACCCCACAAGGAGGGATCATCCCAAAACTATCATCCACATCCTTTCCTCCATCCATCCATCACTTTGAAGATTCGTCTGTAGAATCAAGAGGAGGATTCAAGATGGAGAAAGACGCGATGACTTCCACATCTAGGGTTTTATCCGTTTCCTAATTTATCTTGTATTTTCCAGACATATGGGTAAGATCTATCCAACCCCCATGATTGTTCTTCGAAACATCATGGGCTAGAACCGTTTTGGTAGATCTAGGCTTTATGAAGGTTTTATGAATTAATTGACTTCTCTTGTGTGTCCTCTGTACAACATTACTTGTGGATTTATTTTATATATGATTGCACATTTTTAATCCATATTCACGGTTGTTTTGTGCATCTTCAATTGGTATATAGAGTTTGAATATATATATTGATTGTAGATTGAGTGTGTTCACCGCTGAACAGGATTCCATGTTATGATTCTAAGTGAGGGGACTCCGAAGCTTCATTAGAACTATCATATATGAATGTTTATTAATTGAATTGAATTCGGGTTAATAAGCAGGGTAAAAAGGGTAATTTTATAGTACCTATAAAAGGAGATCATATCTGGTTAGATTCTAGATGTAGGAAATAATTTGATGCTGATAGTACCTAGAAAGGGGGGTGAAATTACGTCTCTTGCTCCAAGGTTATTCACACGCGTTACACGCATATTTACTTGTGTCTATAGAGTAGATTTGCGCGGTTTAGTGATGCGTCCATAGTCCACAAGGCAGAGTCGGTCTGCACTTGAGAGGGAAGTTAAGTAGTAAAACTGGATTACCCTAAAGCTATCTATTCTCCATTCCTGAGACACTTTTGTATTCTTCTAGTGCTTAGTTTATTTTATTTGTTATTTTATGTAATTGTTTAGTAGTTTAATAATTAAATCCCAACCTTATTGCCTCGTCTTAATTAATTTAGTAAATAATTAAATTGATAATACGCCGTCCTTTGGGTTCGATATTTAACTTGGTCGCTTATCTAAGCTACAATAACATCTTTCATACTTGGGAATTAATTTTGTGTACAAAGAAAACTCGCATCAATTGATAGAGTTGAAAAATGAATGATGATTGGATGAAGTAAAATTTTAAAGAATTTTACAAGTTTTCTATGACCACAAGCAATAGGAAAACGAAAATTGTTTACTTTTAAGTACATGATTCTGTGAGATATAATCTATATTTCACACTATTTCTTTGTTAGTGTTAACTTCTTAGATACTAATTTTATCTTTATAACAACTTTAAAAATCAAACATATTCATATTTTATCTACTGATGCATGTTCTTTTATTAGTAAAGAAAAGTGCATTGTTTCAAATATGAATTTCCCAAGTTTACTGCTTTGCTGGAAAACCAATACAACTTCACAATTTTAATTTGTAGTTGTTTTTTAAATGATACACATTCGTACCCAATAGTTTGTTAACCTTTGTTTTCATAGTATTTGTAATCGCATTTGAGTTGCAGATTTAAGATGTGTAAAATTTCTCTTAAATATGTTAATGGTGGAATTATTGATGTTTAAATTTGGGATTGTGAGACTGTGTGTGCTTTCGTGAGTTTAGTTGTGGGATTTTTTTTTGTAATAGTGACCCTAGATTTAGTAAGATTTTAACTACATTTGAGCTTAATGTCTTGAATTTATGTCTGTCACTATAATTTTTTAATGTGTCTATGTTGCAATTAACTTTGGGACTGTGAGATTGTGCAATCTGATTAGGATTCTTTGTGTGTTATATTTTTTGGTATTATTGTTTTTAAATATGATTGTGTGCTTTTTAGTTCTTTTGATATTCCTGTTTATCTTATTTAGCTATCAATATAATTGATCTTGAGATCTCCATGTTCAGTTTATCTTAATTTCTTAAAACTGTTTGTCTCATGGGTTTGTGAAATGCGTCGATTCTTCAATAAAATTTTCATGCATTATGAGTGTTTTGAAAAATCAGAATTGCTTGCTGAAATTTTAATTGCGCATGAGTACGATATATTAATTCTATGCAAAATGTTAATCCTTCATGCAAGCAATTGGTATTTATTTATCCTTCACGCTTTGATAATGGTGTCTGTTTTATATTAATTCTTGAAATGATTTACTAAAACCGAATTATATTGTATGTTGAACTTCAGCAGACATTTAACTTAATTGTGAGATTGCCAGACATATATAATATAACTTATATAACCATATTGCCTTATATATGCTTAGTGTAAGAAGACCTTAGTGTTCACATTGCCAGTGCCTGGTCAAATCAGAATTGTGAAGCTAGGTTAGACTATTCCATGCAACTATCTTCACTTCATTTTTAATCCAATTTTGTAATGCCATTTCAAAAAAGCATTGGAATACTTTCGATTCTCTATTCCAATCGATGAAATTCATTACCCAATCGATTGAATCTATATGTGGGTGCTTCTCAAAGTCATCATTCTTGGTGATAATGGGGTTTGTAATGAATTTCTTTCCTCTTATCTTCTTCTTTCTCTAACGTATTTCTTTTTCTTCGACTATAATTTTTACCCTCAATTCCTACCTTTCTATGATTTCTACTTTCGAATCTATCTTAATCCTCCATAGTAATCTAACTCTCTTTTTTTTGAAGTTAATTACATGGAGGGAAAATTCGTTCGAGTTATCTTTCAGGGAAGAGCAAAGGTTAGAACTTCCTGTACAAAATTATGGAGTATTATTTTCTATTCCATGGTGAATTTCACACACTCAGATTTTTTTTATACTATGTCATTGATATGTTTCATCCATGAAATTACGTGATTTTATTTAATTTGATTTTAAAATTATTAATTTTTTTATGAAAGTGCAGGTTTATAGTTGATGCTTTTCTATTATTCCAGTATTTTCATTTGTTGACGCTTTGTTTTCAATATAAAAAAAATTTGCATTTCACTACTCAATATTTCATTCCCTCTCTATTTTTCACATAAAAAAATTTACTTTAACTAGTAGTCAACGTGCATTAGAATATTTTTGGGATCTCTATCCATTTGACCATCAAGTTTTATCGAACTTTTTAAGTGTCTATTATCGAACTAGTGACACTATGACATGGAGCATAGGAATAGATTCAATTTCACGAGTCAATCGATGATGATTTTGGATCTGTGAGCAATAATTAAAAAGCTACAGACAGGTATGTTGAATTCTCTTTCAAAATTTATTGATTTTAAACTGGAGAAATAAGTTTTACTCAAGTTATTTTATCCCCGAAATGTTGATATTGAAATTACATGTGTTGACCGCCCATTTGGTTCATTTTTCAGATTTTATGTCGTAATCGATAAATATTTTTCTATTTTCAGAAACAATGTTACAGGTTATTTGGATTGTTTTGCACAGATCTCTACGCGACATGGACAATTTTTTTCATTTTGTATGATTGTTGTTAATCCTATTGATTTTCTAATACATTTAAATCTATTTCATTTATTTTACTTTTTTTTACTGTCACTGTGGATCTTGATAACTCATCTTCATTTGGTAAGATCTTTATTGATCGCGGATTAAATTTTCAAAATATTCATTTTCATTTCTTTAACATATTTATCACCTTTGTTGATCACAATAGTCTATATCTCCATGAAATATTTTTGACAGGGATTTGCTTGATTGGGGGTGTTGGATTGTATACTAAAAGTCTTGCTTTTGGTATGAACAATGTTTTAATAATATTCGAAATGAGAATCATGTGATCAAACGTTTGCAATAATTTTGCTGCAAAAGTCCATTTACTTTATACTGTAGATAATGTGGTGTGCGGCGTCACACGAAAGATCATGTTATCGGCTCCTTATAAAGTGTAAACAAATATTCACAACCGAGATAGACAGGGACTATCTATCAGTGTAGTTATAGTGTGATTTGGCATTAGTCTGTCTTGACTATAAATTACACTAGTGCACTTTGGGTTTATTGAGCATGACCGCATTGAGATCGTTTGGTTTATACTGACTATATAATAGAACTTGATCTTTGCTATTATGGATGTTCGTACTCTTAATCCCTATACTATAACCTCGACACGTAAGCCAGTATTTATTTTCTTGATTTATCAATGGGTGAGATTTAATTATTAAATCAATATGCTCGATGAGTTAGGAGATGATGTTGTTTCTATGGTGTGCCATTGATTGTAGAAGGAATCCGTGTCCTAATGGAATTGGTTGATGATGTCCCCTTGAGGAGCTCATAATGATTATCATGTAAACCCTGCATGTGGATTTATTCCGGCATGATAATAAGGCTGAGTGGTACTACTCTCGGTCAATATATTAATTAATGGAGTTGTCAGTAACTTAATTAATTAATAGACATTGAATCTTAAACACGGGGAGATTGAAGAGCTCGTAATAAGAAGGAGCCCATAACATAATTTGGGATTAGGGTGACAGAGCAATAATATTTCTTTAGTGGACTGATTTATTATTATTGGACTTAAATATAAGTTTTGGGCTAAACTTGAATGCTTAAGCCCAATGGGAGGCCCAAACCCTAATTTCTCCTCCTGATCCCTATTGTAGCCTATAAATAGCCAATCTCACCAGTCTGGATATCATATCACACAGGCATAAACACATGAAAAATAGATTGACTACAGATTGAGTTCGTCTTGTAGATCGTTGCCCACACAACGTCGAGACGTGGCTTAGAAATACAACAGAAGACCGGAAGGTTGTTTGCTGTTTCTGTCCGTCAACTTCCACGATTTTTATAAAATCGTGTGAACATCAGAACTGGATGTGCCATATACTGACAGAAAGTCACGGAAGAGAGGATCATTTTGGCGCATAGATCAATCCAATCGGAGATTGGATGAGGATGTTATGGACAAAACCGTGGGACTGCGCAGGTTGTCAGCGAGAATTCTTCTTCTTCAACATACCCTGGTGAAAGGTGATACGTTTCTATGATTTCTTACTTCCACTGATATAGAAACGCATGGAGCCCTAACAATTCACGTTAACCAAAAGATCCAAACACCAACAATTGGTATCAGAGCATAGGTTCTATGGCTAAACGTGACACATTGGGCTAGGGTTTATGTGAATTATGTGTTTTTATTTGGAATAGAATCACATGAAATATTAGGGTTGTGATTTATTGAGATATGTTCATGAATCATTGCATATACTTGGTCTGTGTTCCTCATGCCTGATTGTTCCGAGAAACCCTAAATCCCTTTCATATCTGCACGGCGACGATGGCACATGATCGGTGTTGATTGCTGTGGTGAAAGGAGGAGACGACACCTGTATGCGCTGGACGCGCCACCAATCGCCTATAGATAGCAACGTCTGCACCATATCTCATGTGGAGTGATTGGGTACGGATGAGTTGTTGGACGATGGTGAAAGGAAGCCTGACGATGAAGTAATTGGTCGATATGGTGAGAGATCGCGACATGGTTCAGCAGCGTTGAGCGGAGAAAGCACGACGACGACAGTGTGTTATAGCCTGCGCGGCTGATGATGATTGTTGATGAAGCTTGGTTGCGCCTGAAGAGGACACTGCAACGTGAGCGAATAGCAATCCATGGCACTAGGGTTTCGGAGTAATACCCACGGGCGGATGGGGTTTGTTGCAGGCGCGGATGCAGACAGATCATGGTCGTGGACTCCATGATCGACGGCGTGACTGGTGAGTTTTCTCGACGGCATGTTACAGGGACGAGGCCTGGCAATTTTCTGGATGAGGACAGGCAGCGTTCTGATTGAGCGGTTGCCGGCGTTCGTCGGCGCACAAGTCTGGAGGTCGTTACAAAAGTCTCTGCAGCCTGTTCCGATCGGGTCTGCTGGAGTTCCGGTCGAGTCACACCTGTTTTTCTGAGCGAGTCTCTTGTGTTGCTGGTCGGGTCTGCATGGTTGATGCTAACTCGGCGAAGCTGCCGGCAACGGACGACACCGATCACTTTTTCTTGATGTACCGCCGGATAGGCAGCGCCTGATGTTACCGGTGGCTGTTCGGTGGGCTTCCAGCAGGATAATTTCCAGCAGTTGATGGCATGGCACGACATTACTGGAAAGGGACGACATATGGGGTTCCAATGGACGTAATTTTCCGGCGGGCAGACATGGCTGGCAGCAAGGTTCCTTGTTGGACGTGTTTTTCTACAGGGCCATGAGGTTGCTGGAATGGTGCTGCTTCCGGCAAGGGGCAGTGTTCCTGCAGACTCAGCTACGTGGTTTCGGTGATCAGCCTTTCGTCCAACGTTTGCAAGGATGGAGCGGCTGGATGTTGCATGGCTTGATAGCCGCCTGTACAAGGTTGTGTGTGCGTGTGGGTTAGCTTTCTTGGGGTCCAAGTTTTGTCTTCCTACTTGTTGTGCAAGCCACATGTCTAATTGCCTACTTGTTGATCAAATTAACCCCTTTTATTTGGCAATTATTTTTATTTCCTTATATATAATTGCTATAATTATTTTATTTATCAATTATTGTTATATATTTGGATTGAAAATATGTGCTATTTGATTTACTGCCTTATTTTTCGTAATAATAGCACGTTTAATTGATAATTATATCTGTTATATTGTATGCATTCAAAAATCCTCTTGTTAAATAACTAAGTGGGAGAGAGATTGGTCATAGATCTAGCGGCCTCCATTATTGATTTATTATGTGATGCATATAAGCTTATGAGTCAGCTATAATGCCTTCCTCCCCAACGGATGAGTTTTATTTGTGGATCACTGGAATAAATTTCATTAAATAATTATTATTTGTAATGTGATGCACGTAAGTTAATGAGTTGGCTATAGTGCCTTCCTCCCCAACGGATGAGTTTTATTTGTGGATCACTGGTACAAATTAATAATTGATTATTATAAGAAATTATTTGAGGGAGTGTGGACTTCTCCAACTGTAAGGCACACAAACTTGGGTAACGTACTTGTATCAAATAATGATATACACTTAGGTGAAATTAATATGTATCCTCCCCAACGAGTCACTGCTATTAAATTACATGGCTAAAGGACAACAAACTATTAATCATTGAGTCGTAAGATTAATTATGACGTATGGAATTAATGGGTAAAACCTTCTCTTGCGAATGTTCGGGTTTGTATACGTCCACACTAATGTGGCATGCAAATTCACGGTGCTTAAGATGTCGGTGAATTTATTTTATATTATTTATTAAGGGAATCAATATAAAATTTAAAATTCGATGAGTTTGATCAACGTATTTATTTATTTGATTCTCTGAATTTTTGAATAGTTTATTTCACTTATTGTTAGCTAAAAGAAAATAAACTTACTGGTCCGTAAAATAAATGATTGATCAGAATCTTAGTTTTAATTCTTACTGCTTAGGAAAATTAAAATGTGTTCTTACTAAGGATGTCCTCTGATGTCTAGTTAATTCTCTAGTTGAGAGTTGAGAAGTTCATAGAAATATGATGGTCTCATGCGACTCTTCGGATATTTGAGAAATAAAGAAAGGCAAGGGGTAGTGGTTAAACTTGATGAATGAATTGGAAATACTTGGAATAGAAATTGAAGGGGAAACCTAGCTCAATTTAATTTTCATAGTTTGCCTTAACGTTTTGAGCAAGTTTCACCTAAATTACAAGAGGTTGTATGCGGTGGGAAACTTCTGACAAAACATGTTGCGAAAGAAAATCAATTTCATCAAAGAGGTGAACAAGGATAGTATCTTATTCACTAGTTGTTGAAACGTGATTAGTGATGGCATTTACTGACACGTTGTGTGTAAATACCAAAATCACTAACCGACAACTAAGTGAGGATGAGATTACTATGTACATGGGTAAGCTACAAGAGTAGTGACTATTGCAGTGGGAGTTGTTTATTTATCTTTTGATAGGAATAAACGTTTGATTAAAAAAATTAACTTTACGTACGTTTTCATAGAACGAATTTCATTTCGATTTCTATGCATCTACGGATGGATACTCTATTTCATTTAAATGACATGGTCATTATAATGAAGGATGGAGCTATAATCTGTTATAGTACGAAGGTGACAATTTGTACACTCTTAATCATGTTAATCCCACGGATGCAACAAATAGTAATTAAGAAAGCATCTTCTAATTCTAATAAGAGAAAGAAACCTTCGGAAATAAATTAAACATACCTTTGGCATCTAAGACTATATCATTTTATTTAAGTACGATTCAAAAGTTGATAGCTAATGGACCGTTAGGTTTATTGGAAGTGAAAACTATCGAAATAGTGAGTCTTACTTGGAAGTAAAAATGATAAATTGCATTTTCAAGGCAAAGGGGTATAGAGCCATGTATAGATATATTGGAAATGGTTCATTCTGATTTAAGTGATCTTAAAATTATCCTGTCGAGAGGTGGTTATGAATATTCAAAGATTATTCTAGAAACAAAATATATTTATTTGATACACTGCAAGTCTGAGTACTATGATTAATTAAAGAAGTACATAGGATAGTTTAGGAGCTATTTATCAGAGGATGGGATTGATCCCAAGTTGTCAACATCGGGCAAACCCCGGCTGAATGGTGTGGCGAAAAGAAGGATAAGACTCTTATGATAATGGTTAGATAGAAGATGAATTATTTGAATTACTACATTTTATGGATAAGCCCTAGAAACAACATGTAGAATTGATGTTTGTGGGATATCCTAGAAAAATAAAGGGTGGTTTATTTAATAGTCCAAAAAGATCAGAAAGTGATTGTTAACACAAACACTAGATTTTTGGAAAAGGACTATGTAATAAATTATAAACCCATGAATAGATTGTTCTAAAAGATGTGAGAAGGGAAACACAAATTTATAATACCAATAGTATAAGAGGATATACTACAAGTAAACTGCATCGCATGTCATATCTGATATACAATTGCATGTAGTCTCTTGTCGTAGTGGGAGGGTTGTTTAAACAACCGAGAAGATTTATGTTTTGGGAGAGTCGAGAAACTTGGTCCATAGTAAATATGAAATCATCCCATGGACATGACGATGCACTACAAGATCGAAATGCAGAATCTTAGAAGGTTACAATGGATTCAAAATCATCTCTGGGAGCTTGTAGAACCATCAAATGGTGTAAAAGCCATTGGATGTAAGTGGCTCTACGATGAAGCAACCAGAATGATTCATTGCAAAGATCGAAGTGCATTTTAATTGTAAGCTTAAAAGATCCATCAATAGACTAAAGCAAGCTTTAAGATCATCTGTTTTGATAAGAAAATGCAATCATATGTATTTAATCAATGCTCAGATGGGACTTGTGTATTGGAAAGAGTGACGGAAACGTGGTGGTATTTCTTGTATGTACGTAAATGGTATCTTGCTCATTGGAGACAATGAAAGAGTATTGTCGGGCGTATGGGTATGGTTAATTAAGCATTATGAAATGAAGGACTTAAGAGAAGTAAAATATATCCTTTCGATCATAGTAATAAAGATCACAAGATAGGATGATATGCTTGTCTCAAACTTCATAAATTGATACAATCCTCACTCGTTTTAGCATGTGATTTTATCTAAGAATTTGTGTCTTAAGACACAAAAGAAGATAAAATAGATAAAAGCGGTTCCCTATGCTTCGGAAATAAGGAAGCTTAATCTATGGAACGCTATGCACGAAATTGGATATCTATATTGCCAATGGCATAGTCAGTGAGTATTAAGGTAACCCGTAAAAAGAATATTGAATTATGGTTAGACATATTTGAAGTGCCTGAAGAGGACTGGAAATTATATATAAGCTTACCGGAATAATTCATTACTTCTTGATGGTTACTTAGATTCGAATTTTCGAATCTTAGGGACAACAATAAATCCACCTCAAGGTTATGTGTTTAATGGAAGTAGATCCATAGTGTGGAGGAGTGTCATATAAAAATATATTTCGGACTCCACCATGGAAAAAGGATAATTTGGAGCCTTGTGGCAGCCAAAGTATCTGTATGGTTCTAGAAACTTCGTAATGGACTTAGATGTGATTTTGAGTTTGTTCAAGGTTATCACAATTTATTGTGATAATAGCAAACTTGAAGGAATCACGAGTCCATAAGGAATTTAAACACATTGATAGCTAGTACTACCTGATACGAGAAATCGTTTAATGAGGGGAAAGTTGTTGTCACCTAGATTGCATTGGATGATATCCTAGTAATCCTTTTACAAGGACCTTAAGGCGAAAGCATTTATGGTCAAGTAGTGGGAGTGGCAATCAGATGTATGGCAGCAAATATGGTAGCATAGTCTTTTAGTATAAGTGAGAAATTGTTGGATTGTATACTAAAAGTCTTGCTTTTGATATGAAAATGTTTTGAAAATATTTGAAATGAGAATCATGTGATCAAACGTTTGCAATAATTTTGTTGCAAAATTTCATTTACTTTATACTGTAGATAATATGGTGTACGGCGTCACACGGAAGATCATGTTATCGGCTCCTTATAAAGTATAAACAAATATTCACAACCGAGATAGACGGGGACTATCTATCAGTATGGTTGTAGTGTGATTTGGCATTAGTCTGTCTTGACTATAAAATTAACTAGTGCACTTCGAGTGTATTGAGCAGGACCGCGTTGAGATCATTCGGTTTATACTGACTATATAATATAACTTGATCTTTGTTATTATGGATGTTCGTACTCTTAATCCCTATACAATAACCTCGACACGTAAGCCAATATTTATTTTCTTGATTCATTAATGGGTGAGATTTAATTATTAAATCAATATGTTCGATGAGTTAGGAGATGATGCTGTCTCTATTGTATGCTGTTGATTGTAGAAGGAATCTATGACCTAACGGAATTGGTCGATGATGTCCCCTTGAGGAGCTCATAAAGATTATCATGTAAATCATGCAGGTGGATTTATTCCGGTATGATAATAAGGTTGAGTGGTACTACTCTCAGTCAATATATTAATTAATGGAGTTGTCAGTAACTTAATTATTTAATGGGCATTGAATCTTAAACACAGAGAGATTGACGAGCTCATAATAAGAAGGAGCCCATAACGTAATTTAGTATTAGGGTGGCAGTCCAATAATATTTCTTTGGTGGACTGATTTATTATTATTGGACTTAAGTATAAGTTTTGGGCTAAACTTTGAAGCTTAAGCCCAATGGGAGGCCCAAACCTTAATTTCTCCTCCTGGTCCCTGTTGTAGCATATAAATAGCCAATCTCAGTAGTCTGGATATCATACCACTCACGCATAAACATGTGAAAAGCAGATTGACTGTAGATTGAGTTCGTCTCGTAGATCGTTGCCCACACAATATCGAGACGTGGCTTAAGAATACAACAGAAGATCAGAAGGTTGTTTGCTGTTTCTGTCCGTCAACTTCCATGATTTTTATAAAATCTTTTGAACATCATGTAACAACAAATTTTGTATTTATAATGAAATAAATACAAATGAATTACAATAATAATCCAGAAGGATTAAACTTGATAATTTAGGAAACAATCTCTATCTATCCTTTGATTCTTCTCTCTAACCAATTTGGACTTGACTTTGACTGGTTGTGTTGACCGCATTGACTGTGTTGACCACGCTGACTGTGTGTGTTGAGTCTGATCTTCAAATGAAGCTTATCCGGACTCGAATTTAAAGTGTATAATGTTAATCCGGAGGGATCGAACCTTTTTCGGATTAAAATGCTATTTTTGAAATTTATAACGTTAATCCGGAGGGGTCGAGCCTTCGTTCGGATTAAAACATTATTTTTGAAGCTTTCCGTGAAGAACACTGAAGAACTTGAGTTAAATAACGCCGGATCAGAGGGGTTTGGCACCTTGATCTCCAATTGGTGGCTATTACTTTTGAAGAACGCCAGATCGAAGGGGTTTAGAACCTTACTCTTCGATTTAGCGGCTGTTCTTCGCTTGAAGATGCTTGAAGTATTCAAGGGAGCACTGCTCGTATTATTGATCTCTTCAGAGCTTATGTCTTCAGATGTTTTGGTGTATCTGTAATGAATGAAGGAGTACTCCTTATATAGGTGAAGAATGATGATGCCCCATAAATAACTCGCGGTCTGATTGGCTCAGGGCTGATTTGACCTGATTCTGCGGGCTTGAGCCTTCCACTTACTTAGGCTTCAAGTCAAGCTAATTTTGTTCTTGGGCCTGCCTTAATTTGTATAGGCCTTATTTGACTTGGGTCAGACCAACTTTGATTGGGCCTGTTTAACTTGGGTGAAGCCTTATTCAATTTAAACATTATTTAATTTGTTGGGCTTAAATTAATTATCATCTATTTATTATTTTATTTTAGGAATCAATTTATTTAAATTCCAGAATAAATAATAAATTAAATTGATATTTTAATAAAAAAAATCCATGTGTTGCCATTTGATTGACTATCAATTTTATTTGCTTACAAATGCCCCCTTGTGATTTGTTCACGGACGTTGTGTATTAATGTGAAGGAATCGCAAAAAGTACATTTTTTTCTATATTTTGGTCCTTTTTTTTTTTTTTAAAAAAAAACCCATTTTATTTTACCCAACAAACTTGTGAGCCTTGAGAAATAATTTGTATTAATTCCCACTTAAAATTATTTGGCCCAACAAGTAAGAATGAATTTTCTTAGCCCGAAATTCCTTTCTTGGCCCAAAATCCCTTTCTTGGCCCAATTGATTCTTATGTGTGTGATCTCCAAAATCTTAGTAGGAAATAAATATAGCAATCGTATTTTGTTCACCAAAACATGCAGCCAATCCCACCTAAAATTATAAATTTATTGTAGTAAAGAATACCTTCAAATTTTGTAGAGATTTACCTTATACAAATAATTTCCATAAATTCTTAAATATCCCTTACTATATAATAAGATCCATGAACTCTGATTTTTTTATCACAGAATGTAAGGAACTTCAATCCTTAGATTCGTCTTCCTCTTTTTTTTTTTGAAGTATTGCACTGATTTTACCAGCAAACAACAGAACATCATAGAGGAAATTCCATCCGTATAACAAGTGTAAGCCCTTAACTTTACTACACCTTAAATCTTCTTTTTAATTTTATTGTGCAAGCAATTTGAGTAGAGCATACTTGCTTTTTCTTCTCTTTTTTTTTTTCAAAACTATATCACTCACAAATTTCACAAGACAACACCGTCAAAGGTATATTCAAATTTTTGTACCTTCGAATACTCTGCTCCTTTATTATATTTCTTGTGTGGATGGGCTACTTCAGCGGTGCTACAAACCCGCTTCGAACGATTCCGGAGGCGGTGTTACAAACCCGCTTCGAACGATTCCGGAGGCGGTGTTACAAACCCACTTTGAACGAGCTGGTGGCAGTGTTACAAACCAGCGAGAACAATTCTGGCGGCGGTGTTACAAACCCACGAGAACAATTCTAGCGGCGGTGTTACAAACCCGCGAAGAACGATTCCGGAGGCGGTGTTATAAACCCGCGAGAACAATTCCGGCGGTGGGTTGATGCCGGAGCTTGAAGCTTTATTCATGGAGAATGTAACAGATGCGTTGCCCTCTTAAGGAGTGACGTTGGGTTCTCCGTATAATGGGTTGAAACCAGCCCAATGGAAACCCTCGGACGAGTCGAACCACAAGTATTTATCCTCCCTGCCCTGATTGATGCTCCTGTTGCCGTGGCGAGGCTGACGGATACGACGTTCTTCCGATCTGGGGAAAGAGCATCGGAACAGCGACGGCGACAACTTGTTCTGGACAGCATCACCCGGCGACTCGGGAACCAGCGGCTGCTGGCGGTGAGTCGACACCGAATGGCACGCAACTTGGCTGGGTTGCGACTTTCCGGCAGCTCGTGGAGGACCGCGCGCGCGTCGTGGTTGCGATTTTTTTTGGCAGCGTGCCGCCTGTGGGGTTTGGCTATTTCGTCGGCGCGAGGTGTTGATACGTGTGGCCTTACGTTTGTGCCTCCGGCGGCGTGTCGACCGAGCTCTGGAAGCAGCGTACAGTAGCGATCCTCGGCGGTGAGCAGCGTTTGCTGGGTCGCGAATCCGACTGCACTGGCGACCAGCGCGCCGTGAAATCTTTGATCGGAGGGCAGCAACCCGAGCCACGAGCTTCAGGCAGCGGGGTGCGTGACCGACGGCGATGCGAGGTGAATTTCCGGTGATGTTGACGGGTACCGTTGGCTAGTAGTTTGAGCAGCTTAATTCCCTTCTGCTGGAGAAAGCCATTCCACGCAATTTCATAAAGGAGAAGGGGTATTCCAATTTTGACCCCATTAAGTTAATTTTGACTTGTTCAAACTTATCCAATCTCAAATCAGCCTACTTACTGTCATTCACGTGCTTCCAACATTTTTTTTTCAATTAATCCCTTTAATTTTCCTCTTGGGCCACCCTGCCACTTAATTTTGTCTCCCATTCTTAAGCCCTTTAACTTTTTAATTCATGCTTTCTTTGATTTACACATGAATTACTTTGGGCTTAATCTCTTGAGTCATTTAATTTTAAATCATCTTCTTGGGCTTAAATTAATTAAGCTTACATGAATTTTTTTTAATGGCTCACTTTAATATCTTGGACCTCTCCCCTTATGAGCTTGATTTATAATTTAGGATTCTACTAATTAATTGATCCCATAATTTTATTTTGGGCTCTTTAATTAATCAAATCCATAAATTAATAATTTTCTTCCAATGCCCATTTTTCTCTCTTTTTTTTAACACCCCTTTACTTGTTTTGTAGCTAATTGCGATCTTCGACATGGTTTACTTCAAACCTGCTACAGAAAAGTCTGGCTCCAATTATTTAGTGATTCTTAATGATGATCACCAACCTTTACAATAAGGAACTCACCTTTCAGTTGAGGATTTTTTACTAGGGAACTATGCAATAATCCCTCCCAAGCTTAAGAACAATTTCTTTCTAGAATGTTGGTCTCATGAGCTTTCTTCGGGCAAAAATAACATAATTTGGACTTTGAAGGGAGCTGATATTGAGCCCCACCCTAATTTGAAGCCCCTACCATCTTTGGGAAGACGATTTGTGAAAGAAAAAGAAAAAAATGAAGCAGCTTGGGGAGAACCCCTCAAATTTCGTGGTGACTTCCACTATACCAAAGGATATTGGGAGTTGACTGAAGATATTCTCAGTCGATGCCAACCGATACTCCACGACATAAAGCTTTATGATGCTGTCTTTGCGTCCCTCTTTACTTATGATTGCAATCACGAAATTATCAAAGCCTTAGGCTTGGTGTTCTTCCACCAACACTTTACTCACTAAATTTGGAGAAATGTCAATTTTCCTATGGGATTTATACAACTTGATGGGACTTCTGATAGCTGGTAATATATATGACAAAGTAATTCCAAGCTCAGCTGAACTTCTTTCCATGAAAGATGATTTACGAATCCCATATAGCTGCCGATCTTTACTTGGTGCTTATCATTTGCTTTGCCAAGACACTGGTAGGAGAAGTATATCAATTGAACATTGGGTAGATTTTTGGTCTAAAAAGACTATAACTTATCTCCCACCTCCTAAGCGTGTCGAAAAAAAGTAAACTTCTCGTCCAAAGAAAACTTATAATGCGAGTGGTATTGTTTCGAATCATAAGTCGTGGACGTCTGCTGAGATAGACCAATTTAAGAAGTTGGGCATTCCACCTTCATATCAAGAAGAGACCTACTTAGTTGCTTATTTAGCTTGCTGGCTTTGCACTTTTGCACTCCTGGGTACTGAGGAGGGCTTAATACGGCCAGGTACTTTTAAAGTGGCAAGCTTAATGGCTGCTGGAAAAAAAGTAAGTCTTGCAATTCAAGTTTTGACAAGCATCTACCGTGGTTTGAATGCAATCTCTAACTCACCAAATCCTTTTGAAGTTAGATCAACATTTCCTGTTCATTTTGTCAATGCTTGGTTAGCCCACTACTTCAAGACTCATTTTCTGATTGGCAGTAAATTGAATCATCCTCGAATGGTAGCTTATGCTGGTGAGCAGGGTGCAAGATACTTTAGTCCCAAGGATGCTCGCATACGAATTCTTATAGCCGACAATGCTTCGTGGACTTGCAATATATTTTCGAAAGATAAAGTTGTCCATTTTGTGGATGATGGACAAAGCAATTGGGACAGCTGGGCCCATTTTATGGCTATTCGTACTAGTTATCTTACCTTGCAATGAGACAATCATTTTGCGATGGAGCCTTACTCGCCACATAGATTTTCTCATCAATTTGGGTTCATGCAAGACATTCCTATGATGCTCAGAACGAACCTTCGTGAGGCTTCCCTGGGAGATGAATTTTACCATTGGAGACACAGTACCACGTGTAATTCCAACTCTGAAACTTATTTTCCATGTGCTGCCTCAGCTCCTAAAAATTACTCCACGTCTGAGTATAAGGAATGGTGGAAGAAAGTCCATGATCATATTGAAGATACAATCGCCCCAACTTAAGAACCTTTGGATAAAGAGGTGAATATCATAAATGATCTTGAAGAGAATGTGAATATAATAAATGATCTTGACGAGAATAGCCGAGAGGCTCCAGATATTTCTCTGGTGCACACTGAAGCTTCACATCCTGCAGCGTATAAAAGGAAGAAAGGTCTTCCTCAATCTACAGAAAGTTGTAGTGCACCTACTGAACCACATTGGAAGAGGAATAGATCTATTGAGAAACAAGCTGATGAGGTTTCCTTTATTCTCTTTTCTTCTCTTTTTATTTTCCTCTTACGAAATCCTTTTACTAAAATTCCTCTTTCTTTTTAAGCTGCGCAGAAGATTTCTAGCTCTAAGGCTGCCGAAGGCAAGGAATTAGTTGTTGTTTGTACTTCAAGAGCTTTGGCAAATGAGGTTGCCCCTCTTTCTCACACAAACTTCATTTTATCTAACTTCCCTTTTACCTTAGTATAATACTTTTCTTTATCAGATTTTGGGCATGACTTCAAATCCTAATACTAGTGACAGCTCTGATAATGATGGTGAATGTGTTGAAAGTCGCGACCCTAACACAGAGGTGGATTCTTCTTCAAAGGCATGCCCCGCAATATCATAATTTACATCAAAGAAGATTACTCATGGTTTCAAAAGAAAATTTGCTCGAGAAGTATAGACGGTTATGAGAAAGAAACTTGAATGGACTCCTCTCGAGTTTTTATCCTCCCTGAAGAAAGAAGTATTTGCCTTAGTGGAAGATGTGAAGGCTATTAATGTTGACTGCTCTTCCTTGGAGGAAGCCTTGGGCCCCCTATTTGATAAGGCTGATGCTTATACTGATGCAAAAGTAAAATATGATGAAGAGTCATCCAGGGAAAGTCAAACATTTCACTAACCTCAAGGGTCGTCTGCAGAGTTGTAAAGACATCTATGCAGTGAAGGCAATGCAACTAAGAACAACTGGTGAAGAATTGGAGAAGATAAGAAAAGAGATGGCTAATTTGGGAAAGGGTGGAAAGACTTTACCCAAGGTAGCTGATCATCATCAACAAACACTTTGTCGTGCTAAGAAGGAAATCGAGATTGTAGAGGAGGAGATCCTTGCGCTTGACAAAGCAGCTGTTTTAAAAGAGTCTAAAGATTTGAAGAAAGCAAAGACATCTTTGCAGTCTGCTATACGAGACATAGTTTCTCGAGATTTTTTTGTCTAGTATAGGACTGCTTTGTTTTCTTCTCTTTTTTTATTTACTTGCTTTCCCCTGTATGCTTTCCATATACCGAATACCGGTGATTTGCGAATAAAAATAAATATTTTCTCGCTCATTTCTATTGCTTTACTATTTTTTTATCAGTGGGCTTGTATCTCAATATTTGTCTCATCACTTGAAAATTGTCTATTCTTTTATTGACATGGTAACTTACACAAGATAACTTGCATAATGATTGAACTTAGCGGGCTGCTAAGCTGCCTACGTACCTTTCTGAAAAGGATTAAGTCATAACGCAGTTCAAGGGAACATAATTTTGTTTTGAATGGGGGTGCCGTACACCATTTATACTAATGCGGACCAGGAGTTTGTCATACACAGTTTATACTCATGCGGACCAGGAGTTACATGCAGTTTAGGCTCATGTGTCACGGAGCATTGTGTATGCATTTGTTTACGCATAATAACGTTTCAAGAATTTCCCATTTATGGGGCCAATATTCATGCCATCTTCTAAAATCAGCTTATAGGCGCCATTTGTGTATACTTCTTTCACAACATGAGGGCCATCCCATTTTGGGAAAAATTTATTCCAAACTTGATGTGTGATCACAATAGGCCTCCTCACAGCAAGCACCAAGTCACCAACTTGAAAAGAACGTATCTTGAATTTCTTGTTGAATGTTTTAGAAAGGCAAGATTGGTAACATTCAAGTCTTTGTTGTGCTTCCAACCTTTTTTCATCTAGAGCCTCTAACTCTTGAAGGCGCAACTTTGCATTTTCCTCTTCGGTTAAGCCTTCTTGTATGGCCATCCTCAAAGATGGGATCTGTTTTTTAAGAGGCACCACAGCTTCAACACCATAAACCAAAGAATACGGCGTGGCCTGAGTAGGCGTTCTATAGGTGGTGCGGTAGGCCCATAGAGCTTCGTTTATTCTTTCATGCCAATCCCATTTCGACTTAGAGATCACCTTCTTCAATAGACTGCACAAGGTTTTGTTGAATGCTTTGGCCAGACCATTGGCAGCTGCATTGTACATTGACGACTTCCTTTGTTTGAAGTTGAACTTCTCGCATAACTTATCAATCCAGTTGTTGCTGAATGACTTTCCATTATCTGTGATGATATAGCGGGGAACACCATATCTGTAAATAATGTTGATCCAAATAAAATCAGCAGCATTTTACTTTTTCACTTCCCTTAAAGGCACAGCTTCGGCCCATTTGGAAAAGTAATCGGTGGCAGGAAGGTTGTAAAGATGACCACCAGAAGATTTTGTGAGAGGCCCTGCCACATCTAATCCTCAAGCATCAAAAGGCCATGAAGCGACTGTTGGGTGCAAAAGCTCCGGAGGTTGATGGATCAAGTTCCCATGGAATTGGCAAGCTTGACATTTTTGTGCATACTCCATGCAATCTTTCACCATTGTTGGCCAATAGTATCCCATTCTTTTGATTCTGAAGTGCAGCTTCAGCCCAGACTGATGAGCACCGTAAATTCTGGAATGAGCTTCCTCCATTTCTTGAACAGACTCTTCTTTACTTAGGCATCTCAAGAAAATTCCATCAATTGATCTTCTATACAGTGTGCCTTTGAAGTAAATAAATCGAGGTGCCCGACGCTGAATATCAACCCTTTGACGTGGCTCATTTGGCAATTTATCATACTTCAGATAATCGATAAGTGATTGACGCCAATCCTCTTTGTCAACTTCGAATACTTCCACCACATGATTTTCAACTTCTTCATAATCCTCATCCTCGAAGATTGGTGGTACAACCCAATTTTTACACACTAAAATTTGAATTTGCGCCTCCGGCATAGCTATATTTGATGCTAGCTTGGCGAGGGCGTCAGCTTGCTTATTCTCTCTTCTGGACAAATGCTCGATATCAACATCACCAAGCCAACTCATCAACTTTTGAACATACTTGTGGTACGGGAGCAATTCAGGCTTCCTCACTTCATACACTCCAAGTAGTTAGTTTATCACAAGTAGCGAATCACCATACACCTTAAGGTGTAATTGCTTTATGTCAACGGCCATTTCTAAACCAAATATGAGTGCTTGATACTCGGCTACATTGTTAGAGCATTTTTCTGTTAAGAAAAATGAGAATGGCAAAACTTCACCACTGGATGTTACAAACAAGACTCCAGCACCGGCCCCTTCTCTATGAGATGCTCCATCAAAATACATCTTACAAGGAGAAGCTATCTCCATAGCGAAAGCATCTTCATCGGGGAGTTCATCAGACAGTTCCCACTCTGCAGGCATCAGATGATCAGCTAGAAAATATGCCAACACTTGTCCTTTAACGACTTTTTGAGGGACGTATACAATCTCGAACTGTTGAAGTTGGAGATACCATCTTGAAAGCCGATCTGAGAGTACTGGTTTTGACATGACGAACTTTAATGGGTTGGCTTTTGAAACCAGACAAACTGTATGAGCTTGGAAGTAGTGCTTCAACTTTTGAATCACGAAGATAAGGGATAAGAATATCTTCTCAATAGGCGAATACTGCAACTCATTTGGAGTCATAGTTCTACTCAGATAATATAGAGCTCTTTCTTTGTCATCATCATTTTCTTGTGCAAGTAAGGCTCCAACTGACCATTCTTGAGCAGCTAGGTAGAGAATTAATGGACGTCCAGGTATTGGTGAACACAACACTGGTGCCTTCATCAAGTACTCTTTAATGCTATTGAAAGCATTACTGCAAGCTTCATCCCATTCGAATACACTGCCTTTCTTCATGAGATGACTAAACAGTTGACATCTACCAGCCAAGTCTGATATGAACCTTCTCAAGTATGCCAACTTTCCTTGCAAACTCTTAAGCTCATGTATATTTCGAGGCACATGCATCTTCATGATTGCATCAATCTTCGCCTTCTCAATTTTGATCCCTCGACGATGGACAATAAATCCGAGAAATTTTCCAGATGTAACTGCAAATGCACACTTGAGTGGATTCATCCTGAGTTGATGCTCTTTTAAACATTCAAATACTCGTCTTAAATCATGGAGATGATCTGTCTTTTTCTTTATTTTTACCACAATATCATCAACGTAGCATTCGACGATCTTATGCAGCATGTCATCGAATATATTTTACATGGCTCATTGATAAGTGGCACAAGCATTCTTCAAGCTAAATGGCATCACATTGTAGCAATATATTCCTTTCGGAGTATGAAAGGCTGTTTTCTCTTGATCTTCGGGAGCCAGACCGATCTGATTATAGCTAGATGACCCATCCATAAACGAAAGGACCTCATGCCCCATTGTTGCATCAATCATGAGTTCAGCAATTTACAGTGGAAAGTCATCTTTTGGACATGCCATGTTCAAATCCCAGAAATCCACGCATACTCTGAGTTGCCCATTTTTCTTCCTCACGGGTACAATGTTAGATATCCATGTAGGATACTTGACTTCTCTAATCATGCCTGCTTCAAGAAGTTTATTGACCATCTTCAATCAACTGAATCAACTCTTGTCAAAATCGACGCTGCATCTGCTTTACTGGTCGAGTTCCCTTTTTGATGGACAAGTAATGCACTGCGATCTTTGGATCCAAGCCTAGCATTTCTTTATGCGACCATGCAAAGACATTCCGAAATTCTCACAAAAGAAGGATATACTTTTCTTCTTCTTCAACACTTAGCAGGGCACTTATGTAGGTAGGACGTGGGTCATTTTCGTCACCTAAATTGATTTCCTTCAACTCATCAACTGTGGCCTTCACACCCTCCTCAAATTGTGGAGGAGCATCTTCAGCATCTACTTCTTCCACTTGAGAATCCTCAAGAGCAGCGATATGGTTAGTGGAAGCTACACTTTCTCTATCATCATCATTGTCTTCATTAGTAAAGACAATTGTCTATATCTTGGCCTTCAACACTCTTCCACATGAGACTGTCAAGACATTTCGTCTCTTCATGCGAGAAGGAATTTGACTCCGGAGTTTTGGGAAGCTAGGAGACTTGAAATGGCTTTTCTTCCCACACTTGTTCTTTGGACCGAGCCTTTCGAAAACACTTCCAAACCTTTCGAAGACAGAGCTCCTCTTGATTTTCCTTCCGCTTTCATCAAACATGTCTTCTGTGGATGAAACTTCTCCCTCTATGATATAATTTGCGTTTGCTCTTCTGATTGCTATGCGGACTGGCTTTTGAGGGACATATTCCAAACCTGGCTTAGCATTCTTGACAGTGTGACCACTATTTTTCAACATCTTTTGAGTAGCATTGAGCCCATGTTCAGATGGGTTGATAGTCTCTTGAGGTGACTTGCTTGTCATTGGTTTCTCCTTCGGTTCATAACCATCCTTCTTGAGGAGTTTGAAAGCTTGTGGGCCATATGACTTGGCTATTTCTGCTTCAAATACTTCACCGTGTTTGGTCTTTGCTCCTTCAACAGGACGTACAAATCCTTTGAGTGGAGGAGAAGAAGTCTTACCTTCATCAATCTTTGTTAAAGGCAATGTCAATTCTTCCAAGGCCTCAAGCTTCTCTTTGTTCTTCTTGAGAGCATTGGATGATGTGCTTCCTTCATCATTTATTTATTTTCTGCCCCCACCATTTTGTAGTGAAACTTCTTCATGCTTCACTTCCTTTGTATTCTTGAAGAAATACTTAGCATCTGCAAAGTAAGCTTCAGCTTCAGTAAACATCTTGTCATCACCGAACACTCTTTTTACATTGTTGCCTTCGCTATATTTAAAACACTTGTGTAGTGTAGAAGGGATCACACCATTCACATGCAGCCATGGGCGCCCCAAGAGCATGTTGTATGAAGTTTTTGTATCAATGACGTGAAAGAGCGCCATTGATTTAATCTCATCAATCATCAAATCAAGAACAATCGTGCCGAGTTCTTTGTCCTTCATGGTTAAACCCTTGGATCATCAATCAGCTATGGTTGAGTTCATCTGTTGGTATTTCTAACTTCTTCAACATCCTTAAAGATAGGATGTTTACTGCTGAGCCTCCGTCAATGAGTATACGCTTTACTTGCAGCCCTTGTGTATAACTAGTTACAAATAGAGGTCGGTTGTGAGGCTATGAACCCAATAATATGTCTTCATCTATGAAGGTCACCTTCATAGAGTAAGTCTTTTCCTTGTCCTCAACTCGTTCATCTTCATTCTTTCGAACTTTGACAGTAGTAGTATTTATGGTCATTGTTCTATATTGGAGTTTCTGGCTTAAAGCTTGCCCCCTTTCTTAGTTTCTTGTCTGTCTTTGAACTTGTAGGAATCTGACACTGCTGAATGTTTAATTCCACTAGCGGCCATGCTTAAGTCCATGTCATGAGCTCTAGTAGCTAACTCCTCAAAAGTCTTTAGCTGAATCCCTTTGAGTATGTAGAGTAAATTCCACTCCATCCCTTGGATGCACATTTTGATAATAGACTCTCCGAATAATCGGTCCTTGCAGTTTAAATTCAAATTTCTCCATCGATTGATATAGTCAATCACAGGCTCTTCCTTCAATTGGCGAGTATTAGTTAGCTTAGCCATGCTAACGGTTCTCCTCGTGCTATAGAAACGATTGAGAAATTCATGCTCCATTTGCGCCCAACTATCAATAGATTCAGGTTGCAAGTCGATATACCAATCAAAGGCATTTCCTTTGAGAGAGCGAATGAATTGTCTAATCATATGGTCTCCATAAGTACCAATGTTATTGCATGTCTCAATAAAATGTGCTATATGTTGCCTCGGGTTTCCCTTGCCATCAAATTGTTGGAACTTGGGAGGCTGGTAGCCAATTAGCAACTTTAAGTCATTCACTCTTTTCGTGTATGGCTTGACATAAGTGACGGTGGGTTTGGAAGTCTCTTCAAACCTTTCTTTTATTGTCCCCAGTATAATATCCTTCAGTTGATCCACTTGGAGCATTCCATTAGACGAAAGTTGCACTCCCCTTTCAGTCTGTTCTTTTTTAGTAATTTGGCATCTTGTGAACTCTTCCACATCACTTTCGTCCACAACTCCTTTTCCATTTACACGGCTAGTCTCCGCAATGTCTCTTTTTTCCATCAATTGGGAGATCTTTGTGTCTTGAGCTTCTATATATTTCGTGAGCCCTTCGATAGCTTTCATCATATTTGCTAGTTGCTCCTCAATAGTTGAAGTGCCAGCCATCATTACTGGGGCTGCAATTGAGTCTGATAAAGAACTCGAAGATGAAAGAGGGTGTGAGCATGCAGAATCTTTATTACTATCCTCCTTCATGGGTGATTATTTTCTCACAGTCTCCTCAATCGAAGGGTTGGATCCAGATGAGGTCTCCAACTGAGCTTTCTTTGACACGCTCCTTGTAACAACAACAACATGTTCACTCAATGAATTGGAGAGCTTGGAAGCAGGTGTCCTTCCCACTGTGATCTTGACAGGAGTCATTTTGTGTCTTCAAAGTTGTAGTGAGAAGAGATGAGAGGTAGAGATGGGCATGCCAAAAATTTGTAACAACAAATTTTGTATTTATAATGAAATACATACAAATGAATTACAATAATAATCCAGAAGGATTAAACTTGTTAATTTAGGAAACAATCTCTATATATCCTCTAATTCTTCTCTCGAACCAATTTGGACTTGACTTTGACTGGTTGTGTTGACCGCGTTGACTGTGTTGACCATGCTGACTGTGTGTGTTGAGTCTGATCTTCAAATGAAGCTTATCCAGACTCGAATTTAAAGTGTATAACGTTAATTTGGAGGGATCGAACCTTTGTTCAGATTAAAATGCTATTCTTGAATTTTATAACGTTAATCCGGAGGGGTCGAGCCTTTTTTGGATTAAAACGTTATTCTTGAAGCTTTCCGTGAAGAACGCTGAAGAACTTGAGTTAAATAACGCCGGATCGGAGGGGTTTGACACCTTGATCTCCAATTGGTGGCTATTACTTTTGAAGAACGCCGGATCAAAGGGGTTTAGAACCTTATTCTTTGATTTGGTGGTTGTTCTTTGCTTGAAGATGCTTGAAGTATTCAAGGGAGCACTACTTAACTTGGGTGAAGCCTTACACAATTTAAACCTCATTTAATTTGCTGGGCTTAAATTAATTATCAACTATTTATTATTTTATTTAAGGAATCAATTTATTTAAATTCCAGAATAAATAATAAATTAAATTGATATTTTAATAAGAAAAATCCATGTGTTGCCATTTGATTGGACTATGAATTTTATTTGCTTATACATCAGAACTGGATGTGTGATTTACTGATGGAAAGCCATGGAAGAGAGGATCGTTTTGGCGCGTAGATCACTCTAATCGGAGATCAAATAAAGAAGTTATGGGCAAAATGGTGGGACTGCGCAGCTGCCAGCGAGAATCCTTCTTCTTCAACATATCCTATGAAAGGTAATACATTTTTATGATTTCTTGCATCCGCTGATATAGAAACATATGGAACCCTAATGGTTCACGTTAACTAAAAGATCCAAACGCCAACAGGGGGTAAATGTTTTCACTCATTCATTATTCGTCGTTTGGTAAGATCTTTATTGATCTCAGATTCTATTTTATAAACTTTTTTTTTCATTTATTCGTTGTCTATATATTCATTATCTAAATCTCTATGAATTGTTTCTCACATCACATATCTCTACACCATCGGGACAACATTATGTAAGATAGTTGTTAATCCAATTAATTTCCTAAAACATTTAAATTTATTTCATTTATTTTTCTATTATTTCACTGGAGAGCCCATAGCTGCTTTTAGGCAATTGGTTTTTATCCCCCCCCCCAGTTTGTGCCTCTCTCTTTTTCTCTTTTATGTGTTTTGTTTAAATTTTTTCTTCATTGTGCTAGGTGTATTCTTATCATTTGAATATTGTGGAAGGTAACATGGTCGTGGGAAATCAGTTGAATAGTTTGTCTGGAGCAACCTTGGTGATGAAGTGTTTTAGAGCTTAATAGATCCATTTTGCTCTAGTATTGATCTCTTTTGTATTCTTGGTTTGACCCTTTGAGTGTGACATGCTTTACATTTTTGTTAACAAAAATAATGCCTTACACTTGCACTTCATAGTATTAGGAATTCAAGAAAGTTAGCTTCTCTTTCTGGTGGATGTTCTGTGAGCTCCACAATGTGAATTTGAATTTATCCCTTGCAACTGTAGTACTTTTTCTAATTTTGCTTTGTAATTGCTTTACATTGTTCATTGTTGAGTCCCTTCTGAATCTATTACTTTATGATTTATTATGTGTAGACAACAATATACTTACCCACATGTTTACTATTCAATTATGAGAATTGAGTGGTCTTCTATGTCAACCCTAATTTGTAGCTTAATACACTAAAAAACTGAATTCTCCAAAAACTATAACTCAATGCTAGCTTCATGGTTTATACGATTTCTTTTTTCTCTTTGTCTCCATCTTATACCTTGCAGCAATCAATTAGTCATTACTGGGGCTAAATTATTTGTTCCTTGATTTTAATTCATTTTTATTTGTGTAATATGTATTTCAAAACAAACCTAAATGTTAATTTTGCCCTATTTTTTTTCCAGCCAATAGCTCATTTCTATTTTTTGTGCACCATGTACGTATATTATGGAGAAAAATAATCATTTCTTGCAGTTTTATATTCAGGTTTAAATAGCTTTATTCTTGCAGTTTTATTTTGGTCTATGAGCCTTTATTTATGTTGAGAATTGTTCTGTATAAACATTTGCTTATACCATTTACATATTAGTAAATGCTTGCTGTTCTTGACGATCTCTCTTCTGAAGAACTTGGTGCCAACCAGATATGAAAAAAAACTATTTGATCACTATCTTTTTAATCTAATGTTTTAGATATCAATTAGAACATTTGAATTGAGCCCTGGGTGAGAATACATTTTCATAACAAGATCCCAGTCATATACATACATACTATACATATGCACTGGATTAATGATTTCTTTTAGCAGATCTTCTTCCTTCGATTGATTTTTGCGAACACATGCATCCTAAAATTGCTCAAGCTATTTTTGTGATTTTTTTATATTGTTATTTCGTATTATAAATTTAGTACTTTCATCAATTCATGGCATTCAAGCAACTTGGTACAATAGTTGGGTGGTCGACATGAGACGAGGATCGACAGGAGTTTAGTAGAAATTAAAGAAAAAGTATAGAATTGGATCATTAGTTATTGGTATAGCGCTGGAAAATCCAGCTCTCAGAAAATTATCCAATTTTTACAATTATGTGGTTGCAGTCATTAACCCTTACAGTGAACATGATCTCCCTCAGGTTTGTCACATTTTTCTCACTTTTATTTGAATTTATTTTGCTTTTTACTTTTTAAATATTCATCTAAAATCTAATAAATATGGTCCTATATTTGGTCTATTTTCTTCAAATTTGTCCTCTAATAAGAACTATAAAAATTAATTTATTTCAAGTAATTTTATCTTAATATGTCAAAGTATTTGCTTTTGGCATTCACTGAATCACATTAGGTACATCCTTTCTTTCAGGCTTCTTCAATGTTGTCTTATATTTGCTCTATTATCTTGCTTTGTTTCTTCTATACAAGCTATATGAATTGGTTAGTTTATTGCAAGTAATTTTGGCTTAATATGTCAAATTTTTTTTATCAGAATTATCAATTAATTAGATTTAAGATTATGGAGATTGAGTTATCTAAGCATACCAAATTTAAGATATGCAAACTGAGTAACCTATGCTTAGCAGATTTCTAAAATACGATATCCTCATAGCTGTGGAGTTTATATGCTATCCTCCAAAATCATGAGTTATCTATGCATAGCAGAATTATCGAAGTAATCTTTAAAATCGAGTCAAGTGATAATGGTTGACTTGATATCTAAAAAATTCTCAGTAGAATTAAAATTAGCTTCTTCTGATATGTTTGATAATTCTGCTAATGTATTTCATTGTATTAAAGAACTAGATATTCGAGAGTTTACACTGTAATCGGAATATAGGTCAGATAACCAAGTTTCATTTCAGAGCTGCTTTCCTCATTAGTTTTTGTCTCTTTAAATTGTATTTTGTATACTAATTAGTAACTGATATTGGAGTACTTTATCTACTTTCATTATTTTTTAGATAAAAATGCAAATATTTCTTTCCCACCCAAAAATGCAATCGACCAGGGCAATGCATACATTCCAAAGGTGTTAGCTTTGGTCCTCAGATATTTAATTATCCACATGTTCGATGCTCCTTTCAGCATTTGAGTTTGTTCGGATGGATAGTTAGTGAATTTTTTCGTCCTTATTGTTATTATGCATTTCCTTTTTATTTGACTAAATTAGTTTTGGATTATGTATTGATATTTTATTTTTCAAAAGTTTTCTTTTCCCTCTGAATTACTAATTTCCAAATTCACAAATTCACAAATGTTCAGCTCTGTTTTTGTCCCTATGCTTTCTTTAGTTAATTCCTCATAAAATAGTTTTTATCTGTATTCTAAAATATATGGCATGCAGTGTTTTTTAAAAGAAAATAGATTGGTTTGTCTTTCTGGCTGCCATCATTGGATAGGATTGGTTAGTGGTTATCAATCCCAAATTATTAGATATCTTCATTAATGTTTGTATATAAAAAAAGATATAGAGATTTAAATAGCATTGATATTCATTTGTTAAATTTAAATGCTTTTGATAAGTGTTTTTTCTGCATTATTGCATCTTAAAATTTTAACTGCAATGCCGTAATAAACTATCATATAAATACGAATGAGAAAACAGTTATCAACCTTCTGGTGATACATTAATATAATTATTTCCACCACTACTCTTTATGTACACGCTAATATTTATAATGCAGGTTCGTTTTAATTTGATTATCTTTACAGGGTCTTGATAACTATAAGTGTACTAATGCATTGCTAAAAGATGCATTCCAATATTTGAGCAAGACTTAATAGTTAAGGAATGAAAAGAAAACCACTATTGAGTGGAGAAAAACACTTAATGATGATAGATATTTATGGTGTCAACTTTAGAAGCCATTCAAATCAATGGATTGAATTTTATTAACTCAATTGTGGTTTTTCTGAATCAATTGATTTTTCTTATTTAATATGTATTTATCATTAGTGAAAATGAGTCTTTTAATTTAGTTTATAAGAAGTACTTCTTTCGTAATTGCATAGTATGGACAATTGCATTTATGGAGATTAATAAAATACAATGTTTAGCTTCTTCATAGATAATTTTTTATTGATTTTTATGAAGTATTTTTAATTAATAAATTGAATATAAATTATCATGAATGATCATTTTGAAATTAATGTGATGTGTACTTTTATACTCCCTCCGTCTGCTGATAACGTACCCATTTTGCCATTTTGGTCGTCCACTATAAAGGTATCCATTTTCTCTTTTTAGTAAAAGGGCCCTACACCTACCAACCACTCACCACTAATACAACTACCCACTTTGTATAAAATAATAATACTCATTAATCCACTTTTAGAAAGTAAATGGATACGTTAATAGAGGACGGATGGAGAATTTAAGAAATTTTACATAATCAATATGTTCACATCTTGGTGGAATAGGTGAAAATTTAAGTTGTTTGTATAGGTGGAATATGGTTGAGCGAAATTGTATGGATTTATGCAGCCAAGATTAAGTAAAACACTATTTTTGAATTTGTTTGTAAATTATAAGTAAAAATTATTTTTATGTGGTTGATATTGCAATGAGTATTGAGTTATTATTTTTATTTTTAATTCAAAAATATTTAACAACAATAATAAGTATGGAATGTTTCTTTTTTTTTTGTAGTGGTGAAAAGAAACTAATAAAAATGAAAAATATGAAAATAATTGTGGAAGAAAGAGAATACATTATTAAACCACAAACTTTAAACATTTCAACATTTCTCATCCACAAATTAGAATTCGAATTAATTAAGCCGTTTGGGACGGGTATGGGTGTATGTCTAGATTACCCACGGGCACCTATTTATATATAAATTTTTTAATTTTTTTAATTTGAGTTGATACATGTGCATATACACATGTACATTCATAAGTGTATTAATTTTTGTTCAATAATGTATATGAATATACTTTTTTTTATTTTCAGTTTTTTATTAAAAAACTAACATAAATTTTGCTAACAAAGTATATAAAATTTTATTCATTAAAGTATATATATATTTATTTATTAGTGTATAAGTTTTTTAATATAGATTCACAATACACCCGGGTATATTAGGAATATCTTTTATATTTAATTAATAATAATATAATTTTTATAAAAATATTAATATAAACAAAAAAAATATAAATATGTATAAATAAATAAATATGAAAAGAGTACGGTTACATGTATATTGATAAACGAGTTTGTGATGATTACGGGTATCAGAATATATATTTTAAAATATGATGGAATATGAATTAGAGTAGTTTATATTTAAATGAATACAGATAAGAGTACTCTACCATTGTCATCTATGTGTGAAATAAATTTTAAATTAAATGGAATAATATTAATGTCAATCCCCTTATTTTTATTCAATTTCTATAATTTCTTGTTTTATATTTTCAACTATTTATTATTTCATTTCCATAATTTTTTCCTTTTCAACTTATTCATTTGTAATAATCTTTTCAAAACTTACAAGACTATCAAATCATATTATAGTATTATAATATGATTAATTACAAATATACTTTAATTATATAAATACTATATTTTATTTATATAACAATTCTACCTTTGATACAATTACCGTTTAACAAAATTTTATATTTTTATGTACCAAATGCCGTGACAAACCAGTTATCATTTTCTTCATTCCTCTAATCTTAACTTTTTTCCGCGGAAGTAGCTCTGAGTTTGTGGCATCCAAAATCTTTTAAATAATTGCTATTTCATATGTATAATTTTTTACATCATACATCTAAAAAATAATCAATTTCTTAATACGTATACTTATTCACAATAACAAATAACATGGATATGGATGTAGTACATATAAATTAACTAAGACAATTTATAATTAATCGTTCTCAAATATGATATTGTTCTTCCTCTTCTTCGATTTTTTTATTTTCTAACATAACAAGAGGTAAATAAGAAGATGTAGTTTGTGTATGATGAATGAAAATTAAATGGCTTGGTGATTTTTTGAGTAATTTGTGATTAATTGATGCATTTCTCTTCAAATTTCGAATTAATAAAACCCAAGCATGCCAAGTGTCCGTAAAAATATCTTAATAAAATTTTCAAGTTATATGGTGATTTCGTTCAATGAATTGTACTTTTAGGGGTTAGAATTGTTAGTATAATGTTATTGAATAAATTATAGTGAACTTGCGTTGCAAAAATTATATGCGCATAATTATTTCAGTAATCATTATTGAGCTCCTCATTTAGTATTTACCATTCAATTTTATCAATAAATTTTTTAAAAATAACTGCCTGCACGTAGATATATGTGTTTAAGTATATTAGAAAAAAATTGTTTTAATTGTAAATATAAGTCTCTAAATGTATAAAGAGTTTATTTTCAAAAAAAATGTATAAGAAGTTTTTTTTAATCTATCAGTTGATTAAAGTAGTTGTTATTGAACATATCATATTCTGATTGGATACAGGTACAGGTGATGGACATTTACTAGAATACAGGTATGGGTGATTGGTATTTCTCTTTGGTAATGAATTTGATAACCTTTTGATCACCCTTTCTCATTAGTTATATTTTCTTTCACTTTTATGTTTTTATGTTTCTTTTTCATGATCATATTCATCGTTTATTTATCGATAAAGTATGAATTGGTAAGTTTGGTAGAATTTGTAACATGTCAACTTTCAAAAGTTATATTGTAGCTAGATATGGTGATACGGATATGGGTGATGTACATTAAGCTGAATACGGGTAGGGGTGATGGATATTTTTATTCGGTAATATCTTTGATAACCCTTCGATCACCAATTCTCTGTAGTTATATTTTTTTTCATGTTTTTGTGTTTCCTTTGCATTTCTATATTCATTGATTATGCACCTATAAAGTCTGAATGAGTAAGCTTGATAGAATTTATAAAATTTCAACATTCAAAAACTATGTTGTAGATATAGGTATATACTGGGCGATGGACATTTACTGATACGGGTTCGGGTGATAGATATTTCTATTTGGTAATAACTTTATTAACCCGTCGATCACCCTTTCTCTGTAGTTATATTTTCTTTGATTTTTATATTTTTGTTTTTCCTTTGCAGGTTTATATTCATCGATTATTCATGAAAAAATTCGAACCAATAAGTTAGGTAGAATTTGTAAAATGTCAAGTTTCAAAAGCCATGTTGTTGGTACGAGTGACAGACATTTCTGTTTGGTAATTGCTTTGATAACCCTTCGACTCTGTAGTTATTTTTTCTTTTTTCAATATTTTTATGTTTCTTTTATAGGTCCATATTCATTGATTAGCAATCGATAAAGTTTGAACCAGCATGTTTTGTAAAATTTGTAAAATGTCAACTTTCAAAAGCTATATTTTAGATACGGGTGATGGACATTTTTATTTTGTAATGGCTTTGATGACCCTCCGATCACATTTTCTCTGTAGTAATTAGTTTTGTAGAATCTGTATTTTTCATCTATTTTATAAATTATATGTGTATCCTCTTTTTTCATTTATTATTTCTTTATTTTCTTGATAATAGAAAATAAGACATATTTCATGTTATGGCTCATTTCAAAATAAAATTTAAAATTGTGTTTGGATTGTAGGATTTTAGGGGCATTTTTGTTTTATTCTTTTTTGTGTAATAAATAAAGGATAAATTATGTTAAGTTTGTTGTTAGGGGTGCTATTTTTGTATTTAAAATAAATATAGAGACAGTTAGTTATTTTGTCTTTTTTTTTTCAAAACAGTTCTGGTGAATGTGTTTTAATACTGAGACTTACTTTAACACCCTCTGATTTTAGAATTCCTTTAATTTTCAATGTACACAATTTTCCTTGATATTTTAATGTACAATGATCATAAATAAGAGTCAAAGATAGTCTTTGAACAACATTGACCTATATTTTAAGAAGCCAATTTTGCCTCATGGTCAATTGTACATCGCAGTTTCAAGAGTTACATCTAGAAAAGATTTGAACATAATGCTTTGTGATAAAAAAAGATTTGAAAATAGTACATGTAAAAATGTATTATTTAAGGAGGTTTTCAAAATTATTTGAATTGAGATTTTTTAAATAATTAAAAACTCATGTTCAGTCAAAAATTATAAAAATGATCTTCTCCCTTAGTATTTTAATATATCTAAATGAACTTTTCAAATTATTTTATTTTATTTATATTCGCGCATAAGTGGTGGCACGTAGCATATTCAATTAAAGTATATACATCATGTATGAATGTCTACATAATTATTGCATGTAAATTCTCAAGTGCTTAACTTTTTTTTAAGGAGAAAAAATCAATGTTTCAATATCGCATTGGATGGGCAATGTGGCAGTAAGAGAAAGAGATTTTAGGGGTAAATAACACTCTATATTAAATTGCAGGCTTATAAATTATAAAACAAAAAATAAATATTAATCTACACGTCGGTAAAAAAAAAGGCATACAAATCTAGGATATAAACCTCAACGAATAAAAAAAAGAATCTCGTTTCCTCAACTCAATGTATTAGAGATGAAGGGAAATATATTAACTCATAAAAAGGCAAAAAATAATTATTTGATAAATGTTCCTATCCATGCAATGCTCGGCCGGGTAAACACTAGATAGGATAATAATAAAACAAAATTTTAACTTATTCTAAATTTAATACAAATTATGTTAACACTATTAACATCCCACAGATTAAAATAAAATTCTCCCATTTATCTTCGATTCTCTGCAAATTTAGCAGTGTAGTAAAATATTTAAGATCAATGATCATATTTTCTTAATCTATAAGAATAAAAAAAATCTATAATGTGAATATGAAGAAATTAAATATAATAAAATGATTAAATTAAAGAATAGATTTAAAATTTTTACATATAAATTTTAATATAATATAATATTTTATATTTAAAAACCTTCATGAGAAAGAAGATTTCTTTAATTATATGTTTAGGTTACAAATATAGTTGACATAATTTTTATCTTCATCAACCAAATGAAGAGGATAAAATAGAATGGATAGAAATAAATAAGGATAGGAACATCAAAATAACGTCTTCATTAATCATTGAGAATAAAGATCTAAACAAAGAGCACGGAGATCGTTGATACAACTCTCGTTCTTCTCAATGGCATGCTGAATAATCTAAAGACATTTATTTCACAATTTCTTTATGCTGATGTGGATAGACTATTCTTCTTCGTTGATGACGTGGCAGTTGGAGAGTGATTTGAGCTCTTTCTATTTAGACTTAATAAAGTTTTTCGTCCATTAAGTTTCCCTGTTTTTGAAATTAGACCATAGGTTTTTTAGATTTTTATTTTAGTCTATTAACTTTGTAAAGTTAAACAATTTGGTCCTTTGACCTGCTATAGTAGGTGACCAACAGGTTATTGAAGATTACATTTCCTTAAAATTTTTAAAATCAGTTCACTAACTCTACAAATTTTAAAATTGGTCCATTAACTTTATAGCATTCAAGTTTTTGGTCCTTTAACAAGTCATTGAAGATATTTAGACCTAATCAACTTATATCATATCTTTATTTTGTCAAATTTTTGTTACTTTCTATTATTCCAAAATAGACATAGTACATTACGACCATATTAGGACCAGCATGCTTTCGTACATTGATTAAACAACATTAACTTCATATTAACCTTCCCAAAACATTAATAGTACCTTTTTTACGGCAAATCCTTCGTGTATCCGAGGGATTTTACTGCTGCTCCTCACAGCCAACCATGCGCCCCGCAGTGTGATGGTTCAGCCTCGTTCCTTTAAAGGATTCTAGCACAATCCTGGTTCGTTTCCTACTCTGAATGTACAGGATGCTACTATTTTTAATCAGAAAATATGAAAGTCAAAGTTACAGAATAAGTCAAAGTTGCATAATAAGACGAAGGGTTACATGCTTTGGGCAATAGCCCAAGATTATTTTTTTTATGAAATGAAAATATTATTACACATTCATAATACTTAAGCAAGAGGAGAAGACTCCTCTAGCTACCTATGGTAGCTGAAACAGGAACACTCATATAAGAAAAGAAAGAAAACTACAATGTTTATTAAAAAAGAAAATAGAGGATAGGTTTAATGGATAATAACTTCTAATCGAAATAACAAAAGAAATAGCAAGAGTTGAGAAAAGTGAGTTGTGATCAATAAGAATAATAGGTAGTTCGTCGGGTCATCCAAGTTACACTAGCAATTTGTATTTTCATGTGATGGTGTCCGACTCTGCCCTGTGGTTTGTGGACGCATCACTAGACCATGCAAGTTTACTCTATAGACACAAGTAAATATGCGCTTGACACGTGTGAATAACATCGGAGCAAGAGATATGCTTCACCCCCCTTTCTAGGTACTATCATAATCAATTATCTTCTACGTCTAGAATCTAACCCGATTTGATCTCCCTTTTTAGGTACTATAAAGTTATACTCTTCATCCTATTCATCAACCCGAATTTAATTCAATTCATGAATATTCATATAAGACAGTTCTAATAATACTTTGGAATCCCTTCACTTAGAATTATAACAATAAACCCTGCTCAGTAGTGAACGCACTCAATCAATAACCATGTTATGTATTCAGACTCTACACAATGATCATTGATGCACAAAACGACTATGAGTATGGATTAAATATGCAATCTTATATAAAACAAACCACATGTAGTGTTGTACGGAGTTTTACACACGAAACATGAATTACATCATGAAACTTTCGTAACCCTAGAACTACCAAGGTGGTTCTAGCCCATGATTGATCTAGGAACAATCATGGTTAGATTGATCATTCTTACTTGAACCTTCAGCGAACCTCTGTCACAGCCCTCCAGATGGATCACCACCTCTACTCTTGTCTCTCCTACGATTGACGATCAAAAGCTCTCTTTATTCTCTGTATGAGCCTCCTTTTATACTTGTAATCACGTCTCTAGGGCTTGGAATGGGCTTTCTAAGTGATCTAACGCGTTTCGGCCTCGAAAATCCAGATAAGGTAAGTTCTCGCACATAGGTTCGACCACGTCAAACAGGTCAAACCTCTGGCCACAGGTCGAACCCCAGGTCGAACCCCGCTACTGGAAGAATTCTGCACAGGTTCGACCTTCTGAACAGGTCGAACCAATTAGACCTTGGTCGAACCCCAGGTCGAACCTCAGCACTGGACAACTCCCGCTCCCGATTCGACCAACTGGCAAGTTGAACTCAAACGTCGTGGTCGAATCCTCTTTCTTGCAAATTGGTTCGACCATGGTTCGACCTGATGGCCAGGTCGAACCAGCTGAGTCATGGTCTAATCTATCTCTGCACGTTCAGCAACGTTGGTTCGACCTGCTGGAGAGGTCGAACCCTCCTCCAGCCAGGTCAAACCCACCTAATTCTTGGGTGGTTCGCGTGGCTTCGACTTCGTCTCTTCGATTCTTGGCTCTTTCACTCCGTTTTTGCTAAGAAAACACTCAAATAGCTCCACTAACACCTGATTCATGCTAATTCACAATATATATAGGTTTTTCACCTATTTCCACATCAAAACTCTCCAAAACTAGCACAAAACATAGCGCCAAACTTGTGAATTTACACACTCATCAAGGGTGATGGTCGACGCCATCTGCTTTCTCAGCTCTTCTATTTATAGAGGCTTTTGGATGTGAAATTCGTATTTCAAAGCCTCTTTACTCTTGCTGGCGTCACTGCTTACGTTATTCTATCCATTATTATTGGCAGCTGTCCTGCATTCATCTTTTGCCTCTTCCGAAGAGTCACATGATCCTTATACTTTTGACCTTTAGAAAGGTCCCTTGACTCTTGCCTACCTTGTAGAGTCACTTGTCTCCAGGGGTATCTGAAGGGTCACCCGACTCTTTAGTGTTTTGAAGAGGTTTTCCCTCTTTTTACCTCGTTCTTCTTTATTTGCTGAAGAGGGTCCAACAATTCTTATCCTCCCTATGCCTAACCTTACTCCCTTTCTGAACTTTGGTTCAATTTGGACAGAGAAATTTGAGCATATTTTGTTTGTCCATTGCCCAAAGTGGGCTATGTTATAGTATTTCCAATGAGTCTGTTTACTCCCCGGTAGCTTGTATTTCCAAAGGGGCTCTCGTTTTTCTTCGAAAGCTTTTTTGGCAAACACTGTGTTTTTTCCTCTTAAGGTGTTTAACAAGAAAGACCCATTCATAGTTTTATGTTTGAGTTTGAACGGGAACTTCACATGATCCATTGCTTGAGTGCAGGCATACAAACCCCTCGCTCTTCACGTAGAGATTTGTTCCTCGAAATATATAGAAACCAAGACTAGTTCCTTTCCAGAAGACTCCTTGATTCTATTTGATGCCTCAATATCGGGTCTTCTTAGCCTGATAAAATGAAAGGCCTCATGGTTGCCTTTCCCGACTGGTTCTGCAGCTGCATTGGTGAAGTAAAGCTCTAATATATCTCATCTGGACAAAGTTGTATTATTTTCCCATGACTTCACAACTGCTTTCCCTAGCCAGTCCGACAGTTTTGACTTCACAACTGTTTTCCTTAACACCCTAAAATCATACCACTGCTTTACATCGTTCGAACTTGAGCCCTCTCTCATCTAAACTCGGGGGTATTCCCCTGATACATCTATCCAGCATTTCTCCGGACGGATTCCATATCTTGTATTTAGTTTTTCCCAGCTATCTTGGTATCCCTACCAATAAGAAAGTTCATACATGTTAATACCAGTCTTAGCAGTGGCCGTCATAGGCCTAAGACTGATCTCTTCCTCTTCAACCCCAGAGGTGCTGGGTTGACTCGATGACTCTAGAGGTAACTCCAGAGCCTCGATTTTTTCTTGGACCAGTTCTTCCTTTGGAAGTTCCAATTCAAGACTTGTGCTAAGGGTACTTGAATCCCTTGCTCCGGGTTTAAAGCCTCATTCTCGGATACTCTTCTTTCGTTGATTGTTATCAACAGCCCAGAGGAGTGGCTCTCATATCTATTCGAATAGACCCGCATTATTGCGGATATAGTCTCGTATGTAATTGGATACTTTGGCCCGATCGATTTCTTATAATTTTCCAACAAGCCCAGCATTGAGAACTTGATTCTCGAATTCCCTTTTGAGAAACTTATGGTTGTCCATCAGATGTCTTAAAATAGTTAGGATGGAGTCTATCTCATCTCCCTCCATCTCTCGTCAAAAATCTGCCAAAATATTTTCAACAGATTTAATAATGACAATATTAAAATCATAATATTGACATTCAGCTTGACATCTTAAAAGTCTAGCCTTTTCTGGTTTTGATTCAATTTTATTTTTTAGAAAGGCTTTGGCACTTGTATTATCGATCTTAAGAATGAATTTCTTCGCAAGAAGAAATAACAGCTATTTTTTGAATGCCTTTCATACTGCAAAGAAATCCTTCTCATTAATGTGTCATCTCTTTGCCTCATTTTCCGCAAAGAGTCCACTATAATATATGCATGGCACTTCTTCTTCGGATGTGGATTTCATAAGAACTGATGCCCACCAATGGTCATTGGCATCTATATATAGCACCAGATCATCCTCAACATTGGAATGGCTAACCTTGGGAGATTCTTGCAAAACTCATTTAATTGTTTAACCATCTCTTTGTGTGATTCCTCCCATTTAAACTCAACTTCTTTCTTTAACAAAGGACTGAGTACCTTCTTGTATTGTGATAGATTGTTAATGAACATTCCAGCAAAGTTGAAAATTCCTAGGAAACTCTGGCATTGCTTCTTATCCTTGAAATCCACAGGAAATCCTTGAACTTTCTCTACAATGTGTGGTTGTAGAATAATTCCAAATTCATCAATCTCAACTCCAAAAAACTCGATCTATCTTGTTGCTATTACTGTCTTCTTTTCATAAACCACCAATCCTTCTTTGTGACATACTTCTGAAAATACTTCCAGATGTGCCAAATGCTCCTTCATTTTTTTGAGGCTATGAGCATGTCATCCACATAAACATACATGAATGAGAAATAATCTTTGAAAAAATTATCCATCTTTCTTTGATATATCTGGGGAGCATTTGCCAAGCCCATACGTATGATATTCCAAATATGATGGTCTTATGGTGTGGAGAAGGCTATAAACTTCTTGCTTCCTTCCTTCATTGATAAGAGTGAAAATAAGCGTGTTTGAGTGTCCAATTTAAAATCTTTTGATGGGAATTATTTTTATATATTAGCAAAAGTGTCTTATATTCTATATACTTGATAAAAAGGTGCATTTGAGGTGTTTTATTATGTTTTAGGTGGAAAAATAATAAAAAGTGCAAAGTTGGAGAAAAGGTACAACTTGTGCAAGAATGCCGAAAAACGCACATCCAACTTGTGTAATTTTTTTGTGTTTTGTGGAGCTCAAAAATAGAAGTGTGATATATTGTTCGAAATCCAGAGAAGATAGGATCATTTTGGCATAAGAAACACCTCAATTGGAATCAAAACGAGAAAGTTATGATCAAAATGTTACGCCGCGCAAGCTGTTCCTTCTCAGCACGATTGTGCCACTTTTCAAGACTTTTCATACATCCAAATGTTAGAGTTTTTGTGAAGTCTTTATATAGATAGAAAGCCAAGGAAGAGAGGATCGCGTGAGTATAAGAATCACTCAAATCAGAGTTTGGATGTAGAAGTTATACTCAAAACGGTGAGACTGCGTAAGCTAGTTCGCCCTCGATGACATGGTTCGACCATCCATAAAGGTCGAACCATGGTCGAACCAAATGCCTGAAACTGTGTTAAATCCATGCGGGATGCTCCAGATCCGTATTTTAATACTCCCAATGCATGTATTTTCGTGTTTTCCAAGAAAAAAGCCCATCCAAGGTCCATAAGGAGAGCTTACAAGTATAAAAGGGGATATAGATCACACCAAGGAGACAATAACACAATCATCCTACACCCCACAAGGGGGGATCACCCCCCCAACCATCATCCACATCCTTTCCTCCATCCATCCATCATTTTGAAGATTCATCTGCTGAACCGAGAGGAGAACAAGGAGGAGGATTCAAGATGGAGAAGGACACGACGACGCCCACATCTTGGGTTTTTATCATTTCCTAATTTATCTTGTATTTTCCAGACTATGAGTAAGATCTATCCAACCCTCATGTGTGTTTCTTACAACACCATGGGCTAGAGCCTTTTGGTAGATCTAGGGTTTTGAAGGTTTTTATGAATTAATTAAACTTTCGTGTGTATACTCCATACAACAATACTTGTGGATTTATTTTATATAAGAATATGCTTTTTTAATTCATACTCATAGTTGTTTTGTGCATCATTAACTGTTATATAGAGTTTGAATACATATCTTGGTTATTGATTTAGTGCGTTAACTGCTGAGCAGGATTCCATGTTATGATTCTAAGTGAGGGGACTCTGAAGCTTCATTAGAACTATCATGTATAAATACTTATTAATTGAATTGGATCCGGGTTAGTAAGTAGGATAAACAGGGTAATTTTATAGTACCTATAAAGGGAGATCATATCGGATTAGAGTACCAATTGGCCATGGAAATAATTGATACTGATAGTACCTAAAAAGGGAGTGATATTATATCTCTTGCTCCAAGGTTATTCACACGTGTTATACGCATATTTACTTGTGTCTATAGAGTAGATTTGCATGGTTTAGTGATGCTTCCATATTCCACAAGGCAGAGTCGGACATTGATACACGAGAGGGAGATTAATGAATGAAACTGGATTATCCTAGAACTACCTATTCTCCATTCTTGAGTCACATTTGTATTCTTCTAGTATTTATTTTATTGTTATTTAATTTAGTAATTAGTTAATTAGATAATTATTCTCACACTTTTATTGTTACTTGTCTTAATTAATTTAAATAATTAAATTAATAATATGCCATCCTTTGGGTTTGATATTTAACTTGGTCGCTTGCTTAAGCTGCAAATGATATCCTTCATACTTGGGGATTAATTGCGTGCAAAGAAAACTCGCATCATCCATCATGATCTGGTAAAACCTAGATTTGCAATCGAACTTTGAGAATACCTTGCCATTTTTGATACAGTTGACCAAGTGTTCCCTACTTGGTACGTAGTATCCATCGAAATTCAAGATGTTGTTGATCCCTTTGTAGTTGATCACAAGTCTCGACTTCCCTCGCTTGACTTCTCCATGATTTCGAACTTGAAATCCTGGACTGCTGTATGGAGATATTCCTAGGGATATTAACTTAAGGTCTAGATGTTCCTTAAGTATTTGTAGCATATCCTTTCGATCCTTTTGGTTTATCAGGACAGGCTTGTATCTTACGAACTCATGCTCCTTTTCTTCTTTTATTTTGAGTAAGGCCTTGAGCTCTTTTTGTCCCACCAGGCTAGAGGATCCTCGTTGTAGTTCCTCTGTATCTTTTTCTTGACGTCTTCCAAAGATGTTTGTTCTTTGATTGTGACATTGAGAGGTGGATTATTTTTTCCTTTAGTTTCTCCATCTTCCATCCTCCTCTAGTTTCTGTTCTCATCTGAAGGACTGCTTCACCATATCTTCTTTGATCATTCATCTTTGGATGGCTAAGTTTTCCTTCATTATCACCATGCTTGCTGTGAAATCTGATTGTCATTTTTCTTTGAAATGCATTATGTAGTGTTAGTGCGATGATCTTATGTTCACAAAAGGTTGTGAAAATAAGTCTTCTTGTTGCGTTTCCTTGGGTAAAATGCTTGAATGTCTGTAGGAAATTATTTCCTAACAGGATATCTATTTCGGTGTCATGAAAATATATCGGTGGAGTCTTAACCTTGTACCATGGGGTCCAGTCCGCTCCTCTGATCATAATTTATGCTTCTTTGATTCCTCTTTTAAGGATTAGCACCCTTTGAGAGAAATCTCTTCCTAGTACGGTTGGCAAGTCTACGCCTGAGCCTTTAGGAAAGACTCCTTCCTTTTCTGTGTAGATACTGGCTCTTGAATCAATGTATGCCGCAAAATACTCTGCACGGTACTCCTTATATATCATCCCGATGGTGATATATATCGAGAATAGAATTGTGGTCATGGGTAGATCAGAGCTTATAACCCCGAGCTCTACTAGTGAACCTTGTACCTCTTCCCTTTGACTGTGAATTCCATTCCATCTTGTAATCGTTCCCAAGGTTTTTGATCCTCGAGAAACTACAATCCCAGCACTAGTTGTTCTGGGATTCTTACTGCAACTCCCTCGATTATTAGCTCAAGTTCACCAAGTTTGAGATTTCCTTGGTATCTCCCAGTTGTTGATTGTTGAAGATAATACAAGACATCACAAGGAATAGAGTTTTCCTTTTTAGTGATGTCGAATATTACTTTGACTCTTCTCCATCCTTCTGGTCATTTTAGTTCACCTTTGGTTGTGAACTTTTCTGGCTCCTGGACTACTTCCACGATAGGTTTCTTTCCCCATCTTTCACTGATCATTCTATCTTCTTGGAAGAAAATCATTCTCTGCTCGAATCTGAGTCTGTCTTGCCTACTCCAGATCGGCTTATCCTTTGCTTGTTCACCTTTTTCGTGTCCCCAAGTGTAGGGAATCAATTGCAGATAAGCATGTGACCAAGTCTATTATCGAATCCAAAAGATAATTCTAGACTAATTATTTAATCTAATTATGACTATTCTAATTTAAGACAAATCTAAGTATTTTAAGAGAATTACCTAAATTAAAGATGCAAAAAATAATTACTAAAAATATAAAATAGCAAATAAACTAAATATGGAAAGTGTTCAAGAGAGAAGATAGATAGCTCTAGGCAATCCAATTAAATTGATCAACCTAAATCACTAGACAATCGGTTAGAATCCTTGCAGCTCTTAGGAAAGCAATCATTTAATTATGTTAAATCTCTCTTTTAAAGTAAACTTAACATATAAACCTGGTTTAAATCTTTAGATGTAGAAGAATAATCCCTACTTCCTTTCTAGGTACTTCATTCCATTAAAGCCTAGAGCACTAGACTTCCCTTTATAGGTACTTATGAATTAATCCCCAATTCCCACCTAACAATCTAAGAAACCAAATCCCCTAGAATGGTAATTATTAGATATATTAAGTATCCAATATTAATTATTCTAATGAATAAAGGTTATACGATTAGATCCCCTTTACCCATAACAGGTTGACAAATATAATCACTCTATGATACAAGTAACAAGCATAAATATACATAAGACAATGACATATCATGAATGAGGGCAGACCATATAAGACAAAAATATAAGTCTAAATTCAAAGTATTAATAAGGGAATAAGTATACTGCAGGTATCCAACCTATTCTAGATCATCAATTCAAACCAATTCAACCTTCAGAACCTAGCACTATGCAAGAAGTACTAGCTCATGGTGTTACGCGCAACACACATGGTTAGGTATGAAAACAATCCCATAGGTCTATAATTCAAAAGTTTAAAAGAAAGAATAAGAAAAACACTAGATGTGGCATAATTCTCCATTCTTTCTTCCGTGATTTTGAATCTTCTTATTCTCCTTCTCAAGTAAGCAACACTGATGAACTCTCTAGGATGGGTGGATGAGATGGTGAATCTTGTAGTAGGGAAAGGGTATGAAAAAGAATGTAGGGTTGTGAAGAGTTTTGGAGAGTTAGGGTTTGGAACACCCCAAGGGGTCCTTTTATAGTTGAGGGCTGATAAAATTTGTATTCTACCTCAAAATAGGGCTTTTTCACGTCAAAAACACGTATGGGCCGAAAACTGGGCCGCCGTGTCGCGCCACTCTTCAGCAGATTGCGCGACCTCACGATTTTACTAATAACTTCTTCATCCGGACACCGATTGAGGTATTTTTGAGTTCACGCGATTCTCTCTTCCTCAGCTTTTTATCCATATTAAGAACTCATAAAAACTCCAATATTGGAAGGGCACGAGTTGTGCTGGTCGGCACAGCTTTTGTGTCTTCACCGTTTTGATCATAACTCCCTCATCTGATCTCCAATTGAGGTGTTTCTTGAGCCAAAATGACCTTATCTTCTGTAGCTTTCCAACCATATATCACATGATCAATTTTGCTTCTATTTAAATACAGAAAAATTATGCAAGTTGGACATTTATTTTCAGCATTCTTTCACAATTTCACTCTTCATTCCGTCTACACTTTTAATCCGTTTTCCACCTAAAAACACAAAATAACACCTCAAATGCACCAATATATTAAATATATAAAAATTAACCATTTAGTGCTAAAATACAAATATACATTCCACAAAACGGTACTAAATTGGACCCCTAAAACATGCAGATTTTTACACTAATCAAACCCCCAAAATTAAGATGTTGTTCATCCCCAAACAACGAAATCGAACAAAGATGAAAGATAGTGTGTAAATCAAATGGAAAAAAAGGATATGAATACTAAGCCATTCAACATACAATTGTCATCAACTCCGGTCATGCAACTCCCATTACATGCAATAATTCATTCATAACATACAAGTTGAGACAATGACCACTAATTAAAATGCTCCATTAACATGTTCTCATGGGAAGTATATCACTCGCACTCAAGTGTAAAAGATGTACACTTATGGGGTATGGTGTTTATGCTCAAAGTCAATTCAAGTGCATGCGTAACTATAAGCTTGCCAAATGTCTCAAACTCTACACCACTTAAAGTATGATTCGACAATGGGATCAAAAAGGACTTTTATTTGGATGTAATGGCTTTTTGGTAAAGGTAGGAAATATATGGATAAGTGACTCAAAACTTGGATCAATCAACTCGCGATCCATCATGATCTTCATTCTTCTTACTCACTTCAATTAAGCACATCATCCTCCTCAACTCCTTATTTTTCTTTTCCATGGACAACATATACATTTTTTCCTTCTTTTTTTTTTCTTCCCTTGAGGTACCAGTTTTGGGCACTACCTCACACATCCTCCATAGGGTACCAGTTTCGGGCACTACCCTAGGGTGTTTGTTTCAATAGAGTACTAGATTAAGCACTACTCCATGATTCTCTTTTAGATGCATATTCAAGCTCAATCACTGTTTCAACACCAATTTTATTCCTTCCCATGCCGTTATCAAGCTCCATCAACTCACTTTGAAAAGCCATTAATTCTCCCTCACAGACAATCAAGGCTAAAAAATCATTAAGATACTCAAAGTAGTTATTTCTCGTAGGTTGCCAAAGAATGAGGTTTTAAGGCTCAATGGGGCTAACTACATATAAACAATTATTTGGTAGAGAATTATTTGGCTAAGTGACTCATAAATTCAAGGATGGTCTTAGATCATCTCCCATCATCTAACATAACGTGTAGTCTCAAGCAAGACAAGAGCTAAGTTCTATAATATACACACTAGAATGATACTCACCAAAAAAGTAATATCATGTGATTATGTACATGATCTATAGGTTCAAAATCTCACATGGTTTTTAACAAGTAACAGAACACTTTTCATGGTAAGCAATATCTCACAAGTACACATAGAACTTCATACTACAATATAACTTAAGCACACTACCTTCATCAATTTCAAGAACATATGAACTTTTGGCAGAAATCTAACAACTAATCCATACTAAGCACACAACCAGAAACTCAAACTATAGCACCTCAACTACTCAAGAATCAACACAATATACCATAGAAAATTAAAGAAGGAAACGAAGGCACCTAATTTGTAGTGTCCTCCACATCTTGCAAGCTCCTTGAGTTATTTAACTCGGTCAGGCGTAGGCCTCAGATAGAACTCACTTTTCTTTCATCACCATTCAAACACAAATCATCAGTAAAATCATAGGAGAACTCAAAATTCAACCCAAAAATAAAATCACTCCAAATCTAGAAAAATAAATAGGAAACACAAGACACTTGGAACGTCGCAAAAAAATTCAAAAATGAAATAAATTCTAAAAATTATAAAAAAACCAACCTCCAAGCATCTCACACAAGTGAAGAAAACTTACCTCGGTGCTTCAAGATATTGGGATGCACGTCCACCCCCCAAACTTAGTTCAAACTAAATAAGAAACTAAGTTTGTAAAGAAGTGAATACCATAGACGAAGAGACACCTAATAAAATTTCCAACACCAAACAAACATATAAAGAAATAAAATGGGAGGGCAAGCCCCTAACAGGCGCTCATGTTTAACGTCGGAGAGTCACGACGGAATGCAGAATCAATGGACTTTATGCTCATGCATCAACATTTTTTTTTCATCTCTCATCTTCACTTTGAAGTGTTGTTTTGCCATCTTTCGATCCATCAATAGTATCTTTCCATTCTTGCTCACAAGGATCAACTCATCTGGATCTCCTTCTTCATATGAATCCTTCCTATCAAAATTAAGATAATCAGAAAGATAAGAGTTAGTATCATGATATGAATAAAGATGAGAATTAAAGATATCCGGAGGGGCCGGTGGAATTTTCATATAAGGATCATCTCTCTTTCCTTTACCGCATTTGAATGCGATAACTTTTCCCTCATAGCTCAATGAGATTATTCCTTCTTGCAAGTCAATTTTGGCTCTTCCCATCGCTAGGAATGGTCTTCCTAAAATTAGCGGAACTACAAGATCTACTACTTTTTCACACACTATAAAATCAGTCGGGAAAGCCATCTTCTCAACTTCCACCACAACATCTTCAACAACCCCCAAGGGTCACCACTAGCACCATGAAAATGCTTAGATGTTGGTTTCAACTCTCCTCCTTCAAGTTCCTTAAACACGGCATGAGGCATGATATTCACAGTAGATCCCAAATCACACAGTGCATTCATTTCCTTCTTCCCATCAATCTCACAAGGGATTATAAATTCCCCCGGATCATTCAACTTTTCAGAAGGCTTTTCAGACACTGTCTTATTCTTCATCACCTCATACTTTGATCTTAGAAATTGAACGTACTGCTTGAACTCTTCTTTCTTCTCCTCCTTCTCAAATTTTTGTGGAAAAGGAAGAGGATAAGAAGTGATAGGAATACCCATTAATCACATTTGAATTCTTTCTCTTTTGCTCTTTCCTCTCTTTTCCTTTTTGCTCTTTGCCACTTCTTTTCAATTACATGAGGCTTCTCTATCTCTTTTCTGGAGTTCACAGTGTAATGGTGTGGAGAATCAGAACACGTTAGAAAACCTGGAGGGGCATTTGCCATTGAGCGTTGGCGCTCACCATCAATTTTCTGTTCACCTTCCGTCATCTTTGGTCCTTCATACTGTGTTCCACTTCCAAACTGATAGCCATGCAACTCTCTTTTGGATTAATCCCCGGCTGTGAAGGGAATTTCTCTTGCTGCTATAGCTTCTCAATTGCAACACTCAACTGTCCAAGAGCAATGTCAGTTTCCTTCTGTTTCTTCTAAGTTTTCTCTTTATTTGCCAACATCAACTTAACCATTATGATCATTTGATCACCCTGCTGTTTCATGTGATCACCCTGCTATCTAATATGATCACCCTACAGTTTCATCAGCTCTCCTTGTTGCTTTATGTGATCTTCTTGCTGATTCATCCACAGCTTCAACTCATTATCAATGGATGCTCTCTCTTCAACAGGTTTATGGGTTGGATCAAAACTTGAAGGGTGCCTGACTGCAGTGTACGGGTCAACGTACGACAATTTATCATTTATCCTCTGATTGTTGAAGTTCAAACCACCTTGGAAATTGAAAGGTCCGAAATTCTATTTGTATTTGCACTCCCCTTGAAAATTCTGCCCCATAACATAATCGACATCCTCTATCTTCTCTTCTTCTCTCTCCATCAATATATTCTCTCCGGATCTATTTTCTTGTGTGAGAAGATCAAGTTTCTTGTGCAGCTCCATGTTGGCTCTTCAATTCTGACATCTCATCTTTGTGAACCTGATGTTCCACTTTACCAATCTGGTTAAAAGTTGCTCCTCCCCCATCAGTTGTTTCGGATAATCAATCATAAGTATTTGCAGCCATCTCCTCTAAGATCTCTTCTACTTCATTCGCAGACTTCTTAAAATCGATCCACCTGCTGTTGTGTCCACCAACACTCATGAGTCACCTCTTAATCCTTGATAGAAGAAGCCTAAATAGGTGTCTTTTGAAAATCCATATTGGGGACTGCAGCGCAACAGCTCCTTGAATTTCTCCCATGCCTCATAGAAACTCTCCAAGGGTCTTTGCTTAAATTGAGTGATCATCTTCTTTACATAGAAGCTCTTGGTTGGAGGGAAATATTTGTTGAGAAACTTATTTGCTTAGTCTTCCCAAGTAGTACAACAGCCTACGGGTAAGTTCTTATACCACTCCTTGGCTTTTTCTATCAGTGAGACTGGAAAAAGCCTCATCCTAACTGCATCTCAAGGAACCCCTTGATGCTTCTGTATTCTAGCATACTCATCAAAGAGTTGGAGATGTTCAGAGGGATTTTCTAGTGGTCCCCCACTGAACTGCTAACTCTTCACCATTCGGATCAGTCCAAATGACAACTCAAAATTCTTTGCAGTGATTGCAGGTCAATGCAATCCAGCATTAGTGGTATGCTTCAAACTATATTGGTCCCGCATAGTCTGCGTGACCTGCTGTTCTGTCTATGAATCATCAGCCATCTTAGCGGATTTTTCCTATGCTCAAACAGAATGTCAAGAATGCTCACAAACACAATTAGAAAAATAAAATAAAGTTTAACGTCCTAAACTAAAATAAATCACAAAAGAAATAAAAAAAATCTGAGAATTATCCCCGGCAACGGCGCCATTTGCTTGCTCACCTTTTTGCATGTCCCCAAGTGTAGGGAATCAATTGTAGATAAGCGTGTGACCAAGTCTATTATCAAACCCAAAGGATAATTCTAGACTAATTATTTAATCTAATTATAACTATTCTAATTTAAGACAAATCTGGGTATATTAAGAGAATTATCTAAATTAAAGATTCAGAAAATAATTACTAAAAGTATAAAATAGCAAATAAACTAAATATGGAAAGTGTTAAAGAGAGAAGATAGATAGCTCTAGGCAATCCAGTTAAATTGGTCAATCAAAATCACTAGACAATCGGCTAGAATCCTTGCAGCACATATGAAAGCAATCACTTAATCATGTTAAATCTCTCTTTTAAAATAAACTTAATACATAAACTTGGTTTAAACCCTCAGATGCAGAAGAATAATCCCTACTCCCTTTCTAGGTACTTCATTCCATTAAAGACTAGAGCACTAGACTTTCCTTTATAGGTACTTAAGAATTAATCCCCGATTCCCACCTAACAATCTAAGAAATCAAATCCTCTAGAATGGTAATTATTAGATACATTAAGTATACAATATTAATTATTCTAATGAATAAAGGTTATACGGTTAGATCCCCTTTACCCATAACAGGTTGGCAAATATAATCACTTTATGGCACAAGCAACAAGCATAAATATGCATAAGACAATGACATATCATGAATGAGGGCAGACCATATAAGATAAAAATATAAGTCTAAATTCAAAGTATTAATAAGGGAATAAGTATACTGCAAGTATCCAACCAATTCTAGATCATCAATTCAAACCAATTCAACCTTCAGAACCTAGCACTATCCAAGAAGTACTAGCCCATGGTGTTACAGGCAACACACATGGTTAGGTATGAAAACAATCTCATAGGTCTATAATTCAAATTTTTAAAAGAAAGAATAAGAAAAACCCTAGATGTGGTATGATTCTCCATTCTTTCCTCCGTGATTCTAAATCTTTTTGTTTTCCTTCTCAAGTAAGCAATATTGATAAACTCTCTGGGATAGGTGGATGTGATGGTGAATCTTGTAGCAGGGAAATGGTAGGGAAAAGTATGTAGGGTTGTGAAGAGTTGTGGAGAGTTAGGGTTTGGAACACTCCAAGAACTCCTTTTGCAGTTGAAGGCTGATAAAATTCATATTCTACCTCAAAATAGGGATTTTTCATGTCAAAAACACGTACGGGCCAAAAATTAGGCTGCTGGGTCGTGCCACTCGTCAACAGATTGCGCGACCTCACGGTTTTACTCATAACTTCTTCATCCGGACACCTATTGAGGTGATTTTGTGTTCACGCGATCCTCTCTTCCTCAGCTTTCTATCCATATAAAGAACTCATAAAAATCCGACATTGGAAGGGCACGACTCGTGCAAAAGTGGTACGAGTCGTGCTGGTCGGTACAGCTTGCGCGTCTTCATCGTTTTGCTCATAACTCCCTCATCTGACCTCCAATTGAGTTTTTCTTGAGCCAAAATGACCTTCTCTTCTGTAGCTTTCCAACCATATATAACATGATTAATTTAGACTTCTATATATATACAAAAAAATTATGCAATTTGGACATGTGTTTTCAGCATTCTTTCATGATTTCACTCTTCATTCAAACTTTGCACTTTTAATCCGTTTTCTACTTAAAAACACGAAATAACACCTCAAATGAACTAATATCTTAAATATATAAAAATTAACCATTTAATGTTAAAATACAAACATAAATTCCAAAAAACGGTACTAAATTGGACCCTAAAACATGTAAATTTTCACACTAATCATCCTTGATTTGCAAATCCATGTCGTGGATTGGCGGTAACTCCATTATCTCTGGCCTGGTTGCGCATGCAACTCTTTTGGACACTTCTGGTATCTCAAAATATTTCTTCATTTGGAATAAATCCGAATGATGGGTGTTGGATATAGCATATGAGATATTATAGGTGATAGAGTACGGCGGTTCCCTTCTTTCATCAAATCTTTATTCTTAAAATCTTGAAGAAGGGTGAGTACTCTACTGAAATCTTTATCCACCAGATTATAGGCAATCATTTGGTAGATGTAGGATGCCTCCTTGCCTGCTTATAGGTTTTCTGAGATTCCTCCTAGGCATGCCTCTCTCGTATTCTTGATCCTCTTATCAAAGATTGGAATATCGATTGGTGTATCGATACCTTCTTTGAAAGTTGCTTTGATGAAGCTCCGAATAGCTCCGATATGGATCCAAGACATGGTCTTAGTGACATCTCTTTGGAGTTTACTGAGTTCCTTCTTGATTTCATTGACAGGAACTAGCTGCATCTCCATTATATTTCCCATGAGCTCCATGGGGATGGCAATTTTCCCTTTGATCACCTTGTATATAATGTTGTGCTTTCTTCTTTTGAAGCTAAGGAACCGCTCTAATCTTCCCATGGTGAATCTATTATATAAATCAAGTCTTGTGTCCTCTCTCATGATTCTCATAAGAGTCTTATGAGAGATGGATGTCTGGGAAAAGAATCAAGACATGTCCTCTTGCATCTCCGTCTGAAGTTTTCTTCTTCACTCTGACTCATCTTCAGAGGATTCATCTTGACTGAAGAATTCTTCTTCATAGATGCTCTCTTCTGAGGGTATATCTTCAAACTAATATACCTGTAACAGATCTTGGAAGTAAACAGCTTCCTCCATTTTTGGAGTGGTTTCGAACTGTCGCATTCCCCCACTTCTGGTTTTCCAGGCAATCTGGTGAGATATGTCCTCTGGCTCCACACGTGTAGAAGTTACAATCCTTAAATCTTTCATTGGCTCGTGCGGGTGCTCTTCGAAATGTCTTTCTTGTGGGAGTTCTTCCCGTACTCCTCTAGTTTGATCCTGAGGATGAGGCCTGAGTTCTTGAACTCCATCTTGTTGGTCCAGACCTTTACCCTGATTTATAGCTTCGGACCTTCTATTTGGACCAAAATGATCTCGGTCTTCTAGACCTCCATCCTCCGCTCCTTTGAGTGTAAGGATAATTTTTCTTAATCCTTTTCTATTTCCTTGGATTTCTTCCAATGATGGTTGGAAGATTGTTATTCTCGCAGCATAAGGGTACCGTCTTGTTGATTTCCCTTAATATTTTATAGTTTTTGTGTAGTGATACTTGATGATACCACTCTGCAATCTTGGCTTTGAGGAAGGATATTCTCCTTACTATAGAATCCAGCTCACATGGTTCATATTCATTGATCTGCATTTCTCTCCATGGGCTTGGAATCTTAACAAAGAATAGGTGGAATACTTTCTCTTCCTTGATCTTCGATTTCCATCTATACTCTGTGAAGAGTTTGATATACTCACATACATGACAAATGTCAAGTAGCTCCATACTGTATAGGGCATTCCTATACTTCTTCTTCTTCTTCTTCTTCTTTTCTTCTTCCATTCCCTCAAAGTAGCCCACCCTGATGAAATGGATTTTGAATATCTTTGCCATGCGATCAACAATGTTGCCAAGGTCTTCACCTTCCATGGCCTCCTTCTTGACTTTGTCAAATAGTACCTCTCAGGCGCACTTTACTGATCCTTCCAGGCTCATAGTTAGGAATCTTATGAACCCTTCTTTATCCAGCTCTAGCGCACCTCCCGTAATCTTCATTGCATTTATTCACTCATCGATCAAGATTTCTCTATTCTTGAAGTCTAGAGTGTCGAGGTTTAATATCAACCCGTATGGATTTATTAGTTTAAGGTGAGACTAACCATATGGGTTGTTGTGTAGATTAGATCCTCGAACTCAGCTTGCTCCGGTTGACAATCCTATCGCCTTCATCTTGAAGTTTCCTTGGTTTTGGAATGTCTCTTTTTGTCTTACTTCATGGATTCCATGTGATCCAGAAGTTCCTTCATTTTGGCTCAGATCATGTTGTGTCTGAGGAGTCATAGATTGCTGTTGAGAGTTCAAAGTTTCTCCAACATTCATCTTTAGATCTACGATAGTTAATCCTGGGAAGGACTCATATAGATCTTGTAGATCCTCAAGATTCGCTCTTTCAATCCGGGGATGTAGATTCTCCTTGAAGGATAGCGATTATTTTTTCACTCTCCGACTTTGGCCTTGTAACCTCCGTCGTCTTCCCCTTTGGGTATAAAAGGGGTTCTACGCAGTAGGTTGCTGGCAACCTTTCTCCCGGCTTTCTCCCTGTCAGCTTGGTCTCCAAGAATTCTACTCGAATTATCAGCTTCTTGATGATGTCAAGTTATTTGTTCTGCAATGTATCCACCTTATCCATCTTAATGTTGATCTCAAATATTTTCTTGGACATGTTTTGGCAATATTTTTCAAAGAATTTCACTGTCTTCTGTATTTTTCTAAGATCTTAGTTTATCTTAGAGTTATCTACTTCAATTTCTTTCCACTCCGTCATTTGGACCACCATGAGAAGTGATATGATTTGCAGATCTCTCTTGGACCTTGGTTTAGTCGTCTCCTCCATTGTTCGTGTTTGGGAACACGTCCATGGATCTCAGTTAAACTGTGAAGTTCTACTATATTTCTTGACACCTCCTTGGAGTACGTGTATCGTATCTCATTCTAGCGGGTTTTCTCCAGGCGTTCCTCCTTGGTGTAATTGGTACAAGCCTCTTCCCATTTCCATCCTCGTTCGTGACTATTCCAGAATCGGTCGTTGGCCTCTACTTTCTTTTTCACTTCTTGTCTATACAAAATATTATAATATTGTTATATAGGGCTGCTCGTTTCATCATATCCAACAGGCCAGTAGGCACTGTTGCTCCAGTCTTGAGCAGGGATAGTAGTCCTGTCACTCTCGGATGTTGAACTTTCGTTCGGATCCATATTTATTTGAAACGCTCCTCTCGTTAAGTTTTAGGATTATATAATAATTTTTCCATTCATAAATAAATAAACTTAAGGCTCTAATACCATTTTGAAACGCAGAAAGTAGAAGAAAATTTTGCTAAATATTAATACAATATAAATTTTGAATTGGGGCTATTTTGTAAAATAATAAATTTTTTTTGAATTACCTGCTAGCAACTTATTGAAGGACGATTTTTTTTAGTTTTGTAAATATAATTGACGATTTTCAAAATTTCTGTAAATATAATTAATGGACGAATTTCAAAATGAAGGAAACCGATGGGCCATTTTCAAAATTAGACAAAGATAATGGACGAAAAAATATATTTGGCCTTCTATTTATTCGTTCTACTTTCCTAAATATGATTATTTTTTTATGTAGCAATTACTTCCTTCCTAAATGTGTCATCATGTGTTCTAACGCTCATGTATCATCATTATATTAAATTGATTTTTTTAAAACTTCCATACTTAATCTTTTATTATTCTTTTAAATTTTGATTTTTCTTTGTGTCATAATTATGTGTCATTATTGCAAATAATAATTATGGTCATAATTATTTTGATTTTATTTAATTTTTTATTTTAATTAACTTCATGTGTTGACTTTTATTTTATTATGATTGAGATTATGAGGTTCATAAAAATTATTTTTAGGAATTATATATAATTTATATATACCTACATTATTTTAATTTTCTATGTTATTTATTAATTTTTTAGTTTAAATTTAATTTATAATTATATAAAATTTGTGCCTACATTATTTAAAAATTTTAAGTTATTTATTATCTTTTATAATTTAAATTTAATGTATATATTAATTTAAATTAAATTTTTATTAATGGCTAATGAAATGATCAAACTTTTTTGTAAAATAATTTTAATTTCTTTTTATTGCTAATCTTAATCAATCAAAAACTAATTTTTTTTTTAATAAATATAGAGAATTATGATATCCTTAAATACTCAATTAAGTGAACAATATATATATATATATATATATATATATATATATATATATATATATATATATATATATATATATATATATAAAAGCATATAAAGTCAACCCTCTTTTTTCCGCTCAAAATTTTGGTCAAATTTCTTTTCAATTTCTCACTTCTTTTCAATTTCTCCTCAATTTCTCATCATTAATTTTAGTATGCATTCCAATAATACATTTAGTTAAATCTTCCTTTTATAAATTCATTAAGAAATCAATTAATTGTAATTATATATCCATAGAATAATCATCACTCACAATTTTTACATCGATTTTATTTCTACTCTCATTTAGAAACCCTAAAAGAGAAGCAATGTGATTTTTTATCATCATCTGATTTTATTCGGTTGGTCTGTGAAAAAATATAATTTTTTTATTTATATTTGATTTTGATTTTATTTTGTATGCTTTTTTTTATCAATTAACATATTGAAATTTGTTTCAACTTGAGTTAATTATTCGAAAAATTTGGGTTGTATTTGAAAATAAGGTTAATTAATAAAGACATTATTTGAAATTATTTATAAACTGTGATTACGTTACAAAACATATACAATAATAAAAATTTTAAAATTGTTGGTTTTTTATAATTACATTAATTTATTATACATGAAAAACGAATAAGGGTCGTATAACGTCGATTCAACTAAAAACTATTTAATTCAGTACACATAAAAAACTAAACTAAATATAAATACCATCACAATATAAAACCTCATACATGTGTATTCCCTTAGTCCCATTCTAATAGTTATATTTATTTTTTGCACGGGAATTAAGAAATTTAGCATTTTAATGTGTATTGGGGTGAGATAAATAATATCTTAATGTATAGTGGGTGGTTGTATTAAGGTGGCGGATGAGTCCCATTGAGATATTTTAATTACTTAATTTTGTGGATCTCATACAAAAAAATATAATTATTAGGATGAGATGGAGGGAATATGTAATTATATGTGTTTATGTATCCACGACATATACATACATATACATATATTTATATATATTTATTTATTATATATATATATATACAATAAAAAATCTATATTTATATAATTTTATTTTTTAAAATCCTTCCCCGTTCAACCCACCGTTAAAATGCTTGTCTATATAAACATCTAAATATGCAAACATTTGTGTTTCATTTCGATCACTTCTAACTCCTGATGATCTTTTTTATCATATGTGTACTTTATTATGTTCATACTGTCTTTTCCCAAATGTACAAATATTATTTAATTTATTTTTATTATTTTTTCTTAATTTTTTATACACCTATCTAAGAGTTTCTTTATGATAATGTGCATTTCTCCATCTTCCGACATGGATTTAAATAATTTAACTCTCAAACATATTTTTTATATATATAGATATTGGTTGTTTTTTAATTAAAATTACATAATTTCATATTCTTTTTTCAAAATTTATTTTACCAAAGTTGTATATTTACGTTTGTTCACTTCTAATATTTTATATAATATGTTTATTTTATTTTTTCATTTCCTCTTTTCTTAATTTTATTTCCTTTTATTTATTTCTTCTTCTTTTCCTCTATTTTTATGAAGATTTATATATTAGATACATTAAGGGTTTGTTTATTCTACTCTGAGTTCATTTTCATTTACTTTCCAATGGTCCTTTCCAATTGTTCTAACTTAATGTATATTTATTTATTTATATTTATGTTGATATATTATTGAAATTTTTTTGGATCATAGATTCTCTTATCGAAGTATGTCATTCAATCCTTTTTTTTTGGCATTGCAATTCTCACTTACACGTTCTCTGGGAGATAATAAGTGTTTTATTATTATTATTATTATTATTATAAAAGGTTCAGTAATAAATTCTAAGAAAATATCATTTCCTTTATAAGTTCCCATTATACCCTTTTTATCAATATTTTTTATAGGGTATATCATATTAAGAAATGGAGTACCAAGTATAACTTGGTTATTTATATTTTTCACAAGTATAAAACTTTGTGATATACATGTATTATTAACACAAACATAAGCTTTAGGAAGCTTATAATTAATTTGGAGTTTATCACCTCCTGCATAATATAAGTTATGACTTGTTTTTTCAAAGTAACGAGTAGGTATTAACCCTTCTTGAATAACATTTAAGTCTGCACCGCTATCAACAAGAGCAGTAAATGTCTTTGTATAATGGTTATCAATTAATAAGGATATTTTTATATACCATTTTTGAGATATTACCATTTCAATGGTAGATAAAAATTTATTATCAATCATTATATCATCCTTATTATTCTCTTGAGGAATAGAAATATTATTCATTCTAGAATTTTCTAACTTAGTAATTCTAGATTCTTGAATAATATTTTTATTCTTCAATGTTTTAATTTCTTCTTTGAGATTATTAATCTCTTTTTGAAGATCTTGAAGAGATATCTCTCCTTTATTCTGATGTTTAATTTTTAACTGACTCATGACTTCAGCCATGCTATAAGTTTTATTTTTATTTAAAATATCATTTGAAAATTCATTTTCTCCCTTATTAGAGGATGAAGCTCCATTATTGAAAGAAATTTCATCAATAATTTGTGCTTTCAATAATGGGTCTTTGATCATTTTTAATAAATCAAAAAGATTTTCATTATTTAAAACATTTATAGAAATGTCTGAAAATTGTGACATAATTTTATAAAATTCTGACTGGTTTATATTATTAACCTCTTTAGGACATATAAATCCTTCTTGACAAGGTTTGCATACTTCTGATTCTGATTCAGAAATATCTGTATCATCAAGATTATTAATCTCTTCTTCTGATTCAGAAGTGTTTGAAGATTCTGAAGATGATTTCTCAGCTTCAGTTTTTTCTTCAAGAGATTGCAATATAATTTCTTTAATATCATCAGGAATTTCAAGAGAATTTATTCTCTTTTTTGTCCAACAGTATTCCTTAGTATGACCAGGTTTACCGCATAATTTGCAATATCTATTCATTTTTCTTTTAAAAAATCTAGGAGGTTTTTTCTTATCTCTTTCCTCCTTTCTCTTATCTTTCTTTTCTCTTTGTTTAGAAGAATATTTTCTTCTTTTCTTAGGTATATAAACCTTATCTTTTTTACTAGTTGAAGGATTATCAATACCAAATTGTTGACAAAATTCACCTAATTGCTTTCTCTCATTTAGGCTTTGTCTTTTAATTTGCTGATTTAGCTTTATTTCATTGCATAAAGCTAATCCTTCTTGTATACAGGTATCTATGAGGGATCCATATGTATACTGATTGTAATCAATAGAGATATTATCTTTCTTTAACGTTTTACGTACTATTTCAGCAAATAAGCTGGGAAGACCATCAATAAATTTTGATTTCCAATGAATGTTATTACATTCTGGAAGTTCCATAACTCTGCTTAAGAAAGTATCTTTATACCATCTGAAATCAGACAGAGTTCTACATCTCATAGTTTGTAACAGTGTACGAATAGTATCACTATTGTCACTGAAACGACCAGTAAAATGTTCAATAATGTTTATTGCAAGTGTATAAACTGCATTTTCAACCATTGTATTATCACTCTCTTGTTTAACAGTATTAATGATGCTATTACGATCATTAAGAGATAAATAATTATCCCACCAACCTTTAAGCTGTCCTGTAAAACCAACAACAATCATTGAAGCAATAGTTTTATCTGTATTATTGCTGTTTTTACATATAGTGGAATACATCAACATTCGATGTACAGTATTATAAATTTGTTTATTAGAAAATCCATCAATATTCCATTCATAAATTTTATTACCAGAATAACTGATATCAATAGTATCAGCATACTCCTCATGTAAAACATCCATAGGAGTGGGTCTAGAATAATAAAATTTATTTTGGATTGGCTTATCAGCCCATTTTGTATTAATTTTATTAATCTGATTTTTAAAAACCTTTTTAAAATCAATATCATTAATTAAATCAGAAAATAACTCTTTATCAAGAGTTTTTATACTAAGTTTATCAAACTTTTCTTACAACAATTTTTCTAATTCAAAAAGAGGTTGCATTTTAAAATTTGAAATAATAGGAGGAGGTTGAAAGCTTGGAGTTGCTTCCTTTTTATTATCTATAATTACTTCAGATTGAATATTAAAGCTTGTAGAAGCCTTATTCTGATCTGTAATAATTATAGGTTTCTTTTCTTCTCTTTTATTAAAAGAAATGATTAAATCTAATTTTTCATGAATTGATTGAATCTGTTCACCAATAATATTAAGAAACAGATTTGTATAATTTTGACATTTAAACATAGTGTTGATATGATCACACGTAACTCTAACTGTATCATCTTCTAATAATTTTGCAAAAGCAAGAAAGTTTTGAACTTTCCCTTCTTTTTCAATATGAAATTGTTGACATTGGGGAGGATATAATCCTTTAATACTCATCCCATTCTGAAAATTATAGTTTCTTTCAACAATATAGATATAATCTCTCACATATGTGTTCATAAACCATGCAACAAAAGGAATAAGTACATTCTTTTCTTCACAAGTTTTATAAAACTCATTTTGAAAGATTATGGTTTCTTTTTGGGTAAAATTTTCAAAAAACCATTTTCTGAAAGGAATATAACCTTCATTAAAAAATTCATCTGAAATAATTTTTCTGGCTTGAGAACCATGTGAAAAATCTATTTTTTTAAATAAATCTGTCCAATCTATTAAAATGTAAAATTCATATCCGACATAGTCGGTCCTTCATCACTATTGTGAGTTTTTACAATATTATTTTTATTAATAAATAACTTCTCATTTATAGGAGTAAATATTGATGGAGTATTTTCTCTTATTTGAGAAGTTGAAGCTCTAGCCAATTCAACTATGTAATCAATTGGAGAAATATAACTTCTTATTGATTGACTTTTATTAAAAGAATTGTCAAACTGTATATTAACAGTTCCTTTTGTATCTTGAATAATATCAATCTCATTAGACTGATCTTGTACTTGTGTATGAATAGGTACAGCATTCTCAATAGTCCAATTTTCTGGAAATTTTATTTCTTCCCATTTAATTGGTCTTCTTGTCATAATATTAGACTTATTGAAATTTGTTTCAATAATAATCATTTCATTTAACGATTTATCCATAATTTTACATTGAGGATTCAATGTAATTAATGGTTTATAATATATTCTGTAACAGATACATATAACTTATGTTCCTTGAATATAATTATAAACATTTGTTTTAACATTTAATGTTAAAGCATCGAGTATATTAACATCAGACAATGATAATTGTAAATTTGGATAAACATTAAAATAAACAGGACCATTGGTCAAACTGGATTCTATTATACCCATCAACGATTGTTTCCAATTTAAATTTCTTCCATCACGTAAAGCTGCTATAAAGCTTTCTGGAAGACCTTTTAATGTCAAAGGTTTAAATGCAATCTGCACTAATCCTATATGAAGAAATTTATGAGTATGTCTATATAAACTTATATCTTTTTCAGATAATAATCTGATTCTCATCTCATTATTATTAAGAGATATCGATTCCTCAGTAGTTTTAACTACTTGTCTAAGACTGATTATATCAAAAGTCCCTATTTTATATATCATCCTGGGATTAATCTTAGGAATAGTCCACTTATTAAGCAGATCTAAATTCTGAGGTATATCATACTCTTGACACATAGTATTTTTAATACTATAATCATTATTTTTAAATAGGTTCATGATATTCATGACAAAAGATGTGTTAATCCAATAACATACTAATTACTATGTCCAAGGCTCTGATACCAATTCTCTGTGCAGGATCTTATTTAAAATGGAACTCTTTTATCAAGATCAAAATTTGTTATAAAATCTAATAAGGAACTTTATAGAATTAAATATAGACTGGCAACTTAATACCAAATTATTCTAAAAATAAAACGCACCTAAGCATGCCCTAAACGCCTTCATCATTGGCTAAAGCGGGACTTACAGACTAGTGTCTACATATTTTTAGAGTAATCTGAATACAAGGCCTGTCTATCAAATCTAACCTTATAAGATTATAATTCATTATGATCTTTAATCTTCAAATTACCATATTAATAACATCATAAACAGATATGTTATTATAACCATGTAAACAGTAAATAGCAGTTATGGATTAACACATATTGGTTTAGCATATAAGGCTAACCATGAACATAATTAAAATTAATTAAACAATAAAAATTTAAACTGTAAATAATTAAAATACTTACAATATATTATTGTTTCTCCAGTAATATTACAAACATTATATTACAAAATAGGAAAGGAAATGCTCAACACATGAGTTGCTAGGTTATGATCAGAGAAGGGGGGATTCTGATCGATGATTTCTAAATGAAAACTACAAGCCTATATATACAAAATGAAAATGCGTCCCAACAGTTGAAAACGCGTGAATGAACAGTAAAAAGCCAAAATTTTCGGCCTGCACAGTATTATTCCTGTAGATGAACAGTATCCTGTCCGGCTGCTTTACTGTTGATGAACAGTATCCTGTCTGGTTATGACGTAAGCCATGACATCATATCCACTATTTTTGACGTATGCAATGACGTCATCTCTCTTTCTGACTTATTTTCCTGAATTCATTGATTTATCTGAAGATTTTTCTTCTTCTGATAGCAATTTTTCTACCAATGTGTCAGTCATTGCTGCAAATATATCATCTATATTCATCTCATTTGGATCCTGTGCATCTTGCATATAATCAGAGGTTATGGATCCACTTTTCGTTTCTTTATTAAAATGAGATAATAAATCTCTTTGTACCTCTGCAAGGTAAGAAGATATCATCTGCTTTTGAGTCAGATTTTCTGACTTCATTTTTGATTTCTTTATTATAAAATCAAATGGAGAAGGAGACTGTATTAATCTCTTTTGTTGTTCATATTCTAAAACTTTACTTTCTATTAGACAGAAAGTTTCATCTCCTCTTATTTTTTGGGTCGTTGGATCAATTTCCAGCATTTTATCCCAGAATTTTACATGAAATGTCCTATGAAGACAAGGTATTCCAATATTATTGTATCCAAATTCTGGTGTCCATTTGACAATCCAAGGCATCGAGAATTCAATAAAGAAGAAACAAGATGCTATTCCTTCTATAAAGAGATTTGACTCTTATTCTTTTAGAAATCTGGGAGAAACATCTACCCATCTATCAAAAACTTCTTTGATATGTTCTGGAAGAATATTTGGTGATGCACCAAAATAATGAAACCAGTTAATGAACCAGTAAGGAATACTTCTGTTATAAACATTTGAGCAAACTTTAACAAACCATGTATGTTTATGTTTGTCATTTTCATAAAACATGACCATTTTAAATGTATCAATGTAATCCCAGTAATTATATCTCATTACTGCCTTAGTGTCATTATTAGTCACTTCTTTTTCTCTGAATGGTGAAATACCCCATTCTTTTAAGGATATAACCCTTTTTATAATGATTTTACTAAAGTTATAAACTTTAGGATTGTTCCCATGAAAGTGTTGGATATCACAAGTGTTGGATTGTATACTAAAAGTCTAGCTTTTTGTATGAACAATATTATAACAATTAATTTGAAATGAGAATCATATGATCAAATGATTGCATCTTATAATTTATTTATATGTTCAATGCAATAGTCCACTTACTTTATATTGTAGATAATATGTTGTGCGACAACACGCGGAAGATCATATTATCGGTTTCCTTATAAAGTATAAACAGATGCTCACAACTGAGATAGACGGGGACTCTCTACCGGGATGGTTGTAGTGTGGTTTGGTATTAGCTTGTCTTGGCTATAGAATCACATTAGTGCACTTGTGTGTATTGAGCAGGACCGCTTGAGATCGTTCGACTTATATTGACTTATAGGAGAACTTGATCTCAGTTATTATGGAAGTTCGTGCTCTTAATCCCTATACAATAACCTCGACACGTAGGGCAGTATGTATTTCTTTGATTCATCAATGGGTGAGATTTACATGTAATTAAATCAACAAGCTCGATGAGTTGGGAAGTAGTGCTGTCTCTATGGTGTGCTGTTGATTGTAGAAGGAATCCGTGTCCGTCATAGGTTGATGATGTCCCCTTGAGGAGCTCATAAGGATTATCATGTAAACCCTGCAGGTGGAATTTATTCCGGCATGATAATGAGGTTGAGTGGTACTACTCTTGGATGAGATATTAATTAATTGAGTTGTCAGTAACTTAAATTAATTAATGGACATTGTATATCTTAAACATGGGGAGACTAATGGGCTCATAATAAGAAGGAGCCCAAAACGTAATTTTGGGATTGGTACGGTAGTGCAGTAATAATATTTTAGTGGAATATATTATTATTATTGGACTTAAGTATAAGCTTTGGGCTAAGCTTGGATACTTAAGCCCAATGGAGGTCCAACCCAATTTCTCCTCCTGGTCCCTGCTGTAGCCCATGTATATAAGTCACCTCAGTTTGTTCTAAACCTAACTCTGCGCCTAACATACGAGAGAGAGAGTGAACAGCAGATTGAGTAGGTCTCGTAGATCGTCGCCCACACGACGTCGAGATCGGACTTGGGACATACAGCAGAAGACCGGAAGGTCGTTTGCTGCTGCAGTTCGTCATGTTCCAAAATTCATATAAAATCGTACAGTTCTTCAATTTTGATGTATTATATACTGATGGAAAGCTGTCGAAGAGAGGATCGTCTGAGTTCAAAGATCACTTAATTCCGACAACAGAAGAGGAACTTATGGCTATTCTCGTGGGACTGCGCAGACTGCCAGCGAGAATTCAACCTCTACATCAACCCTTGGTGAAAGGTAATGCGTTTCATGTTTACTTGCTTCCGCTGCTTGTTAAAAATACATGGAACCCTAACGGGTCACGTTAACCAAACGATCGAGTGCCAACAATTGGTATCAGAGCTTCGGTTTCGTGGTGAAGCGTGACACGTTAGGCTAGGGTTTATGTGATTAATTTTTCGGAATTAGGATCACATGTTTAGGGTTTTGGTTTTATTGCGCAAACCATGAATATCCCTATGTGATATATACCCTGTATCATATCTATTCGTCCATGGTTGTGTGTGAGAGGATTCGACGAAAACTATTCGTCAATTTCACATGCAAGGAAGAAAAAGAGGGCAAAAATTGAATCACGTTTTTGAGAGAAAATCCAGCGCAGTGATATTGCAGAGGCAATAACCGGAGTTTCAACGGTCGGATTGAGCTGTAATTTGGTCAGAACGTTCAAATCTTGTGGATGTACATTCTGAACGGTGGAGATCGAATTTTAAGCTTTTTCGTGCTAGGATTACGCTAAAAACAGAAGCAGATTTTTGGGCGATTCTGTTTTGCGCAGTCGAGGGAAAAGAGCCGTTTCTCACAAACTAACCGTGAGATCGAGCTGTAATTTGGTCAGCACGTTCAGACCTTATGGATGTACATTCTGAACGGTGGAGATCGAATTTGGAGCTCTTTCTTGCTGGGATTACGCTGAAAACAGAAGAAGATATTTGGGCGATTCTGTTTTGCGCAGTCGGGGGAAAAGAGCCGTTTCTATCAAACTATCCGTTGGATCGGGCTGTAATTTGGTCAGAACGTTTATACCTTGTGTATGTAAATTCTGAACGGTGGAGATCGAATTTGGAGCTTGTTCTTGTTGGGATTACGCTGATAACAGAAGCAGATCTTTGGGCGATTCTGTTTTGCGCAGTCGAGGGAAAAGAGCTGTTTCTCACAAAATAACCGTTGGATCGACCAGTAATTTAGACAGCATGTTCAGGACTTACAGTAATAGATTCTGGACGGTGGAGATTGGATTCTGAGAGTTTTACAGTTTCGAACTACGAACGACAGTTGGTGTAGTTTGGTGTTGCGCGTTGGGCTGAACTTGGTTTCATGCAAGTAGGCCCTTGGACGAGCGACAGTCCGGGCGAGGGGCGCTCGTCAAGGCACTTGGAGCGCTCCCTGACACGATTGGCGGTGGGATATGGCGATGGACGTCTTGGGGCACAAGCAATCCTGCTTGTTGCGTAAGGCATCGATTCCACAGTAGGAGTGTCGGACAAGACATTAAAATTTAGAGGCGTTTTTATTCCTAATATATATAACTGTCATAATTGATTTAATTGTCTATTATTGTTATATATATATGGATGCCTGATCTCTATGATTTATTGTCTTATATAGAAGCATGCTAGATTGCGTATTATATTTGGTATATTATATGCATGTATTGCTAGAGTGTTGGATAAGACATCCAATTTTAGGAAAACTAATTCCTAATATATAACTGCCATAATAGATTGTATATTATTGTTATATATGGATGTCGAATTAATTCCTAATATATGACTGCTATAATTGATTTAATAATCTATTATTGTCATATATGATTGTCGAATTAATTCCTAATATATAACTGCTATAATTAATTGTCTATTATTGTTATATATGGATGTTGAATTAATTCCTAATATATAACTGACATAATTGATTTAATTATCTATTATTGTTGTATATGGTTGCTCGTCGATATCGATGATTTCGATAATCTAGACGATATCGACGATCGATATCGATAGTTTTGGAATGTTGATAATCTTGATATTTTTCGAATATTTGATAATCTAATCGATATCGATGATTTTGATAATCTGGACGACATCGACGGTCGATATCGATAGTTTCGAAAATTGAACAATCTGGAAATTTCAAAATTTTGATAGTGTGGAAGTCTTTGCTGATATTCGTGCCTGATGGCGAACAATCGAATTCGCTGATATATAACTGTTAATGATTGATTTAATTATTAATTATTGTTATATATGTATGCATGACTCTCTGGGATTTACTGCCTCATGTGCCGTGATAGGAGCATGCTAGAATTGCGTATTTTATTTTATGAATATTATATGCATGTAAAAACCCTCAGTTTTAAATAACTAAGTGGGAGAGGGGATTGGTAATTAATTCCCGCGGCCTCCATTATTGGTTTGTTAGCAATGTGAATAAACTTGCGCGTCGGCATTAGAGCCTTCCTCCCCATCGGATGAGTTTATTCATGGATATTGCTGGAACAGGCTTCTTTAAAATTATGTTTGTAATGTGATGCACATGAACTTGCGCGTTGGCTTAGACCTTCCTCCCTATCGGATGAGTTCATGTGTGGATCACTGTACAGACTTATAATTGATGACTGTAGGAAGTTATCCGAGCGCGTGTGTACTTCTCCATCTGTAAGGCACATAAGCTTGGGCCGCGGACTTGGGGTCAAATAATAGTGTACACTTAGATGTGAATAATAATTATCCTCCCCATCGGAGTCACTGCTTTTATTTGCATGGCTAAAGAGGAACCGACTATTAATTATTTTGTCATGAGGTTAGGTTGACAAATGAAATTAATGGGTAAAACCTTCTCTTGTAAATGTTCGGGTTTGTAAACGTCCACACTATAGTGGCTTGCAGACTCACGGTGCTTGAGATGTCGGTGAATTTTAATTTTATATTATTTTGAGGGAATCAATATAAAAGGATAAAATTCGAAGATTTGATCGGTGTATTTATTTATGATTCTCTGTAATTTCAAATGGTTTTATCTCGCTTATTGTTGACTAAAAGAAATTATATTTACTGGTCCAAAATTAGATGATTAGAAAAGAATCTTGGTTTTGAATTTTACTGCTTAAGAAAATACATGTGTGTTCTCACAATGGACGTCTCATGATGCCTATTAAAGTCTCTAGTGAAGAGATGAGAGGTTCATAGAAATATGATGGTCTCATGTAACTCTTCGGATACTTGAGTAAGTTAAAAGGCAGAAGATCATGATTTAATTTGATGAATGAATTGGGAAAGCATGGAATATAAATTGAAGGGAAACCTAGATCAATTTAATTCTTTGTGAATTGCCTAGATGTTTTTGAGTAAGTTCCACCTGAATTACAATAGGATGTATACGGTGGAAAACTTCTGGCAAAACATGTGGCAAAGGAAAGCCATTTTCATCATAATGTGAACAAGTTTTATATCATATTCACTAGTTGTTTAAAACATGATTAGTGATGGCATTTACTGACACGAAGTGTGTAGATACTGGAATCACTAAATGTTTATTACTAAGTGAGGATAAAATTGTTATGACATGGGTAAAACTACAAGAGTAGTGGCTATTGCAGTGGGAGTTGTTTATTTATCTTACGATATGAATAAACGTTTGATTTTATGAAATTGTCTTTACGTACATTTTCATAGAAAGAATTTGATTTCGGTTTCTATGCATTAATAGATGGATACTCAATTTCATTTAAATGACATGGTCATTAAAATGAATGATAGAGTTGTAATCTGTTATGGTACGTTGGTGAACAATTTGTACACTCTTAAATCATGTTTATTCCCTGGATGCGACAAATAGTAATTAATAATGAGTCTTCTAATCTAGTAAGAGAAAGGTACCTTCGGAAATGAATTTCCCACCTTAATGGTGTGACGAATAGAAGGAATAGCACTCTTATGGTAGTGATTAGATAGATGATGAATTATTTGGAATTACTAAATTCATTTTATGGATATGCCCTAGGAACAGTAATTCGTAATAATGTTTATCTGTTTGTGGGATATCCTAGAAAAATGAAGGGTGATTTATTTAGTCCACAAGATCGAAGAGTGATTGTTAACATAAACACTAGATTTTTGGAAAATGACTATGTAATAAATCAAATACCCATGTATAAGTTGTTCTAAAGGAAGTGAGAGGAAAACACGAAGTATTAGTACCAAGTGTACAAGAGGATATACCACAAGGTAAACTGCGACGCGTGTCACATTTGATATACAATTGCGTGTAGTGTCTTCTCGTAGTGGGAAGGTTGTTCTAACACCTGATAGATATATGTTTTGGGAGAGTCGTGAGGCTTGGTCCCTAGTAAACATGGAGTTAACCCACGGATACGACGAAGCACTACAAGTTAGAAATGCCTAAATCTTAACAAATTGCAATAAATGTTGAAATAGAATCAATAGATTCTAAATACGATCTGGATGATTGTAGAACCACGGATGGTGTGAAAACCATTGGAAGTGGTCATACAAAATAAAAGAGGATCATACGGTAAGGTGAAAACCTTATAAGTAAAGCTTGTTGGGAAAAGGTATACTCAGAAAGAAAGGGTTCGATTATGAGAAAACATGTTCGCCAGTAGCTATGCTTATGTTGATCCGGACTCTTTTATCTGTTGCTACTCATATGAAATATGAGGGATAGCAAATAGATGTCGAGACAGCTTTCCTGATTGGAAGTCTTAAGGGAAACATCTATGTGAAGCAACCAGAGTGATTCATTGCAAAGAGCTAAGAGCATTGTGATAGTGAGCTTAAAAGTGTCCATTAATGGACTAAAACAAGCTTCAAGATCATGAAACATCCGTTTTGATGAGGTAATCCAGTGACATGGATCTAATCAATGATCGGATGGGTCTTGTGTATTGAAAAGAGTGATGGAAACGTGGTGGTATTACTTGTACTATACATAGATATTATCTTGCTCATTGGAGACAATGAAAGAGTATTATCGGGCGTATGTGGTATGGTTAATAAAGCGGTATAAGATGAAGGACTTAAGAGGAGCAAAAATATCCTTTTGATCACGGTAATACGGATCACAAGAAAGGATGTTATGCTTATCTCAAGCTTCATGAAATGATACAATCCTTACTCGTTTTAGCATGTGACTTTATCTAAGGAAATGTGTCTTGAGACACAAAAGGAAGATAAAGGAGATGAAAGCAGTTCCTTATGCTTCGATAAATGAGGAAGCCTAATCTAAGGAATGCTATACATGAGTATGGATATATGTTTTGCTAAATGCATGAACAGTGGGTATCAACGTAACCTGGAACAAGAATGATGAGCTGTGGTAAGACATATATGAAGTGCCTGAGAAGGACTGGAAATTATATGTAAGCTTACTGGACAGATTCACTGCTTCTTGTGGATTACGTAGATTCAGATTTTTTAGTCAGATTGGACGGCAGTAAATCCACCTCAAGGTTATGTGTTTAATTTTAGGAAGTTGAGTCATAATGTGGAGGAGTGTTATATAGAAATGTATTTCAGACTTCGGACTCCATATGGAAAGATGATAAATTGGAGCCTATGAGGCAACCAATATATTTGTATGACTCTAGAAACTTCATGATGGACTTTGATGTGATTCTAAGTTTGCCCAAGGTTATCACAATTTATATTGATGATATTGGTGCAGTTGCAAACTTGAAGGAATCAAAAGTCCATAAGGCAATTAAACACATGGAGCGCAAGTACCACCTGTTACGAGAAATCGTATGATGAGGGGAAGGTTGTTGTTGCCTAGATTGCATCGGATGATGACCTAGTAAATCCATTTACAAGGACATTCAGGCGAGAGCTTTTAATGGTCGTGTAGTGGGAGTGGGAATCAGATGTATGGCAGAAGACATGACAGCATAGTCTTTTAGTATAAGTGGGAGATTGTTGGATTGTATACTAAAAGTCTAGCTTTTTGTATGAACAATATTATAACAATTAATTTGAAATGAGAATCATATGATCAAATGATTGCATCTTATAATTTATTTATATGTTCGATGCAATAGTCCACTTACTTTATATTGTAGATAATATGTTGTGCGACAACACGCGGAAGATCATATTATCGGTTTCCTTATAAAGTATAAACAGATGCTCACAACTGAGATAGATGGGGACTCTCTATCGGGATGGTTGTAGTGTGGTTTGGTATTAGCTTGTCTTGGCTATAGAATCACATTAGTGCACTTGTGTGTATTGAGCAGGACCGCTTGAGATCGTTCGACTTATACTGACTTATAGGAGAACTTGATCTCAGTTATTATGGAAGTTCGTGCTCTTAATCCCTATACAATAACCTCGACACGTAGGGCAGTATGTATTTCTTTGATTCATCAATGGGTGAGATTTACATGTAATTAAATCAACAAACTCGATGAGTTGGGAAGTAGTGCTGTCTCTATGGCGTGCTGTTGATTGTAGAAGGAATCCGTGTCCGTCATAGGTTGATGATGTCCCCTTGAGGAGCTCATAAGGATTATCATGTAAACCCTGCAGGTGGAATTTATTCCGGCATGATAATGAGGTTGAGTGGTACTACTCTTGGATGAAATATTAATTAATTGAGTTGTCAGTAACTTAAATTAATTAATGGACATTGTATATCTTAAACATGGGGAGACTAACGGGCTCATAATAAGAAGGAGCTCAAAACGTAATTTTGAGATTGGTACGGTAGTGCAGTAATAATATTTTAGTGGAATATATTATTATTATTGGACTTAAGTATAAGCTTTGGGCTAAGCTTGGATACTTAAGCCCAATGGAGGCCCAACCCAATTTTTCCTTCTGGTCCCTGCTGTAGCCCATGTATATAAGTCACCTCAGTTTGTTCTAAACCTAACTCTACGCCTAACATACGAGAGAGAGAGTGAACAGCAGATTGAGTAGGTCTCGTAGATCGTCGCCCACACGACGTCGAGATCGGACTTGGGACATACAGCAGAAGACCGGAAGGTCGTTTGCTGCTGCAGTTCGTCATGTTCCAAAATTCATATAAAATCGTACATTATTTCGATTTTGATGTATTATATACTGATGGAAAGCCGTCGAAGAGAGGATCGTCTGAGCACAAAGATCACTTAATTCCGACATCAGAAGAGGAACTTATGGCTATTCTCGTGGGACTGCGCAGACTGCCAGCGAGAATTCAACCTCTACATCAACCCTTGGTGAAAGGTAATGCGTTTCATGTTTACTTGCTTCCGCTGCTTGTTAGAAATACATGGAACCCTAACGGGTCACGTTAACCAAACGATCGAGCGCCAACAACAAGAACCACTTTGCATAAGAATGTGTTCATAATATCCTCTTAATTTATATGTCTTGAAGGGGATACTATTATTATCAATGTATCTTTCCATCAAATCCCATGGATTATCAATCCAGTCCATATCTTCTTTTTCTAAGAGAAATATGATTTCTCTACTTTCTTTCTTATAAAATCTCACATCAGATTCCTCTTTTTCCACTATTTTGGAATAGGTAGGTATTTCAGCCTGTTTATCATCTCCAGTATTACTTGATGATGATTCACCAACCTTTTTGGATTTTAACCATGCTTCATATTCAGCATAGTCTCCTTGTAACATATTCATTGTTACAAGCTTTTTATTCCCTTGTTGAAGTATAACTTCAGGAACTTTGTTCTTTCCTCTTCCTGTTTGAGGAGTATTTGAGGAATATGATCCTCTTCCTCCAGAATAATTTTGGTTTGGAGGTCGTAATCCTCTTCCACCTCTTCCCCTATAAGAGGAAGATCCTCTGCCTCTATCGCTCATATCTGCAATAATAAACAGAAAATTATGAGAAATATTCTCTAGTTAAAAAATCTGGAAGATTATTATCTTCTCCTTTTTTATAAACAATATCAAAATCAAATGGGGCTAAATGAGCCTGCCATCTAGCAAACATTTGTTTTGATACATCATGTTTAAAATCTTTATTAAACATAAATTTAGCCGCATTACAATCTGTAATAACAGTAAATTTTTGATTATATAAATCATCTTGAAATTTTAAAACACATTTAACAATAGCAAGAATCTCTTTAGCTATTGTTGCATAATTCTTTTGAGCATTATTCCATTTTCCTGAATGGAATCTTACTAAATGTTTCTGTTTATTAACAGGGTCTATTTGAGTGAGTATACCACCATATCCTATATCAGAAGCATCTGTTTCTATAAATTTATTCCAATGAGGGTTACTAATCATTAAACATGGTAATGATTTAACCTTAGATTTAATCTTTTTAACTGCCTCTGTATGACTATTAGTCCATGCCTTAGGGTTTTTCTTTAACCTATCATATAAGATAGTTGCATCCTTAGCCAAATTATGATAATAAGGAGCAATATAATTAAGGCTTCCTAAAAACCTTTGTAATTGGGTTTTATTTGTTATAACATCTGGAAATTTATCAGCAAAATCTATGCTTCTATTAATAGGAATTATATTTCCTTTTTCTATATTATGGCATAAAAATCTAATCTTGGTTTGGAATATTTCCATTTTTGGTTTTGATATTACTAAACCATTCTGAACAACAATTTGCTTAAATATACGCAAATGTTTAAAATGCATTTCTATTGATTTAGAAAACACAAGAATATCATCAATATAAACAATAATAAACTCACTATAAGGAGTAAAAATATCATTCATAATCTTCTGAAATTCAGAAGGAGCATTCTTCAATCCAAATGGCATAACATTCCATTCATAATGACCTATTGGTACATTAAAAGCAGTTTTATATCTGTCAGATTTATTAATCTGAATTTGCCAATAACCAGATTTTAAATCAAATTTAGAGAATATGAGACTATCATATAATCTATCAAGTAAATCCTTTTTATTAGGGATGGGATGTCTAATCCATTTTAACACCTTATTAAGGGGTTTATAATTGATAACGAGTCTAGGAACTCCTCTTTCTATTTCAGAATGTTTATTAACATAAAAAGCAGTACATGACCAAGGCGACTGAGAAGGGCTTATTAAACCCTTTTGTAATAAGGAGTCAATTTCCTTTTTACATAACTCTAGATATTCTGAGTTCATTTGGCATGGTCTAGCTTTTGTAGGAATATTATCCTCTTTAAATGTTTCCTCATAAGGAAGTGAAACAATATGTTTCTTTCTATCCCAAAAAGCATTAGGATGATCATTGCAAATATCTAATGCAAATTCATTCTTTAAAATGCTAATTTTATCCTGTAATTTAGGATTATTCAATTTTTCTTCAATAGTAATCATACTAATTTCTTGTTTTAAGAAATTAATTTGATTATGTTTAGCTTTGATATTATCATATAAATTATGTATTTTTTTAAATAAATCTGTCCAATCCATTAAAATGTAAAATTCATATCCGACATAGTCGGTCCTTCATCACTATTGTGAGTTTTTACAATATTATTTTTATTAATAAATAACTTCTCATTTATAGGAGTAAATACTGATGGAGTATTTTCTCTTATTTGAGAAGTTGAAGCTCTAGCCGATTCAACTATGTAATCAATTGGAGAAATATAACTTCTCATTGATTGACTTTTATTAAAAGTATTGTCAAACTGTATATTAACAGTTCCTTTTGTCATGAATATCATGAACCTATTTAAAAATAATGATTATAGTATTAAAAATACTATGTGTCAAGAGTATGATATACCTCAGAATTTAGATCTGCTTAATAAGTGGACTATTCCTAAGATTAATCCCAGGATGATATATAAAATAGGGACTTTTGATATAATCAGTCTTAGACAAGTAGTTAAAACTACTGAGGAATCGATATCTCTTAATAATAATGAGATGAGAATCAGATTATTATCCGAAAAAGATATAAGTTTATATAGACATACTCATAAATTTCTTCATATAGGATTAATGCAGATTGCATTTAAACCTTTGACATTAAAAGGTCTTCCAGAAAGCTTTATAGCAGCTTTACGTGATGGAAGAAATTTAAATTGGAAACAATCGTTGATGGGTATAATAGAATCCAGTTTGACCAATGGTCCTGTTTATTTTAATGTTTATCCAAATTTACAATTATCATTGTCTGATGTTAATATACTCGATGCTTTAACATTAAATGTTTAAACAAATGGTTATAATTATATTCAAGGAACAGAAGTTATATGTATCTGTTACAGAATATATTATAAACCATTAATTACATTGAATCCTCAATGTAAAATTATGGATAAATCGTTAAATGAAACGGTTATTATTGAAACAAATTTCAATAAGTCTAATATTATGACAAGAAGACCAATTAAATGGGAAGAAATAAAATTTCCAGAAAATTGGACTATTGAGAATGCTGTACCTATTCATACACAAGTACAAGATCAGTCTAATGAGATTTATATTATTCAAGATACAAAAGGAACTGTTAATATACAGTTTGACAATACTTTTAATAAAAGTCAATCAATGAGAAGTTATATTTCTCCAATTGATTACATAGTTGAATTGGCTAGAGCTTCAACTTCTCAAATAAGAGAAAATACTCCATCAGTATTTACTCCTATAAATGAGAAGTTATTTATTAATAAAAATAATATTGTAAAAACTCACAATAGTGATGAAGGACCGACTATGTCGGATATGAATTTTACATTTTAATGGATTGGACAGATTTATTTAAAAAAATAGATTTTTCACCTGGTTCTCAAGCCAGAAAAATTATTTCAGATGAATTTTTTAATGAAGGTTATATTCATTTCAGAAAATGGTTTTTTTGAAAATTTTACCCAAAAAGAAACCATAATCTTTCAAAATGAGTTTTATAAAACTTGTGAAGAAAAGAATGTACTTATTCCTTTTGTTGCATGGTTTATGAACACATATGTGAGAGATTATATCTATATTGTTGAAAGAAACTATAATTTTCAGAATGGGATGAGTATTAAAGGATTATATCCTCCCCAATGTCAACAATTTCATATTGAAAAAGAAGGGAAAGTTCAAAACTTTCTTGCTTTTGCAAAATTATTAGAAGATGATACAGTTAGAGTTACGTGTGATCATATCAACACTATGTTTAAATGTCAAAATTATACAAATCTGTTTCTTAATATTATTGGTGAACAGATTCAATCAATTCATGAAAAATTGGATTTAATCATTTCTTTTAATAAAAGAGAAGAAAAGAAACCTATAATTATTACAGATCAGAATAAGGCTTCTACAAGCTTTAATATTCAATCTGAAGTAATTATAGATAATAAAAAGGAAGCAACTCCAAGCTTTCAACCTCCTCCTATTATTTCAAATTTTAAAATGCAACCTCTTTTTGAATTAGAAAAATTGTTGCAAGAAAAGTTTGATAAACTTAGTATAAAAACTCTTGACAAAGAGTTATTTTCTGATTTAATTAATGATATTGATTTTAAAAAGGTTTTTAAAAATCAGATTAATAAAATTAATACAAAATGGGCTGATAAGCCAATCCAAAATAAATTTTATTATTCTAGACCCACTCCTATGGATGTTTTACATGAGGAGTATGCTGATACTATTGATATCAGTTATTCTGGTAATAAAATTTATGAATGGAATATTGATGGATTTTCTAATAAACAAATTTATAATACTGTACATCGAATGTTGATGTATTCCACTATATGTAAAAACAGCAATAATACAGATAAAACTATTGCTTCAATGATTGTTACTGGTTTTACAGGACAGCTTAAAGGTTGGTGGGATAATTATTTATCTCTTAATGATCGTAATAGCATCATTAATACTGTTAAACAAGAGAGTGATAATACAATGGTTGAAAATGCAGTTTATACACTTGCAATAAACATTATTGAACATTTTACTGGTCGTTTCAGTGACAATAGTGATACTATTCGTACACTGTTACAAACTATGAGATGTAGAACTCTGTCTGATTTCAGATGGTATAAAGATACTTTCTTAAGCAGAGTTATGGAACTTCCAGAATGTAATAACATTCATTGGAAATCAAAATTTATTGATGGTCTTCCCAGCTTATTTGCTGAAAGAGTACGTAAAACGTTAAAGAAAGATAATATCTCTATTGATTACAATCAGTATACATATGGATCCCTCATAGATACCTGTATACAAGAAGGATTAGCTTTATGCAATGAAATAAAGCTAAATCAGCAAATTAAAAGACAAAGCCTAAATGAGAGAAAGCAATTAGGTGAATTTTGTCAACAATTTGGTATTGATAATCCTTCAACTAGTAAAAAAGATAAGGTTTATATACCTAATAAAAGAAGAAAATATTCTTCTAAACAAAGAGAAAAGAAAGATAAGAGAAAGGAGGAAAGAGATAAGAAAAAACCTCCTAGATTTTTTAAAAGAAAAATGAATAGATATTGCAAATTATGCGGTAAACCTGGTCATACTAAGGAATACTGTTGGACAAAAAAGAGAATAAATTCTCTTGAAATTCCTGATGATATTAAAGCAATTATATTGCAATCTCTTGAAGAAAAAACTGAAGCTGAGAAATCATCTTCAGAATCTTCAAACACTTCTGAATCAGAAGAAGAGATTAATAATCTTGATGATACAGATATTTCTGAATCAGAATCAGAAGTATGCAAACCTTGTCAAGAAGGATTTATATGTCCTAAAGAGGTTAATAATATAAACCAGTTAGAATTTTATAAAATTATGTCACAATTTTCAGACATTTCTATAAATGTTTTAAATAATGAAAATCTTTTTGATTTATTAAAAATGATCAAAGACCCATTATTGAAAGCACAAATTATTGATGAAATTTCTTTCAATAACGGAGCTTCATCCTCTAATAAGGGAGAAAATGAATTTTCAAATGATATTTTAAATAAAAATAAAACTTATAGCATGGCTGAAGTCATGAGTCAGTTAAAAATTAAACATTAGAATAAAGGAGAGATATCTCTTCAAGATCTTCAAAAAGAGATTAATAATCTCAAAGAAGAAATTAAAACATTGAAGAATAAAAATATTATTCAAGAATCTAGAATTACTAAGTTAGAAAATTCTAGAATGAATAATATTTCTATTCCTCAATAGAATAATAAGGATGATATAATGATTGATAATAAATTTTTATCTACCATTGAAATGGTAATATCTCAAAAATGGTATATAAAAATATCCTTATTAATTGATAACCATTATACAAAGACATTTACTGCTCTTGTTGATAGCGGTGCAGACTTAAATGTTATTCAAGAAGGGTTAATACATACTCGTTACTTTGAAAAAACAAGTCATAACTTATATCATGCAGGAGGTGATAAACTCCAAATTAATTATAAGCTTCCTAAAGCTTATGTTTGTGTTAATAATACATTTATATCACAAAGTTTTATACTTGTGAAAAATATAAATAACCAAGTTATACTTGGTACTCCATTTCTTAATATGATATACCCTATAAAAAATATTGATAAAAAGGGTATAATAGGAACTTATAAAGGAAATGATATTTTCTTAGAATTTATTACTGAACCTTTTATAAAGGAACTACATAATTTATATGATAATATCAAAGCTAAACAGAATCAAATTAATTTCTTAAAACAAGAAATTAGTATGATTACTATTGAAGAAAAATTGAATAATCCTAAATTACAGGATAAAATTAGCATTTTAAAGAATGAATTTGCATTAGGTATTTGCAATGATCATCCTAATGCTTTTTGGGATAGAAAGAAACATATTGTTTCACTTCCTTATGAGGAAACATTTAAAGAGGATAATATTCCTACAAAAGCTAGACCATGTCAAATGAACTCAGAATATCTAGAGTTATGTAAAAAGGAAATTGACTCCTTATTACAAAAGGGTTTAATAAGCACTTCTCAGTCGCCTTGGTCATGTACTGCTTTTTATGTTAATAAACATTCTGAAATAGAAAGAGAAGTTCCTAGACTCGTTATCAATTATAAACCCCTTAATAAGGTGTTAAAATGGATTAGACATCCCATCCCTAATAAAAAGGATTTACTTGATAGATTATATGATAGTCTCATATTCTCTAAATTTGATTTAAAATCTGGTTATTGGCAAATTCAGATTAATAAATCTGACAGATACAAAACTGCTTTTAATGTACCAATAGGTCATTATGAATGGAATGTTATGCCATTTGGATTGAAGAATGCTCCTTCTGAATTTCAGAAGATTATGAATGATATTTTTACTCCTTATAGTGAGTTTATTATTGTTTATATTGATGGTATTCTTGTGTTTTCTAAATCAATAGAAATGCATTTTAAACATTTGCGTATATTTAAGCAAATTGTTGTTCAGAATGGTTTAGTAATATCAAAACCAAAAATGGAAATATTCCAAACCAAGATTAGATTTTTAGGCTATAATATAGAAAAAGGAAATATAATTCCTATTAATAGAAGCATAGATTTTGCTGATAAATTTCCAGATGTTATAACAAATAAAACCCAATTACAAAGGTTTTTAGGAAGCCTTAATTATATTGCTCCTTATTATCATAATTTGGCTAAGGATGCAACTATCTTATATGATAGGTTAAAGAAAAACCCTAAGGCATGGACTAATAGTCATACAGAGGCAGTTAAAAAGATTAAATCTAAGGTTAAATCATTACCATGTTTAATGATTAGTAACCCTCATTGGAATAAATTTATAGAAACAGATGCTTCTGATATAGGATATGGTGGTATACTCACTCAAATAGACCATGTTAATAAACAGAAACATTTAGTAAGATTCCATTCAGGAAAATGGAATAATGCTCAAAATAATTATGCAACAATAGTTAAAGAGATTCTTGCTATTGTTAAATGTGTTTTAAAATTTCAAGATGATTTATATAATCAAAAATTTACTGTTATTACAGATTGTAATGCGGCTAAATTTATGTTTAATAAAGATTTTAAACATGATGTATCAAAACAAATGTTTGCTAGATGGCAGGCTCATTTAGCCCCATTTGATTTTGATATTGTTTATAAAAAAGGAGAAGATAATAATCTTCCAAATTTTTTAACTAGAGAATATTTCTCATAATTTTCTGTTTATTATTGCAGATATGAGCGATAGAGGCAGAGGATCTTCCTCTTATAGGGGAAGAGGTGGAAGAGGATTACGACCTCCAAACCAAAATTATTCTGGAGGAAGAGGATCATATTCCTCAAATACTCCTCAAATAGGAAGAGGAAAGAACAAAGTTCCTGAAGTTATACTTCAACAAGGGAATAAAAAGCTTGTAACAATGAATATGTTACAAGGAGACTATGCTGAATATGAAGCATGATTAAAATCCAAAAAGGTTGGTGAATCATCATCAAGTAATACTGGAGATGACAAACAGGCTGAAATACCTACCTATTCCAAAATAGTGGAAAAAGAGGAATCTGATGTGGGATTTTATAAGAAAGAAAGTAGAGAAATCATATTTCTCTTAGAAAAAGAAGATATGGACTGGATTGATAATCCATGGGATTTGATGGAAAGATACATTGATAATAATAGTATCCCCTTCAAGACATATAAATTAAGAGGATATTATGAACACATTCTTATGCAAAGTGGTTCTTGTGATATCCAACACTTTCATGAGAACAATCCTAAAGTTTATAACTTTAGTAAAATCATTATAAAAAGGGTTATATCCTTAAAAGAATGGGGTATTTCACCATTCAGAGAAAAAGAAGTGACTAATAATGACACTAAGGCAGTAATGAGATATAATTACTGGGATTACATTGATTCATTTAAAATGGTCATGTTTTATGAAAATGACAAACATAAACATACATGGTTTGTTAAAGTTTGCTCAAATATTTATAACAGAAGTATTCCTTACTGGTTCATTAACTGGTTTCATTATTTTGGTGCATCACCAAATATTCTTCCAGAACATATCAAAGAAGTTTTTGATAGATGGGTAGATGTTTCTCCCAGATTTCTAAAAGAACAAGAGTCAAATCTCTTTATAGAAGGAATAGCATCTTGTTTCTTCTTTATTGAATTCTCGATACCTTGGATTGTCAAATGGACACCAGAATTTGGATACAATAATATTGGAATACCTTGTCTTCATAGGACATTTCATGTAAAATTCTGGGATAAAATGCTGGAAATTGATCCAACGACCCAAAAAATAAGAGGAGATGAAACTTTCTGTCTAATAGAAAGTAAAGTTTCAGAATATGAACAACAAAATAGATTAATACAGTCTCCTTCTCTATTTGATTTTATAATAAAGAAATCAAAAATGAAGTCAGAAAATCTGACTCAAAAGCAGATGATATCTTCTTACCTTGCAGAAGTACAAAGAGATTTATTATCTCATTTTAATAAAGAAACGAAAAGTGGATCTATAACCTCTGATTATATGCAAGATGCACAGGATCCAAATGAGATGAATATAGATGATATATTTGCAGCAATGACTGACACATTGGTAGAAAAATTGCTATCAGAAGAAGAAAAATCTTCAGATAAATCAATGAATTCAGGAAAATAAGTCAGAAAGAGAGATGACGTCATTGCATACGTCAAAAACAGTGGATATGATGTCATGGCTTACGTCATAACTAGACAGGATACTGTTCATCAACAGTAAAGCAGCCGGACAGGATACTGTTCATCTACAGGAATAATATTGTGCAGGCCGAAAATTTTAACTTTTTACTGTTCATTCACGCGTTTTCTACTGTTGGGACGCGTTTTCATTTTGTATATATAGGCTTGCAGTTTTCATTTAGAAATCATCGATCAGAATCCCCCCTTCTCTGATCATAACCTAGCAGCTCATGTGTTGAGCATTTCCTTTCCTATTTTGTAATATAAAGTTTGTAATATTACTGGAGAAACAATAATATATTGTAAGTATTTTAATTATTTACAGTTTAAATTTTTATTGTTTAATTAATTTTAATTATGTTCATGGTTAGCCTTATAGGCTAAACCAGTATGTGTTAATCCATAACTGCTATTTACTGTTTACATGGTTATAATAACATATCTGTTTATGATGTTATTAATATGGTAATTTGAAGATTAAAGATCATAATGAATTATAATCTTATAAGGTTAGATTTGATAGACAGGCCTTGTATTCAGATTACTCTAAAAATATGTAGACACTAGTCTGTAAGTCCCGCTTTAGCCAATGATGAAGGCGTTTAGGGCATGCTTAGGTGCGTTTAATTTTTAGAATAATTTGGTATTAAGTTGCCAGTCTATATTTAATTCTATAAAGTTCCTTATTAGATTTTATAACAAATTTTGATCTTGATAAAAGAGTTCCATTTTAAATAAGATCCTGCACAGAGAATTGGAAAGACATCTACTTTGCAGTGTTTTTCTACTAAGTTGACATATATCTCCATCATCCTTAATGACAGGTCATCATGAGAGTGTTTGGAGCATATTCTATATTTAATTTATTTTTTCCTCCTTTCCTTTATAAAAATTATGTTTTAAAACATATCCTATGAATTTTTTTTAATTGATTCCATATTAGGTTTTTTTTAATTACGGAAAGTTCCTTATGCACCCATTTTTAATTTCTTATTTTCATTAAAAAGCTTTTTAAACCATGGGTTGCACGGGAATAAATTTAAAAAATTTTAAATATATAAATATTATATTGAATATTAGCCAATATTATTGTGTTTACACCACAAACACACAAACACACATATATATATTCCCTTTGTCTCATATTAAGGTTTGCGTTTTTTTTCATTTTGATTTGTTCCAAATTGAAATTTACATTTCCCTTTTTGTTAGGTGGGACTAACACAAAACAATTAATTATTCAACATAAGACTCACACTTACAACTACCCACTATACATTAAATAATGCTCTCTTTGTCCCCCTCAAAGGGTCTCATTTAAATTTTTATTAGGTGTCCGCCCCTAAGGGTCTCATTTCCGATTTTTCTTTTTACACACATGAGACCTACATATCCCCATTAATATAATTAAAATATAGAGTCCACACACCCACTAATATAACTACCCACTACACATTAAATAATAATACTCCTTATCGACACGCTAAAAGCAAATGACTCTCAATTAGTGTCTGTTGACCAGACAGAGGGAGTATCTCACTATTTATAAAATATTATACTTATTAATTTACGTGCAAAAAATAAACATAAATATTAATGTGGGACGAAGAATGTATATATATACATATATACTATCTAATTTTATATATTTATATGTCCAAAAAATTAATACGTTTATTAACTATATTTATTTAATTAAAACATAATGCAAATTCATTCTTTTTATTATATCAATTAGCTTAATTTTTTTGTAATTTTTTTTATATAAATATATTATGTACAATTTAAATTCCAATATTATTAATTTTCTTTTTTATTTACCTATATTTAGTTTTTAACTTAAAATCTTTATTTTTATATTTAATGTATTATAATGAATACATATATTTATGATCTTTAATTTCACACTCATATTTTTGTTTAAAATATATTAACTTGAAATAAGAAAAGCCAAAAATAATCTATATAATAAATGATGAAATGATTATTACCATATAAAAATAAAATAAATCTATATATACATAAAAATAGAATAGGCAACTTTCCTACCCAAAAGAAGGGTAAATTTGAAAATAAAAAATAAATTAACTGCACGCGGTTTTTTATGGAGAAAAAGAAGGGTTTTGTGTCAGAAGTAGTGGTTGGCAAGATGGAGTAGAGTTATTTATCTATTTATAAAAGATAATATATATATATATATATATATATATATATATATATATATATTAAAATACGTGCAAAGATTGATGTGGAAGGCTGTGAGTTTCTATAAACATGTTCTTCATGGCAGATTCTACGATCATGCCCAAATGGGACGAGCCTGAGGTGGCCGTCGCCTCTCCCAGACGAAAGGATCGGACAGATTCTACGGCCACGCCCAAAAGGGATGAGCCTAAGGTGGCCGTCGCCTCTTTCAGATAGCAGGATCGTGGGTGATGGCCCAAGTGTTGACCATGACGCACGGTGGGGACCTTAGCATGTTGTTGTTAGATTGTATATTAAAAATCTGGCTTTATTATGAAATAATGTTTTAATAATTTATTTGAAATGAGAATCATATGATCAAACGTCTTGCATATTACAATTTATATATATGTTTGTGCAAAAGTCCATTTACTTTATACTGTAGATAATATATTGTGCGACAACACATGGAAGATCATATTATCGATTTCCTTATAAAGTATAAACAGATACTCACAATCGAGATAGACGGGGACTTTCTATCGGGATGGTTGTAGTGTGATTTGGTATTAATTTGTCTTGACTATAAAATCATATTAGTATGCTTTGTGTGTATTGAGTAGGACCCTATGAGATCGTTCATCTTATACTAACTACATAGAAGAACTTAATCTCTGCTATTATGGATGCTCGTGCTGTTAATCCTTATACAATAACCTCGACACATAAGGCACTATATATTTTTTGATTCATCAATGAGTGAGATTTATATATAATTAATCAACAAACTCAGTGAGTTGGTAAATATTGTTGTCTCTATGGTGTACTGTTGATTGTAGAAGGAATCCGTGCCCCATTTAGGTTGATGATGTCCCCTTGAGGAGCTCATAAGGATTATCATGTAAATTTTCTAAGTGGATTAATTCCGGCATGATGACGAGGTTGAGGGGTACTACTCTCGGATGAGATATTAATTAATTTGAGTTGTCAGTAACTTAATTAATTAATGGGCATTGTATATCTTAAACATGGGGAGACTGTTTGGCTCATAATAAGAAGGAGCCCATAACGTAATTATGGGATTAGAACGGTAGTGTAGTACTAATATTTTAGTGGACTATATTATTATTATTGGACTTAAGTATAAGTTTTGGGCTAAACTTGGATACTTAAGCCCAATGGTGGCCCAACTCTAATTTCTCCTCTTGGTCCCTGCTGTAGTCCATATATAAGTCATCTAAGCTTCCTGGAACCTAGACTCTGTGCCTCTTTTGATGTGAGAAATAGGAGAGAAGCAGATTGAGAAGATCCTGAAGATCGTCGCCCACACGACGTCAGGATCGGACTTGGGAATACAGCAGAAGATCAAGAGGTTGTTCTCTGTAGTTGTTCTTCAACAACATACCCTGGTAAAAGGTAATGTAAACTTTGATTTATTATTTCCGCTGATCTAGTTTATAGGGAACCCTAACGATTCACGCTAACCTAATAATTGAACACCAATAATTGGTATCAGAGCTTCGGTTTCATGGCGAAACGTGACACGTTAGGCTAATTTTATGTGCTATACATGATTCAATTATCGTATAGAAAGCATGAGGATTGTCTTATAGAAAGCATGAGGATTAGGGTTAGGGTTTAATTCATGTGATTGTTTGATTTATGAAACCCTACGTGTTCAATTTCTTGTATGATACCTATCCTCATTTGTTGCTCGATGGCTACATGGTGAAAGTAACTCCCGTAAATCCTACTTCTAATTTAACGTGGCTGTACGGACTAACCAGTGAAAGCCATGGATAGCATCACTTATCGGGGTTAACGAGTGAGTGGCGCTGATGGATGATCATTCACGAAAGGCGACGGTGAACCTTGGCATGGCTGGGCTGTATGGAATAGTCGTGGCTGGTGATCGATGACTGCAAAGCATCGACTTGTAGCCACCCACCGAGGAATAGACAGGTGATGGTAGCTGTGACTGTCGCTAACCGGTGCAATGGACGAGACGTCTGGTGGTTGGCGAGACTTGTGGCGGGAATCATAACTGGAGCATGCTGACGATGGTGTTCAGGAGACTGCAATAAGAACTAGATGGCGAACGGAATGTCAAACCTGGAAAGCTAGTTTCGAACAAGTCGACTGGTGCTTTCGGTCGAGTCTAAGGTCACTTCTAAGTGGGTTCCGATCGAGTCCTGGCAGTTCCGGGCACGCCTTGTGAAGCTTCTGGTCCAGTCTGAGCAGTCGCTGAGACCACCGATCTAGTTCACACTTATGTCCGGTGGCAGATGGCGCGGCATCATAGCGAGATAGGACATGATGTCATCAGGTGATCCGAAGTGGCTTCCAGGTGAGTAAACGTTGGTTGGTGCTGCAGACTGGAGCATCCGGGGCGAGTCCTTAGCAGCTTCCGGTCGGATCTGTTGAATGGTCCAATGAGGAAATTGAGTGGGGGCGAAGGCGGGACGGATCTGCTGGGCATCTATACCTATTGGCATGCAGGCCTGCGACCTGCTCTGAGCGAGAGTTGGAGAGTGATATTCCAGTCGGCAGATGATGCTAGAGATCCGCAGCTGGGTACTTCGACGATGCCGGAGATGTGCAGTAGGTTTTGATCAAGTCTGGACAATGAGTTTAGGGCGAGTCCATGAAGTTACCGAGGGCGTCCATGGCTTTCCGTGTGGGCTTGATGGATTTTCGCGCTTGGGCAGCATTGACGGGCATGTTTCGTGCTATTGGGGTACAAAAATTGTGCAGTTGTAGTCTATGGGGCCAGCTAGGCCCGTTTTTGCGATTTAACATTTTTGCATTTTTATTCGTGATATATAACTGCATTAATTATTTTATTTGAAGGTTATTGTTATTTATGTGAAAGGCATGTTCTATGTGATTTATTTATTTTTTTAAAATTGCATATTAATAGAAGCATGCTAAGATGTGTATTTTATTATTGGAATACTATATGCATGTTAAAAAACCCTCGGTGATAATTAACTAAGTGGGAGAGGGGATTGGTAAATAATTCCCGCGGCCTCCATTATTGGTTTGTAAGTGATGTGAATAAACTTGTGTGTTGGCTTAGTGCCTTCCTCCCTAACGAATGAGTTTATTTACAGATCACTAGTACAACTTCTTTATGATGGTTATAGGAAGTTATCCAAGCGCGTGTGTACTTCTCCAATAGGTAGGCACACAAGTTTGAGCAGCGGACTTGGAATCAAATAATGGTGTACACTTAGGTGTAAACAACAAGTATCCTCTCAAACGGAGTCACTGCTGTTATTTGCACGGCTAAAAGGAACTGACTATTAATTATTTTGTCATAAAGTTAGGTTGACAAATGAAATTCATAGGTAAAATCTTCTATTGTAAATGTTCGAATTTGTATACGTCCACCTTAACGTGGCATGCAAATTCACGGTGCTTGAGATGTTGGTGAATTTTATTATATATTATTTTGAGGGAATTAATATAAATTGATAAATTCAAAGTGTTTGATCTGTTTATTATTTATGATTCTCAGGATTTTCAAATGGCACTCAACTCACTTTCTGTTATACTTAAAGAACACAAACTTACTGGCACTAATTATATTGACTGGAAACGAAACATGGACATTTTTTTAACTGCTGAAGATTATATCTTTGTTCTCACTGAGGAATGTCCTCCAGAACCTACTGATGACTCTACCGTAGAGCAAAGAGTTGCTTATAATAGGTGGCTCAAAGCTGATAGGATGGCTAAGTGCTATATTTTGGCTTCTATGTCTAATGTGCTTCAAACTCAGCATCAAGCTATGAACACCGCCTATGATATAATGCATAATCTTAGGGAACTCTTCGGGCATCAGAGTCATTCTGCTAGGTCGAAGGGCATGTCTGTACTGATGAACACCAAAATGGATGAGGGCACTTCCATAAGAGAACATGTCCTTAGGATGATGGGCCAACTCAATGAGTTGGAGGTTCTTGGAGCTAAAATCGATGGGGATACCCAAGTCGATATCATACTCCAAAGCTTGCCTAGGAATTTTGAGCAGTTTCACCTTAACTATGGTATTAACAAATATTTGTACACGTTGGCGGAACTTCTCACATAACTTGTGGCGGTGAAAGAACTATTTCGTCGTGCTCCTCAGGTTCATGTTGCTAAAAATACTACTTATTCTAGGCCAAAAGGCGGTAGGAGTGGTGCGGTCAAGAAGCCTAAAGGCAAGTGCTTAAAATGCAAGCAGCCGGGACATTACAAGGCTGACTGCCCTCTTCCAAGGGGAATAGGTCTGGTAAATCTTTTATACTTGTTGTTGAATCGTATTTAGCGGTTGTATCTGCTGACACTTGGTGTGTAGATACGGGAGTCACTGACCATGTCTGTAGTTCTTTGTAGGGGTTCTATCAAACCCGACAGCTAAGTGATGGGGAGATTACCATACTCATGGGAATGCTACAAGAGTAGTGGCTATTGCAGTGAGAGATGTCTATTTATTTTTCAATATGAATAAAACTCTTGTTTTGAGGAATTGTCTTTATGTACCTTATTTTAGAAAGAATTTAATTTCAGTTTTTAAATTGTTTTAGGATGGATATTTTGTTTCTTTTAATGACAAGGTTGTTATAAGGAAAAATGGAATTATTTTCTATGATGGTGCATTGATAGATAATTTGTATACTCTTAATCCAATTTCTCCCACAGTGCAACAAATTGAATTGAATGATACATCTACTAATAAGAGAAAAGAACCTTCGAAAATGAACCAAACATATCTTTTGTATCTAAGACTGGGTCATATTAACTTGAGTAGGATTCAAAGGTTGATAGCTGATGGACCTCTGAGTTCATTAGTAGTGAAAAATTATCCAACTTGTGAATCCTGCTTGGAAGAAAAAATGACAAAAAGGCCTTTTAACGCAAAGGGGTATAGAGCCAAGGATCTATTGGAATTGGTTCATTCTGATTTATATGGTCCTATGCCTGTCCACGCAAGAGGGGGTTATGAATATTTCATCACTTTCATTGATGATTATTCTAGATACAAATATATTTATTTGATGCGCCGCAAGTCTGAGTGCTTTGATAAATTCAAAGAGTACAAGGCTGATGTAAAAAAGCAACTTGGAAAATATATCAAAATACTACGATCTGATCGTGGAGGCGAATACCTCTTGGGAGAGTTTAGGAATTATTTATTAGAGGAAAGAATTGAATCACAATTGTTTACACCAGGCACACCCCAGCAGAACGGTGTAGCGAAAAGAAGAAATATGACTCTTATGAAAATGGTAAGATCAATGATGAGTTATTCCAAATTACCAAACTCATTTTAGGGATATGCCTTAGATACAGTGGCCTACATCCTGAATTTAGTACCTTCTAAATCAGTAGCTTCCACACCCATCGAATTGTGGACCAAGCAAAAGCCTAGTCTCAAACACTTTCGCATTTGGGGTACTCCGACACATGTGTTGAAGGTAGATGTTGATAAGTTAGAATCACGTACGCATGTTTGTCTATTTATAGGGTATCCTAAAGGAACGAGGTGCGGTTTATTCTATAGTCCTAAAGACCAAAAGGTGATTGTTAGTATGAACAACAGATTTTTGGAAGAGAATTATAATGAATCACAAACCTATGAGTAAAATTATTCTAGAAGAAGTAAGAGAGGAATCACCAAACATAATACCAACTGTACAAGAGGATATATCACAGGACACTGCACCGCATGTCACACCTGATGCACAATTGCCTACGGAGCCTCGTCGTAGTGGGAGGGTTGTGAGACAACTGGATAGATTCATTGGATTGGGAGAGTCTTCTGACGTGGTCCCTGGTGAACATGAAATTGACCCATGAAATTACAACGAGGCACTGCAAGATAAAGATGCTCAATTATGGCAAAATGCAATAAAATCTGATATAGAATCTATATATTCTAATCAAGTCTAGGAGCTCGTAGAACCACCTGATGGTGTAAAAGCTATTGGATGCAGGTGGATCTATAAAAGAAAAAGAGGATCCGATGGTAAGGTGAAAACCTTTAAAGCAAGGCTTTTTGCTAAAGGATATACTCAGAAAGAAGGAATCCATTATGAGGAAACCTTCTCACCTATAGCCATGCTTAATTCAATCCGGATTCTTTTGTCTATTACCGCTCATATGGATTATGAAGTATGGCAAATGGATGTCAAGACAACTTTCCTGAATGGAAGTCTTGAGGAAAACATCTATATGAAGCAACCAGAAGGATTCATTGCAAAGGGCGAAGATCATCATGTGTGTAAGCTTAATAGGTCCATTTATGTATTGAAACAAGCTTCAAGATCATGGAACATCCATTTTGATGAAGTAATCCAGTCATATGGATTTATTAAATGTCCTGATGAATCATATGTGTACAAGAAATGTGACGGAAACGTAGTGGTATCTCTTGTACTTTAAGTGGATGATATTCTTCTCATTGGAAACAATATAAAGGTATTGTCAGGCGTAAGGGTATGGCTTTCCAAGCAGTTTGAAATGAAGGACTTAGGAGAAGCCGGACATATTCTAGGGATCAAATTAATAAGGGATCGCATGAAAAGAATATTGTGCTTATCCCAAGCTTCATACATTGATACAATCCTGGCTCATTTTAGCATGCAAGATTCCATGAAGGGTTTTCTACCTTTCAGACATGGAATACCTCTATCTAAGGGAACGTGTCCTAAGACGCAACAGGATATAGAGGAGATTAAGCTGGTTCCTTATGCTTCGGTAATAGGAAGCCTCATGTATGCTATGCTATGTACGAGGCCGGATATTTGTTATGCTGTAGGCATGGTCAGTAGATATCAAAGTAATACAGGATAAGGGCATTGGACTGCGGTAAAGCATATTTTGAAGTACCTGCGAAGGACTAGAGACTATTTTCTGGTTTACCGGGCAGATACTTTATTACCTTTGGGTTATACTAATTCGGATTTCCAGTCAGATAGGGATGCTAGTAAATCCACCTCGGGTTATGTGTTTACTCTTGGAGGAGGAGCTATAATATGGAGGAGTGTAAAGCAAAAATACATTACGGACTCCACCATGGAAGCTAAATATGTAGCAGCCTCTGAGACAGCTAAAGAAGTAGTGTAGCTTAGGAACTTCTTGATGGACTTGGATGTGATTCCTGGTTTGTCCAAAGCGATCACAATTTATTGTGATAATAGTGGTGCAGTAGCAAACTCGAAGAAACCACGAGTCCATAAGCCGAGTAAATACATTGAGCGCAAGTACCACCTGATACGTGACATCATTAAAAGAGGGGAGGTCATTATCGCTAAGATTGCATCAGAGGATAATCTAGCTGATCATTTTATTAAGAGCCTTCCAGCGAAAGTGTTAGAAGGGCATTTAGAAGGAATGTGGATTAGATGTGTGTCAGCAGATATGGCAGCGTAGTCTTTTAGTATAAGTGGGAGATTGTTAGATTATATACGAAAAGTTTGGCTTTTATATGAAATAATATTTTAACAATTTATTTGAAATGAGAATCATATGATCAAACGTCTTTCATATTATAATTTATTTATATGTTTGTGCAAAAGTCCATTTACTTTATACTGTAGATAATATATTGTACGACAACATGCGGAAGATCACATTATCTATTTCCTTATAAAGTATAAACAGATGCTCACAGCCGAGATAGACGAGAACTCTCTATTGGGATGGTTGTAGTGTGATTAGGTATTAGTTTGTCTTGACTATAAAATCACATTAGTATGCTTTGTGTGTATTGACTAGGACCGTATGAGATCGTTCATCTTATACTGACTATATAGAAGAACTTGATCTCTGTTATTATGGATGTTCGTGCTTTTAATCCCTATACAATAACCTCGACACGTAAGACAATATATATTACTTTGATTCATCAATGGGTGAGATTTACATATAATTAAATCAACAAACTCGGTGAGTTGGGAAATAGTGATGTCTTTATGGTGTGCTGTTGATTGTAGAAGGAATCCGTGTCCTATTTAGGTTAATGATTTCCCCTTGAGGAGCTCATAAGGATTATCATGTAAATCTTGCAAGTGGATTAATTCCAGCATGATGATGAGATTAAGTGGTACTACTCTCGGATGAGATATTAGTTAATTTGAGTTGTCATTAACTTAAATGAGCATTGTATATCTTAAACATGGGGAGACTGTCGGGCTCATAATAAGAAGGAGCCCATAACGTAATTATGGGATTAGAATGCTAGTGCAGTAATAATATTTTAGTGGACTATATTATTATTATTGGACTTAAGTATAAGTTTTGGGCTAAACTTGGATACTTAAGCCCAATGGAGACCCAACTCTAATTTCTCCTCCTTGTCCCTGTTGTAGCCCATATATAAGTCATCTTAACTTCCTGAAACCCTAGACTCTGCGCCTCTTTTGGCGTGAGAAACAAGAGAGAAACAGATTGAGAAGATCCTGAAGATCGTCGCCCACACGAAGTCAGTATCGGACTTGGGAATACATCAGAAGATCAAGAGGTTTTTCTCTATAGCTGTTCTTAAAAAACATACCCTGGTGAAAGGTAATGTAAACTCTAATTTTTTACTTCTGTTGATCTAGTTTACATAGAACCCTAACGGTTCACGCTAACCAAATGATCGAACACCAACAGTTGTTGAGGCTAACATCGGCGGTGGAGAGGCGGGCCCAGGAGAGGTCGGTGGTGGAGAGGTGGGCTCAGAAGAGCAGTGGCCTCGGTGGGTGCAGCCTGCAAGTTTCCTTAGCGACGGCCTGCAGGTAAAACAGCCTGGCCATGTCGACATTGGTGACGGTGTGGTTGCCGACGGCTCGGTCGAGCTCCTGACACATATTGGATTGTACTTCCGGGTGGAGGACTAAATCGGCCATGACCCACTCGATGAGTTGCGTGGACGTGGTGTGCTCTGAAGATCATCCCACAGAATGGCATCATGTCGTCTTGGCATCAATCTGGTTCGGGTTGTACAGGACATCCATGGTAGACGGACATTAAAATTATTTATTCAAAAGGCAGGTTAGAACTAACGAAAAAAAGTTAAAAAGAGAAGAAAGTGAAGTGAGAGGGACACTTTTTAATTTGGTATTGAAAAAAGATGAGATGAGGATTAATAAGATTTGCCTTATCATGTCTGTAATTCTATTGCTTACCAACAGATAAGTTTGGAGTAGTGGATTTCGCAGAAAAAAAAAATTTGAAAGAACGAAAACATAGCGATATTATTTGAACTATAAGAATTGTATATATACATAAAAATAGGAAAACATAGCGATATTATTTGAACTCTAAGAATTGTATATATACACAAAAATAGAGAAATTGTAACTTAAATGTGATATTCAATAATATATAGAATTGATTTTGGTGTATAGATTTGTATTGAATGCTATATAAAATAAAGTGTTTCTTTCCACAAATAAGAAAAAGTTACGAAAATATTGATTCCTTACCATTAATTAATACTACTCAGACTTGTGGTAGAATAAAGGCCAAGAAGACTCCATTTACATTATTATAAATGAATATCTAATTGAAATTTATTTTATTGAGATATAGATTTTTAAGGAAAATATATAGAAGGATAAAATAAAAATCGAAAGAAAAAAATTAGTCATATTATTTGAACTTTTGAAGTCCATAATAAGAATCCAAATATAGAAAAATTAGTATTGAATTACATATAAACTTATTTGGGTATATAGATCATTGTATATACAATATAGTATTTCTTACAATAAATAATAAAAAGTGTATGGTTTTGATTTCACAAAAAACATATTAATTCCTTACCAAATGATATATTCTTATGAAATCTGCGACTTGTGGTAAAATACAGACCAAAAGAATATTTAAGAATTCACCAAAATAATATAGCTTTTACAAGATATAAAAAAACATGTGTAATACTTGGTTTTAGAAGATAAGCACATAACTATTAAGTGAAAATACAACAATAAAAATAATCTCAATATAGGTTTGTGGATACGCTGAAAATACAACAATAAAAATAAGAAAAGGATCTCAATATAGATTGGTGGATACGGTGGTCAGCCGCGATGGCAGAATAATTATAGTATGCAACAAAGTTTGTGAATATCATAGTTGCTGGCGATGGCAAACTAACTATGGTGGCCGGGCGACAATGTGGAGCTGTAGTTCATTCTACATTTAATATTTTTTTTGTTTACAGGAAGAAACTATTGTTGTAAAATAGAGAGAGAAAATTAATCATATATATATATATATATATATATATATATATATATATATATATATATTTGATGAAAGTACAACTAAATTTTAAAATAATACAAAATTTGTGTAATATTCATTGAAAAGAAAAAATTAAAACCTATCCTTAAACATAAATAAATAAAATTAGTTGATTTTCAAAGAAGAATGAAAAAAAAAATTATACTACACCTATAATTTTTGAAATGAACGAAAGAGTGAAGAAAAATAAAGTGATCAACAATTTTGGTGGTGGGACACAACAAATGATGTTTTGATATTTTTCATAATTAAATACTAATTTTTGGTGATATATTTTGTAAAAATAGTTCTTCGAAATTGAAATACGGAGTATATATATACACACATTTTTTCAATAAAAAAATCAAAATAGTTCTCAAAAAATTTAATAAAAAATCAAAATAGTTCTCAAAACATTAAATATGTAGAAAAAAAATAAATCTTTGAAATTTTTTAAAAATAAATTAATTTATACTATATAATATTCACTCCATCTAAACATATTGATATTTTAAACTGTTATATTATAGAAGTTAAAATTTTGATCGGTCATTTTACATAAAATAAAAAATAAATAATACTATTGAAAATATTTTTATATAATAAAAAATAGGTAATAAATTTTAGTTGTTGTAAATTAAAACTCTTTCAAGAAATGTAACACTAATATATTTTTTAAAACGAAATACTACACCTCTTTACATGAAAGTATATATTATTTTTTAATATTAATTTATAAAAATAGAATTAATTTGCATAAAAAGTTGCCGCCAAAAACAAAAAAAAATAAAAAAAGAAAGTATTATTTTTATTGTATTATTGTATATCTCTTTTTTACGTGAATCTTCTAATTAACATTTGCTTATATTTATATATAAAAGATATTAAAAGACAACAAATATTAGAGAGGTGGCGGGAGAGTCGGTAGACTCAGAGAGTCAAGAGCCTCCATCTGCAGATGTGGAAAGTGAAGTTGGGAGAGTTTAAGGGAGCCTCCATCATATTTTAATGATTAGAAATTATCAATAAATTTTTCCTCCATTTCTTTACTCCATAAACAATTAGAAATGGTCAATAATTGAATTAGAAGATCGAGTGGCTTTTACAAATAAAATAAGAATTTTACAAACAAAATAAGAAAAGATTTGGAGATATGACAAAAGAAAAAAAAATTAATTCGTAATATATGATATCGAAATAAAATTGGAGATATGGCAAGAAATAATTTAATTTGTGATATATAACATCGAAATAAATGAGAAAAGAATGATATGGTTTTTACTCATTTTCTATTATTTTTATACATTTAGAGATATATTTAAAAATATTGTATTATTGAACTTTATATAGAATTTTGAATTATAGAGTGTATAGATTTATACTATACATTGTATTAATAATATATTAATATATGAAAAATAAAATTATGTGGAGGGAGTTTCTAACTTCATATACTTTATTAACAAAGTATCCACAAGTATATAAAATGTAAAATTTGCATTTCACAAGTATATTATTTACAATGTTATAGATATAGGAATAATAAAAAATTTTGATAAATTTGATATAACGTAAAATTTGCATTTCACAAGTTTATAACTTAAAATGTTATATATTTAGGAGTAATAAAACATTTTGATATAATGTAAAATTTGTATTACACAAGTACATTATTTACAATGTTATATATTTATGTGAGGCCGTCTCACATAAGGGTTTATGTGAGACACTGAGAAAGTGATAACTTTTATACTGAAAAATGATATTAAATTAATGAAAATTGATGATGATATTTCATGAACAATTTATAGTATAAATAAAAAGTGATAACATTTTATAGAGAAAATGATAACTATTTAAAAAAGTGTAAAATGGTCTTACATGAGATGGTCTCAGCAAGACCTACCCAAATAGATATTATTGAAAGAGGGAAAAAAATTACTTATTTAATTTAAATATATTCCAAAATAATAGTAGTATAATATTGGAGAAGAAAAAAAATATAAAAATTGAATTTTTTAAAAGAATAAATAAATAAACAAATTGTGTTGATTTTCAAAGTGAAATGAAAAATAAAATATATGCAGTATTATACAGAAGGTACGGAATATGGAAGAGATATAAGTGATTTTAAAAATATGTTAAATTAATTAATATGATAATAATATGGGTTAATTTTAAAAAAAGAACTTTACTTCTATTGAAGATTAATTCTTACTTTTGAGAAATTGCAAAAAAAATCGCTGCCTTTAAGTATTGTTGCAAAAAAAACTCTATTTTATTAAAAAAAATTGAGTTTATTTTGCAACAATACTTAAAGGTGGTATTTTTTTTTTTTTGCAATTTCACAAAAGTAAGGATTAAATTTCAATAGGAGGAAATAATAGTCAAGAAGAAAAAAAATAAAAATTGAATTTTTTTAAAAAAAAAATAAATAAAATGTGTTGATTTTCAATAATATACAGATGGTACAGAAGATGTAAGAGATATAAGTAATTTTAAAAATATGTTAAATTAATGAATCCGACTATTGGACGCCTAGTGCACCTGGATAATCTTAACCGTTAGATTAATTTTTAATATAATCTACACCATTAAATATAATAATATAATTAATTTTTTTTAAAAAACTACCCACTAATCTATTTTTACACTATAAATATGGGGGTGCACCCCAAAATAACCCTAAATTAATTAATAATATGATAATCATTCATATTATTTAATAAATAATTTTTATGTAAATGATATTTATTATCATTCCTTACTACTATATTACTATATTTACCAAAAAAATTTTATATAAATGTATAGATTTATAGTATAGTAAATAAAAAGTGACCTTATAATTATCAACATATTCAACTTCTATAACATCTTCTCATTTAATATTCATTGTCTATTTATCTCCCTTTTTTTATACTATTCTATAACATCTCCTCATTTAATATTAATTGTCTATTTATCTCTCATTTATCTCTATTTTTTTATATTATAAATTACTAATATATAAGTATTTTAATACATTGATTTGATATAAATTTAAATTCTACCATATCCAAACTCCAAAATAAATATACATCATTATTTATTATATTTTTAAATCCAAAATTTTCAATTTTATTCATATAATAATTTATTAGAATAAAGAAATTCATATCATTACTAGTTAGGAAAACAACATGAATGGAGGAGAAATTGAGAAGAGGGAATCGAGAAATTAGTGATATATTGATAAGAGATTTTGACTAAATTTTTTAGTGAGAAAACTTTAGTTGATCCTATGTACTTTTATATATAATATATACATATTATATATATATATATATATATATATATATATATATATATATATATATATATATATATATATTAATGAATTTAAATATTGGTCAATCATTCTATCCTAATTTTAATTCATTAGGAGCATATTTTGATGGGATATTTATGGAATTATTATCTAATATTATAACACCCTTTTAGTATATATATTGACATATATAAGCACAAACATTTGTATTGCATTATTTTATATATATGTTAATTTTTTTGTTCGTTTGTTCCATTTTCTTTTTTTTTTAATTTTCTTTTCTACTTATTTTTTTATTTATATTTTTATTTAAGGATCGATGTATAATTAGGTTTATTTATTTACTTCTCCTTATATTTTCATATTCTTCTAAATGTTTTGAATTGAGTTATGTTTATCTATTATCTATTATCTAATATATATATATATATATATATATATATATATATATATATATATATATATATATATATATATATATATATATATATATATATATATATATATATATATATATATATATATATTAGTATGAATCTCGTGTATTACATTGGTTATAAAATTATAATTTTAAAAAAATATAATTTAAATCTAATATAACTATTTATTCAACAATTTAAGAAAAAATATAATTCAAGTTTACTATAACTACTTATTCAATTATAATCTAATATAAGTTTATCGTGAAGAGTAAAATTCAATTTAGATACACTCAAATATGAATTTACTTCCATTGGTAAAAGTTTATAAACTTCATTATTAAATTGATTTACAAAAAAAAATTAAAAAAAATTATGAATTCATTTTTCAAAATTTATTACGATTGTTGTTACAAAATTAAATCAATCAAAAAAAATTATAATATGTTAATTTAATCATTGAAGAAAAAAATTTATAATAAAGTTAATTAATAAAAAATGAAAAAAATAGATTCAATATTCACTAAAAAAAATTATTTTTTAACAATGGAATTTACCAACGAAATTCAATTCGTTGGTAAATTATCAATGGATTAGCAATAAAAATGACAGTTTTCTTTTAACAACGAAATACCAACGGATTTATTCTCTATTTTACCAATAGAATTCAATGGTAATTACCAACGAATTTAAAATATATTAATTAAAAGTAAATTTGGAATTCAAATTAAAAATAATAATAATTATAATAAATAAATGATATCTTTTAACTTGAATAGAACATTAAGAAAACTTTTGTTCTTTACATGTGTATAATAAATGAATAAAAAATTTTATTTATAGGCAAATAGATATCATGTCACATAAAGAAAAAAGAAAGTACATCAAAAGTACAACCAAAAAAGATGTAAAGAGACCAACACGGTTTGAATCTGAAATATTCTCTATTCATATCTTGAAACAAAACATTATGTAAATAAGCTGGCGCATAATCCATCCATGTGAAAGGCCCTCCAACCTGTGAAAGTGTATCAGCTGCATTGTTCCCTTCCCTATAAATATGTGAAATATGGAATGTGAATTCCCTGAGTAAATCCATCGCTTTCCTCCATCGTGCCATCACCTTCCAAGGAACTGTCGGGTTTTGTTGTTTAAAGGCATATACCACATAAGTCGAGTCAGTTTCAAGCCAAAGATGCCTCCAATTTCTCTCATGCACAAACACAATGGCTATGCATGCCGTAATCAATTCTGCCTCCAAAGCAAATCCGTGTCCCAAACTGCAGGCAAAGCATCCCATCGGCAATCCCCTGCTATTTTGAAATACACCACCACCGGAGATGATACCAGGCCGACCATTTGCATGACCATCGACACTGACCTTTACCCAACCTGCTACTGGAGGACGCCACTAGACATAAGTTATCGTAGGAGCCTTCCTAGGACTCCCCTTTAGTCTGAAATACCGAAGTGTATTAAAATCTGCCATGGTATTACTCATGCTTCCTAGATTGAAGTTCCCCCCTCCTTGATAAGAGCCATCAGCTGTGCTTAAATTTGGGATACCCTCACTATCTTACCTCACTATCTTATCAAGTAACTGATCATCATACCCATCATTCATCAATAGGTTACGGCTGTGCCATATTATCCACACATAGGTCACAATAGCTAGCCTCCAAATTGAAGCAATATGTGCACTTTCCGGGACTTCCATAACCTGCGTCAGAAACCCAACAAACGACTGATCTAAATGAATCCGCTGTCTAAAAGAAAACCCCTGCCAGAATGTGCCTAAGTATTTCTACAAACACTGGGCAAGTCAAGAACAAATGCTCAACTGTGTCTTCTTCATTCTTGGAAAGGTAGCATCTTGATGGTCCACAAAAACCCCTTGTAGATAGTACATCCCATGTAGTAAGTACTACCCGGATGATTTTTCAGATTGTGATGGATCGCCTCGACGAATAAAATAGAGCCCATATCCACTTTCCCCAATTCACTTCCAAGAAAACATGACTCAAATAGACATATGCTACTTTAGAAGTAACATTACCCAGAAAAGATTTGGTCCACACTCTATTATCTTCAAAGTGTAAGGACATGTGTGTGTTAAGAATCATGTTCACATTATGCGGATAAGCCTATGTAAAACTTGGCATAAAATTTCAATCCCCCTCATACAAATAATCTCCAATAACATCATCATATCTTGCTCGGTATGCATGAGGAATGCCAATCATGTCAGCTATAGGTACTCTGATTCAATTATCAAGCCAAAACTTGATCTTCGTATCATATCCCACCATCCATATTTCCTCCTCCTTCATCCGATTTATGTGACTCATACACGCCCCTCGGATAGATGAGGGGATGTATCCAGATCACAGGGTACTTCCTGCAAACCATCTGTTTGTAATAAAACTTAATGCACCATTACCTTCCATAATTTCCCATGCAAGCTTCATAACATACGCCTCATTCTCCGTTCTAATGGATCTGATACCCAGACCTCCTTTAGCTGTAGGCGAACATACTCTCTTCCATCCCACCATAAAGTGATGCTGCTTCGTTGGGTCCCCAGACCAAATGAAGTTGCGACATGCAGTTTCAATTCTCTTTATTTGATGCCTCGGCCACGATATATCATCATCACATGAACAGTCGATGATATGATAACTGAATTAACCAAACATATTCTACCTTCCATCGATAGTGTGTTGCCCTTCCATCTTTGAAATTTTGCAAGAATGATATCTGTAGTCTGCTGAAAATGCACGATTTTAGATGCTCCATTGAAAATTGGAGTTCCAAGATATTTGAATGGGAAACCTCCCGCTTGGATGTCCAGCAAATGATGTATGTGTCTGTTAATGGCTGTTGTGACATGTCTACCAAAATAGACTTTTGATTTGGAAGGATTAAAAACTTGACCAGATATGGATGCATACCCTTGCATGATGCTTTTGAGATACAAAATAGAGTTCTCATCAGCCCTACAAAACATGACAATGTCATCAGCATAAAAGAGATATGGAGAATTAAAATTACTTCTGTTAGCTTTAGCTTGAACCAATTCCCCCTCATGAATCTTGCTTTCTATCCATTTTCCAAATACTTCTTCCGCTATGCAAAACAAAAGGGGTGATAGTGGATTCCCCTGATGAACTCCTCTTCCACAACCAAAGAAGCCCTCCGGGCTGCTGTTAATGAGAATCGAGACTTTTGCTGAAGTAAATATAACATGTATCCATGTGATGAAAGTTTGATGAAATCTCATTTTCCGCAGTACATGCAGTATGAAGTCCCAACGCAAGGTGTCGAAGGCCTTTTTAATATTCACTTTAAATCCCACACTCCCAGGAGTAGAGTTATTAAGGCGGTTAAAACTTTCTGAAGCTATTGCAATGCAATAATGAATATTACGCCCAGAAAATAAATCCAAATTGATGAACCCCCAAGTGCTTGTTTAAAATCGAACCAACTCTGCATGCCAGGATTTTGGTGAAAATCTTAGAAAAGAAATTATAAAGATTTATTGGTCGATAGTCCTCTACTTTGTTTGCCCTTCCACCTTAGGAATCAAGACAACAAAATTACAGTTAATACCAGATGGAAGTTGCCCTTGAGAGAAAAAGAAATGAACACCATTACAAGTGTCCTCTTTGATGAAATACCAGCACTTCTGATAAAATGATCCTCTGAATTCATCCGGCCCAGTGGCACTGTCTTCTGATCCATCACCGCTTGTTTGATTTCATCATTGATAGGGGTAGATGTTAAAGCTATATTCTCTTCAACTGTCATGAAAGGAGCAAGAAATCCTAGGTCATCGAAGTTAGCTTCATCCTCTGGAGCTCCAAACAGATTTGTATAATAATCAACAATGTGTGTAGCAATCTGCCCTAGATTTTTTGAGATTTCACCATCAATAAGCAAAGAATTGATAGAAGATCTGGACATGGCAACTCTCTGTGATTTGTGAAAGAAATCGTATTCCTATCCCCATTCTTTAACCACGTACACCTATTTTTTTGCCCCCAAAACTGTTGCTTATCAAGAAGTTTCTTGTTCAGCTCTACATGTGCATCTATCTCCTGACAAAAAAGCTCATCTGAATCGCCCTGTTCACCAATCTGAATTTGAATATCTCGAAGCGTGTTTAGTGCAACATCCACACCATAAAAAATATTACCAAAGCTGTTAGAGTTCCAACTCTTGATGTCCCTTTTCAGTCTTTTCAGTTTAGTAACAAACTTGATAATTGGATTATCATGATGAAGTGATTTAGCCCAAGAAGTCTCCACCATTAAGAAAAAACCTGTATCTGCTAGCCACATAGACTGAAATCGAAATGGTTTTGGAGCCTGTGTGATGTTGCCACAAGTTGTTAGAATCGGAGTATGGTTTGATTCATGTCTTTCTAAAGTTGTAGCAATTATCAAATCCCATTTATCAAGAAATCTATCCGAAACAAACACACTTTCAATCTTAGAAGCCCTCATGGCCCTTGTAGCAGACCTACTGACCCATGTATATTTAGCACCATGCAAATTGAGATCCATCAATCCTGAATCACTAAAAAATTCCTTGAATTCTAATGAACTCAGATTGTCATGCTGAGAGTTGTGAAGCCTCTCGTGCGCTCCAATGGTTGAATTAAAATCACTAGTGATTAACATGTTATCCATTATAGTGTTAGAAATGTCCTACTATAATAACCGACAAATTACATGATCAGTGTATGCTTGAACGAAACCAAAACAATAGTAGCAGCATTGAAAATAAAATAAAAAATCATTATCTGAGAAGTGGAAAGGGTTACCCGAACTTGTGAAATAACTTGAGTATTGTAGAATACCCAAATATTCGTACAGAGGCCTTCTCGATGATTTTGTCCAGCGAATTGGAGACCAAGACTGCTCCATGTGTATGCAGGGATGGCTGAGAAAAGCACCTTTGGTTCCGCAATAGCTAGCCAATGAGGCTTATTCTTGCGGCATAATTCCTTGAAAGTTTCACAGGCAGATTCTCTCCTTATACCTCTAACATTCCAGAAGAGGACCTTCGTTTAAAACTTGTCTTACGGCAGTGCTTCGGCAGTTTTTCTGGACCAACACATTGTTGAACAATAGAAGAATTCATATTCTTTGAAAATTTGTTATGCGGTTCAATCAGCTTGACCCCAGGGGTACGAGATCTCATTGAAGGTGGTGTTGTACATTTATATAGAGTGGCACTGTTTTCTGTGCCAATAATAAAGTGTTGCTGCATGCTTACCGGCGGAAGGACAGTCAAAGGAATAGGTTCTTTGATGCGCGTTTTCTTTGCACGCAAAATTAATCCCCAAGAATTAAGGATATCAGTTGCAGCTTAAACAAGTGTCCAAGTGAATATCGAACCCAAAGGATGGCGTATTATCAATTTAATTATTAACTAAATTAATTAAGATGAAAAGCAATAAAGATTGGGATTTTAATCTAATAATTAATGAACAATTAATTAAAATAACAAATAAAATCATATATCACTCAAAGAATACAAAAGTGGATCAAGTAGGAGAATAGATAGCTCTAGGATAATCCAGTTTCACTCATTAATGTCTCTTATATGTATTGATGTCTGACTCTGCCTTGTGGAATATGGATGCATTACTAAACCATGCAAATCTACTCTATAGACACAAGTAAATATGCGTGTAACATGTGTGAATAACCTCGGAGCAAGAAATATAATTTCACCCCCCATTCTAGGTACTATCAGTATCAATTATTTCCCTGGCCAATTGGTACTCTAACCCGATATGATCTCTCTTTATAGGTACTATAAAATTATCCTCTTTATCCTACCTAATAACCCAAATTCAATTCAATTAATAAGTATTCATATATGATAGTTCTAATGAAGCTTCAATGTCCCCTCACTTAGAATCATAACATGGAATCCTGTTCAGCGGTGAACGCACTCAATCTACAACCAAGATATAAATTCAGACTCTATATACCAATTGAAGATGCACAAAACGACCATGAGTATGAATTAAAAAGGCACAATCATATATAAAATAAATCCACTAGTAGTGTTGTACGGAGTTTACACAAGAAAGTTCAATTAATTAGTAAAAACCTTCACAACCCTGGTTCTACCAAAAAGGCTCTAGCCCATGATGTTACGAAGAACAATCATGGGTGTTGGATAGATCGTACCCAGATGTCTGGAAAATTATAAAAAAAATTAGAAAATGAAATAAACCCTAGATATGGGAGTCGTTGCATCCTTCTCCGTCTTGAACCCTCCTCTTGGTTCTCCTCTTGATTCCACAAGCGAATCTTCAAAGTGATGGATGGATGGAGGAAATGATGTGGATGATCTTTGGGGGGTGATCCCCCTTTATGGGGTGTACTATGGTTGTGGCCTCTCTCCAATCCAATATGATTAATCTCCTCCTTTTAATATGATGTGCTCTACATCCCTTTTTATACTTGTAAAGTGCTCCTCACGGACCTTGGATGGGCTTTTACTTGAGACATACGCTAAATTTGGTAAAAAAAATCCGAAACTATCAAAAATAGAACCCAGCGACATTTTGTTAGAAAAACCTTCTTGGTCGAACAAGTCTCCCTTGGTCGAGCAATGGTCGAGCAAACCTTCTATAAGAATTTGGTCATTTTGCTCGACTTGACCTCTTCCGTTCGACCAGGACGATGCTGGTCCAATGGATCTCCTTTGGTCGAGCAAGCTTGCGCCGCCTCACCGTTTCGCGCATAACTTCCACATCCGACCTCCGATTTAAGTAATTCTTACGCTCACGCAATCCACTCTTCCTTGGCTTTATATTCATATAAGGAACTCACAGAAAATCCAATATTTGAATATATAACAAGTCATGAAAATAGAACAGCCATTCTGCTCGACACAGCTTGCGCGACGTTACCATTTTAATCATAACTCTCTCGTTTGGAATCTGATTGGGGTGTTCTTTATGCCAAAACGACCCTCTCTTCTGTGGATTTCCAACCATGTATCACACTTCCAATTTTCAGATCCACATGAACACATAAAAATTACACAATTTGGAGCATTTTTTAGCATCATTGTACAAATTGCACCTTTTTTCCAACTTTGCACTTTTGATCCTTTTTCCGCCTAAAACACTATAAAACACCTCAAGTGCACCTTTTTCTCACATATATTGAATATGAGGCCATTGTACTAATATATAACAACAATTCTCATAAATAGGTGTTACATTGGACATTAAAACACACTTATTTTCACTCTCATCAGATCACCACTACCTTATCATGTTGAATATTTGTTGACGGAGATTTAAGAATTTCCTGGTCATCATCTTCATCTAGATCAACATTGTTATCCTCCTTATTATCCCATTCTTGATCAGAGATAGCATCATCTCTGTTATCTTCCTCCTCCTCACTTTTTGAAACATCCCTCTGTTTAAGATCATCCAAATCTAATTTTGCATCCTTGCTCCTTTCATCATGATCTCCCAAGTCTTCCAAGTCTTCAAACATATTACGCTAATCCACTGGTGGTTGACAATCTTTTTTTGTTTTTCCAGACCTTCTTAGGGACTTGGAAATTATCCTTATCAACTCTTGTCCTCTTAGATTTTGACCTACGATCCTCCGCTCTCTTTTTCTTTTTCAAGCAAATCTCCAGATTGTGACCAAGTGTATCACAGGACGTACAATATTCTGGTATATTCTCATAGCTAAATGCTATTCGAATTTTAATTTCCGAGGTGTCAATGTATAACTCCTGCGGAAGATTTTCTAATACACCAAGATCAATAAGTAATCTTGCAAAATGCCCAGTTGACCCATCCAGTGCCCTCTCATCAATACGAATAAGAACTCCAATAGCTTTAACAATCTTCTTAAAGACTTCCTTGTGCCATAATTCCAGAGGGAGTTCATAAATACGAACCCATACAGATACCAAAGATGATTTTAGCTTGTAAGGGTTGAAAGTAGGAGTCCATTTTTGCACTCTAATCTGCATCTCTCTAATATCAAAAATTTGCTACTTCAACAGTTGCATGCGTTTAACATCATCAAGTACGAATACCGAGAAATATTCCCTACCAAGTGGGATTGAATATATATCACCAAGCTGCTAAGCCTTCTTGAACATGTTATCAGATTCCATATGATTCAAAGGCCTGCTCTCATGTGGTGTTAGAACCCTAGCAATTACAAATTGTGCAAACAGATTTACTCTTTTATCATAGAAAGATTTGTTAATATGCAATGTAACAGTATCACCTATTTTTTCAAGTGGCCTCGCAACGGGGCCTGTGATAGGCCCTTTGCATATAGCCGCACGAATGTGAGGAATAGGATTATCCGTATCCACTGAAATCTTTTCTGGGAAAGATTTTGGATCCGAGGGGTATCGAAATGGAGATACAGGGGAAGGGCTATCCTTTTTGTTGTGATCATGAGCCGATCGTGAACTGATATTCAAACGATAAGGTTCCTTCTGGGGGGCTATGGAGGAACCGGCAAAAGCTTTATTTTTTCAATAAGATCCTCAAAAGATAGCAAACCAGATGAAGACTTGGTCTGCACAGAAGATTGATCCACAGTGATGGGAGGAACAGGTTGATCATCTGCGATGCATTTTGAGGCAAGCAAATCCATTATCCAATGGTATTGTTCACAAGCAGCATCCAACTCCGGGAATTGGACAAAAGGATCAAAAGCGGCAGGAGCGGCAAAGGGCTTACCAGACGGCGGTGGAGCCTCCATGGACAATGAAAAAAGTTGGAACCCTAGAAAATTTTAGAGAGAAGGTAGAGAGAAGGTAGAGAGAATTTTCTAGAGAGAGAAAAAATATTAAAAAAATTTATTCATAGGTGGGGAGTAGATAATTTGCAAAAATAATTCTCATGAAAAACTCTAAAAAATAAAAAAAAATGAAAAACGAAAGTAATTATAAAACAATTTAAAAAATATAAAAGAAACAGTAAAAATTAATCAATATAAAAAAACTTTCTTTAAAAATTGAAGATAGCTTTAGTTCGGCACGATCGATGAATATATTATTTATGTGAACAAAAGAATAAAGAGTCTTACTATATAGGTGGAGAGTGTCAATTATTTATGAAAATACATGATTAATAAAATTGAAAATAGAGTTCTTATAATTATCCTTAAATCTCTCCTTGAATCTCTCACCCATTGTTTTTATTGGATTTAGTATACATTAGTGTTCAATAAAACAGGTGTTAAGTGAAAACGTTAAAATATTCAGCGTTGTAAATAAGGATAAAGCTGAAAAAAGTAATAGACGTTTAGATCAATGTATTTATTAGTAAAAGGTTATATATGCATACCTATCGATAATAATCTCATTATTTATTTATTTTTTAAATTCATTAAATAAATTTATAAAACCATGAAAAAATAACAACGTAAAAAAAATTAAAAATTAAATACTAATAATTAAACTAAAACATAATTACGTTAAAAAAACTAAAAAATTACGTAACAACAATTAGAAAAAAAGAAAAAATAAAAAAAATTAAATTAAAAAAAAATAAAAAAAATTGTAAAACTAACAATGAAAGAAAAATTAATAGCGTAAAAAAAATTAAAAATTATAAAATTACACACTAATTATAACAATATAAAAAATAAAAAATAAAACCAATAAATAAACTACTAAAATAAAAGAACAACAAAAATTAATCAACAATAATAGTAGTAAATTAAAAATGAATACCTTCTTTTAAAATTTGAAGAAATCTTTTGTTCGTCATGACTCATGATTAATAAATTATGTGCAAAATGAATGAATAAAGAGTCTTATTTATAGGTGGAGAATGAATAAATTTTCTAAATCTTAAAGTAAATATATGTATTTATCTATATTAATTTTTAATTAATAGTAATGAATTTCGATTTGATAATATCATATTCAAATCTTAAAATAATATATGTATTTAGGGAGGATTACTACTAGGTAAAAAAAAGACCCTTAATTACTATGAGATACAAACATATAAAAATATTACTACTAACTACAAAATATATAGTGATATTCCAATATTACCCCTACAATATGCTGCACATAAATGTTGTGTGCAGTAAAAATTCGTGTGCAGCAAAGTGTGTGCAGTAACAAAAGTGTGTGCAGTAAAAAAAGTGTGTGCAGCAAAAAAGTGTGGTGGTCCGACGGTGGTCCAGCAACTTTTCGGCGGCCTGCCGGCGGTCCAACAATGCTCCAGCGACCGGCCGGTGGAGCTCCGTCGAGGTCAGTTTTTCGGCAGCAGTGGAGGCGGCTTCCAGCGACCGATGGCAGTTTTCCCGTGACCAGCCGTCGGCGGTCCAGCGGCGGCGGTGGGTGGGGGTTAGGATTTGTGGTTTAAAAGTGTATGAGTTTAGGGTTATATTTAGTATTTTACTTAAATATATGATAGTAATTATTTTAAATCAATGTATCTAGTAGTAATTATGGGTACAAAGTGTGTACCTATTAGTAATTTTTTCATGTATTTATCTATATTAAAATTTAATTAATAATAAAATATTTGAGTTGTTTAATTTTAATTAAACTCTCCTTTAGTATATATATATATATATATATATATATATATATATATATATATATATATATATATATATATATATATATATATATTGGTGTATACTATTAAAAAATTTCATGATTATGCATCCTCTCATCTAATTGTATTTTATTTTATCTCCTTGGAATTATAATGGTCACTCACAAATCTTCTTTGTGACAATTTGATGGGTATTTTCTCAACACACAAATAATCCACAAGTGTGAAGGATGCGATTTTAGCTTAGATAAGCAACTAAGTTATATTATCGAACCCAAAGGACAGTTGGTTATCAATTTATTACTAGCTAAATTAATTAAAACTATTATTTGTCAATTTATTTGGAAGAATATTATTAATCTACTAAACATAATAACTAAATAACTATAGAATAGAGACAATAGAGAATAAACGAGAGTTGAACAAGTGAGAAAATATGTTGCTCTTCGGGCCAACCAGTTTCACTAATTAATCTCCCTTTCGTATATCAGTGTCCGACTCTGCCTTATAGACTATGGACGTTTTACTAAGCCATGAAAATTTACTCTATAGACACATGTAGACAAGCGTGTAATGCGTGTGAATTACCTCGGAGCAAGAACATAATTTTACCCCCTTTTATAGGTACTATCAGGATCAATTATTTCCCGTGCACTAAGTACTCTCGCCCAATATGATCTCCCTTTATAGATACTCTGAAATTACCCTCTTTATCATACTTACTAACTCGAATTCATTTCAATTAATAAGTATTTATATAAGATAGTTCTAATGAAGTTTCGGAGTCCCCTCACTTAAAATCATAACATGGAATCCTGCTCAGCAGTGAACGCGCTCAATCAACAACCAAGATATATATTCAGACTTTATATAACAGTTGAAGATGCACAAAATAACTCTGAGTATTAATTAAAATGCATATTCTCATATAAAATAATTCCACAAATAGTGTTGTACGCAGTATACATATGAAAGTTTAATTAACTAGTAAAATCTTCATAAACCTTAGAACTACCGTAACGGTTCTAGTCCATGACGCTTCAAAGAATGTTCATAGTATTTGGATAGATCTTACTCATAGTCTTGAAAATTCAAAGAAAGATAAAGTTGTGAAATAATGCCTAGGTGTGTGTGCCGTCGCTTCTCGCTCCATCTTGAATCTTCACTTGATTCGCTGGACGAATCTCTCTCTAAATCTCCATAAGATGGAGTTAGGATTTGGATGTGGTATAGGACTGATGTAGAATCTAACTCTCTTCTCAATGTGATCTGCATCACTTTTTGTACTTGTAAACTCTCTTTATGGACCTTTACTGGGCTTTTTAGTGGAAAATATGCACAAACACGCACTAGAGGTTCGGAATTACCAAAAATAAATTCACATTTCCCCGGTCGACCAAAATGGTTCAGGTCAAGTGGGCTCGGCAAGGTCGAGCGGCCTCTCTGTAAGCTGAAACTCTATACAATGCCTCGCTCGACCATTCCTGCCGTCGCTCGGCCAAATGGTCTTGGTCGAGCGACTTCTCCTCTGGTCAAGCGACGTCTCGAAACTCGTATTTTCTAATTTTGAGCACTTCTGACCTATTTTCCTGTATAAATATGCTCAAATAGCCTCAGTAGCATCTGATTCGTGGATTTTCCATAAACATCCTAATTTGTCTCGATAATAGACCAAATCATACTCAATCCACATAAATCGAAGCTCAAAATACGTGAATTATCACTCTCATCAAATCCCCAAACTTACATGTTGCTCGTCCTGAGGTAAAAAAATAAAAACAAAGGCAAGAGAGTGTGATTCACAAGATCCGCATAACATGCACAACTTATATCCACACTTGCAATTCCATCAACTCAAAACATGTATTCATCATACCTTTCATCCATGTAAAAACATGAATTAATCACAATACCTCTACGAGTGCTAAGTAATCTTGCTCACAGGTAAGTGTTTACTCTCTCTCTCAAGTATAAAAGATGTATACTTAAAGGGTTAGTATATACGCTCAAATTCAATTAATACACTCGCGTAACCATAAGCTTGGCAAGGGTCTCACAAATCAATTCATAATCAAATCCAGCTCACCAAGGACATTCCTATATCTAGAAAATCCACATTGTAGTGCTCCACTAACGGTGTAATGAGGCCTCCTATATTCACCTTCTAACAAGTGTGTGAGGTGAACCAATGCAGATGCTGGAAAAGGTAAGCACCCAGGTTGAAGTGGACGCCATTCATCATGCACCAAAGGACGTATAACTCTCCTCTCGAGATACACCCAACCTCAGATCGGGCGAATATAGTGTTCTCGAGGATCCTATCCATGTATGTTATCACCGGGTTGCGTATGAAAGTAGCCCTCAAATTTTGGGGATTATATGCTCCTTGCAATCCCGTGATCAATCTCCAGAATACGTTTGCATCAAAGTCCTTGTGCTCCTGTGTCGAAATCCCCTTCGGACTTCCAAACAACATGTTAAACTCGTTCGAGTACATGTACCTCAATTCTCCTCAAAGTTGGAACCACGCAGCTGTTGGAAGAAAATGCTCTCCACGAATCACCTCCAACATGCATAACATCTCCGCTGTGATGTGGAAGTAAGTCTCTCTCTTCAAGTCCATAAACCCGCTGATTCCTAATTGATTGAACATCCACCTTATATCATTTATAATGTTCATCTCCATAATGGCTTGATCGTCCTGATAACGAGTCCGAGCTATCTTTCTCGAGATCACTCCCCATAACTCCTCTCTATCTTCCCTCTCCGGTATTTGCAAGTCAAAGTCGGACGACATCCTCTTATCTTTCTTAAGCCTCTTCGCCGTCTCTCCTTTTTCGGTATCTCTGATCCTCTCCTCTTAGATGAAGAAGCAATCTCTTTTCCTACAAAATTATACTTCAATTCCAAATATAGGCAAAGAAACAAGATTACCCAACCTAGGACTATTTATCATATAGATTCTACTCAAGACTTCGAATCATATATTAACTAATCAAAATTAAACTTTTCCATAATTCCACATGTATATTCATATTTAAACAACAACCTCCACACTTGAAATTATAGAGAAATTAACCTCATATAAGTCCTAAGTTCAATAGCAAATACCAACATACTTGAAATTGAATCCAAAAATCAACAAATAAGCACAATTCCCAAGTATGCATCAATTCCACAATCCAAATTAATCATAATCGTCACTCACAATCAATGAGCCCATGCTAAAATTCACAAATTAAACTCGAGCCCTTGACATATGCATCATCAATTCCACAAAAATCCACAAATCCAACGTCGAATTGAACCCATACAAATTCATATAAAATTTCAACAAAAACACCCAAATTCAAATTCAATCTTAACGAAAAATATACTTAATAAACTTACCCAACTAAACTCAATGTAGAACAATCTAATTCAAGGGCAATGAGTTGAGAAAATATACATTTATCTCTAGCCATGTATATGTATAAGTGATGAAGACCAAAAACTCACAATTGAGAAGAAAAGCCTTTAATTGAACTTGAATCCTTCAATTTTGATGTGGAATGTGTGTGTTTTGGGGAAAATAAGAGTGTACTAAGGGTTTGGAGTGAAAATCTTATAGATAGGGATCAGTGCTAGAGAAAAGGTGGCGAGAAAATGTCAAGCGATGCGCAAGAACTGACCTTATATTCGCAAAAAATACTGCCTCACTCGGTTCAAGCGGCGTGGTCGAGCGCCAACTCTGTAAGCTGAACTGTTGCCCTTTTTTGCGCTCGACCTCTCACTCGACCAACTCCTCTTGGTCGAGCTGCTACTCTGTAACCTGAACACTTTGAACCAAACATCGAGGGTGTCGCTCGACCTCTGCTTGACCTTAGTGCTTGGTTGAGCGGCAATACTTTGGGTCAAGCGGACTTTCGACACTCAGTTTTTATGATTTTCTTCATCCCCTGCAGAACACAAGCTCAAAAACAACATTAAGCATCATATTAAGTCAAGACAATAGCTAGAGAACCTCAACTTAGACTCTATAAATCATGCATAAAACTCCGCTCACTCTACAAAAATAATTAAACACCACTGAATACTAGGCAAATTGTAAAAAATTGACACATCAAAATCGGTTAAAGTTTTAATATATTGCAAAAAATCAACTCCCCTAGTGAGCATTACAAAGAAAAGATTGTACTCCTAATGCGTCGATGAGGTAAGAACGTCACAACCCCCCAAACTTAGTAGAAACTATAGTCAAAACTAAGTTTGCAAAAAGATGTAATTGTCGATTACTAAGCACCTTGAATATAAAAATTTCTTACTCACACAAAATAAATAAAGCAATAAAACAGAAAGGAAAACCCTCAACAAGCACTCATGTTTAACGTCGGAGAGTCACAACGGTACAATCTTAATTTAAGGTATCTTCAAAGACGACGCAGACATCATCGATGACCTAAAATAGAATTAATGGATGCCCATTCGCCGCTATGATGTCTCCATCTTTGTCCATGATCTAAAAAATCCCCACTTCGCAGACTCTATGGATAATGAACGATCTCGTCCACTTCGATTTCAATTTTCCTTCAAAAAGCTTCAAACAAGAGTTAAAAAGTAATACCTCATCTCCTTGCTTGAACTCTTTGAAAGTGCTCTTTGAGTCATGCCACTTCTTCATTCTCTCCTTATAGATCACCGAGTTCTTAAAAGCTTAATTTCTGAACTCATCCAATTGATAGATATGAGTCATCCTCAACTCCTTTTGCTCCTTAATGTATATGTTCAAACTCCACACTACCCAAAAGGACTTATGCTAAATCTCTACGGGTAAGTGGCATGGCTTCCCATAGATGATTTGATAAGGTGACATGTCAAGCACAGTCTTGTATGCCTCTGGAACCCCATAAGTCATCATCGAGCTTCATAGCCCAATCCTTCCTATTGGTTCCAACTACCTTCTCTAGGATTTATTTCAGTTGCCGGTTAAAGACTTCGGCTTGCCCATTCGCTTGAGGAGGATATGGTGTAGTAACCCTATGCTTAACACCATACTCCTTGAAAACTCTTTCAATAAGCTTATTGACGAAGTGAGAACCTCCATCACTCACAAGTGCTCTAGGAACACCATAGTGGGAAAAATATGCTTCTACAAGAATGACAACACCGTCTTTGTATCATTCATCTGAGTAAGAATCGCCTCCACCCACTTAGATGTTGGCGTTTGAATCTTTTGATTAACGTGAACCGTTAGGATTCCATGCAATTCTATAGCAGTGGAAGCATAAGTGTAGAATCGAATTACCTTTCACCAGGGTTGATGTAGAGGTTGAATTCTCGCCGACAGCCTGTGCAGTCTCACGGTTTTGGGTATAACTCTCTCATCTAATATCGGAATTGAGTAATCTATGCACCAAAACGATCCACTCTTCAGTGGCTTTCACAATATATCACACATCCAGTTTGGATTTCTACAAGATTTTATAAAAATCTTGGAAGTTGATGGCCAGAAACAGCAAACGACCTTCCAGTCTTCTGTTGTATTCCTAAGCCATGTCTTGACATTGGTGTGGGCAACGATCAGCAAGACGAACTCAATCTGCAGCCCTAATCTCTCTTTCATGAGTGTAAGTATGTTTTATAATATCAGGACTGCTGAGATTGACTATTATATAGGCTACAATAGGGACCAGGAGGAGAAATTAGGGTTTGGGCCTCCCATTGGGCATAAGCATCCAAGTTTAACCCTAAACTTATACTTGAATTCAATAATAATAAATCATTCTACTAAAAAAATTTATTGTACTGCCACCCTAATCCCAAATTATGTTTATGGGCTCCTTATTATGAGTCCGTTAATCTCCCCGTGTTTAAGATTTAATGCCCATTAATTAAGTTACTGACAACTCCATTAATTAATATATTTACCGAGAGTAGTACCACTCAACCTTATTATCATGCCGGAATAAATCCACCTGCAGAGTTTACATGATAATCATTATGAGCTCCTCTAGGGGACATCATCAACCAATTTCGCTAGGACTTAGATTCCTTCTGCAATCAACAACACACCATAGAGACAACACCGTCTTCTAACTCACTGAGCATATTGATTTAATAATTAAATCTCACCCATTGATAAATCAAAGAAATAAATACTGGCTTACGTGTCGAGGTTATTGTATAGGGATTAAGAGTACGGACTTCCATAATAACAGAGATCAAGTTCTATTATATAGTCAGTATAAACCGAACGATCTCAACAGCAGTCTTATTCAATACACAAAGTGAACTAGTGCAATTTTATAGTCAAGATAGACTAATGCCAAATCACACTACAACCATTCTGATAGATTGTCCCTTTCTATTTCGATTGTGAATATCTGTTTATACTTTATAAGAAGCCGATAATATGATATTTCGTGTGACGCCGCACACCACATTATCTACAATATAAAGTAAATGGAATTTTGCAATAACTTAATTGCAAATACATGATCACATGATTCTCATTTCAAATAATATCAAAAAATTATTCATACAAAAAGCTAGGCTTTTAGTATACAATCCAACAATATCCCACTTTACTAAAAGACTATGCTGTCATATCTCCTGCCATACATCTGATTACCACTCCCACTACTTGACCATTAAATGCTTTCGCCTTAAGGTCCTTGTAAAAGGATTACAAGGTTATCATCTGATGTAATCTAGGCGACAACAACCTTTCCCTCATTGTACGATTTCTCGTGTCAGGTAGTACTAGCTATCAATGTGTTTAATTTCTTTATGGACTTGTGATTTTTTCAAGTTTGCAACTGCACCATTATTATTGCAATAAATTTTGACAACCTTGGACAAACTCCAAATCACATCTAAGTCCATTACGAAGTTTCTAGAACCATACAGATACTTTGGCCGCCACAAGACTCCAATATTATTCTCTTTCCATGATGGAGTCTGAAATACATTTCTATATGACACTCCTCCATGCTATGGATCTACTTCCATTAAACACATAACCTTGAGGTGGATTTACTGCCATCCCTTTGTTTTGAAAAACCCGAATCTAAGTAACCGCCAAGAAGTAATGAATTATTCTGGTTAGCTTACATATAATTTTCAGTCCTCTTCAGGCACTTCAAATATGTCTTACCATAATTCAATATTCTTGTTCCGGGTTACCTTGATACTCACCGACTATGCCATTGACAATACAGATATCCAATCCCGTGCATAGCATTCTTTAGATTAAGCTTCCTTATTCGCCGAAGCATAAGGAATTGCCTTAATCTATTATTGGAAAGAACCAGCTGTATTCCATTGTATTTATTCCTTAATTGCTTGATTAGATTAGATTTTAATTATCTAAATTAGGAGAATATGCAAGAGTAAAATTAGGGGTAATTGTCATTTTTTTCCTATATTATGCCATGAGATTGGCTCACATAATGGTATATAATTCTGACCTAGTAATGAAAATTCTCAAAGAAGAATATTCCAAACACACCAGTCTTGTTTCATGGCATCAGAGCCTGGTCGGTACTGGTGAAAAAAAAGAGAGGGTGTGAGAGTGTAGTAACCAACCAATATGAGTTCAACAACAGATGTGTCCTCAAGCACAACAGCCTAGACGACTCAAGGGGCTGGTTCTGGTTCTGGTTTTATGCCATCCTCATATGATAGTCATTCCCTACAAATTACGCAGCACAAGCTAAATGGCCAGAATTTTAGAGAGTGGTCTAAATCTGTACTACTTGTCATCAAAGGAAGGGAAAAGGCTGGGTATTTAACCAGTGTAATAACAGCCCCAGTTGAAATTGCACCAAACTATGACACTTGGGAGGCAGAGAACTCGATTATTATGGCAAGGCTTATTAATTCGATGGAGCCAAGCATAGGATGGACTTATCTATTTTACAAGAAAGCCAAGGAGATTTGGGAACAGTTCAAGACATTTACTCTGATCTTGAAAACACATCTCAGTGTTTTGAGATTAGATCAAAAATCCAAAACATTAGATAAGAGAATCTAACTGTTACGGATTATTATAATTCTCTAATGGAATTATGGCAGGAGATGGACCAATTTTATGAGATAGGTTGGGCGTGTCCAACAGACAGTGAAAAGTTCAAGAAGATGCTCAAAAAAGAGCGTACTTTTGATTTTTTGCAGGGACTAAATCCAGATTTGGATGAGGTTCGTGGGAGACTACTTGGAATGAAGCCTTTTCCAAGTCTTCGAGAGTCCTTTGCAGATGTTGGAAGAGAGAAAAGTCGGAGGTGGGTGATGATGAATCCTCCAAGCCAAGATTCATCTCCCTTGGATACACGGAGTTCTGCTCTTGTGGAAAAAAGAGAGGTGGTGATCATTGGCCTCAAACCAAGAATAAGGTTTGGTGTGATCATTGTAACAAACTGTATCATACCCGAGAGACATGTTGAGATCTGCATGGAAAACCAGATGGGTGGAAACCAAGGAAGCAACATGGGGCTTCAAAATTTGCAAATTTGGCTGAGGCAGACCTTGGAAAGGCAGCTACTCTGAATCTTCCAACAGAGCAGGTGGAATTAATAAAGCAAAAGTAAATCGAATGGCTGCAGCAAATCCTCAATCAAACTGAGATTTCCAAGGTGATAATAGTCAAAATTCAAAGAATACAACTGCTGCCATGGCACACGCAGGTAATATAAGTCAAACTTTTATGTCAATGTCACAAAAAACAGATTGTTGGATTGTGGACACAGGGGTATCAGATCACATGACAGGAACAATTGAAGTATTTGAAAGTTATGGCTAGTGCAATGGTGAGATTAGTGTATGGGTTGCTGATGGGAAAAAGTCACCTGCTGTTGGAAGTGGCACGGTTTGCCTACCAAATGTCATATTGAAATCAGTTTTATATGTGCCAAAGTTAACTTATAATCTCTTATCAGTTAGTAAGTTAACTAGAATATGGATTGTGTTGTAACCTTTTATCAAACTCACTGTGAATTTCAGAACCATTCTTCGGGGAAGATGATTGGAATTGCTGAGAAGAAAGATGGTCTATACTTCTTCCTAGGAGAAAAGTCATTCAATAAAAACAAGCATCAGAATAAAATGTCAATGTCAGTGGTTTCTAATTCTAATGTTATGTTATGGCATCAAAGGTTGGGACACCCAAGCTTTCCTTACATGAAACATTTGTATCCTCATCTTTTTCTCAATAAAGAACAAAGTTTGCTTCAGTGTGAGCATTGTGTCCTAGCAAAACAGCCATGAGTCAGTTACCCAGTACACACATATAAACATTTTAAACCTTTTCAAACTATTCATAGTGATATTTGGGGTCCATCTAGGACAACTAACCTGACCAAAACACACAGGTTCATCACTTTTATAGATGATCATACTAGAGCCTGTTGGGTATACCTAATGAAAAACAAATATGAGCCCTTTATCCTATTCAAACAATTTCATAAATTTATTCAGAACGTATTTCAATCTAATATCCAAGTTTTTTGAACAGACAATGGGTGGGAATATTTCTCAAATGAGTTTGTCCAATATTTGGGAGAAAATGGAATACACCATCAAAGTTCCTGTATTGACACACCCAAACAAAATGAGATTGCAGAGAGAAAAAACCGTCATTTGTTAGAAGTTTTACGTTCAATTATGTTCACAAACTCAGTTCCTAACTCATACTGGGGGGAGACCATTCTCACATTTGCATACTTAATAAATCATTTGCCATCAAAAACATTGAGTTTTAGGACTCCTCTAAGCATTCTACTTGATCACTTCCCAAAAGTCAACCTATTCAATTCTCTTACTCTTAGAGTATTTAGATGCATTGTCTTTGTCCACAACAAACAACCAAACCGAAGCAAACTTGACCCTAGAGCTCATAAGTGTGTTTGTAGGATATTCTCCTACTCAAAAAGGATACAAGTGTTATTCTCCGTTTCTGAAGAAATTTTTTGTTTCATGTGATGTAACCTTTTTTGAAGATAAATCCTTCTATCCCAACAGCCTTCTCCAGGGGGAGAGATCTACTGAAGAAGGCCATTGGGATCCTACAATCTCCCTCCAAATATCTCAAGAAGTCTTACCCTTGAGTCACACAAATTTTGAAATTTTCGTCCACTCAGGATCTGGAAATATTGTGCCTCTTTCTTCCACCGAAGAGATTCCAGTTACTACCCACAATCTCAATCTTAGCCATCCTGTCCTAAGTCATGAGAAAGAATTACCTCTAGAAAAACCACTTCAAACTTACTCTCGTAGGCAAAAAGCACCTCAGCAAGACCAATTATTGAACCAAGAATCGGAACCAAATGAAGCAAGTGATTTAGATCTGCCAATTGCACTGCGGAAGAAGGTAAGGACATGCACCAAACATCCCATATATAATTTCTTAACCTACAGAAAATTGTCTCCTGGATTTAGAGCCTTTACAACAAAGATTGACAATGTTGAAATTCCAAAAAATATTCACGAGGCACTAAAGAATCTAAAATGGGAGAAAGCGGTGCATGAAGAAATGAGAGCTTTGCAAGCAAACCAGACATGGGAGATAGTTGGTTTGCCCAAAGATAAGAAGATGATTGGTAGCAAGTGGGTATTCACGTTAAAGTACAAAGCAGATGGTGAAATAGAGAGGTATAAAGCTCGATTGGTGGCACAAGGCTTTACACAAACATATGGGATTGATTATGAAGAAACTTTTGCTCCGGTAGCAAAGTTGAACTCTATTAGAGTACTTTTGTCTCTTACAGTGAATCTAGATTGGGAACTACATCAGTTCGACATAAAGAATGCCTTCTTAAATGGCAATCTGGATGAAGAGGTATACATGAAGATTCTTCCTGGATTTGAGTCTAAAGAAGAACAAGTTAAAGTGTGCAGATTGAAAAAATCTTTGTATGGTTTGAAGCAGTTTCCACGTGCGTGGTTCACTAAATTCAGCTCAACTCTCACTCAACTTGGGTATAATCAAGGAAAGGCTGACCATACAATATTTGTGAAGATTGGAGAAACTGGAAAGAAGGTCATTCTCATCATATATGTTGACGACATCATATTAATAGGAGATGATAGTGCTGAAATATATATGCTTAAGGATAAACTGAAAAGAGTATTCGAAGTTAAAGATTTAGGGCCCCTAAAGTATTTTATTGGTATGGAGGTTGCAAGGAGTAAACAAGGTATCTTCATTTCTCAAAGGAAGTATACTCTGGACTTGCTAAAGGAGACTGAAAAACTAGGGTGCAGACCTGTGGGCACACCGTTGGAAAAGAATTGAAAAAGCAAGATTAAAGAAAAAGAGCATTCTGAGGACATAGGGAGATATCAAAGGTTGGTTGGAAAATTGATATATTTGTTCCTAACTCGGCCTGACATCTCGTATGTTGTAAGTTTAGTAAGCCAGTACATGCACTCACCTACTACTAGACACATGGAGGTAGTAAATCATATCTTGAGGTATCTCAAAGGTGCTGTAGGAAAATGATTGATTTTTCTTAAGAATGAGAGTAGAAAAATTGAAGGATTTATCGATGCTGATTGGGCTGGAGGAGAGGATTGCAAGTCCACCTCCGGGTATTGTACCAAGCTGTGGGGTAACTTAGTTACTTGGAGAAGTAAAAAACAAACAGTAGTGGTAAGAAGTAGTGTAGAAGCTAAATTTCGTGCAAATGGACAGGGAATTTGTTAAGTTATATGGTTGGATAGATTGTTACAATACTTGAGAATCACTGCTTGCTTTCCTACTAAATTATATAGTGACAGCAAATCTGCCATTATCATAGTGAACAATCCAATTCAGCATGATCGAATGAAACATGTCAGAATTGATCAAAGTTTTATTAAAAATGAATTAGAGGAAGGAAGCATTGACTTATGCTACATCCCTACTCAAGCACAAGAGGCAGATGTTCTAACTAAAAGTTTACCAAGGCTGAATCATGAAAGACTTCTTGTCAAGCTCGGAATGCAAGACATCTATTCTTGAGCCTGAGGGGGAGTGTTGGAAAGAACCAGCTGTATTCTATTGTATTTATTCCTCAATTTCTTGATTAGATTAGATTTTAATTATCTAAATTAGGAGAATATGCAAGAGTAAAATTAGGGGTAATTGTCAATTTTTTCCTATATTATTCCATGAGATTGACTCACATAATTGTATATAATTCTGACCTAGTAATAGAAATTATCAAGGAAGAATTATTTCAAACACACCAGTCTTGTTTCATCTATTTTATCTTCTTTTGTTTCAAGACACATTTCCTTAGATAAAGGCACATGCTAAAACGAGTAAGGATTGTATCATTTTATGAAGCTTGAGACAAGCACAACATCCTATCTTGTGATCTTTATCACTATGATCGCATGGATATATTTTGCTTCTCTTAAGTCCTTTATTTCATACGACTTTATTAACCATACCCATACGCCCGACAATACTCTTTTATTGTCTCCAATGAGCAAGATACCATCTACGTATATACAAGAAATACCACCATGTTTCTGCCACTCTTTTCAACACGCAAGATCCATCCGAGCATTGATTAGATCCATATGACTGGATTTCCTAATCAAAACGAATGTTTCACGATCTTGAAGCTTGTTTTAGTCCATCGATGGACACTTTTAAGCTTACACTCTAAACGTTCTTAGCTATATGCAATGAATCATTCTGCTTGCTTCACATAGATATTTTCCTCAAGACTTCCAATCAGGAATTCAGTCTTGACATCTATTTGATGTGCCTCATAATTAATATGAGCAGCAATAAATAAAAGAATTGGGATCGACATAATGTGATCGATCCTTTTTTTAATTTTGTAGAGCTACTTCCAATGGTTTTACACCATTTAGTTGTCCTACAAGCTCCCAGATTTAATTTCAGAAAATATTACAACTTGCTAAGATTCCGCATTTTGATCTTGTAGTTCTTTGTCGTATTCATGGGTCGATTTCATGTTTACTAGGGACTAAGTCTCACGACTCTCCAAAAACATAAATCTATTCGGTTGTAAAACAACCCACCCACTACGAAAAGGCGCTACATGCAATTGTGTATCAAATGTGACACGCGATGCAATTTACTTATGGTATATCCTCTTGTATTCTTGGTACTATATTTTGTGTTTCCCTTCTCACACCTTAAGAACATTTTATACATGGCTATGTGATTTATTACATAGTCCCTTTCCAAAATCTAGTGTTCGTGTTAACAATCACTTTCTGATCTTTTGGACTATTTAAATAAGCCATCCTTCATTTTTCTTGGATATCCCACAAATAGACAAACATTTAACATGCTGTTTCTAAGGTTTACCCATAAAATGAATTTAGTAATTCCAAATAATTCTTCATCTATCTAACCATTTCCATGAGAGTCTTATTCCTTCTTTCCAACACACCATACAGTTGGGGTTTTGCCCGGTGTAATTGACTTGGGATTCAATCCCAATCTCTGATTATCAGCTTCTAAACTATCCTAAGAGGTACTCGCCACCACGATTTAAATCGTAATAACTTAATATATTTTCCATGATGCTTCACTGCATTAGTCATGTACTTCTTGAATTAATCATAATACTTAGACTTGCAGTGCATCAAATAAATATATCTTGTTCCTAGAATAATCTTCGAATATTCATAAACACCTCTCGCTGGGATAATCTTAGGATCGCTTAAATCAGAATGAACCATTTCCAACATATCTTTTCATGGCTCTATACCCCTTTGCCTTGTATAGGCAATTTGATCATTTTCACTTCTAAGTAAGACTCACAAGTTCGATAGTTTCCACTTCAAACAAACCTAACGGTCCATCGGCTATCAACTTTTGAATCGTACTTAAGTAAAATGATCTAGTCTTAGATGCCAAAAGTATGTTTAGTTCATCACCGAAAGTTCCTTTCTCTTACTAAGATTAGAAGATGCATTATTAATTACTATTTGTTGCATTCGTGAGATAAATATGATTTTAGAGTGTACAAATTATCACTAACGTACCACAATAGATTATAGCTTCATCCTTCATTATAATGACTATGTCATTTAAATGCAATAGAGTATCCATCCGTAAAACATAGAAATCGAAATAAAAATTATTTCTATGAAAACGTGCGTAAAGATAATTTCTCAAAATCAATCGTTTATTCATATCATAAGATAAATAAACAACTCCCACTGCAACAACCACTACTCTCGTAGTTTACCCATATACTCTATAATCTCATCATCACTTAGTTGCAGGCTAGTGATTCCGGTATTTACACACTACGTGTCAGTAAACTCCATCACTAATCACGCTTCAACAACTAGTAAATAAGATACTATCCTTGTTCACATCTTGATGAAATTGGTTTTCTTTCGTCACATGTTTTGTCAGAAGTTTTCCACCGTATACAACTTCTTGTAATTCGGGAGAAACTTGCTCAAAATGTTAAGGCAAACTATGAAAATAAATTGAGCTAGGTTTCCCCTTCAATTTCTATTTCAAGTATTTCCAATTCATTCATCAAGTTAACCATGACCTCTTGCCTTTCTAACTTACTCAAGTATCCAAAGAGTTTCATGAGGCCATCATATTTCTATAAACCTCTCACCTCTTCGCTAAAGACTTAAATAGGCATCAGAAGGCATCCTTAGTGAGAAAATATTTTAATTTTCTTAAGCAGTAAGAATTAAAAAAATATTCTTTTCTAATCATTTATTTTGGACAAGTAAATATATTTTCTTTCAGTTAACAATAAGCGAAATAAATTATTCAAAAATTAAAAAAATGAAATAAATAAATACGACGATCAAACTCTTCAAATTTAAATTTTATATTGATTCCCTCAATAAACAATATAAAATAAATTCACCGATATCTCAAGTACCGTGAATTTGCATGCCACGTTAGTGTGGAGGTATACAAACCCTAACATTCGCAAGAGAAGGTTTTACCCATTAATTCCATACGTCATAATTAACCTTATGACTCAATGATTAATAGTCGGTTGTCCTTTAGCCATACAATTTAATAGCAGTGACTCCGTTGGGGAGGATACATATTAATTGCACCTAAGTGTATATCATTATTTGATACAAGTACGTTACCCAAGTTTGTGTGTGTTACTGTTGGAGAAGTCCACATGCCCTCAAATAATTTTCTTTAACCATCAATTATTAATTTGTACCAGTGATCCGCAAATAAAACTCATCCATTGGGGAGGAAGGCACTATAGCCGACTCATAAGCTTACTAGCATCACATTATAAATAATAATTATTTAATAAAATTTATTCCAGTGATCCGCAAATAAATCTCATCCGTTGGGAAGGAAAGCACTAAAACCGACTCATAAGCTTACTTGCATCACTTAATAAATCAACAATGGAGGCCGTGGGATCATGACCAATCCCTCTCCCACTTAATTATTTAATGAGAGGGGTTTTGCATGCATACAATATAATAGATATAATTATACAAATAATCATGTTATTATTACGGCAAATAAGACATTAAATTAAATAGCATAAAATTCCAAATATATAATAATAATTGGCAAATAAAATAATTATATCAATTATATATAAGGAAATAAATAAAAATTGCCAAATATGGAAGGACTTGGTCAACAAGCTTCAAGAAATTAAACAAGAATGACTTGCACTACAAGTTAGTTAAGAAACTTGGACCACAAGAATCCAACTCTACACGAATTCACAGCCATCCAGAAACAGCTGCCCGCTCCAGCGCCACTCCAGCCTGGCCATTCTGCCAGAAAACTCAGCTGGCCGCCGGTTAGGTCAGTCCGTTAGGCCTATGCTCAACGTCGTGTCCAGCAGCCTTGCATCGTGCGGCTATCGCCTGAAGCAGCACCACTCCAGCTGTGTCAAAACCCACCGGAAGACTGCTTTCGCCGTCTGCTGCTGGCATGCCTTTCCGACAGCGGCTACCAGTCGTAACTCCTCAACAAGCAGGTGCCAGCCATCGGCGGCGATGATGCGTAGCGGAGGCACAAGCTTCCCGCCGATCGTACAAAACTCCCCGCTAGGCCATCATCTACTTACAGTCGCCGAAAATAGCCGTCGTGCAATGTCACATGCCAGCAAAAAACTCGCCCATTGTTCGTCGAACTGCCACACACCATCCAGTCGACTCACGTTGTACAATCGCCTTTCTCCAACATGCAGTCGCCGCAAGCAACCCGTCAAAACCATGGCCGATTTCCTGTTCTGCCAGAAATTAAAGATTACGCCCGGCAATAGCAGACCACTGGGCGCTACCCAGCAACTCCTATCGCCAACCACTGTGATTTGTGAACCCGCCAGCAGTCATGATCCACCGTCATGCACGAAAGCCATTCATCAGACTTAACGACATGACCCGGTCAGAACTCGCTTGGGACTCGCCCAAATCCGCTGCAGTCCCGACCGGAAGACTCACTAGGTCCGATCGAAATCACTACCTGGTTCGATCGAGACCTCGCCCTGCCCGTCGCTGAACTCTGCCTGAAACGAGTCGCGAGCACCGGGATTTCACTCAAACTTTGTCCAACTGCAGCAGCTAGATAACGCAGCATCCCTGATCAACTGTGCTGCAACGATCCGTACCATCCATCGCCGGCCAGCCTGATCATCGCTAAGCGGCGATCGCCTGCGATCTATTCCAACAGTTTTCCACATTGGAAATTGTACTCGCCGGCATCGCGCCAGCCGCGAGAACCGCCTGGCCGTCCAGCTATGGAGTTCCATTGTCGTTCCCTGCCAGCTACAGACTCGATCAGAATCACCTAGACCCGATCACAAAAACATGGCAGACTCGCCCCAAACTTCATCCTGCCTTGCGGAGGTGCCATCAGTGGCCTTAGTGTCATATGATATGTGGCCTAGGCCCGGCATCCCATGCCGCAACCTCTTGACACCACTGCGCTGTCCGGGCAGCCCCCATCTACCAACAGACGCGTCGTCCTTTCATCTGATTTCAACCACTGCTTCCACCACTAATCACCACCGGCGATCAGGTGTGTTGCCGTTCAAACATCGCTGCCTTCCAACGGCCAACCGCCACCGTGCCACCATCCAACCTTATCACCGTGGTGGTGTGTGTGTGCCATGACAACGTAGCTTTCACCATAGCAAGGTCGATCATCCGGGCGGTGATTGTGTGAGTGATGTCGTGCAAGTCGGGTTCCAACAAGTCCAAGAATAAACCCTAAGTTCTAGCACCACGTTATTCACTCAAACCCTAGCCTAATGTGTCATGTTTATCCTTAGAACCTATGCTCTGATACCAATTATTGGCATTTGGATCTTTTGGTTAATGTGAACCATTAGGGTTCCATGCAATTCTACACCAGCGAAAGCATAAGTGTAGAATCGAATTACGTTTCACCAAGGTTGATGTAGAGGTTGAATACTCGCCGACAGCCTGCGCAATCTCACGGTTTTGAGCATAACTCTGTCATCCAATTACGGAATTGAGTGATCTATGCACCAAAACGATCATCTCTTTAGTGGCTTTCCACATTATATCACATGTCCAGTTTGGACTTCTACACTATTTTATATAAATCGTTGAATTTGACAGCCAGAAATAGCAAACGACCTTCCACTCTTCTATTGTATTCCTAAGCCACGTCTTGACGTTGGTGTAGACAACGATCTATAAGACGAACTCAATCTGCAGCCCTAATCTCTCTCTCACGAGTTTAAGCGTGTGTTGTGATATCCAGACTACTGAGATTGGCTATTATATAGGCTACAACAGGGATCAGGAGGAGAAATTAGGGTTTGGGCCTCCCATTGGGCTTAAGCATCCAAGTTTAACCCAAAACTTATACTTAAATCTAATAATAATAAATCATTCTACTAAAGAAATATTATTGCACTGCCACCCTAATCTCAAATTACGTTTATGGGCTCCTTCTTATTATGAGCCCGTTAATCTCCCCGTGTTTAAGATCCAATGTCCATTAATTAATTAAGTTACTGACAACTCCATTAATTAATATATTTGTCGAGAGTAGTACCACTCTACCTTATTATAATGCCGGAATAAATCAACCTGCAGGGTTTACATGATAATCATTATGAGCTCCTCTAGGGGACATCACACCATAATGACAACACCATCTCCTAACTCACCAAGCATATTGATTTAATAATTAAATCTCATCCATTGATGAATCAAAGAAATAAATACTGGCTTACGTGTCGAGGTTATTGTATAGGGATTAAGAGTACAAACTTCCATAATAACAGAGATCAAGTTCTATTATATAGTCAGTATAAATCGAATGATCTCAACAACGGTCCTATCAATACAAAAAGTGCACTAGTGCAATTTTATAGTTAAGATAGACTAATGCCAAATCACACTACAACCATACCGATAGATAGTCCCCTTCTATCTCAATTGTGAATATCTGTTTATACTTTATAAGGAGCCGATAATACGATCTTCCGTGTAACGCCGCACACCACATTATCTATAGTATAAAGTAAGTGGACTTTTACAATAACTTAATTGAAAATGTTTGATCACATGATTCTCATTTCAAATAATATCAAAAAATTATTCATACAAAAAGCTAGGCTTTTAGTATACAATCCAACATTAGAAACATAATCAACAGCAAGAAGGATGTAGAGAAATCCATTTGATGAGGGAAAATGTCCCATAAATCGATTCTCAATACATCGAAGATCTCTACAACAATGCTCGACTGAAGTGGCATCTCATCTATATTACTTATGTTTCCCATTCTTTAACATCTATCGCATGTTGCTACATAGGATTTACAATCTTTAAACAAGGTGGGCCAATATAAAGTGGATTGAAGTACCTTTGCTGCAGTCTTTTAAGCTCCAAAGTGCCCCCCATTAGGTTGTGCTTGAAAAAAATATAAAAAACTCTCCATCTCCATCTCAGGCACACACCTACGGATGATAGAATTCGTACAAATCTTATAGACGAACATATCATATCATATAAAAGTTTCAACATCTCTCTTGAACTTGGCAAGTTGGTACCTATTGAGACCCTTAAGAATTTCACCTGATGCAATGTAATTCACATAATCAGCGTACCATGGATCCATTCCTGGAGCAGCGACTACACAAGCTTTCTCCCCTTGTTCAGCAAACACCACCATAATCTTCTCTTCTGGGAACATCTCTTCTATGTATTCAAATGAATCATCACTATGCTCCCTTGTCTCTAACCTTGATAGGTGACCCGTCAACCCATTCTCTATTCCTTTCTTATCTTGGATCTCCATACCAAACTCTTGCAGAAGAAGGATCCATCTAATGATCCTTGGCTTTGCTTTCTTTTTCTCCATCAAATACTGGATAGGAGAATGATCCGTGCACACTACAGTCTTCATGCCAACCAAATACAGTCGAAACTTATTGAATGCATACACAACAGTTAAAAAATCCTTTTTAGTGATAGTGTAGTTCTTTTGTGTTGCATCGAAAGTCTTACTCGCATAGTAGATGGTGTAGAACTTCTTTTCTCTTAACTGCCCAAGAACCACTCCAGGTGTTAAATCACTTGCATCACACATAAGTACAAACGGTTGAGTCCAATCTGATATGATCAAGATAGGTACAGTAATAAGCGCATCTTTCAAAACCTGAAAAGCTGATAGACATTCATCATCAAAGTTAAAAGGAACATCCTTTTCAAGTAAGTGAGACAAGGGCTTGGAGTATTTTTAGAAGTCTTTGATAAATCTTCTATAGAATCTGGTGTGTCCAATGAAGGACCGCACTCCCTTCTAATTAGTAGGTGGTGGAAGCTTCTCAATCGCCACCACCTTAGCTCTATCAACCTACAATCCTTTGACTGAAGCATGATGCCCTAGAACAATCCCATCTCTCACCATGAAGTGGTACTTCTCTCAATTCAAGACGAGATTATTTTCTTGACAACTTTTCAAAATAGTAGATAAGTTAGACAAACAAATATCAAAGAAGGAACCAAACATAAAAAACATCATCCATAAATACCTCCATGATCTTTTCTATCAACTCGTCAAATGGCCATATAGCATTACACAATCTAAAAGGCATTTTTCTAAAAGTAAAGGTTCCATAAGGGCAAGTAAAAGTAGTCTTTTCTTGATCTTCAAGTGCAATAATAATTTGATTATAACCCAAGTACCCGTCCAAGAAGCAATAGAAGTCATACCCTGCTAAACGGTCTAACATTTGATCCATGAAAGGAAGAGGGAAGTGGTTTTTGCATGTATTTTCATTCAATTTCCTGTAATCTGTACACACAAGTGTTTGAATATTTTTAACTCACGAGCAAGAATACTCGTTTTTTGTAGAAATATACCCCAAAGAATAAAATTATCGAACCCACAAGGAGTTTAAATTTAGATTGAAAGAATGCATTAGCTCGTTTTTTTATCATTTTTATAAGGGACTAGAAACAATTAAAGTGCCTTAAGATTCATTTTATTATGCAAAAGGAAAAGACGAGATAGAAATTTGATTAGAGTCGATCACAAATGTATCCAAAGCTCCCTCTCGGGTTACTAAGGTTTTAGATCTCCTAGAGACTCCCAAACGCACCTAGGATCGATGCCCAACACTAACCCCTTCCATCTAGGTACTAATTAGTCTCTAAATCTCCCTTAAAAGATACTATATAGAGGTAATTCTCCCTTTGTGTGTACTAAGGCTAACGAATGGATTGGTTCCTCTCATCGGGTTCAAATATTCTCTCGGTCAAACCTAAACCCAATGTCCTCTCATGCTATTTCTAATACTTTGGAGGTCGTCTCCGTCTCACCCCAAGCAATATCCACATGAATTAATATAATGACACTTAATGAACATAAGCAACAAATTAACCAACAATCCATTAAATTAACATGCTACCTGATGAGTGATATTCTCACCTAGATTTTAGTGTCTTTTTACGTGTGTTTTCTTGTATTTTTATCCGTATTCATGTGTTATTTGGCTGTGTTTTGTGTTTTCATTGAAATGTGTGTGAATGAGATTAAACGTATGATTTTCATTGGATGCTAGACATGGTAAGAAAGACGTAGAAAAAAGCAGATCTCAACTCGGAGTTAAAACGAGGGAGAACGAGCCAAAAGAGTGAAGGAAATAGGGCAGCAGCAACACGGCTGGCCGTGTCGGGTGCACGAGTCGTGTCGCAGCACATGACCCATGTAGCCAACACGGGCCTGTAAAGAGAGGCCGTGCGGAAGCATCAATTCACCCAACACGACCACCTTATGGCCGTGTTGCAGCACACGACTCGTGCTGTGTAAAAACCTGTAAAATATCAGAATCCTTCTAGAAGCTTCCAAGGGCAATACTTCAATATTTGATCAGATTTTTTCGAAGGGTACTCCTACACCTAGATCACACACCATTTCCTCCATTTTACACCATCATCTTCATCCATTCTTCATTCATCCATCCACAATTGATCTCCTCCATCAAATCCACCATCCAAGTGGTCAAGGAAGCAAGGGAGAGTGAAGATTGCAAGAAGGAGAAGGAGATCTCCATTGAAGGACTTCAAAGGTGGAATCTAATTCTAATTTTTGTGAATTTCTTTATAGTTTGATCATGGAATTTGTAGATTCAATTATCTATGTTGATTTCTCTAAGACTATGATAGGCTAATCTCCTTTGTGAGATTAACTCCATGATTGGTGTTGGATAATTTAATTTTTATGCAATTTGATTTTAATCTTGAATGGGCTTTGTGTATTTCTATCATTGAATGTTGATTGCTTGATGTATATGATGATATGTGTGACTAATTGTCATGGGCATGTGAGTAGATTGAGAAATCAATTATATGTTAAAGATAGTTCATTGAATCATTTCATCATACACTTCATGTGCATTAATTTAGAATGAGATAGAGATATCCTTCTAGATTTAGAACCATTTGATGGAACATTTGATTAGCTTAATCGAGAGATTGGTTGATTAGGTGAGGAGACCAAACCCATTAGTGAATTCATAGTACCTTAAAAGGGAATATTGCCTATGATTTAGTACCTTATTAGGGAACCCGTAGAGTAATTAGTACCTAGTGGGAGGTGTATGTTTTGGTCACGATCCTATGTGCTTTTATAAGTCTTATTGAAGGCCTACATCCTATCCATCTCGAGAGAGAGTTTAGGTGGAATTAGTTATCGCTCCTATGCCTTGTCCATGAGAGATTAGAATTAATTGCATAATTTCTTTATTGTCTATGCCATGATTGTAGTTAATCTCATCCTTGCATCATTTGGAACCCATTTATTCTTGCTTTTATTTATTTATTTCGTGCATTAGTTTCATTGCATTTATTTGCAAGCTATCCATTCCATTCCGTCGTCCTTATAAAATCACGATAAACTTGAGATCGCTTAAACTCTAGTACCTTCCTCCATGTGGTTCGATAAATTTTTTAATTGGTCATCCCGACTACAAAATGACCAATCAAATGGCGCCATTTCCGGGGAGGTAATGGTCACTAGTAGTTTGACGAAGGATTGTTTAGAGTGGTCTTAATAAGGACATTTATTTTTATTTTTGCATCTTATTTTTGCTTTAGAAAATTTGTTCAAAATTTTCTTTCTTTTATAGGTGCATACCTTGAGAAGGAAGAAGAAGGAGAACAAGCCCAAAAATATGAGCTCTATGGATATTCTTCGTGATTTGGTGAATAGAAGAGCTCATTCCACTATGAAAACACAAAGAAATTTTCAAGGATTTCAAATGCCAAATTGTGAGCCTAATTTGCAACCAGATTATGGAGTACAAGATATGCAATTCCAATAACAAGGTTATGAGAATTTTGGAGTCCCTCATCAAATGCATCAAGAAGTATACCCTCAAGATATGGAAGATGTTTTTCAAGAAAATTTTTCTATATATCAAGAAGGAAATCAGCAACAACTATGGAGAAATTTTCAAGACTCCAACACCTCTGATTCCACCCAAAATGACCACATAGCGATGCTTGGAGAAAAGTTGTTTGATATGGTTATAGATCGATTAGAAGAGGGGAGGAAGTCTAATCAAGTGTGGATTGATAGAATTGGAAACTTGTGTGAAACGATGATGAATACAATGGTAGCATTCAATGCTAAGTTGAATTCATTGGAGCACTAAGTAAGTCAAATCGTGTCAATTGTGGAGAGACTTCAAGAAGAGAACAAGCCTTCTACCTCCGGAATGAAAAGTGAATGCATAGTCATTAAGGATCGGAACGAGGCTAGTTTGGGGGTTGATGAGGTTATGAAGAAAAGAAGAGAAAGGGTGCCTAAGTGGGTGAAAGCTAAAGAGTTGAAAGAAGAGTTGAAGGGGGAATTTGATAGATTTGTCGAGTCTCTTGAAGTGATGGTTGAGAAAGTAAAGCTTCGAAACCAAGAGGAGATTCATGTCCTTATGGAAGAAAAGAAGCCTCCGGAAACTAAGATTACAAACGATACCCCACACAAGCCTAAACATTCTCATTCTATTGAAATTTCAAATTCTCTTAAGAACTTCCATGATTTTATTGATAAAAATTTGTTTGGTGATTGTAGGAAAAAGGTTGCAAGAGGGCATCAACACTTCTCAATGCCCGAATTTTTACCGGAGGATGTGGTTGAAGTTCAAAATGCATATAAGGCCCCATGGAAAAAGTGAAACAAGTGAAAATGACCATTCCTTGTGAAGAACTCCTTCGGAGAACAATTGCTTGAGTTATTTAATAAGAAGGAAAACGTTCTTGTGGTTGAATGAGAGGGCACAAGGCACTACTTCAAGAAGAAACCTATGATAGTTCCTAAAGACTATTCAAGACCACCATGAGCTAAAGACTATCGTCCGCCTTGAAGATGTTAAACTTAGTGCTAGATGGGAGGCAACCCATCATTATCTTTATTGTTTTATTTAGTGCTTTAAATAAGGATTGTAGATTTGATATTGTTTTGTAATTTTGGTTTGTAGGTTGATTGTGCTCGTGAGGAAGATGCGTATTGGAGATACGAATAGTGCTTAATTTGAAGTGTATATGTAAGTCACACCACTTTTTACAAACTTAACTCGAAACTCTTGTTTCAATTTAAGTTTGGGGGGATATGGCGTGGTGTGACATACTTTGTTTTGAAGGCATATACTTTTCGTGTTTTTGGGCTAATTTTAAAATTTTTCTCATGAGTATTTGTATGATTTTGGTACGTTTGGTTGTGTTGAAATACATGATAATCTATATTTTTAATGATATTGTTGTGCTAATATTTTTTGATGAGTTGTTGAGCATGAATAAAGTATAGTGGAAGCACGAATTGAGCCCGGAGATCAAGTCGAGATTCATTGTGCATTCAATCCGGAAGCCCGTGCCAACTATTTCCACTTCCAAATGCCTTTCTAAGGGAGTTCACTTTACATCTCATCTCTTCTATTTGCTTAGCATAAATTGATTTTGATTTGGATTGATGTGTTAGCATGTTACTTCATTTGTTATGTTGTGGGAGGTTTACTTTTGTAATTTAGGATTTCTTTTCAATCAAGGTTGGGATGTTTGTGAGCTTAATTGATCATGGATGATATGAATGTGTGCTTTATTGTTAATGATGGTGATTTTTGTTTTTGCATGTTATGTGTTTTATTTGTGTCTTGATTGTTGAGTCTTTTCTTATTTGTTTTGTTTGTATTTTTATTCTTGTTTAGGGATTGTCTTGGTGGTTAGTTTTGGGATGTCGTGTGTCATTTTTTGAATGTGAGTGATGACATGTTGTGGTAGTAAGTGATGGCAAGTTATGATTAAGAATCTCTACGCTTTTGAATTGTGACATATTTTACTTAACTTGTTCAATTTTGAGAACAATGTGGTGTAATAAGTTTCTTTAAGTCTAAGCACAAGCTTGTGAGCGTTTGAGCCTCAACCGTGCATACATGGTATTTTTCTTCATGAGTGGATCGATTGAGTTGTGATAAGCTAGAACTTGCTCAAGGACTATAGGAACGAGCCCGATTTATGGAGATTAGTGATATGATCTAAGGACATTCTTGTCATTAATAGTCATTGCCATATATTTTCCTACCATGAACATCATCCTTAGTCAACCACTTTGAGCCTTTAAGCCTATTCTTGTGAATCTAGCACATTACAAGCCTTGATTACCCACATGAGCCTAATATATTTACCCTTTTGTGTGAGTAATTGAGGAGATGATAGCTAGGAAGTTTTGATAATTAAGAAAAAGAAGAAAGGAAATGGTAAACAAGTAAAAAAAAGGATGAAAAGAGCAAAAACAAGAATGTACATGCAACCTCAAAACAAGAAAATGAGCAAAGCAATAACAATATGCTCAAGTACTTAAAAGTCCAAAGAAGGAAGCATAAATCAAAATAAGCACAATCTAAGGAAAGTTGATGATTAGTGCTCGTGATTATCAAAGTTGAGAAAGGAAGAAAGATAAGTGAAGGTATGGAAGAAAGTAGCTGCCTCTTCGATTATTTATACCTGATTAGTCACTCTTTCCTAAATTCTCCCTACAATACCAAAGAGCCTATCATTACATCCTAATTAAAGTCCTTTTTGATCTTTAATGGAAACTTTGGTGATTTGTGAATGTAGTCTATGAGCAAGCTTATAGCGAGTCAAGCTAATCGATTAATGAGTATTGATTTACCTTACCTTAAAGTGTGTTGAGTGAAATTGATATCCCATTGTGAGGCTTGGACTAAAAAGGGACTATATTACACTTTTATTCTCTTTAGATTGAACTTGTTAATTTTTCATGTTATGAGTTTAACGTTGTAGGATGACTTAGCATAAATTATAATTCTTATTGCTATCGATGTGTTATTACTTATGTTCATTTTAGTCTTTTCCTAGGTGAAAATTTTTCTTCTCTTGGTTTATCATTTTCGTTGTTCGGGGACGCACAACACTTTAAGTTTGGGGGTGTGATGAGTGATATTTTCACCTAGATTTTAGTGCCTTTTTATATCCATATTCGTATTATTTTATCTGTATTCATGTGTTATTTGGTTGTATTTTGTATTTTTATTGAAATGTGTGTGAATGAGATTAAACATAGGAAAAAGCAAATCTCAACTCGGAGTTGAAACGAGGGAGAACGAGCCAAAACAGTGAAGGAAATAGGGCAGCAGCAACTTGGCTGGCCGTGTTTAGTGCACGAGTCGTGTCGCAGCATACGACCCATGTAGCCAACATGGGCCTGTAAGGAGAGGCCGTGCGGAAGCATCAATTCACCCAACACGGCCACCTTATGGCCGTGTTGCAGCACACGACTCGTGCTGTGTAAAAACCTGTAAAAAAATCATAATCCTTCTAGAAGCTTCCCAAAGGATATAAATACTCAATACTTCAATATTTGATCAGATTTTTTCGAAGGGTTTCACTCCTACACCTAGATCACACACCATTTCCTCCATTTTACACCATCATCTTCATCCATTCTTCATCCATCCATCCACACTTGATCTCCTCCATCAAATCCACCATCCAAGTGGTTAAGGAAGCAAGGGAGAGTGAAGATTGCAAGATGAAGAAGTAGATCTCCATTGAAGGACTTCAAAGGGGGAATCTAATTCTAATTTTTGTGAACTTCTTTATAGTTTGATCATGGAATTTGTAGATTCAATTTTCTATGTTGATTTCTCTAAGACTATGATAGGCTAATCTCCTTTGTGAGATTAGCTCCATGATTGGTGTTGGATAATTTAGTTTTTATGAAATTTAATTTTAATCTTGAATGGGCTTTGTATATTTCTATCATTCAATGTTGATTGATTGATGTATATGATGATATGTGTGATTAATTGTCATGGGCATGTAATTAGATTGAGAAATCAATTATATGTTTAGGATAGTTCATTGAATCATTTCATCATACACTTCATGTGCATTAATTTAGAATGAGATAGAGACGTCCTTCTAGATTTAGAACCATTTGACGGAACATTTGATTAGCTTAATCGAGAGATTGGTTGATTAGGTAAGGAGCCCAAAATCATTAGTGAATTCATAGTACCTTAAAAAGGAATATTGTCCATGATTTAGTACCTCATTAGGGAACTCGTAGAGTAATTAGTACCTAGTGGGAGGTGTTTGCTTTGATCACGATCCTATGTGTTTTTAGTAGTCTTATTGAAGGCCTACATCCTATCCATCTCGAGAGAGAGTTTAGGTGGAATTAGTGATCGCTCCTATGCCTTGTCCATGAGAGATTAGAATTAATTGCATAATTTCTTTATTGTCTATGCCATGATTGTAGTTAATCTCATCCTTGCATCATTTGGAACCCATTTATTCTTGCTTTTATTTATTTATTTATTTTGTGCATTAGTTTCATTGCATTTATTTGCAAACTATCCATCCCATTCCATTGTCCTTATAAAATCACAATAAACTTGAGATCGCTTAAACTCTAGTACCTTCCTCCCTGTGGTTCGATAAATTCTTTAATTGATCATCCCGACTACAAAATGACCAATCAACAGCCATCTTGTGGCCGTGTTGCAGAGCACGACTCGTGTTGTGTAAAAAGCTGCTAAAATTTTAGAACCTTCTAGAAGCTTCCCAAGGGGTATAAATACCCAATAATTCAACATTAGATGAGAGATCCGAAATTCACAATCCTGCACACACCTCACACACCATTTCTTCCATTCCACACCATCATCTTCATCCATTCTTCATCCTTTGGATCTACCATAATCCCACCATCAATTTCTACATCCAAGTGAAGGAAAAGGATCAAGGAAGAGAGAAAAGTGCAAAGAATGGAAGGAGGTCACCATTGAAGATAGATCAAGGGAGTTTCCATTCAATCTTTGTATTAAACCTCATAGTTTTATCATGATTTGTAAGGATTTAATTGTCTATGTTAATTTCTTTATAAATATGGTAGGCTAATCTCCCTTGTGAGATTAGCAACATAAAAGTTGTTAGATAATTTTTGGATTTGTGTATTTGAATTCATATGTTGATTGGATCTATGGTTTTCTATCATTGATTATTAATTGCTTGATTTGTATTGATGATTTGTCTGTTTAGTTGTTCTAAATATGTGGTTAGTTTGAGAAATCAATTATGTGCTTAGGATAATTGAGTGAATCATTTCATCAACCACTTCATGTGCATTATAAATTGTAAAGAGATTGAGAAATCCTTTAGAATTTAGAACCCTTTGATAGAACATATGATTGGTTTGATCGAGAGGTTGATTAATCATGTGAAGGGACTCTCATTTAAAGCTTAGTACCTAGGCAGAATTGTTTGAGTGAGAACCAACTCATTGAGCTATATTTAGAACCATATCCTATCCATCTTGAGAGGGAGTTTAGGTGATATTAGTGTTGGCCCTTAGTCTTCAATCCATGATTCATGTGAATTTGATGCATTTATCTTATGATTTCCACTTCTTAATTGTTATTAATCTTACTTTTACTTAATTTGGAAAATCACTTTTCATCCATCTATCTTGTTTGCTAATCATTGCTTGCTTGCTTACTTTGATTGATTTAATTTCTTGATTGATCAAGCTACCCATTGATGATTCGTCTCTATAAAATTGCAATAAACGTGATCTCGCTTAAGCTCTAGTGCCGACCTCCCTGTGGTTCGATAAATTATTTTAATTGGTCATCCCTACTACAAAATGGCTAATCAAATGGCGCCATTACCGGGGAGACAATGGTTGCTAGTAGCTTGAAGAAGGAACATTTTGAGTAATCTTAATAGAGATATTTTTTTATTTTTATTTGTTTACTTGTATTTGCTTTGAAAATTTGTTCTAATTTCTCTTATTTTGAAGGTGTATGCAAACAAGGTCGAATGGGAATCAAGTTGAACCAATTGATGTAGAGCTTGAAAACACTTTGAGGAGAAAGGGAAAGGAGAACAAAACCAAAAATAGTGAGTTAATGGAGAATTTTCAAGAAGATAATCTTGTGGAGATAGAGCATAATGGGGAAGGAGGACAAAATGTGAACGTGCAAGACAACGCACTTCAATTCAATGCAAATCCTCCTCAACAAGCCTATCAAAATCATAAAGCTTTCAACAACCAAGCTTTGCATCAACAAATGGTGCAACAAGTTCTAAGGCAACAAGGCTTTCCACAAGCTTATGCTCCTCCTTAACAAGCTTATGTACCACCACCACCACCTCCGGTGCAACATGGAATGCAAAATGATCAAAGGGTGATTTGTAATTTCTTTATGCCCAGGGTCGTGCCACACATGATGGCTCCACCAATCAACGCCAAAAACTTTGAAATTAAAGCGGGCTTGATTTCTATGGTGAGAGAGCAACAGTTTAGTGGAACCCCGAATGAAGATCATAATGCTCATCTAGCTCCATTTGTGGAGATTATCAACACCGTGAAGATGAATGGGATGAGTGATGATTGTATCAAGATGAGGTTGTTTCCATTTTCGTTGAGAGATAGAGCTCGAACATGGCTCTCCACTATTACACCGGGTACATGTAACACATGGGATGAACTTGCCCAAATGTTCTTGAATAAGTATTTTTCACCTTCTAAGACACTTTAAATGAAGAGCTTGATCACTCAATTCAAGCAAATGCCTTAAGAGATTTTTTATGAAGCGTGGGAAAGGTTCAAGGATATGCTACGCAAGTGTCCACAACATGGATTCCTGGAGAATCAACAAGTTGGATTTTTCTATCAAGGACTTGTGAATGGGCAAAGAGTGCTTGTTGATGTTTCGGCAGGTGGATCCGTACTTGGTGTTACTCTGGAGAGGGCAATAAGGATATTTGATGAGATTGCTACAAATGTGTACCAATGGCCATCGGAGCGAGTAAGTGGATGCTATAGTTTTGAGAGTTTTGATCAAGGGCAACAATTTAGTATGAAGAGTGCTAGTGTTGATCAAAGTCCGCCAAACATGGAAAATATAGTAGCGGAGGTTATGAAACAAATGAGCTTGAACCAATGTGTGAATAATCAAGGAGCTAATATGGTTGAGGGGCTACAAGTCGATCAAGTTGTGCTACCTTCGAATATTGTGAGTGGAGAACAATGGGCCAACTCAATGCCACGAGTGGAAGATGTGCAATACATGCAAGGAAGAAATTACCAAGGGAATTATCAAAATAATTACCAAGGTAATTTCAACCAAAGTCAAGGGAACTATCCACCAAGGCAAGGAGACTTTAATAGTTAAGGTAGTGGAAGCTCATATCCACAACAACAAAGCAAGTGAACTTCTTCTACTCTAATCCATGTAATGCGGTTGCATATCCTCCGGGATATCAACCGGGGGAAAAGACATCGAACAACGAGGGAAGAGCATCGATTGATGAGCTACTTGGACAATTGTTGGCATCAAACAAAGCTCGAGAAATATCAGACCAAGCTCGAGATGAAGCATTGAAAAAGGCGGAAGAAGCGAATGAAAAGAGACTCAAAGCTCTGGAGTACAATGTTGGACAAATTACAAGTTCTTTGAGTGCTCAACAAAAAATAAAGTTTCCAGCCACAACCATGGTAAATCCGAAAGCTCAATGTTTGTTTGTTGATATGGATGAGGAACGAAAGATTAAAGAGGGGCTGGTGGAAAGCAAGGTTGTTGGAGAAATAAAAGAAGAGCAAAGGCCTAAATGGATACTTAAGTGGAAAAAGGTGCAAGTGGAAAAGAAATTGGAGGAGAAGGTGAAAGAAGAGGAGTACAAGCATGATTATTGGGGTATTCCGATCACTCCATTCCCAATTCCTTATCCACAAATGTTTTTAAAGGAGGAGAAGAAAAAGGAATTTGAAGAGCATGTGAAAAATCTCAAGAAAAAGTATGAGGAGAAAAAGAAAGAAGAGCTACCTGAAGAAAGTGAATTAGTGCATAAGGAGAGGCCTACAAAAGTTGGTGATCCGGGGAAGTTCATAATTCCTTGTGATTTTGAAGGGAAGGGTACCCTTGATGCATTGTGTGACTTGGGGGCGAGCGTCAATGTGATGTCTCATGCCACTTTCAAAGACCTTGAAATTGGAGAGCAAAAGCCTTCTAATATCCGTCTTGAAGTAGTAAATGTAGAAGTTGTGAAGCCACTAGGGATTGTTGAAGACGTGGAGCTGAAAGTGAAAGGGCTAGCTTTCCCGGTCGACTTCATAGTGTTAGAAGTGAAGGCGGACCCTCGAGTTTCCCTTATTTTGGGAAGGCCATTTCTAGCGACGGGAAGAGCTAAAATTGATGTTGGTAGAGAAGAGTTATCCTTGAGCTCAAAAGAAAAAAGTGTCACATTCTTGTGCAATAAGGAAAAAGGAGCCAAGCCTCATTTGAAACCTCCGGATGATTTCATGGATCATGACTCTATTCTCTTTGACAATTTAAATTCATTTCTTCATGACTATATGAAAATATCAAATACTAACTTGTCTTCTTGTGATGTTAATAGGATGAAAGCATCGGAGGTTGAGTGGAAGCTTGATAAAGGAGAAAGAGGAAGTCCACTAGAAGCTCTCCTTGATGATGATTTGATGCTCGTGAGCAAGAATGGTGAAGTTGAGCTTGCTGACAAGAAGAGGGCAACACAAATGTTTAAAGTGAGGATGCGAGGAGAAAGTGTGGTGGACCAACATTTGGTCCAATGAGCGTGAAAATTCCATCCGGCTTGAAGACGTTAAACTTAGCGCTAGATGGGAGACAACCCATTCTTTTTGTATTTTGTTTGTTTTGTTGTTTGGTCTTGTAGGTGGATTGAGCTCATGAGAAGAAAACATATTGAAGAAAAGAGAAGTGCTTCATGGATTCAAGTAGATATGTCACCAATTGTTGTAAACTTAATTCTCGACTCTTGTCTCGAGTTAAGATGGGGGACTAGTGCGTGGTGAATATAGCTTGAGTCATGTGGATGCGTATGCTTCTCTACAAGAAGATCATTGACGAAACTACAAGGGCAAGTCCCACCACTTTTTGCAAACTTAATTCTCACCTCTTAATTCGATTTAAGTTTGGGGGGAGAGTGCGTGGTGTGACTCACCATTTGAGTGTGCTTGATATGACTCACCATTTGAATGTGCTTGATATGATGATGATAGGTCTTCTTGTAAAATTAGTAAATTTTAAAAATTTTCTCATGAGTTTGGTTGGATTTTGGTATGATTAGTTGTGTTGAAGTGCATGATAGTCAATATTTTTAATGCAATTGTTGAGCTAATGGTGTTGTATGAGTTTTCGAGTATGAATGAAGGGTATTGGAAGCACGAATGGAGCTTGGAGCGAACGCTTTCCTTACCAAATGCCTATTGAGGGAGTACTCTACACCTTATCACTTCTAATTGATTTTGATTTGGATTGAATGGATTAGAATGCTACTTTAGATGTTATGTTTTTGGGAAGTTAACTTTTCAATCAAAGGTTGGGATGATTGTGAGCTTAATTGTCATGGATGATATAGAATGTGTGCTTTATTGTTAATGATGGTGATTTTTATTCTTGCATGTTATGTGTTTTTGTTTTATTTTTTATTTGTTGAGTTTTGGTATGTTTGGTGGTTTGTTTAGGGATGTCGTGAGTCATTTTTGAATATGAGTGACGACATGTTGTTGTGATAAGTGATGACAAGTTATGATTAAGAATCTCTACACTTTCGAATTGTGACATGTTTTATTTAACTTGTTCAATTTTAAGATGAATGTGGTGTAATAAGTCCTTAAGGTCCAAGCACAAGCTTGTGAGCGTTTGAGCCTCAACCATGCATACATGGTATTTTTCTTCATGAGTGGATCGATTGAGTTATGATAAGGTAGAACTTGCTCAATGACTATAGGAAAGAGCCCGATTTGTGGAGATTAGTGAAATGATCTAAGGCCATCCTTGTCATTTATAGTCATTGCCAAATATTTTTCTACCATGAACATCATCCCTAGTCAACCACTTTGAGCCTTAAAGCCATTTTATTGTGAATTTAGCACATTATAAGCCTTGATTACCCACATGAACCTTATATATTACCCTTTTGTGTGAGTGATTGAGGAGATGGTAGTTAGAAAGGTTTGACGAGAAAGCAAAATGAAGAAAGGAAATGGTAAACAAGTAAGAAAAAGGATGAAAAGGGCATAAACAAGAGTGAACATGTAATCCCAAAATAAGAAAAATGAGCAAAGCAACAATAAGATGCTCAAGAAAATAAAAATCCAAAGAAGGAAGCATGCATTAAAAGAAGCTCAATTCAAGGAAAGTTGAGGATTAGAGCTTGTGATCATTAAAGAAAAGAAAGGAAGAAAGAAATTGTTAAGGAATGAAAAAAAGTAGCTACCTCTTTGATTACTTACACTTGATTAGTCACTTGTATCCATATTCTTCCTACCCTACCAAATATCCTATCATTACATCCTTAATGAAAGACCTTTTTGATCACTAATGAAAACTTTGGCGGTTTGTGAATGTAGTCCACGAGCAAGCTTATAGCGAGTCGAGCCAATCGATTAATGAGTGTTGATTTACCTTACCTTAAAGAGTGTTGATTGACATTTATAACCTATGTGAGGCTTGGACAAAAAGGGACTATATTACACTATCATTCTCTTGTGATTGAACTTGTTAATATTTTTTCATGTTATGATTTTAATGTTGTAGTATGACTTAGCATGATTTGTAATTCTTATTGCTATTGATGTGTTATTACTTATGTTCGTTTCGTCTTTTCCTAGGTGAAAATCTCACCCATTGGTTTATCATTTTCATTGTTCAGGGACGCACAACACTTTAAGTTTGGGGGTGTGATGAGTGATATTTTCACCTAGATTTTAGTGCATTTTTACGAATGTTTTCGTGTATTTTTATCAGTATTCATGTGTTATTTGGTTATGTTTTGTATTTTTAATGGATGCTAGACATGATAAGGAAGACATAGGAAAAAATGGATCTCAATTCGGAGTTGAAACGAGGGAGAACAAGCTAAAACAGTGAAGGAAACAAGGGCATGCACCAACACGGGCCATGTACGGAACACGACCCTATAAAAAATGGCCGTGTGCCATCATCAATTCATCCAACATGACCACCTTGTGCCTGTATTATAGCACACGAGCTGTGTTGCAGTACATGAGCCGTGTTGCATAACACGGCCCTGTAAGTCTTGGCCTTGCAGTGACATCAATTCACCCAACACGACCATCTTGTGGTCGTGTTGCAGAGCACGACTCGTGTTGTTTAAAAAGCTGCTAAAAATTTCAGAACCTTCTAGAAGCTTCCCAAGGGATATAAATACCCAATAATTCAATATTAGATGAGAGATCCAAAATTCACAGCCCTGCACACACCTCACACACCATTTCTTTCATTCCACACCTCATCTTTATCCATTCTTCATCCTTTGGATCTACCATCATCCCACTATCAATTTCTACATCCAAGTGAAGGAAAATGATCAAGGAAGAGAGGAAAGTGCAAAGAAGGGATGGAGATCACCATTGAAGATAGATCAAGGGAGTTTCTATTCAATCTTTGTATTAAACCTCGTAGTTTTATCATGATTTGTAAAGATTTAATTGTCTATGTTTATTTCTTTATGAATATGGTAGTCTAATCTCCCTTATGAGATTAGCAATATGATAGTTGTTGGATAATTTTGGGATTTGCGTATTTGAATTCATATGTTGATTGGATCTATGATTTTCTATCATTGATTATTAATGGCTTGATTTGTATTGATGATTTGTGTGTTTAGTTGTTCTAAATATGTGATTAGATTGAGAAATTAATTATGTGCTTAGGATAATTGAGTGAATCATTTCATCAACCACTTCATGTGCACTATAAATTGTAAAGAGATTGAGAAATCCTTTAGAGTTTAGAACCCTTTGATAGAACATATGATTGATTTGATCGAGAGGTTGATTAATCGTGTGAAGGGACTCTCATTTCAAGCTTAGTACCTAGTTTGAAGTGTTTGAGTGAGAACCAACTCATTTAGCAATATTTAGAACCATATCCTATCCATCTTGAGAGGGAATTTAGGTGATCTTAGTGTTGGCCCTTAGTCTTCAATCCATGATTCTTGTGAATTCGATGCATTTATCCTAGGATTTTCACTTCTTAATTGTTGTTAATCTCACTTTTACTTAATTTGAAAAACCACTTTTCATTCATCTATCTTGTTTGCTAATCATTGCTTGCTTGCTTGTTTTGATTGATTTAATTTCTTGATTGATCAAGCTACCCATTGATGATTCGTCTCTATAACATTACGATAAACGTGATCTCGCTTAAGCTTTAGTGCCGACCTCCCTGTGGTTCGATAAATTATTTTAATTGATCATCCCTACTACAAAATGGCTAATCACTAGCCATAATTAACAAACCATGTCAAAATATAATTCATGCATCACAAAACCCATGAGAAGAAATCAAATACCCATCATGTCTAAACCATATTTAATTTGCATAATAAAATAAATATTAAGCACTAATCATGTCTCTAACCCCACAAGAGGGATTAACCTAGCATAATTAAAGTAAAAAAACAAATAAATGATTCATTACAATAATCCATGGAGTTTAATTCAGAAAATTACAAAAAGATTTAAAACTCCCCGTCAATTTAACTTGTTAGACATCTTCAATTGCTTCTTGAAATTCCTCCTCTTACTCTTAATTCCAAGTATTTTTCAAACACCAATTGATAGATGGGTGAAAGATTAGAAGATGGGTTTGTGGAGTGATGGAAAGAAAATAAAAAAATAGAGAAGAGAGAAAATAGATAGAAAGTGTGTGTAGTATGTATGGCCTCCAAAATGAATGAAATTCTTATTTATCCTTTCAAAATTCGGAAATGAGGGTATTTATAGTGGTGGAGGATCAAGGGATTTAGGGCAAAAATTGGATCATGGGCTTAAGTGGGAAATGGGCTATTTTGTGGCAATTTTTAAATTCTTCAGGAAAACGGTCATCTCAACTCACACGGCCTAAAAAGCCCGTGTCTCTTCTATAATGCAATCTAAAACTTGAACATAGCCAACCATGGCCGTGTTTCTCCTTCAGCCCGTGTTTTCTTCTAATATCCTTTTCTTGCTCGTTTCAACTTGGAATTGAGCCCCGTTTCTTCTTATGCCTCCCTTTTTGAGTTTTGCATCTGTTTTTTAGTTTATTTCATCCCAATTTCATTCTTGTTTCTGCTTTTTCTAATTTTTGCTAAAATACACTTCATTCCTACGTGAAAATTAATATGATTCACACACTTTTCTCTAAAAATACAAACACTACAAAATATGATAAGAAATACTAAAAATAAGATAAAACACACAAAAATCACATGAACAAGACTCTAAAATCTAGCAAATTTGCACGCTAAACAACACGCCATCCCGTGGGAATTCTAGTGGCTAATGTCTCTCCATCATCACCTTTTACAATAGTCATGCCCCCCTTCTTAGCTACAACATGCAATGGACTATTATGGGGACTATCACTAATGGGATAAATAAATCCTGCATCTAACCATGTTAAGATTTGCTTCCTAATCACTTATTGAATTGAGGGATTAACCCTCCGCTGATTTTAAATACAACCCTTAGCTTCATCTAGCAACCTTATCTTATGCATGCAATACGATGGATTGATACCCTTCAAATCATCAAGCGACAATCCAATAGCAGACTTATACTTCCTAAGAACATCTAACAACTCTTCAAGTTGATCATCAGTAAGAGAAGAAGATACAATTACTGGGTATATTTCATTGACGCCTAGGTAGGCATACTTCAACTGTTCCGGTAGTGACTTCAACTCTTCCTTCTTTTCTTCCTTTGGTGCGCTCTCTCTATCCAATGGTAGGTACTGCCTAGTCCATTTGTCCTCTTCAACCTTGGTTCTTTTTGGTTCATTCCTATCATCACCCAAAGCAAGTAAGTTTTCAAGAAATTTAATACATACCTCATTGGAGAGCTCATCTAGCTCTGTGGTGGGAAGTAAGAGACTCCGCCAGGCATGTCTCCAAAGGATCCTTAGAAAGGATCAAGGACATATCTTCTTTCACAATCTCTTCCACCACATCAATGCTATAACACTGTGTCTCCATAGGCATCTTCATTGTTTTGTCGAGGTTGAACAGAATGTCTTCTTTATTGATTGGTGTGAAATTCACCTAGAAAATACTATTAATTGCTTGATTATTTGGAGAGAGGTATTTTTACAGAAAAATGGGTGTTTTGAGCTTGAAAGAGCGATGGAAGTAATGGGAATTAAATTGAGACGAAGAAAAAAAAATGGTGGCAGTTCAAAAGACAACATATTTTAAAAGGAGATACGACAATACTTTTTCAGGGTGTTGAGAAAAGGAAGAATAGATAACAGCTGAAAACATTGTCTATCATGGATCAGAAGTGTTGTCGTAGTTACGAAACAGAGCAAATATGGGAAGCTATTGTAAGAGAAACTCGATCGAGTTTCTCACTCCTCGGTCGAGTTTTTGAGCCAGAAGGGCGTGGAACCTCTACTTCGCGCTCACATAGCCTCTCATTTAACTAAAAATTAAATTCACGGAGGGCAGAAATCGAACCCGCGACCTCACACTTGCATGAGTGCGCCTCCGACCATCTATACTACACAAGTGCTTGTACCAAGATTGCTCCCGAAATATATTTGATCTTTTTGCTGGCACTGTAATTAAATGAAGAAAAAAGGTATGGTTGGGTGGATTCAAACACAAACCCACCACCTTCCAACCGGTTCTTATGGGGAGCGCTCAACCACCCGGCCAAACTAGCTCTTTGAACTGGTTCATGCCCGATTTAATGTTAAACCTTCTTGTTGGAACCGAATCTTTACTCCAAAAATCACTAAAAATTCCATTAATTCCATCCTTGTCCCACATTGGAAACCATCACAAGATTCCACCCTCCTCACCACTATAAATACCTCTCATTTTGGAAGCCTCACATATTCTTTCACCCATTCTCATTCCATTTAAATTCATTTACGTATTTGAGAGAGCTTTTTAATTAAAAGATCTCCATAGTTGAGATCCCTCCCCTTTTCGGGGCGAGGGATCCGTAGTTTTAATGTTTTTTCTAGAATATTATTTTATTTGCTTTCAAAGAAGGTGGAGACACCAAGGAGGAGATTATCTTCATGAATGTAAAACTTCATTAAGGTGTAATCTAGTCCTACTTATTATCTTTCTATTTTCTATGTTTTGGTGGTTGATAAAAGGCATGATTATTGATTATATTATGAAAATGTCTTGATAGTATTTCCGGCTTTTATTAGGTTTCATTTATGAAATTCACATGCCTTGTAGTAATATGGGATTTATGTCTTTGGTATTAGTGTATAGTGATTAGGTTGTGTATGGTGTATCGACAAGTCTTGTCGTTGCTTTACCCTTAGTTGCTTTGCATGATTATTATATGTGAGTTTTTTCCATTTATTACACGAGGATTTAATATAAGGGGAGCCTAGCCAAAGAGTCCTTATGTTTAGAACAACGTAAATGAAAACTAGTGAGATCACTTGTGTCCGAGGATTAAACTAGTGAAGGGAACCCCATCCATACGAACATAGTACCTTGAAGGGAATTGCAAGTAGGATCGATCCTAGGAGCTCTTTAGGGGTTGTGAAAACAATCTACATACTATTCACCATGGCCATTGGGGATAAGTGGAAATCGTAATCGCCCTTACCATGATTTTCTTAAAAATGGAAAACGATTAAAGATATTGGATGTTTGATTATATGAATGCATCATGATAATTATCATGTTATTGAAAATCCAAAAATATTGTAATTAGATTTATTTTTCCATGCATTTTATTGTCTTTTATTTTTAAACCTCCCTTTTGATCGTCCCTAACTAATCATGATGCTATACCTAAAGGCCATGAATCCTAAATTCCCCTGGATTCAATATTTTGTTGCTTGGTCGCTCGGACTACTAACGACCAATCATTTATCCATTCGTAGTCTAAGCTCCCCCTTTTGGACATCAATCATAGCTCCAGCGGTGGTAAGGAATAGTCTCCCTAAGATAAGAGGAACATTATCCTTGTCATCTTCCATCTCTAGCACAAGAAAATCCATGGGAAAGACAAGCTTCTCTACTTTCACAAGTACATCATCTATCACCCCTTTGGAAAGGTCATGGACCTATCCGCCAATCGTAGAGCCACTGTCGTGAGAGAAAGCTCCCCCTAACTTAGCTTCTTGAATATAGATAAGGGCATCAAGTTGAAGCTTGCACTAAGATCGCACAAAGCTTTTTGTGCTGGCCACTTTTCCATCACATAAAATCGTGAATCTTCCCAGTGTTGGCGCTCGATCGTTTAGTTAACGTGACCCGTTAGGGTTCCATGTATTTCTAACAAGCAGCGGAAGCAAGTAAACATGAAACGCATTACCTTTCACCAAGGGTTGATGTAGAGGTTGAATTCTCGCTGGCAGTCTGCGTAGTCCCACGAGAATAGCCATAAGTTCTTCTTCTGATGTCGGAATTAAGTGATCTTTGTGCTCAGACGATCCTCTCTTCGACGGCTTTCCATAATACATCAAAATCGAAGAACTGTACGATTTTATATGAATTTTGGAACATGACGAACTGCAGCAGCAAACGACCTTCCGGTCTTCTGCTGTATGTCCCAAGTCCGATCTCGACGTCGTGTGGGCGATGATCTACGAGACCTACTCAATCTGCTGTTCACTCTCTCTCTCGTATGTTAGGCGCAGAGTTAGGTTTAGAACAAACTGAGGTGACTTATATACATGGGCTACAGCAGGGACCAGGAGGAGAAATTGGGTTGGGCCTCCATTGGGCTTAAGTATCCAAGCTTAGCCCAAAGCTTATACTTAAGTCCAATAATAATAATATATTCCACTAAAATATTATTACTGCACTACCGTACCAATCCCAAAATTACGTTTTGGGCTCCTTCTTATTATGAGCCCGTTAGTCTCCCCATGTTTAAGATATACAATGTCCATTAATTAATTTAAGTTACTGACAACTCAATTAATTAATATCTCATCCAAGAGTAGTACCACTCAACCTCATTATCATGCCGGAATAAATTCCACCTGCAGGGTTTACATGATAATCCTTATGAGCTCCTCAAGGGGACATCATCAACCTATGACGGACACGGATTCCTTCTACAATCAACAGCACACCATAGAGACAGCACTACTTCCCAACTCATCGAGTTTGTTGATTTAATTACATGTAAATCTCACCCATTGATGAATCAAAGAAATACATACTGCCCTACGTGTCGAGGTTATTGTATAGGGATTAAGAGCACGAACTTCCATAATAACTGAGATCAAGTTCTCCTATAAGTCAGTATAAGTCGAACGATCTCAAGCGGTCCTGCTCAATACACACAAGTGCACTAATGTGATTCTATAGCCAAGACAAGCTAATACCAAACCACACTACAACCATCCCGATAGAGAGTCCCCGTCTATCTCAGTTGTGAGCATCTGTTTATACTTTATAAGGAAACCGATAATATGATCTTCCGCGTGTTGTCGTACAACATATTATCTACAATATAAAGTAAGTGGACTATTGCATCGAACATATAAATAAATTATAAGATGCAATCATTTGATCATATGATTCTCATTTCAAATTAATTGTTATAATATTGTTCATACAAAAAACTAGACTTTTAGTATACAATCCAACACCCAGATCTTTCAACTTTGCGAGCAACTTCCTCTGAATGATCGAGCTGTTGTTCTCAGATAGATTTACGGTCTCAATTCCATTCAAGCTCCTCTTCTTCAATATGATATCCTTTAAGAATCAGGCATAATAAGACATCTCCATGATTGCTTCAGAGAATGGAATGTTCAAGCTAATTTTGTTCATGATATTCGAAAACCTCTTGAACTTTTCTTCCAATCCCTTCTTAGCTAACCTTGAAGGAAAGGAATGAAGCATCTTTGTCTTAGGGATTCCCACCTCACCACGCTCCACCTCCTTTACTTTGTCCTTCTCGGCTCTCAATCTTTTTGCTTTTTTCCACTTCTTCTCTACTATCTGCTCAGTATTCTACTCTTGTGATGGTACTAGAGTGTTCTGAATAATAGGTCTAGTAGTCTGTATAAAAATAGGATTTAAAATACTTTACTCGACCTCCACTCGACCTAAATTGTATGGTCGAGTGGGGTGATAATGGTCGAGCAGGGTTCCTGTAATCAGAATGTCACTGTTCAGCTCAATAGGCAGTCGTTCGACAAGGATGATCTAGTCGAGCAACTGGAATTTGGTCAAGCAGGGTGACTATAAACTGATCTAGAATTTTTAGCTCCTCAGAGTGTCGCTCGACCATAGCTCGACTAAGAGGTTTAGTCAAGCGGTGGTCGAGCGGGGACACTCCGTCTCTATTTTCGCCAACTGGCAGCATTGGACCCTCGTACTGCATTCCTGACCTCAAGGTGATGGCATTACAAGATTTTGGGTTTGTTATGCTTTGAGACGGAATCTTTCCCTTCTCAATGGTTTCCATAAGCTTTTTCACATTCCCCTCCATCTCTCCCATCAACAACGTAAGGTCCTTCAACTGCTTGGACAACTCATCATGAATTGAATCTATCTTCTTTCCAAACAATCCACCCTTGCATCATTCCTAGCCACATAACGGTTCACAGTATCCTCCAAACTAGGTTTTCATACTTCTATGTTCGCACCAGGATCAACACCAATAGGAGGTTGGAATGCTACATTCGGATTAGTTAATGAAAATTTTGGCATCCTTGGTTGTTGATAATTACCCGGGTGGCTATGATTGTTGTAGTTCTCTTGGTAATTCCTATTTCCTTGATACATAGTTCCTTGAATACTTCGTCTCAAGGCATAATTCGCCTCTTCTAGCTCCTCTTGGATCGATCTCTCATTGTCAACATCATGCTGCTGCATCATTGGTACTCTATGTGACAACTCCGTAATCTGCTTCTGCTATGATTCAAGTAGCTTGTTGATATTTGTCAAGCTTGAGATGATTTCATCTTCTCTACTCGACTTCACCATGGTGTGTTCAACTTGTGCTACCTTTCTAAGAGCATATGTGGCCCTTACTCTATCAGTAGGCTATTCTCTTGAATTCATCGAAATATCCTCAAAGAGCTTTTTGGCCTCCATAGTTGTCTTATCCAGTAATGCTCCACTCAACGATGCATAAAGTAGGACACGAGAATCACAACCCAACCCGTTGTAGAAAATACGGATGTATTGACCTTTTGACAATCCATGATGTGGGCACTTCCTTAGCATGTCCTTGAACCTATCCCATGCTACATGAAACTTCTCACCACTAATAATAGCAAATTGATTGATGTCTTGCTTCATCCTGAACAACTTAGAAGGTGGAATGTATCTCTCCAAGAACTTCAATTTCAACTGCTCCCATGTAGTGTAATCTCTAGCATTTAGAGTATCATACCAATCTCTCGCTCTTTCCGTAGGCGAAAATTTAAATAAAACGATCCTCCTTGCATCTTCTTGATCTCCTGCACACTTTTGTGTACTTTCATAACCCATGAACTTATTCAAATGTTGTTGAGGATCTTCAAAGGTTCCCCTCGAGAAAGAGTTCCTTTCGATCATGCTAATAAGAACGGGGGATGAAGATCAAATCCGCATCGGCTCCGCGTGCTCCTAATAGCCCTGAGTTGCCCCCTCCGTTGTTCTTAAAGACTTCATGGATGGCAACATTATCTGGATTTGCCCTATCTTAAGCCACGTTGACTGTTTTTACTTCTAACTTGTCTCCAGTTGCAGCTTCAATCATTTCCGAGTACGGTGCTTCAACTTCAACTCCTAGATCAAGAGTTTTGGTTCCTTCCACATTGTTGTTCTTCTTCTTCTTTGCCTTCTTCTTCCTTGATGACGCTCTAATTTTCAGATCAAAAAGCGCTAATGTTGCTCCCTTCGATCTAGTGTGCATGCACCTAAGAAAAATTAAGCATTGGAAAATAAAGACAAGTATGGAGTAGTTTCAATCAAATAAGAAATAATGAAATTGATAAGGACAACCGTCCTCGGAAACGACACCAGAAACTTGATGGGTATTTTCTCAACATACAATTAATCTCCAAGTATGAAGGATGCGATTGTAGCTTACATAAGCGAGCAAGTTATATTATCGAACCCAAAGGACATTTGGTTATCAATTTATTACTAGCTAAATTAATTATATCTATTATTTGGCAATTTTTTGGAAGAATATTATTAATCTACTAAACAAAATAATTAAATAACTAATACAATACTGACATCTCGAAACTCGTGTTTTTCGATTTTGAGCACTTCTGACATGTTTTCCTGTATAAATATGCTCAAATTACCTCAGTAGCATCTGATTCGTGAATTTTCCGTAAATACCCCGATTTGTCTCGATAATAGATCAAATTATACTTAATTTTCACACAAATCGGAGCTCAAAATACGTGCATTATTACTCTCATCGAAATTACAAGAGTAAATTTTGGAAACAATTGCTTCTTAGCTATTTAAAATAGTATTTATATCTTTAATATTTACCTTAAAATTGAAGTTGTTATATATCCAGTATATATTCAAAGTGGATTATCCATTATCCTTTATTTAGGGTTGTAGCACAGAATGTAATTTAAAGTGATCGTAAGTGACAAGTTTTGAATCATATAGTACTTATCTTAAATTTAAATAATTGACACTAAGTTTTTGTTTTAGTTTGTGTTAGATATTCTTATATGTTTTATAATTTTATTTTCAATTCTTTCTATGAAATGTCTTTAAAGCAAGAAATTATGAGTTTAAGAGTGTACTAAAAATTGGTCCAAACATCCAATGTTATGCAATCATTTTATTTAATACCATTAATGTATGTAAGAAGTTTGGATTTCAATATGACTAAGTTGTTATTATATTGCCCCGTAGCTTATCCAAGCTTAAAAGCGAATCAGATATTATTTTATTAATTATCGATACATATAGTTTTTCAAGATCGCAAATGCTATTTAATCAATAATTAATACCTTTCTTTTTAATTAAAAACTATTAAGAAGAAAATATAAATAATCAACTTAAAAAAAATCTACAATTATATGTAAAAGGATATGTATTTATTAATAATATTTGGTACATTAATTATATAATTCAATATTTATTATTTATGTATGTTAACATCTAGATTAATATAAAAAAATTTTCTAATAAATAAAATATTTTATTTTAAGCTTTAATTTTCTCTATATTTAATTAATTTATTTTATATGATTTTATTTTTTTAATCAGAATACGTAGAAAATGCATATTATTCAACATCCAATAAAATTTCTAAATTTTATAACATTAAGAATAAATTTTCATAATTAAAAGAGATATAAAAAATTTTCCAACATAATTAACCAATTGAAAGATATAAATATTTTATTTTAGATATAAATTTTTTTTAATAAGTACTTGAAATAATGAAGTTAAGTGTGAATTTATATTTTGTGGTTGGTAATGATTTGAATTCTTATGAACTTAAATTTTAATAGTTCATTGAAATAAATCTCATGGTATATTTTTAACTTATGTACATTTATTATTGAAAGGATGTAGTGTTTTATTTTTTAAGTTCAAATTTTATAATTTATATTTATTTGTGGAGTTTTATCTATTTAAGACTTGAAAAAAGGATAAACTATAAATTCGAGTCTTAATTATTTTTCTATCAATTATGGGCTTAAAATTTTATGTTGAAGCCGGAAAAAATATGATTTGAATTCTTACAATTTTATATTTTAATATTACATTCAAATCAATTCTTATGATTTTGATTTTTAAGACTTATATACAATACTTATTAAATTGATATAAATTTTTACTTTATAAGCTCACATTTTACAATTGTATTTATTTATTTATTTATTTTTACATGTCAATTATTATTTAATACATTTCAATAAAGAACTCAGTTTGAAATTTCAAAAATTAATGTTGCGAGAGAGTCTTTTCTAAAAAATATCAAGTTCCTAACGAACATAACGTCGATAGTTATTTGCAACGTCAACTCTATCAAAATTTCATTACCTATTCTATTTTTCTATTCAACAAGTATTCCATACATTAAATAGATATCATGTATTACAATCTTTAACTAATTTACAGGCAAGTGTGCAATGTTTAATGATTTTTTAAATATTATTTTAATCGAAAAATAAGTTACAAATAATCAAGTAGAATAAATTGTATAATAGATATTTCAGACCACAACTTTATCTATAGCTATTTTCTACATCATTCCTTAACCTTTTTGTTTTGTCAAAAAAGGAATTCTGATTATAAAAGGGCATAAGATATACCCAAAATACAACATAACCAATACAAGATATTAAGAGAAAATAGTAGAATAACATAACTAATGCTCTAAAACTATTCTTAACTATAATCGTTAGTCGTCGTATCATTAGAATTAACATAAATACTATTGGATGTGAATGATGTAGGATAGATTCCATTTAAAAAACAAAGAAAGAAATATCATGATTTAGAATAGAACTTTCTACTCAGGAATAGGGGTGTAAACGGGTAGGGTATGGTATGGGTACGCCCAATACACATACTATCCACATCCTATATTTATTACCCTTACCCTACCCTATTACCTTTAAATGTATCATCGTGTAGGGTACGGATAATATCCATTGGATAATGGATAATCCACGGATAAATGGTTATCTAAAATTTTAAAATGGCTACCCTTGTCAACCAAACAATATACCACTCTAAAACACACAATGATGTAAGAAAATCAAAGTAAATACAAAAGATAATAAAAATAAAAAAGAAGATTGAGATGTGAGTAGCATGCCTCAATCCCCCAATAATTAAAATAAAATTTGTTATAAAATATTAGAGGGGTATCATTTTATTAGTCATACCCTTGTAGCCTTTTTGCATTCTTAAATCAGATAAGCAATGTGATGTATACAAGTATGTACGTTATAAGGAGGAATCATTTTTCAGATTATCCAAAAAATATATATCTATATGTCTATGTATAAATATAAAATATAATAAAATATACTAAATATAAAATAAAATAAAATATATTCCATATATATATATAAATAAAGTAAGCGGATAATCGGGTAGGGTAATCGGGTATTTTATTAATACCATACCCTACCCTACCCCTACTCTCAACATTTTCAAGGGGGTACGGGTACTACCGTACCCGATAACCAAATATGCTATACCATACCCTTACCCGCGGATAAAATTGATAGCCCTACTCATAAATTGATATATCAATTTTGAGTTCACTATTAGTGTCGTCCTAAATATCACAGTTGACAATTGGAGATAACTTAAAAGAATTATATAATATAAAACTTTTAAAAATTCAGCAAATTACATGTAAAAAATTTTAATGTTATATTTATAAAAAAATATTATTCTAATATATAATAAATTAAATTATATATAAAATTAATAAATAGATTAAATTTTGATGTAAAATTTCACATAATAAAAAAATATTAATATTAATATATAGTATATAATTTAAATCAATTCCGTGCATCACACGGGCTCAATACTAGTAAAATGGATGAGCGAGTTGTGAAGCGGATTAAGAGTAAAAATCAAGTATAGAATTAAAAAAAATATGTACAAAAATTATCAAATCATCGTTGTCAATCAGAGAATGCTGGCAAAGATCGAATGAGAAGTCTGAAACTATTAAAAAAGAGAGGTGAGGGGGACAATAGTTGACACTCTATCATCCGTGTGATTAAGAAAAGACTATGAAGAAGAATAAGAAATAACAAAAAAAAATCTAACAATAATGGCACCGAAATAATATGAAATTATATACTAAATACATAACTATAAAAGTACATAATATACAAATTTTCATATGAATATATATATTTAAATATATATATATATATATATATATATATATATATATATATATATATATATATATAAGAAGTGATGTATATAAAACTAATAAAACCAATTTATAACATAAATTAAAAATATACGCATAAAATCAATATAGGATACATGAAAAAAGAAATTAATAAAAACAACTCATAAAATAAACAAAAAATATTTGAATACAATACAAATATTTGTATGATCATGTATTTAAATAGACACATTATAATAAGTACTAATTGATTGAGATTATTCATGGAGATCATATTTTCTCAAACATTTAATGAAAATTAGGTTATAATGGATTAAAATTAGGTTCACAGATTGATTAGTATTGCAATTCAATAATTAATAATTAAAGAAAACATAATAAGGAAAGTTTAATCATAGAAAGTAAAAAAGAATCAAATTAATGTGAAATTATAAAGAATGAAACCGTAAGAAAGAGAAAAGATAATGAAAATATAAATAGAGAGAATGAAATCGTTATTAAAAATATATATATGGAAAGCGCTCAAAACACTCTCATTATGCTATGTCATCAATGAGAAAGGAGAGGCATGCCAAGTCAGCAAAAGAAAACGGGCAAATAGATGTCTTCATATTAAAATTAGGTATACTAATGATTAGTATTCATATTCCATAATATATAATTAAAGAAAACATAATAAGGAAAGTTTAATCATAGAAAGTGAAAAGAATCAAAATGATGTGAAAATTTAAAGAATAAAAGCATAATAAAGAGAAGAGAGAAAGGGAGAGAATGAAAACATTATAAAAATAAATAATGGAAAGTGCTCAAAACACTCTCATTATGAAGAAGGAGAGACATGCCAAGTCAACAAAAGAAAATTGACAAATACATGTCTTTAGATGTTGTTTCATAAAATATAGTTTAGATAAATATACAAATTCCACTAATTAAGGGATTGATGACAAAATAAAAGATAAAATAAATTTCATCTTTTCTACACGTTAGCAATTAAGGGGGCAATATGGATATTATGGGAATTATATCCCCATGCTAATGGGTGAAGCGCGTTTTCTTTATATGCAAAATTAATCCCCCAAGTATTAAGGATATCAGTTGCAGCTTAAACAAGTGACCAAGTGAAATATCGAACACAAAGGATGGTGTATTATCAATTTAATTATAAGCTAATTAATTAAGATAAGTTGGCAAAAAAGTTTGGGATTTAATTATTAAACTACTATACAATTAATTTAAATAACAAATAAAATAAAAGCACTAAAAAAATACGAAAGTGAATCAAGTAGGAGAATAGGTAGCTCTATGATAATGAGAGGACTCCGAAGCTTCACTAGAACTATCTTATATAAATACTTATTAATTGAATTGAATTCGGGTTATTAAGTAGGATAAAGAGGATAATTTTATAATACCTATAAAGGGAGATTATATGAAGTTAGAGTACCATTCCTAGGGGGATATAATTGATACTGATAATACCTAGAAAGGGGGGCGGAATTATATCTCTTGCTCAAAGGTTATTCACACGTATTATACGCATATTTGCTTATGTCTATAGAGTAAATATGCATGGCTTAGTGATGTGTCCATATTCCACAAGGCAGAGTCGGACATTGATACACGAAAGAAAATTAATGAGTGTATAACATGGAATCTTATTCAGCAGTGAACGCACTCAATCTACAACTAAGATATAAATTCAGACTCTATATACCAATTGAAGATGCACAAAACGACCGTGAATATGGATTAAAAAAGCACAATCATATATAAAATCAATCCACATGCAAGTAGTGTTGTACAGATTATACACACGAAAGTTCAATTAATTCATAAAAACCTTCAAAACCCTAAATCTACCAAAACGGTTCTAGCCCATGGTGTTGCGAAGAAAAATCATGGGTGTTGGATAGATCTTATCCATATATCTGGAAAATATAAGATAAATTAAGAAATGAATAAAACTCTAGATGTGGGAGTCGTCGCATCCTTCTCTGTCTTGAATCCTCCTCTTAGTTCTCCTCTTGATTCCGCAGACGAATCTTCAAAATGATGGATGGATGGAGGAAAGGAAGTAGATGATGTTTTGGGAGTGATCCCCCCTTGTGAGGTGTAGGATGATTATGTTATAGTGCTCTCCCTCTTTGGTGTGATCTACATTCCCTTTTATACTTGTAAGCTCTTTTTATGGACCTTGGATAGATTTTTAAAATGAAAACATGCAGAAACATGCACTAGGGGTATAAAAATACGAATTTGGAGTTGTCCCAGGTATTTAGTTCGACCTATTTGCTTGGTTGAACCATAGTCGAATCAAAATTAATGATTTAATGCACTTTCAGGCTTCTGGTTCGACCACGACACAGTTGTCGAACCACTCGTGTTGTGGTCATACCAGCTCGAACCAGCTTGCGCAGTCTCACCGTTTCACGTATAACTTTCAGAACCAAACTCCAATTTGAGTGATTATTAGTCTCACGCGATCCTCTTTTCTTGGCTTTCTATCCATATAAAGAAATCTTAGAAAATCTAACATTTGAATATCTAACAAGTCATGAAAAATGGCATAACCATTCTGTTCGGCACAACTCGCGCGACTTAACTATTTTGATCATAACTTTCTCGTTTGGATTCTAATTGAGGTGTTCTTTATGCAAAAACGATCCTATCTTCTGTAGATTTCCAATCATATATCATACTTCCAGTTTAGAACTCCACAAAAATACAAAAAAATTAAATAAGTTAGACGTGCGTTTTTCAGCATTCTTGCACAAGTTGCACATTTTCTCCATCTTTGCACTTTTGATAATTTTTCCACCTAAAACACAATAAAATAGCTCAAATGCACCTTTTTCTCACATATATTGAATATAAGATACTTGTGCTAATATATAACATCAATTTCCATAAAAAAAGGTATTAAATTAGATAATAAAACACACTTATTTTCACTCTCATCAATCCCCAAAACTTACCCGTTGCTCGTCCCGAGACAATAAAATAAAAATAAAGAGAAAGAGAGTAAGAAAATTAGCGGAGAAACAAGGACTATGACCAATACCACTTTCACAATGCAATTGTCCTCAACTTAGGTCATGCAACTCTCATTACATGTAATAATCAATTCATAGCATTCAAGATAAGACAATCACCACCAATTCAAATGCTTAATCGACATGTTCTCACGGGAAGCATATATCACTCACACTCAAGTGTAGAAGATGTACACTTATGGGTTAAGGTATTTACGCTCAGATTCAATTCAAGTGCATGCGTAATCATAAACTTGACAAATATCTCAAACTCTCTACTCGATTATGGGATCAAAAAGGACTTTTATTTTGGATGTAATGTTGGTTCTTCAGTTAAGGTAGGAAATATATGGACAATGTGACTCAAATAATGAAGAACTAAAGCTAATTGATCACTTCAACTTTCATTCTCTCTTCCTTCTCAGTGCAGACGATTTTCATTCCTTCTTCACCTTCAAGCACAATATTTTTTTCTTTTTTCTCTTGTTTTTTTCTCTCCTTTCTTTTTTCTCTCGAGGTACCAGTTTCGAGCACTACCGCATGCATTCTCCATAGGGTACTAGATTTAAGCACTACCTAAGATGTTTGTTTCAATAGAGTACTAGATTTAAGCACTACTCCATGATTTTCCTTAGATGCATTTTTAACCTCAATCACTATTTCAACACCAATTTCATTCCTTCACAAACTATTATCAAGCTCCATCAACAAACTTTGAAAAGCCATTAATTCTCCACAAGATAGGGCAATCAAGACTCAAAAAATTCAGAAGTTCAAAGTGACTATTTCTCGTAGGCTGTCAAAGAATGAGGTTTTTAGGCTCAACGGAGCTAACTATGGATAAACATAATTTGGTAGGGAATTATTTAGTTAAGTGACTCATAAATTCAAGGATGGCCTTAAATCATATCCCATCATCTAGCACACATGTAGTTTCAAGTAAGACAAGAGGCCAGTTCTAGAATACATACACCAGAACGATACTCATCAGAAAGAAAATATCATGTGATTATGTACATGATCAACTAGGCTCAAAATCTCACATGAGTTTTTATAAAGTAACAGAGCACCTTTCATAGTAAGCAATATCTCACAAGTACACATAAAACTTTATACCACAATATAATTCACGTGCACTTCCTTCATCAATTTCAAGAGCATATGAATTCAGGCATAATTAAAAAATATAAGCTCAAATGTCCAGAAATCCAAGGTCTCAATCCTTCCATTCCATGAATTAAAACCACACATAAAAATTAGAATAAGGAAATGAGGGCATCTGATTTATCTTCAACGCATGTACGAGCTCCTCGAGTTGTTCAACTCGATCCAGTCAAACCCTTTGTGTAGAACTCGTCTTGCCACCTAATTACCTTTTCTATCATCAAAACTCAAACATGCACACTCATCATCACATGAATTCATAAATAACATTATAGGAAAATAATAAGAAAGACTCAATTGATTATCTAATCGACTCTACACACTAGATAAACCAATATAACACACTAAACATTAGGTAAGTTGTAAAAAATTGACATAGCTACACTAATTAAAATATTAATATGTCGCAAAAAATCAACTCCCTAATAAACAAACGACCAACGAAAGGAAAAATTATACCTTTAGTGCTCATAAGATGAGGTAAGTACATCACACCCCCCAAACATAGTAAAAACATAAGTTGAAACTAAGTTTGAAATGAGATGTAATTGCTAAATTGTGAGTACTTCAAATATAATAAATCCTCACTCACACGAAAGAAATAATAAGGCAATAAAATGGAAGGGAAATGCCCCCAACAGGCGCTCATGTTTAATGTCAGAGAGTCACAATAGTATGCAACCTTTTAGAGTATTGGATCAGAGGACGGTCGTCTCACATCCTCACCTTCAAATACTTTCTTTCCCTCTTCTTGTCTACATTCAACACCTCACCTTTCTTGGTAACAAGTGTATGATCCTTGGAATTTCCTTCCTTCCATGGCTGTCTAGACTCCTCCTTGTCAATCTTCCACTCAAATTTAAAATCATATGCCCTATTAAAATCAAGATTAAACAAGTTAGAAATCACATCTATGCTCTTGCATGATTGAGTCTCAATGGGCATCAACCACATCTTTATTATCCATCTGCAGTTTAAGCTTCTCGACTCTCAACCTCTTTACTCTTTCCCATTTCTTTTCCGCTATAAGCTCAGTATTCTACTCTTTGGATGGTACAGAAGTAGCATCAACATCATGTAAAGCATTCGGTGCCAAACGAGGTGGTTTGACCATAGTTCGACCATGAGTGTTGGTCGAACTAGGTGTGTAGTGGTCAACATGTGCTTCAGAAAGTGTGCTCTCTCCCATATAGGCTGGTTCGGCCATGGTTTGACCATCAGGGTTGGTTGAACCATAGTGGTCGTGGTCGAATCGTGCTTCAGATGAAACAGGGTACAGTGGAAAGGCTGGTTTGACCTCGGTTCGACCAACAGGTTTGGTCAAACCATGAGGGTCATGGTCAAACCGATCGACTGGAAGCTCCAGAGGTTGCCCAGGTGCTCGATTAGACCTCTCCATGATGTGGTTCGACCTACTGGCTTAGTCGAACCCTGGTTGAATCGAGCTCCTGGAGCCTCAGAAATCATTTTTGGCATCATTGGTCCCTCATACTACGTTCCTGACCTTAACGTAATGGCGTTGCACTGCTTCGGGTTTGTAATACTCTGAGCTGGGAACTTCCCCTTCTCTATGGTTTACGTCAATTGTTTAACATTCCCTGCCATTTGCCCCGTAAAAAACGTCAAGTCCTTCATCTACTTAGATATATCCTCATTATTTGCTTTCATACTCGCTTCAATGCGGTCAACCCTCGCTTCATTTCTAGCCATGTATTGATTGAAGGTATCTTCAACACTCTTCATTTCTTGTTGCTGCCTACTAAGCCTCCTTTGTGCCAACTCTGTAATCTGGTTCTGCTGGGACTCTAGTTGCTTGTTGATGTTAGCTAAACAAGAGACGATCTCATCATCCCTATTTAGCTTCACCGCTTGATGCTCAACCTGAGCTACCTTACCAAGTATATATGATCCTCTTACTCTTTTCGTAGGCCAGTCACGTGAATTCATAGAGATGTCTTCAAATAAATTTTCTGCTTCAAGTGCTGTTTTAGATAACAACGCTGCTCCTGATGATGCATCAATAAGAATACGTGACTCACAATCCAATCCATAGTAGAAGATACTTATGTGCTCAGCCTTAGACATCCCATATTGTGGGCACCTCCTAAGCATATCTTTGAACCTATCCCACGCCTCATGAAATTTCTCACCCTGATTCATAACAAATTGGGTGATGTCTTGCTTCATTCTAAAGATCCTTGAGGGTGGCATGTATCTCTCTAAGAACTTTTGCTGCAGTTGGTCCCATGTAGTGCAATCCGTGGCATCAAGAATTTTATACCAAGCTTCTGCCTATCAATCAAAGAGAACTTGAATAAGGCGATTCATCTAGCATTGTCATTAGCTCCAGTACCCTTCTGAGTGTTCGTATAAACAAGGAATCTTCTGAGATGCTGATATGGAACTTCAAAGCAACCTCCAGAAAAGGCATTCTTCTCCACCATGTTGATAAGAGCGGGATGTATCTCAAAATCATCATCTTTCCCCTTGCTCCTATCAATCCCATGTTCCCAATCCTTTAGTTCGTGAAAATTTCACGTATGACAGCATTATCCAGATTCTACCTCGCTCCGGCCATATTTAGCACTGTGTGTTATTCTTCATTTCCTTTTCCTAGTGCACAAGTACCTCAGAAAAATTCAAGATTAGATAGAAATAAATAATTACAAATAAAAGTCTTAATCAAACTAGAAATAATAAAATCAATAATAACAACCATCCTCGGCAACGGCGCCAAGAACTTAATGCGCATTTTCTTTGCATGTAAAATTAATCCCTAAGTATTAAGGATATCAGTTGTAGCTTAAGCAAGCGACTAAGTGAAATATCAAACCCAAAGGACAGCGTATTATCAATTTAATTATAAGCTAATTAATTAAGACAAGTTGGCAATAAAGTATGGGATTTAATTATTAAACTACTATACAATTAATTGAAATAACATAAAATAAAAGCACTACAAGAATATGAAAGTGAATCAATTAGGAGAATAGGTAACTCTAGGATAATCCAGTTTCACTGATTAATTTCTGTTGGAGTATCAATGTCCGACTCTGCCTTGTGGAATATGGACGCTTCACTAAACCATGCATATTACTCTATAGACACAAGCAAACATGTGTATAACACGTGTGAATAACCTTGGAGCAAGAGGTATAATTTCACCCCCCTTTCTAGGAACTATCAGTATCAATTATTTTACCCTAGAATTGGTACTCTAACCCGATATGATCTCCCTTTATAGGTATTATAAAATTATCCTCTTTATCCTACTTAATAATCCGAATTCAATTCAATTAATAAGTATTTATATAAGATAGTTGTAATGAAGTTTCGGAGACCCCTCACTTAGAATCATAACATGTAATCCTATTCAGCGGTGAACGCACTCAATCTACAACCAAGATATATATTTAGACTCTATATACCAATTGAAGATGCACAAAATGACCGTGAATATGGATTAAGAAAGCACAATCATATATAAAATCAATCCACAAGTAGTGTTGTACTGGGTATACACACGAAAGTTCAATTAATTCATAAAAACCTTCAAACCCCTAGATCTACTAAAACGGTTCTAGCGCATGGTGTTGCAAAGAATAATCATGGGTGTTGGATAGATCTTACCTATATGTCTGGAAAATACAAGATAAATTAGGAAATGAATAAAACACTAGATGTGGGAGTCTTCTCGTCCTTCTCCGTCTTGAATCCTCATCTTGGTTCTCCTCTTGATTCCGCAGATGAATCTTCAAAGTGATGGATGGATAGAGGAAAGGATATGGATGATAGTTGGGGGATGATCCCCCTTGTGGGGTGTAGGATGATTGTGTTGTGGTGCTCTCCCTCTTTGGTGTGATCTACATCCCCTTTTATACTTGTAAGCTCTTCTTATGGACCTTGGATGAGCTTTTTAAGATGAAAACACACAGAAACACGCACTAGGGGTGTAAAAATACAGATTTAGAGTTATCTCAGGCATTTGGTTCGACCTATGGGCTTGGTCAAACCATGGTCGAATCAAAATCGGTGATTTAATGCACTTTTAGGCTTCTAGTTCAACCACTCGTGTCGTGGTCGAACCAGCTCGAACTAGCTTGCGTAGTCTTACCGTTTCACATATAACCTCTACATTTAAAATTAGATTTGAGTGATTCTTATGCTCACGCGATCTTCTATTCCTTCGCTTTCTATCCATATAAAGAACTCTTAGAAACTCTAACATTTGAATATGTAACAAGTCATGCAAAGTGGCACACCCATTCTGTTTGACACAGCTCGCGCGATGTCACCATTTTGATCATAACTTTCTCGTTTAGATTTCTGATTGAGGTGTTCTTTACTCCAAAACGATCCTCTCTTCTGTGGCATTCTAACCATGTATCACACTTCCAGTTTAGAGCTCCACACAAACACAGAAAAAGTACACAAGTTGGACGTGCATTTTCCAGCATTCTTGCACAAGTTGGACATTTTCTCCAACTTTGCACTTTTGATCCTTTTTTCACCTAAAACACAATAAAACACCTCAAGTGTACCTTTTTCTCACATATATTGAATATTAGATACTTGTGCTAATATATAACATCAATTTCCATAAAAAAGGTATTAGATTGGACACTAAAACACGCTTACTTTCACTATCATCAATGGGCTGGAAGCCCAATGCTACCATCCTCAGCCATAATGGAACCCAATCGTTAAAAGGGTAATGTACTCGAAAGAGAAGCAACTCTTGGACGCTTCTGAGGGCCCAAAAAGCAAGCCCAACACAAAAAGATTAATATAGCTGGAAGGAGCCTCGACGGTGTAGCCTATTACCACGATGGGACGAGACCCGGATGAAGCCAAGTAGTCTAAAGGATGAAGAACTCCTTAGGAAGGTCACTGGCCGAAACATCTCTTGGCATAACAATAAGCTTCCAAGGCTGAGGAAAATAGCTAGGGAGTCCAAAGAGTAGAACCCCTTTAGACATCCATCCCATTAGGAGATCGGATTGATTATCATCGGTACATGAGAAAGTATCGGAACAACAAGGAACATCATTTTTCCACTGAATTAGGTGGCACGCTGATCGCTATTTTCTTTCGAAAACATGAATCTCACCCTCAAGTATAAGGGATCAATTGTAGTGCGCATGTGACTAAGTTAAATGTCGAACCCAAGGAATAGTGTTAGAGTGACAAATAAATCTAATATGACTATTTCTATTTAAGACAAACTCAATTTATGAAAATTAATTATTAAATAATAAAAATAAAATAAGATACGCTGGTGAGAAAACAATCAAGTATTCCAAGATAAGAGAATGATAACGCTAAGGACAATCCAGCTTAACCATGTGACTGATTATTCTGAACCCAAATTACCTACAGATATTTATAAGAGGATCACTAAGCCTAGTTAGACCACCTTGATCGGGTAAGATCTAACACTTATAATGAGCTGCAAATCCTAGGATCGATAAGGAATTAACTCTCTCTCCCTCTATAAGTACTTCATTCTAAATTCCATTAAAGGCAAGAGCACTAGACTTCCCTTTCTATGTACGCAATTATTAACCCCTTTTGTCACCTTACCAATTACCTAATAATGATGTTTTACCAAGTAATTAATATTCCAAATTGATTGTCTAACACTCTTAGGTATTATAGGCCAATCCCCTAAGACTGTAACAAGAAACAACAACTATCATGCAGAAATAAAGAATCCTATTAACTATAAATTAGTGATACCGTCATGAATAATTAAAGAAAATCAAGACTCAAAACACAATAATACGAAATCTCAAAATATCCTCTTCAACAAGGAAATAAACATACTGCAGTATAAGAAATCTAAGTCTAGGGCAATTAAATCACATAATTAAAACAGTATATAGCCCTAACAATACCAACAAGATATTTAGCCCATGGTGTTACAAGCAACAACCATGTCTATGGAAGAAAACTTACCCATGAGTCTAAAAACTAGAAAGAATAAAGTAAAGAATAGAAAACTTACTTGTTTGGTTCTCCTTCTTCAACTTCGTCCACTCCAGAATTCCCATCTTTGATAAAGTAGACGAATACTCTCTTGAATTCTCTCCAGATAGTGGATGGTGGATGATGGGTAGAAGATGAAAGGTGGATATGATGCACTAGGGTTAAAAACCCTAGGTGATGTGGTGGTGGTAGATTAGGCGGTTTCTCCACACCTTTATGTGGTGACAAGAATGTGGTATATATAGGTGTGAGAATAGATAACGAGTAAAAAGGATGTGGAATCTTGAAAAATCAGGAAAAATATAATTATGGAAGATATTGAGGGATATTATATTAGTAAATAACTTGGCCACCAAGAAAATGGGAAATAGAGGGTAATTTTCGTGAATTTTTTGAATTCTCGCTAGCAACTGCGCGACCTCACGTTTTGAGCATAACTTCTTCATCTGATCTCCGATTGAGGTGATTCTTGCGCCCACGCGACCCTCTCTTCAGTAGCTTTATAACATTATATTACATCACCAATTTTGGACTTCTACACACATAAAAAAAAATTACGAAATGCAGTCTCTGTTTCCTTGACATATTGCACAAATTCACACTTCATTCCAACTTAGCATTTTTCATCCTTTTTCCTATCAAAACAAAACAGAATACCTCTAAAGCACCTTTTAGTCAATAATCATTCAAAGTATTAATATTTGTGCAAATAATAACAATTAAACACTCAAAGAGGTATCAAATCAGTCCCAAAAATTCATGAATTTCCACTCTCATCACACGCATAAGGACAAGAATAACAGTAGGATAAGGCTCTTTGAACATCTCTCTTAGTTAAAGGACAACACTCACAAGGCATGCTCCTCCTCTCCACCAATAAAAGACTAGCACAGGACAAAAGGAAGTATGCAACCACATGCAATCGCCTGCTATCGTCTGCAAATGCCCACAAACAACTGCAGCATTGTACTTCTCCACCATTAAAGACAATTTTTCTCCAGCTAGATGGCAACATCTGATTGGCTCACAATTAGTGTTGTAGGTATAAAAATCTTCTCTCTTAGGAGAGAGGTAGGTTGGTGTCCTGTCATCGACACCCAAAAATAAGATTTGTAACTTTCTGAATAAATCCAAACTAGAGTGTAGTAGGATAAGTACGGGTCAAACTCAAGGGAATAATCGAATTTAAATTTAATTTAATGTGTTTTCAAATGAGTAAGTGGGGTTTGAATTTAATTCTAACAACCACTAATATGAAATAAATAAATAAAATAGAAAAAAATATAAAATCAAGATCAAGATAACAAATAAAAAAAAACTAGGCGAAGGATTTGATCCCCTCCCATATCCTAATTAACATGAATCAAATTCCTAAAATCCCAACAAGTTCATAAACTCAAGTCCCTAGGCTAACGGTACGACCAATTAAACTGAAATATCTTAAGATTAATAACCTAGGGTACGACCTCTAGATTAAACTACCCTCAAGTGACTTAAAGTGGTTCGAACCTAAGAGTGCATTAGGATTTAGATATTAGGACTACTAGGCTATGAAAATCGACTAGGAATCATACAATCTAGATTTCGTGATTTCAAGAGGTACTCCCTCATTTTGTTACTCAATTTTCAATATTATAACAATTACAGATTATAACATGCAAAATAACTAATGAACATTCAATCACATATCAAGACGATTAATCTAAATAGATAATTGAAATGTCGTAATTCACATCAAAGTCAATCATAAAATAAATTTATAAAACATGTTGGTATATATATTCCTAATCAAACATGTAAAATCATCAACGGGAAGTTAACAATCCTTGGACTAGAAACTAAAATTACATAATAAAAATTAAATTAAAAGTAATAAATAAAATTATAAAACCAATAATGTTTGATGGTGGTGCTCCTCCCCAATGGCTGCCTTCTCCTCCCTTCTGCTGCCTAGTGTGGGATGATGATGGATAGTCGGTGTGATGGAATGATGTCCCAAATAAATAAGATCTTTAGGAGGGATGAACCTCCTCCTAATTTCCAACTTTCCTTTATTTAATTCTCCTTCTTTGGTAAGTCTTTTATTTCTCCTCAAATAAAATACCTCTTTCCATAATGCATGGTCAACTCATTTGATATCCAGCAGTAATGATAATTGTAACATCACAAAATAAATTATTGTGACTGTACAATTTCTCTCATTTTTTTATGTTTCAATAGTAATTCAAATAATTAAAGTTCAAGTGTATAAAATTGAAATAAGTCGTAATCACACTAAATAATTCACAACTCACATAAAAATATATATGAATTCACATAAAATAATAAGGTAAAATGACGACTTATCACAGGTTACTCATTTTCATACTTTGTAATACACTTGTAGTGAGAGGGAGAATTTTGTGTTAGATGAGTGTTGTTCTTTAGATTGATAATAAAATAGAGAAAGTCTTCGGTTGGATCCCATCTCCCATTGATCTATTGTGTTTGATGTGTTCGTTCTTAGTGTTGTTAATCACTACTCCAAGTATAGATAATCTTAAATATGACTCGCTAAGAACAACCATCAATAGTTGGCATCGTCTGTGGAAACTCGCTTCCTTTTTTATTTTTTTTGTTGTATTTTCATTTTTGGAGTATAGTTCTTTAGCTTTGTTGTTTGGAGATCTGGGAAAGATGGGAGAAGGAGACTTCACTGTCATGATGAGTGAGGCTCTACCAGATAGCTCCAGAGCTCACCGGCACATAACCAGAAGCAGAAACAATATCCAAGTTTAGATACCCAAAATAGGGGCAGTTACCCCAGCATGATCTATCCCTGTTCCCATACTGGGAGATCTAGAGAGAAAAAGAGAAATGAATGAAAATATTCGACATGTTATCCAGGAGTATTTAACCAATGTTTCCCCAGTTCAGTCGGTGAGGTTGAGCTTTGGCGGAGCTCTTAGATGAACAGTGCATATCAACTTGATGATCTAGAAAGGCGAAGGGAGATCCATCAAGGGAAATGCCCTGCCAACAGCGAAGGCGACGCTAGAGAAATCCTCAATGCCCTCAGAAGGAGGAATATTCCCTTGGAAGAAAGTGTAAATGAAACCCCCAACTAGAGATTCGCAGTGAGTAACTAAGGCGATCGGAAGCTGCAACTCAAAGATAAAGGCAGCAAGAAGGAATTAGCCAAGAAAAGGAATATCCCCCACACAGGGAAGCTCCTACAACGAGGTACGAGAGCAGAGAGAGGTGCCGTCAGACATCGTTGGCTACACCATGACAGTACTGCCACCCATACCTAGCACCATCGCCACCTCCTCTATGACCTGTTAGCACAAATGGAGAATATATGTTTGAGGTCCCCCAGCTTCGACTAGCTCCACAACCACCACTCGCCGAAGATAACCTCTCGTCGAAGGAACTTTTTCAACTAGAATAACTTAGACCTCGGAATCGGCTACGCAGAAGGGCAGCTTCTCAGAGGAGAACATATGAATCACTAGAATCATACCCCAAAGAATGGCCGGATATGAAGAGAGAATCTCGAGGCCAGACAAGAAGGAGTTTACAGGAACAGTTCAATGAAGAACTCATTATGCGTATGGGAGACTTGGAGAAAAAGATAACGAGAACTGTCGAGACTCCTCAACAAGCAGTGATCCCATCGCTGTCCATAATAGAAATTAGTGATACACCAAGGCAACATGGGATCAAATTCCCGCAAGGTCTAACTTTTAACAATGACTATGATTCTTACGCCCTCATAGAGAAGTGCCTAATGTGGATGAGAGCTCAAGGAGGAAATGAGATCGCATAATGTCAGATGTTCCCACTGACTCAGGGACACAAAGCTTTGTGTGTATTGAGCAGGACCGCTTGAGATCGTTCGACTTGTATTGATTATATAGAAGAACTTGATATGTTATTATGGATGTTCGTGCTCTTAATCCCTATACAATAACCTCGACATGTAAGCTATTATATATCTCTTTGATTCATCAATGGGTGAGATTTATGTATTAAATCAACAAGCTCGGTGAGTTGAGAAATAGTGCTATCTCTATGGTGTGTTGTTGATTGTAGAAGGAATCTGTATCCTATTCAATAGGTTGATGATATCCCCTTGAGGAGCTCATAAGGATTATCATGTAAATCTTGCAAGTTGATTAATTCTGACATGATTATAAGGTTGAGTGGTACTACTCTCGGATGAGATATTAATTAATGGAGTTCTTAGTAACTTAACTAATTAATGGGCATTGTATATCTTAAACATTGGGAGACTGACGGACTCATAATAAGAAGGAGCCCATAACGTAATTTGGGATTGGAGCGGAAATGCAGTAATAATATTTTAGTGGAATATATTATTATTATTGGAATTAAGTATAATTTTTGGGCTAAACTTGGATACTTAAGCCCAATAGAGTCTTGACTCAAATTTCTTCTCCTCGCCCCTACTGTAGCCTATATATAAGTCATCTCAGCTGTCCAGAAACCCTAATTTGACACGCTTAATTGCGACTTGGATAGGGAGAACATCAGATTTAGAGGATCTTGAAGATCGTCGCCCACATGACGTCTAGATTGGACTTGGGTATACAGTAGAAGATCAAGAGGTTATTTTCTGCAGCTGTTCTTCATCAACATACCCTGGTTAAAGGTAATACGTTTTTATGTTCTTGCATCCACTGATTTAGAAATGCATGGAACCTTAACAGTTCACGTTAACCAAACGATCAAACGCCACCAATTAGTATCAGAGTTTCAGTTTTGTGGCTAAACGTGACACATTACACTAGGGTTTATGTGTCAAACGTGGATTAGGATTTAAAAATTATGTTTCCTGTTGAATACTCTGTTTGATGGTAGTGAAATGCAGCAAAACACGACAGCGATGGCACAACCAGTGGTGAGGGACGGCACGAGTCGTGCTGCCTGGTGGCACAAGTCGTGCTGCCTGGCGGGACTGCATAAGGTCGATGTCGCAAAGGAAACGATGAGACTATTGGTGTTCGATCATTTGGTTAACGTGAACCGTTAGGGTTACATATGTTTCTAATAGTCAGCAGAAGCATGAAAACAAGAAATGTATTACCTTTCACCAGTGTATGTTGGAGAAGAATAATTCTTATCGGCAGCCTGTGCAGCCTCACCGCTTTGGACATAACTCCCTCGTCTGATCTCTGATTTAACTGATCTATGTGCTAAAACGATCCTCTCTTCAGTAGCTTTTTGTCAGTATATCACACATTGAATTTTGACTCCTATATGATTTTATAAAAATCATGTGAATTGGCGGACAGCAGCAGCAGCAAACAACCTTCCGGTCTTCTGTTGTATTCCCAAGTCCAATCTCGACGTCGTGTGGGCGATGATCCTCGAGAGCTCCTCAATCTGCTATTCCATCTAACCTCTTCACGTGTTAGGCGTGTCTCTCTTCAGGGTAGAACAACTGAGATGACTTATATATGGGCTACAACAGGGATCAGGAGGAGAAATAGTTGGGCCTCCATTGGGCTTAAGTATCCAAGCTTAGCCCAAAGCTTATACTTAAGTCCAATAATAATAATATATACCACTAAAATATTATTACTGCACTACCATTCTAATCCCATAATTACGTTATGGGCTCCATCTTATTATGAGCCAATTAGTCTCCCCATGTTTAAGATATACAATGTCCATTAATTAATTAAGTTACTGACAACTCCATTAATTAATATCTCAGCGGAGAGTAGTACCACTCAACCTCATTATCATGTCGAAATAAATCCACCTGCAGGGTTTACATGATAAGGTGGATGAGCTCCTCAAGGGGACATCAACTTATAATGGACACGGATTCCTTCTACAATCAACAGTACACCATAAAGACAACACTATCTCCCAACTCACCGAGTGTATTGATTTAATTACATGTATATCTCACCCATTGATGAATCAAAGAAATACATACTGCCTTATGTGTCAAGGTTATTGGATAGAGATTAAGAGCACGAACATCCATAATAACAGATATCAAGTTCTCCTATATAGTCAGTATAAATCGAATAATCTCAAGCGGTCCTGCTCAATACACACAAAGTGCACTAATGGATTCTATAGTCAAGACAAACTAACACCAAATCACACTACTACCATCCCGATAGAGAGTCCCCGTCTATCTCAGTTGTGAGCATCTATTTATACTTTATAAGAAAATCGATAATATGATCTTCCACGTGTTGTCGCACAATATATTATCTACAGTATAAAGTAAATGGACTATTGCACCGTGCATATAAATAAATTATAAGACGCAATCATTTGATCATATTATTCTCATTTCAAATAAAGTGTTAAAACATTGTTCATACTAAAGCTACACTTTTACTATACAATCCAACAGAGACGTGGCGCACGGTGTGAACTGATGTCACGAGTCGTGCCATTGGATGGCACGACTAGATGGCAAGAGTCATACCAGCTAGAGTGCGGCATGAGAAACACGATTGGTGTAGATGGGCGTATGGTGTTGGTGCTGATCGGCATGTCGACTGGCAGCGCAATCGGCACGACTCGTGCAGGCTTACGACACGATTGGCTAGATAGTTGCACAACTTGCTGAGTTCGACGGTACGACTAGAGTGGTGGCAGCCAGTGTCACTGCTTGCCTAAGGTATGTTGCAGTGACGAGACATGGTGATTCTACTCAGAGAAGCGACACAACCATAGGCCGACAGGAATGAGGGTCGCCGGCAACTTAGGCACGAGTCATGCTTATAAGTCACACGACTGATGAAGATTGTGGGGCCCCAGATGAGGGTGGCACGAGCGGCGGGCAGTTGCGGCACTAGTCGTGCCTGTGATCGGCATGACTGGCGGATGCATGGCGTGCAGGCATGGATGACAGCACACGACAGCTGCACGACCCATGCGGTGAGCTGCATGAGTCATGCCAACGTGCATTGTTTGGCAGGACGTCTCATTTTTTGTTCGACGTGTGTTTTCTGCATTTTTTGTCATGAAATATAACTTTCATAATTTGATTTAATAATCTGATTGTTGTTATATATGATATGCATGTTCTATGTGATTTACTGCTTTAAATTGCTGAATATAGAAGTATGCTAGGATGCGTATTTTATTGATGGATATTATATTTACGTGAAAAGCCTCGGTGTTAAATAACTAAGTGGGAGAGGGGACTGGTAAATAATCCTCGCGGCCTCCATTATTAGTTTGAAAGTGATGTGAGTAAACTTGCGCGTTGGCTATAGTGTTCCTCCGCTTTGGATGAGTTTATTTATAGATCACTAGTACAAACTTCTTTATGATGATTGTAGGAAGTTATTTGAGCTCGTGTGGACTTCTCCAACTGTAAGGCACACAAGCTTGGGCAACGGACTTAGAATCAAAAAATGGTGTACACTTTGGTGTAAATAATAAGTATCCTCCCCAACGGAGTCACTGTTGTTATTTGCATGGCTAAAAAGTGACCGACTATTAATCTTTTGTCATAAAGTTAGGTGACGAATGAAATTAATGGGTAAAATATTCTCTTGTAAATGTTCGTGTTTGTATACGTCCACACTAATGCGGCATGCAGATTTATGGTGCTTGAGATGTTGGTGAATTTTATTTTATATTATTTTTATGGAATCAATATAAATTGATAAATTCGTAGTGTTTTATCTATTTATTTATTTATGATTCTATGGATTTTCAAATGGCACTCAATTCACTTTCTGTCATACTTAAAGAACACAAACTTACTGGCACAAATTATGTTAACTAGAAACGAAACATGGATATTATTTTAACTATTGAAGATTATATCTTTGTACTCACTGAGGAGTGCCTTGTGACACCTATTGATGACTCAAATGTAGTGGAAAGAGCTGTTTATAATAGATGGTTAAAGCTGATAGGATGGCTAAGTGCTACATTTTGACTTCTATGTTAAATGTGCTTCAGCATCAACATCAAGCTATCAACTCCGCCTATGATATGATGCAAAATCTTAAGGAACTCTTCGGACACTAGAGTCATCCTGCTAGGTCATGAGGCATGGCTGTACTGATGAACACCAAAATGGATGAATGCTGTCATGGAGCTTGAGGTTTAGAAATTGTTGGCTAGCTGGGAAACTTAGTGTGTGCAAGTATCCCATTAGAGTGCAAAATCCCATGATGGTCAAGAAAAAATGGATCATGGCGTCTTTGTGTGGATTTCACCGACTTGAATAAGGCATGCACAAAAGATAGCTATCCACTTCTTTATTGATCAAATGGTAAATGCTATGGCAGAGCACCAGATTATGAGTTTCATGGATGCATTTTTGAGATACCACCAGATTCCGATGCATCCAGATGGTAAGGCTAATACAACTTTCTTTGCGGGAAATGGGGTTTACAAATTGAACAACATGCCATTTGGCATGAGAAATTCAGGAGCACCGACCAAAGGTTAGTGAACAAAATGTTTGAGAAGGAGATTAGAAAGATAGTAGAAGTATATGTGGATGACACAATGGTAAAAAGTTTGAAAAGAGCTGATCACTTCGGCCACTTAAGCCGAGTATTCGAGATATTTTGGCACTATGGAATGAAACTCAACCCCAATAAATGCACTTTCGGGGTGAGTAAAGGGAGCTTCCTCGGATACCTAGTTAGCTCAAGAGGAATTGGAATTAATCCCTCCAAAGTGGAAGCAATTGTGAAGATGGAACCTCCAAGATGCATGAAAGAGATCTAGAATCTGACGGGAAGGCAGGCAGCCTTAAACCAATTCATGTCAAAGGCATCATATAAATGCAAACTATTTATCAACGTCATCAAGAAGGCCAAGTTTGAGTGGACTGAAGCATGTGGGACATCATTTGAAAAGATCAAAAGGGAACTATCAGACCTAAGATCCTTTCCAAACCCTCATCGGGAGAGACATTACAGCTGTACCTGGCAGTGTTGGAAATAACAATTAGTTCAGTGCTTGTTAAGACCGAAGAAAAGAATCAGAAACTAGTATATTTTGTAAGCCAATCTCTCAGAGACGTGGAACTCAGGTATCCGATGATAGAGAAAGTAGCGTACACTCTGGTAATAAGCTTAAGAAAACTGAGGCCATATTTTATGTAACATACCATTGAAGTATTGACTACTTTCCCTTTGAGATAAGTGCTCCAGAGACCAGATGCAGCGGGGAGATTGCTTAAGTAGTCGGTAGAATTGGCAGAGTTTGACATGGTGTACTTGCCTAAGAACGGAGTCAAGGGACAGGTTATGATCGAATTCATAGTAGAGCTAACATTTCCCGTCCCGACCACCGAAGGGAGAAGGAAACCTTGGGTCATGCATGTGGACGGATCCTCCACGATGTCAACATCCAGAGCCGTGATCATCATCTAAACTCCCTCAGGAGAAACCTTCCCCACAGCTGTCAAGTTCAGTTTTTAGGCTATTAACAACGAAGCTGAGTACGATGCTCTATTAAATGGCCTCAGAATGGCATGCGTCATGGGAGCTGATGAGCTGATGATATATAGTGATTCACAATTGGTGGTGAATCAGGTGAGAGGAGAGTACGAAGCAAAGGAGGAATAGATGAGTAATTATTGGGGATTGGCAAAAGGCATGTTGCGTAAGTTCAAGCATGTATTTTTAAAATTCATCGATAAAAGGAAAAATATGGGGGCCGATGCCTTGGCAAAACTGGCCACGACATCTAATGCGGAAGAATTGAACAACATTCATATAGTGAGGTAGGAGAAGCTATCGGACACGGCCATCTGGGCCCTAAATGACCAACCCTCTAAAAAGTCTTGGATGACTCCGATCAGGAAGTATTTAGAGACAAGAGAGGTGCCATCTGATAAGGATAAAGCTCGGAAACTATGATTGAGATGGCGAGGTATGTGCTCCTCAAAGGGAAGATGTATAAGAGGGGGTACTATCCCCATTGCTAAAATGTTTAGAGCTCGGAGAGGCTAGCTATGTGCTGGCAGAGATATGTGAGGAAATATGTGGGAATCATACCGGAGGTATAGCTTTGGCACACAAAGTGATTCGGCAAGGATACTTGTGGCCATCATTAAAAAGGGATGCCACGCAGTACGCTAGGGCCTGTGCTACATGCAAAAGATTAGCACCTACCACCAGGACGCCATCTAAGCAATTAACTTTGGTGTTTAGCCCTTGGCCTTTAGCCAAGTGGGGAATTGTTTTGATTGGTCAGCTACCAATAGGAAAAGGAGGAGTAAAATTTGCCATAATAGTTGTGGATAATTTCACAAATTGGAAGGAAACTGAAGCTTTGGAAACTATGACGAAGGCCACAGTAGAAAAGTTCATATGGGTAAGTATTGTATGCCGCTTTGGAATACTGTATGTGATTGTCATGGATAACGGAAAGAAATTTGACAATACCAGGATAAGGAAATTTTGTGAGAATTTGAATATCAAATACTGGTCCTCCATACCTTATTACAAACAATCAAACAGCCAAGAGGAAGCAGTCAAAAAGATAATCAAATCACACCCTCAAAGCATGGTTGGAAGGGTTGGAAGAAAGCTGGGAAAATGAACTGGAAAAAGTGTTGTGGTTGTACAGAATGACCACAAGAACTTCTACTGGTGAGACATCATTTTCGATGGCTTTCGGCTCTGAGGCTGTGATCCCAGTAGAAATCGAAGAACTGAGCTAGAGGCTAATGCATCACAAGGAAGAAGAGAATGATAAATTTATTCAAGTGGAGCTAGACTTGTTGGAAAAAAGATGGTTAAGAGCACAAATGCACAATGTCGTGTACAAGCAAAGAGAAAAGAAGTTCTACAACTCTAGGGTCAAGCTGAGACAGTTTAAAGGGGGCGACCTAGTACTCTGGAAGGTTCTAGGTCCTGTCACACAAATCAATGGGCAAAACTATCGTATTAAGAGGATATTGGATAAAGGAGCATACGAACTGTAAGAAGTTGACGGAAAGAAGGTTCCGCATCCATGGAACGTCCAACACTTGAAGAAGTACTACCAATGAGCCATGAGACTGCCAACGAGGTTGGTGGAATCACCTTTTAACATTTTTAAATCAAGGCAATAGGCCATGTTAAGGAAAACCATGCTTTATTGCTTTGGAGAAATTAAGGCATTAGGCCAAACTAGGAGAAATTGTGTAATTGGAACATATGAGAGAATGCATGCAATTTTATATTATGGAAAGTATGGAGTTCTACTTTATTGAACTATGGTATCAGAATTTGGATAATATTTTACAAAATTCATGTTGTGTAGACCGTGGAAAACAAAGGAAATACAGAATTCATGGGGGGTATTTTTAAAAAATCAGAAAAAAGAAATGATATTGATAATTGGAAGATGAGTTTCCACAACTTATGGAAAGTAGACTAAGGAGGATTCATGAAAAATGTATGAAAATCATATCGTTAGAGATCTATAATAAAATCGGTATCAGAATTTGTGGAAAATTATGGAATGGCTATTTGTGGAAAACTATGGTGTAGGAATATATGGAAATCTGGTTATCAGAATTTATTGGAAATTACGATATCGATATTGGAATTTGTGGAAAACTATGGCGTAGGAATTAATGCAAATCAGGTTACCAAAATTTATTCGAAATTACGATATCGGTGTCGGAATTTATGGAAAACTATTGTGCCAGAATTTATGGAAATCAGGTTATCGAAGCTTATGGAAATCATGTTATAGGAATTTACAAAAAATCACATCTATTGGAAAAAGGGAAAACATGGTATGGGAGACAACACGAAACCAAAACAACGGAGTAACAGATAAGTATAGTCTCAGGAAACCAACGAATCTCAGACCTCAACAGAAACCGAAGAGGATTATATCATCAGGCAATCAAAGAAAATCAGGGTATCGGAGTTTAAAGAGAAATCACGAAATCAGAACACATAGAGAATCACATCACGTCGAAGGATTATATGAGAACACGCACCACCAGTATGTAGATACAATAAGAAATTTCATGAAGATAAATAAAGAACGCGGATCATCAACAACAAACACTTCTAAAAAGGCAAAGATCAACATAGGAACATCATGGCAAATCATACATTTCATCAATTTTGTCGGCACGGCCGATCACATTAAACATCATCAATAAGTAGGTTCAAAAGCATATAAACATGCATACATAAAGGAACAGGAAAGGAGTAGAATCAGAATTTAGGATTACAAATCACCCGAACGAACCAGTTTTTAACAGACAAGGAGATTGGGGAATGGAGAAGAAGTCCACCTTTTGGAGGGTTCAACAAGATTAAGCATCAATCCCTTTTACGGCTACTCATGTATTTGAAGAAACTAGCCATCTTGTCTTCCATCTCCTTCAATTGAGCTTCGGCTCGGACTGCTCTCTTCTCGGTAGTTCGAGGATTGGCCACAAGACCTTTAAGCGCTCTGACACAAGCTTTGATGAGAGTAGAAATTCATGTATTTTTTTGGTCCAATTTAATACCTCTTTGAGTGTTTTAATTGCTATTATTTTTATAAATCTTAATACTTTGAATGATTATTAACTAAAAGGTGCTTGATAGGTATTTTTTGTGATTTGATAGAAAAAGGATAAGAAAATACAAAATTAGAATGAAGGGTGATTTTGTGTAACATGCAAGAAAACAGAGGATCACTTTGTGTAATTTTTTGTATTTCTCCGAAAGTTCAAACTGGATGAGTAATACATGGATGGAAACATACAGATGAGAGGGTCGCGTGAGCGTAAAAATCTCTTAAATCAGAATTCAGATGAAGAAGTTATGCTTAAAACCGTGAGGTCGCGCAGCTGCCTGCGAGAATCCAAAAATTCACGAAAATTACTCTCTTTTCCTTATTTTCTTGGTGATCAAGTTATTTCCTAATTTCACATCCCTCCATATCTTTCATAATTATATTTTTTCTGATTTTTCAAGATTCAACTTCCTTTACTCCTTATCTTATTCCATTCTCACACCTATATATACTCAATTCTCATCCCCTCATAAAGGTATGGAGAAACCGCATAATTTACAACAACCACATAACCTAGGGTTTCAAACCATAATCCACTATATCCGCCTTTCATCTTCTACCCATCATCCGCCATCCACCATATGGAGAGGATTCAAGAGAGTATTTGTCTACTTGATCGGAGATGAGAATTTTGGAGAGGACGGAGTCGAAGAAGGAGAACCAAACAAATAAGTTTTCTTTTCTTTACTTTATTCTTTCTTGACACGACCAACCTTACATAACTTATAATTCAAATATTAATTAGCATAAACTTCATCATTATAAAAACCTGCATATAATTTTTTTTCCTCACAATATATTTATAACCAAAACCATCACACCAATTCAACATACGTAACTGGTTTTTGACAACACTTCAAAGTGAAGAAGCTCATGAATAAAGAGATATAGTTAGTAAAGATTTTACGGAGATGATGGCTAAATATCTAGACCTCTTCAGGTAAGTAAATTTCGAGGACGAAATTTTTATAAGGTGGGGAGGATGTGATACCCGGGCTTCTCACTACTCATGTGCCAATATAATTTAATTTGTGTTATGTGTATTTTATAATTATGTGATAATTATATGACAATTACGTGACAATAATGTGGCATTTATGTGATAATTGTTTCTACATTTTATTTATCATTATATTTTATTTGAGACATCCGTGATAAAAATTGTGACAATATAAGAATATATATATGTGTGTGTGTGTATGCATAAATATTTACGTGTATTTATTTGAATATATAATTAAATTTTCTTATGTGTATACAATATTTCTTAATTATTAAGTAGTACACATGTTCTCGTAATAATAATAGTGATAAAAAATATACATGTATGTGTTTTAATTTTAAAATGTATTATATCTTAGCTATTAAGTATTGCACATATATTCATAATGAATAATAATGATAATTATTATATATAAAATATATTTACTATAAATAGTAATTACTATAAATAGCAATTATTATTTATAGTAAGTAGTATAGTAAATGGACTTATGCGGTGGATCAAAGACCTATACTCATGTATATAAACCCCTTCTGTGGTTGATTTGAAGGGGGGTAGCTGATCAAATGAGAAAAAAAAGAATAGGGTTGGCGGTTGATTAGTCAATACACCTTCCAGCCCATGTTCCTATATATATATATATATATATATATTCATCCTTTCACTTTTGGGTGAGTTGAAAATGAAAACAGAAGCAAAAAAAGAGGGAGAAAGAATGTGAAGAGATAGAGAAGAGGAAGGAAGAGAGGAGGAGGGGAAGACGTGCATTGTCAGAATGGGAAGATAGGAGATTATTTATCATTCTTCATGAAGTCTATAGTATTATTGCTATTGTCGGAGTCCAGGTAAGTAGAATTCAAACTACAATGCATAAACATGTTGTGTGTGAACTATTTGTGATTAATGTATGGCAATTATGCTATGAATTACTTGTGATTAGTTTAATTACGTTATGAATTATTTGTGATTGATATGTGATATAAATTGCAGATTTATATGGTTTGAGATATTAACATTGTTTTATATTTGTGGGTCTATGTGATCAAAGATTGTTCTATTTGTGGATCTGTGTGATTTTAGATAAAATAATTATTCTATTTTAATTAAATGTTGATATTAATGTCTTAAATAATATGTGATGCATATCTAGTTTCTCCTACTTGCATACCATGCACAATCATGAAAAGTGTTTTCCACAAAATTAATAAGATACTAATGGTGTGTGCAGCCACTATATATGTACTGAGTGGCGGAAGGGGCGACCTAGGAAGGAGCGACCTGGGGAAACCCAAAGTAGGCTACCTAAAGTGGGCCACCGTCTTGAATTATTGTGAGAGAGAGTGGTGTTCAGTGAGGGGACTTCGGAGCAGTAGGGGGTCAGTTGGTGATGGACCCTAGCGGGCTGTACGGAAAGGTGGATCCTCATATTGCACCATGTGGGACTCTGTGAAGGGAGATAATTCTTGGTGGCAGGACAAGTGACGAGCGGCAGGAAGCTTGTTGGGCCATAAGATGATAGTCCTCACAGCAATTCCATATTTATATTTTGAAATTGATAAATCGAGTGGTGAGCTAATTTCCAGTGCATATCATAAGAGTGTCGTGAGGATCCCGTAACATGAACATTTTAAAAAAAAAAGAGACTAACTAGAAAGACTACGAAATAGGCGATAGAAAAATAAATGTATTTTCATGCACTGAAATGCATGATTTCTACTTACTGAGATTTTTGTCTCACTAATTTATGCATTGTAGGTGAGCCTGTGGATGATTGATTTTTGTGATGTGATTGGGCAAGCTGTGGAGCTCCTACAGGGTTTTGAGCGGATATACATAGATGACGACCTGTTTGGCTAGGCCGTGGGTTGATTTTGTTTTCGCTAATGTTTTGTTGTTGTAATATAATAAGTACTATTATGACAAGTTTGTGTGGATTGATGTGGCGTCAGAAATTGGTGACATATGTTAGACTATATTTTCCGTTATGAATATATTATGTGAGAAAAAAAGTGTATGCAGTTTTATAATGATGATGTTTATGTTAATTAGTATTTGAATTATAAGTTATTTAAGGTGATACTTATATTATTACAAAACAAAACATCAGCGGAAACAAAATAACCCACGGTCTAGCCCAACAGGTCATCATCTATGTATATCTGCTCAAAACCCTGAAGGAGCTCCACACCTTGCACAACACACCACATACTCAATCATCATCAGGCTCACCTACAATGCATAAACTAGTGAGACAAAATCTCAGTAAGTAGAAATCATGCATGTCAATGCATGAAAATGCATTTATTTTTCTATCACCTATTTCCTAGTCTTTCTAATTGGTCTCTTTTAGTTTTGAAAACTATTCATGTTGCGGGATCCACACGACACACTTATGATATGCACCTCAAATGAGCTCAATAGGGATGCTTTTTCTGAACCCCGAATATAGTGCCGAGAAATATTTTTCCAAACCCTGGCAGAGTGTTGGGGACGATTTTTTCAAACCTTGAATAAAGTACTGGGAACGATTTTTTCGAACCAGAATAAAATGTCGGGAATGATATTTTCAAACCCTGACAGATATGCATATATAGTGGCCGCACACAATTAGTATCTTATTAATTTTGGGGAAAACACTTTTCATGATTATGCATGGTATACAATCAGGGCAATTAAATATGCATCATAAACCATTTACGACATCGATATCTGTTACAACAAATTTTGTATTTATAATAAAATAAATACAAGTTGAATTACAAAGATAATCTGGATGGATTGAACTTAATAATTTAGGAAATAATCTCTATCAATCCTCTGATTCTTCTCTCTCGAACCAACTTGGACTTTGACTTTGATTGGTTGTGTTGACGGCGCTGACTGTGTTGACTGTGCTGACTTTGACTTTGTTGACTGGAGTGTACGCTGACTATGTTGACAGCGTGTGTGGAGTGTACACTGACTATGTTGACAGCGTGTGTAGAGTCGGATCTTCAATTGAAGCTTGTCCGAGCTCGAATTTAGGACTTTGTAATGTTTATCCAGAGGCGTCGAGTCTTTGTTTGGATTAAACGTATTTGATATGAAAACACTCGATCTGGGGGGCTCATGTCTCGGGTCGTATGCTGTTCTTGTCTCGAAGAACACTGAAGAACTTAACGTATGCAAAACACTCGATCTGGGGGCTTAGCACCTTAATCTCGGGTCGTTTGCCGTTCTTGTCTTGAAGATCCTGAGGAGCGTTGCTCGTGTTTCAACTTCTTCAGAGTGTCTGTGTCTTCAGATGCTTCAGTGTGTGTGGAATGAATGGAGTAGACCCCTTTATATAGGTGAAAGGTGAAGACCCCTCATAAATGTCCTGCATTCTGATTGGTCCAGAGTTATTTGGGCCATATCCTGCGGGCTTGGGCCTCCACTTATTTGGGCTGTAATCAGGCCTATTTTATTTGGGTCTGATCTAATTTGTATGTGCTTGTTTGACTTCAGTCAGACCTCCTTTAATTTGGGGCTTATTTGACTTGGGCCAGGCCTCATTTAATTTAAGCTCCATTTAATTTATTGGGCCCAAATTATTTATTAATTTACTTTAGGAATTAATTTATTTAAATTCCAAAATAAATTAATATTTAATTAATAAAATCCACATGTCGCCATTTAATTAGACCGTAAATTTTAATTGCTTACAAATGCCCCCTTGCGATTTGTTTCACGGACGTCATGTCTTGTTGTGAAGGAATCGCAAAAGTCCCTTTTATTTTCAGCATTTATAATTTGAGCTTTTGCAATTGAAAAAAATTTCTTTATCCAAGTAATAGTTTTCTTCTTGGCCCAACCTTTTATTTCTCAAGTGGCCTCATTTATTTATTTTTTCAAGTGGCCCAATTCATCTTCCTAGGCCCAAATCAACTTTTTTTTACTGCTTAATTTCAAGATTACGGGAGACAGGAATTAGTGAACAGATTTGATGATTTGCAAATCTCTGCTCAAAATAAAAGAGATCTCTTGAAATCTTGAGAGATTTCAATCATGCAAATTTTCCATAATTTGCTGCAGCCTCTCTACTATATAAGAAGGCCCAAGGTCTTTGATTTTTTTCACCAATCGACTGTAAGACATTTACAGTTCTGATTTTCTTTTCTTCAATTTTTTTTCGAAGAGCACCGATCTCCTTTGCCTTGCAGATTTCTTCATCAAGCATTGCCTACTATTAGTGTAAGCCTCAATCTTTTTAAATCTGCTTCTTTATTTCTTTATTAAGTGAGCAATAAATCTGCTTCTCTATTTCTTTATTATGTGAGCAATAAATCTGCTTCTTTATTTCTTTATTATGTGAGCAATAATTGCATCGTTTACTGTACTTTCACATCCTTGTTCTGTTTCTTATCACTGTACACTTTTTCTTTTATTTTTTATTTTTTTTTTCGATTCTTTGTGTAAACCCCAAAGTGGAGCTATATATTTGCAATTTTTTCTTTAACCTCGCCATTCTTCTCTTCGAAGAAATCGATGGCGAGCCTCGTCCTTGCCCATCTTCCTTTTCAAAGGAATCGACGGTGAGCCCTATCCCTTAACGGTTGCCCCTTAGCATTTGTCCCTCGGTTGTCCCTCGATTGCCCCACGATTGCCCCTTTTTCGGAGTTAAACACTGTCCCTCGGCAACAGTTGTGTGACTAGCGGTAGTCTGATGACAAAACTGAGGGGAAAACTTACTGGCGCGAGGCAGTGACCGGCTGCTACGACCACGAGCAAGGGCACATTGTGATACGTGGCTTTCAGCGGCAGCATCGTAGATGATCATGATTAATGAGTATTAATGGCGCGATCGACATTGTGGGTTTGCAATGGTGAACTGTTATGTGGCGGTATGCGGTGATTTGTTGAGGCCGAGTAACGATGTGCTCTTTGCAGCGGGAGGTGGATGCGTGGGCTCGCGATTTCCAGAAAGGTGGTCGATGGTGCTTCACGGCAGCGAGCGGCGAGAGGCAGCAAACTGGCGGTGGATTTCAGGCGAGAGAGATGTCCTTGGCAGACAAGATTAACTGGTGTGGTGGAACTGGCGGCTGGGCTCATGGTTTCCGGCGGCAACGCACATCAGGGAATCGGCGGCTGATGGGCACTAGTGGTGCTGGCGGCGCATGATCGATGGCAATGTGAGCATCTGTCAGCGGTCACGGCTAGCAAGCAGATCTGGCGAGGGGTACGACGACCGAGTGCAATGGTGGCGGCGAGAGTTCGATTGCTGCATCGCGATGGGGTTCTCGGTGATGCCGATGATTGATCGACGATTCCGGCAGACGGCAGTCGATGAGAGACTGATCGACTCAGAGGCCCGCAACCTGCTGTGGTTCCTCTTCGGCGATTGACGGCGTGGCTGGAGTCTGATTTTGGTGGAAGTGGTGCACGACTCTTGATCGGGAGATCGCGGATGTCGTGTGCTGTCGGCTTCTGGACGAGCGGTCGAAGGGCACGGCTGGCGTTTGTTCCTGATGGCTGATGTCATGTTTCTGGTGGGCTTTTCGACTGTGCGTGAGGCTATGCACAGTGGTGGTGTTTGACGGGTGGCGACTCTCCGGCGATGGCTTTTCTGCAAAGGGGTCGCGATTTCGCAATCAGACCGGTAAGATCGGATGGTGACCGATGTGTACCTGGATGGCGCGCTCTTGGGCAGCGAGGTGTGATGGTGTGAAAAGAAACTCCAACAAGTGATGACGGATTTTGGCTATGTTCACGACTGGCGGTAGGCAGCGAGGATGGTGTCGCGATTTAGCAAAAGGGCACCCTTGGTTGCGGCGTGAGGGAATTAAGCTGCCGACTTCGCTTTTGATTTCTGCAGAAGTGGATATTGTATGCCCTTCTTCAAATGGGTGAATGGAGTTCACATAGAATGAGTTGATCAATTTTGACTTCCTAAGTCAATTTTGACCTTTTAACCCATTTAATCAATTTTTTTTGGCTTCAGATTCACGTGATTCTGCATTATTATTATTAAATTTTTTTTTGGCAGTTCACGTGATCTTTAAAAGAAAGTGATTTTGATATAGCTGTCATTGATTCCTTTCCTTCCTTTCTCAAAAGATGTGCTGCGATTTTTTTTTTCACGTGAGTGGAGAGAGAGGCTGCAGATTTGATTTGGCAGGAATGGTTCACGTGATTTTGCTTCAACTTTCCTTTAGGAGAGAAAACAAGTTCTCAGATTTTTCTTTGGAGGATTACTTCCTTATCCAACTTTGACTTTCCTTTTGGGTTGATTGAATTAAACAATCTGATTTCTTGATTTGGATCACTACCAATTGGATTTGGACCAACAAGTATTTGGACTCATTAAATTAATTAAATGGGCCTTACCTACCAATATTTACTTAGGCCTATTCAATCATATTGACAAATATATTCCTTGATGCTCTTTGGAAAATGGCTCGGTCCAATTATTTGGGCTTCAAACCTACCACATAATTTGGGTCATTGGATCAATTATTTAGCAAATAAGCCATGTGGCCTTATGTTCATGCCTATTTGCTTTGGCATTGCCATTAATTCAGTTACTTTGAGCTCCATGCATTCAAACTTATATCAACAATTTGGGCCTCAACTCTTAAATTTAATTCATGTAATTTGGGCTTAGTGTATCAAGCTCAAACATGAATTAATTTAATTGCTCCTTTCAATATTTAGGCCCTTCCCATCATATGTTTAATTTATAATTTTGAATTTAATAATTAACTGACCCATGAATTTATTTTGGGCCTTTTAATTAATTAAATCAAAAAAGTATAAATTAATTTGAACCCCTTTTGCTGATATATTCTCCCACATATTTCCTTGCAGTTAATTTAACTTCAAGATGGTTTACTTCGCTGGTACGGTCATAGACTCCAATAAGCGTCAATTGATGATTCTTGACAATAAGAACTCACCCTCTGATGGAGAAACTTATCTTCCGATTGAGAGACCCCTGATGGGTGCACCCATAGACAAAATTCCTCGCGAGAATAGCGAATCTGATCTAAAGACTTGGACTGAAGACCTGAACTTGGGTGAAACCGAAGTTGTAATTTTGAAGGCGATTAACCATACCGAAGATGAAAACCTTGACCCTTTGCCCACATTAGGGCGCCGAATAATTGATGATCATGCAACGTGGGGCAATTCGATGAATTTTCTTGGAGAATTCCATTATACTCCTGGCTATTGGGAATGGACTGAAGTTGTCCTAAGCAGATATCATGACGATCTTGCAAGAATAAAGATTTATGACCCAATTTTTGCATCTTTATTCACATACGACTGCAACCAAGAGATCATCAAAGCTTTCTGTGAGGCGTGGTGCCCTGTTACCAACACTTTGCTCACTTCTTTTGGAGAAATGTCAATTTCTCTATGGGATTTGTACAACTGGACTGGCTTGCCACTAGCCGATCATTTATATGAAGAGGTTGTGCCCGATAAACCTGAACTCTACAATGATCGTGACCTCAATGGCTTACGTATACCATCTAGTTGTCAGCACTTGCTGCACGCCTACCATAGACTTCGCAGTCTTGATGGTACTGACTCTGTTTCACTCACTCGATGGGTAAAATTTTGGTTTTGTCGGCCTATAACATACAAGAAACCTCATGTACGTGTAGAGAAGAGTAGGAAGAACCGCCGCAAGAAAACACACAACCTAAATGGGATTATTGGTGATCATAAGAAATGGACCTCTGCAGAAACAGGACCCTTCAAAATGCTCGGTATTGATGTTATGCACCAAGATGAGACATATCTGGCTGCTTATCTGGCTTGCTGGCTTTGCTCTTTCGTACTCCCTACCGATGAAGTAGATTTAATACGTCCTGGAACCTTTAAGGTAGCGAGCTTGATGGCTACAGGAAGGTCAGTTGGACTTGTCGTCCCAGTCTTGACGAATATCTATAGAGGCTTGAACAAAATTTCAAATGATCCTAGACCCTCTGAGCTGAAGTCAACATTTCCCGTACACTTTGTGTACACCAGGTTGGCTCATTATTTCAATACTCATTATCCAAATCCACATGAACTGAAGATCCCTTTAAGGGAGTATATTGATATTGACCAGGCATCTTGGCGTGATTGGGGCTTCTTCATTGCTATTCGTATGAGTTATCTCACTCTACGACAGAATGGGAGATTTTTTATTGAACCTTACAGCCCACATCGATTCAGCCGCCAATTTGGCTTTTATCAAGAAGATACTCCAGGGAAACTGAGAACAGACCTTTGAGAGTCTACTTTAGAGCAAGGGCTTCAGCTTTGGAGGCGATGTATCTTACGCAATTCTCGCTCTAAAGCGACTTTTCCATGCGCCCCCACAGAGTTCAAAAACTTCTGCTCACCAAAGTATGCTGAGTGGTCCTCTCAAATTCATGGGAATTATTTTATAGATCATATGGCAGATCTAATCAGAATTGTTCCGAGCCACACCATAGAGGAAGAAGTTGACATTATTGGCAATTCGGATAATGCCAAGATTGATGAAGCAGCTGTACCGTTAGAAGCCCCACCTCCTCAGAAGGTGATTGTTGGAATGTCAGGTGTAGCAGAAAAAAGAAAGAGTGGTCTCTCTTATTCAAATGAGAGTAGCACAGACCGAAACTTGAAGAGGACCAAAAGAGGCAAATCTCCTGTGCACGTCCTGATAACTCAAACCGAGGTTTTCAATCCCCTTTTTAATTATGAATTACATACTTCCATACATGTAACTATTTTCTAATATCAGCTTCCGCTGCAGCCCTTAAAGGCTTAGTAGATGATGTATTTCCAGATCAAATTTCTCCTATTGTTCCCAAGTCTCATCCTCCAATTACTACAATGGAAGCTCCAGAAATTACAACATTTAACTTTGATGCCGAGATCACGGATGCTAGGAAACTAGTTAATATGAAAGTGTGGAAAAGCTTTCAAGATAAGTTGAAGAAGACTCATGTCAGCTCCTTATCTTCTATGCGGAATGAGGGACTCAAAATGGTGAATAATTTCAAGAGCGCTCCAGAGATTGACGGATCTGCTTTAGAAGCATCATTTGACTTCTTATTTACTAAAGCTGATGCGTATGATGTGGTGAAGATAAAACTTGCAGATGGGCTGTCCAGGAGAGAAGTTAATAAGCGCCTGACCGATGCAAGGAAGCGTGCTGATGAACACAAAGGCAAAGAAGCTGTAGATATCAAGCAATTACAAGAATCTGAGACTAGGTTGAAGCAGATTGCGGAAAAAATTGAGACCCTATTGAAGGAGAAGGAAACAGTATCTCGAAAGGTTGAACGTCTTCGTGAATCCGTTCAAAATGCAAAGCTTGGAGCCCAAATTGCTACCAGGGATATTGGTGTACTAAAGAAAACACATATCCTAGAAGATTCCATTGCTGATGAATTAAGGACTGTTACACAAGCTTTGGAGGCCGCTCGAGATGAGTTATCCAGTATGAATATTTTTCATTAGTTTGTATTGAAACCATTTCATTTCAATGTCTTTTTTTTTTAACTGTAATGATATTATCAATAAAATCCATATTCTCTCTTATCTTTTTTCCTCTTCTTATTCATCACTGCATCTTTAGATTTGCTTTACTGCTTTTAGGATGTTTACCTGCTGCCTTTATATCTTAATTTGCTTCTTGCTTCACAAATTTGATACAAACAAACGAAAACATGACTGAACTTAACAAATGTTAAGCTGCCTACGTATCTCTTTAAAGAAAATCAAGTCATAACGTAGTTCAAAGGGACATAATTTTGATTTGGGGTGGTGCCGTGTACAGTTTATACTCATGCGGGCCAGGAGTGTGTCGTACACTTTTTATACTCATGCGGACCAGGAGTTCATCGTACACAGTTTATACTCGTGCGGACCAGGAGTTCGTCGTACACAGTTTATACTCGTGCGGACCAGGAGTTCGTCGTACACAGTTTATACTCGTGTGGACCAGGAGTAACATACAGTTTAGGCTCATGCGTCATGGAGCATTGTGTTTGAATTTTGCTGACAACTTATACTCATGTCAATGAGTTTTGAATTTGAACTTGTAGACAGTTTATACTCGTGTCAAGGAGCCTTGCATTATTTGTGTTAGATAGTTTAAACTCATATCAAGGAGTATCATGTGGACAGTTTTAGCTCATATCAAGGAGCGTAATATCTTGTAGTTGTTTTACGCGTAATAGTGTTTCAAGAATTTCCCATTTATGGGGCCAATGTTTACGCCATCTTCTGATATCAACTTGTAGGCGCCATTTGTGTATACTTCCTTTACAACATGAGGGCCATCCCATTTTTGGAGAAACTTATTTCCAACACGATATGTGACCACAATAGGTCTTCTCACGGCAAGCACCAAGTCACCAACTTGAAAAGAAAGTATCTTCACCCTTTTGTTGAATGTTCTGGATAAGCGAGATTGATAACACTCAAGTCTTTGTTGTGCCTCCAACCTCTTCTCATCTAGAGCTTCTAACTCTTGAAGGCGCAACTTTGCATTTTCTTCTTTGGTTAAGCCTTCTTGTATGGCCATCCTTAAAGAAGGAATTTGTTTCTCGAGAGGTACCACATCTTCAACACCATAAACCAAAGAATACGGAGTAGCCTGAGTAGGAGTCCTATAGGTGGTGCGGTACGCCCATAAAGCTTCATTTATTCTTTAATGCCAATCTCTTTTAGACTTGGAGACCACCTTCTTCAACAAACTGCACAGGGTTTTGTTGAATGCTTCAGCTAGACCATTGGCAGCTGCATTATACATTGACGACTTCCTTTGTTTGAAGTCGAACTTCTCACACAACTTATCGATCCATCCACGCACGCCTCATGGGAACTCGAGCAGTAAACCCGCAGTGTCTGTCGATCGATGTGCATTAAATATTGTGATAGGCTAGAATGGGAAACTCCATTGTGGGCCCGTTCACCTTGCTACACTTTTTTATTCTATATTTCGATGAAATTAAGCCCAAAAAGCACTTAAACGCATAATTTTGGGGCCCAAAAATTGCGCTGAATGGCCAAGCCACATTCGCGTGATGACCAGCTCGACGAGTGCTTCACGAGCATATGCTATGGCCCATGTGGGTCTATCCGAATCAAAAGTTATGCCATTTTGTTCCGAGGATGCCCTTTAAGAGAATTAAGCAGGCAATCCATGACGAGTGCGATCATACCAGCACTAATGCACTGGATCCCATCAAAACTTTGAAGTTAAGCGTGCTTTGGCGAGAGTAGTATAAAGATGGATTACCCCTTGGGAAGTCCTCGTCTTGCACCCTTTTTTGATCCTCCTCCCTTTTCTATTTTTTTAGAACCATCCACGTGCGTCTCATGGGAACTTGAGCAGTAAACTCGCAATGTCCATCCATTGACGCATGTTAAATATCGCGACTGGCTGGATGGAGAAACTCTGTTGCGGGCCAGTTTACCTTTCTATACTTTTTTTCCATTTTCGATGAAATTAAGCTCGAAAAGCACTTAAACACATGATTTTGGGGCCAAAAAACTATGGGTAAGCCAGTTCAGCATCACGACTGGCTCGACAAGAGCTCCACGAGCATATGCTATGGCCCGTGTGGGTCCACCCAGATAAAAAGTTATGCCATTTTCTTCCGGGGGTGAACCTTAAGAGAATTAAGCAGGCAATCCATGACGGATGCGATCATACTAGCACTAATGCACTAGATCCCATCAGAACTCCGAAGTAAAGCATGCTTGGGCGAGAGTGGTACAAGGATGTGTGACCCCCTGGGTAGTCCTCGTGTTGTACCCCTTTTTGATCCTCCTCGCTTTTTTATTTTTTTAAAACCATCATGCGCGCCTCATGGTAACTCAAACAGTAAACCCGCAGTGTCCATCGATAGACGCACGTTAAATGTCACGACATGAACGAATGGGAAACTTCATTGTGGGCCCATTCAACTGCTACACTTTTTTATCCCATTTTTTGATGAAATTAAGCTCGAAAAGCATTTAAACGCATGATTTTGGGGCCCAAAAATAAAGCTGAATGGGCAAGCTAATTTTGCATGATGACCGGCTCGACGAGAGCTCTGCAAGCATATGCTATGGCCCGTGTGGGTCAACACAGATCAAAAGTAACACCATTTCCTTCCGTGGGTGATCATTAAGAGAAATAAGTGGGTAATCCTTAACGGGTGATATCATACCAGCACTAATGCACCGAATCCAATTAGAACTCTGAAGTTAAGCACATTTGAGCGAGTGTAGTACTAGGATGGGTGACGCCCTGTGAAGTCCTCGTGTTGCACCCCTTTTTGATCATCCTCCCTTATCCATTTTTTTAAAACCATCCACGCGCGCCTCATGGGATGTGGAGCAGTAAACTCGCAGTGTCCATCGATCGATGCACGTTAAATGTCACGACAGGCTCGCTGGGAAAACTCTGTTTGGGCCAGTTCACCTTGCTATACTTTTTTATCCTATTTTTCGACAAAATTAAATCAGAAAAGCACTTAAACGCATGATTTGGGGGCCCAAAAATGCTGTTGAATAGTATAGCTAGTTTTGCGTGACGACCTGCTCGACAAGAGCTTCGCGAACATATGCTATGGCCCGAGTGGGTCTATTCGGATCAAAAGTTATGACATTTCCTTCCTGGAGTGACCCTTAAGAGAATTAAGCGGACAATCCATGAAGGGTGCGATCACACCAGCACTAATGCACTGGATCCCATCAAAACTACGAAGCTAAGCGTTCTTGGACGAGAGTAGTACTAGGATGGGTGACCCCTTGGGAAGTCCTCGTATTGCACCCCTTTTGATCCTCCTTTCTTTATTTTTTCAAAACCATCCATGCACGCCTCATGAGAACTGGAGCAGTAAACAGGCAGTGTCCGTCGATCAACACGCATTAAATGTCACAATGAGCTTGAAAGAAAAACTCTGTTGCGGGCCCGTTCACCTTGCCATACTTTTTTGTCCCATTTATCGACTAAATTAAGCTCGAATAGTACTTAAATGCATGATTTTGGGGCCCAAAAACTGCACAGAGCATGCAAACCAGTTTAGCATGACGGCCGACTCGACGAGAGTTTCGCAAGCATATGCTATAGCCTGTGAGGGTCCACCCAGATGATAAGTTATGACATTTCATTCAAGAGGTGATTCTTAAGAGAATTAAGCGGCCAATCCATGACGGGTGCGATCATACTAGTACTAATGCACCGGATCCCATCAAAACTCCGAAGCTAAGTGTTATTGGACGAGAGTGGTACCAGGATGTGTGACCCCCTGGGAAGTCCTCGTGTTGCATCCCTTTTTGATCCTCCTTCCTTTTCTATTTTTTTTAAAACCATCCACGCGTGCCTCATGGGAACTCGAGCAGTAAACTCGCAGTGTCCGTTGATCGATGCGCATTAAATATCGCGATAGGCTAGAATGGGAAAGTCCGTTGCGGGCTCATTCACCTTGCTACACTTTTTTATCCTATTTTCGACGAAATTAAGCCCGAAAAGCACTTAAACGCATGATTTTGCTGCCCTAAAACTTTGTTGAATTGGCAAGCCACATTTGCGTGATGACCAGCTCGACGAGTGCTTCGTGAGCATATTCTATGGCCCATGTGGGTCTATCCGGATCAAAAGTTATGTTCTCGGGGTGCCCTTTAAGAGAATTAAGCGGGCAATCCATGACGGGTGCGATCATACCAGCACTAATGCACTGGATCCCATCAAAACTCTGAAGTTAAGCGTGCTTTGACGAGAGTAGTACTAAGATGGGTGACCACTTGGGAAATCCTCATCTTGCACCCCATTTTGATCCTCCTTCCTTTTCTATTTTTTTAGAACCATCCACGCGCACCTCATGGGAACTCAAGCAGTAAACTCTCAGTGTCCGTCGATCGACGCACGTTAAATGTCGTGACATGCTCGAATGGGAAACATCATTGCGGGCTCGTTCAACTGCTACACTTTTTATCCCATTTTTTGACAAAATTAAGCCCGAAAAGCATTTAAACGCATGATTTTGGGGCCCAAATATAATGCTGAATGGGCAAGCTAATTTTACATGACGACCGGCTCGACGAGAGCTCCGCAAGCATATGCTATGGCCCGTGTGGGTCAACATAGATCAAAACTAACACCATTTCCTTCCGTGGGTGATCATTAAGAGAAATAAGCGGGCAATCCTTGACAGGTGCGATCATACCAGCACTAATGCACCGAATCAAATTAAACTTTAAAGTTAAGCACACTTGGGCAAGAGTAGTACTAGGATGGGTGACCCCCTGTGAAGTCCTCGTGTTGCACCTCTTTTTGATCATCCTCCCTTATCCATTTTTTTAAAACCATCCACGCGCACCTCATGGGATGTGGAGCAGTAAACTCGCAGTGTCCATCGATCGATGCGCGTTAAATATCGCGACAGGCTCGCTGGGAAAACTCCGTTTGGGCCAGTTCACCTTGCTATACTTTTTTATCCTATTTTTCGACAAAATTAAGCCTGAAAAGCACTTAAACGCATGATTTGGGGGCCCGAAAATGCCGCTGAATAGTATAGCTAGTTTTGCGTGATGACCTGCTCGACAAGAGCTTCGCGAACATATGCTATGGCCTGAGTGGGTCTATTAGGATCAAAATTTATGACATTTCCTTCCGGGGGTGACCCTTAAGAGAATTAAGTGGACAATCCATGACGGGTGCGATCACACCAGCACTAATGCACTGGATCCCATCAAAACTACGAAGCTAAGCGTTCTTGGGCGAGAGTAGTACTAGGATGGGTGACCCCTTGGGAAGTCCTCGTATTGCACCCCTTTTGATCCTCCTTTCTTTTCTTTTTTTCAAAACCATCCATGCACGCCTCATGAGAACTGGAGCAATAAACACGCAGTGTCCGTCGATCAACACGCATTAAATGTCACATCGAGCTCGAAAGAAAAACTCTGTTCTGGGCCCGTTCACCTTGCCATACTTTTTTGTCCCATTTATCGACTAAATTAAGCCCGAATAGCACTTAAATGCATGATTTTGGGGCCCAAAAACTGCACAGAGCATGCAAACCAGTTTAGCATGACAGCCGACTCGACGAGAGTTTCGTAAGCATTTTCTATAGCCTGTGAGGGTCCACCCAGATGATAAGTTATGACATTTCATTCAAGAGGTGACTCTTAAGAGAATTAAGCGGCCAATCCATGACGGGTGCGATCATACTAGTACTTATGCACCGGATCCCATCAAAACTCCGAAGCTAAGTGTTATTGGACGAGAGTGGTACCAGGATGTGTGACCCCCTGGGAAGTCCTCGTGTTGCACCCCTTTTTGATCCTCCTTCCTTTTCTTTTTTTTAAAACCATCCACGCGCGCCTCATGGGAACTCGAGCAGTAAACTCGTAGTGTCCGTTGATCGATGCGCATTAAATATCGCGATAGGATAGAATGGGAAAGTCCATTGCGGGCTCATTCACCTTGCTACACTTTTTTATCCTATTTTTCACGAAATTAAGCCCGAAAAGCACTTAAATGCATGATTTTGCTGCCCAAAAACTGCGTTGAATTGGCAAGCCACATTCGCGTGATGACCAGCTCGACGAGTGCTCCGCGAGCATATGCTATGGCTTATGTGGGTCTATCCAGATCAAAAGTTATGTTCCGGGGGTGCCCTTTAAGAGAATTAAGCGGGCAATCCATGACAGTAACTCGAGCAGTAAACTCGCAGTGTCCGTTGATCGATGCGCATTAAATATCGCGATAGGCTAGAATGGGAAAGTCCGTTGTGGGCTCATTCACCTTGCTACACTTTTTATCCTATTTTTCACGAAATTAAGCTCGAAAAGTACTTAAACGCATGATTTTGCTGCCCAAAAACTGCGTTGAATTGGCAAGCCACATTCGCGTGATGACCAGCTCGACGAGTGCTTCGGGAGCATATGTTATGGCTTATGTGGGTCTATCCAGATCAAAAGTTATGTTCTGGGGGTGCCCTTTAAAAGAATTAAGCGGGCAATCCATGACAGGTGCGATCATACCAGCACTAATGCACTGGATCCCATCAAAACTCAGAAGTTAAGCGTGCTTTGGCGAGAGTAGTACTAAGATGGGTGACCCCTTGGGAAATTCTCATCTTGCACCCCATGGGAACTCGAGCAGAAAACTCTCAGTCTTCGTCGATCGACGCACGTTAAATGTCGCGACGGGCTCGCTGGGAAAACTCCATTACGGGCCAGTTCACCTTGCTATACTTTTTTATCCCATTTTTTGACGAAATTATGCCTGAAAAGCACTTAAACGCATGATTTGGGGGCCCGAAAATGCCGCTGAATGGTATAGCTAGTTTTGCGTGACGAACGGCTCGACAAGGGCATCGCGAGCATATGCTATGGCCCGAATGGGTCTATTCGGATCAAAAGTTATGACATTTCCTTCCGGGAGTGACCCTTAAGAGAATTAAGCAGGCAATCCATGACGGGTGCGATCACACCAGCACTAATGCACTGGATCCCATCAAAACTACGAAGCTAAGCATTCTTGGGCGAGAGTAGTACTAGGATGGGTGACCCCGTGGGAAGTCCTCGTGTTGCACCCATTTTGATCCTCTTTTATTTTATTTTTTTCAAAACCATCCATGCACGCCTCATGAGAACTGGAGCAGTAAACACGCAGTGTCCGTCGATCAATGCGCATTAAATGTCACGACGAACTCGAAAGAAAAACTTTGATGCGGGCCCGTTCACCTTGCCATACTTTTTTGTCCCATTTATCGACTAAATTAAGCCCGAATAGCACTTAAATGCATGATTTTGAGGCCCAAAAACTGCACAGAGCATGCAAACTAGTTTAGCATGACGGTCGACTCGACGAGAGTTTCGTAAGCATATGTTATAGCCTGTGAGGGTCCACCCAGATGATAAGTTATGACATTTCATTCAAGAGGTGACTCTTAAGAGAATTAAGCGGGCAATCCATGACGGGTGTGATCATACCAACACTAATGCATTGGATCCCATCAAAACTCTGAAGTTAAGCGTGCTTTGGCGAGAGTAGTACTAAGATGGGTGACCCCTTGGGAAATCCTCATCTTGCACCCCATTTTGATCCTCCTCCCTTTTCTACTTTTTTAGAACCATCCACGGGCTCCTCATGGGAACTCGAGCAGTAAACTCTCAGTCTCCGTCGATCGATGCACGTTAAATGTCGCGACATTCTCAAATGGGAAACTTTATTGCGGGCCCGTTCAACTGCTGCACTTTTTTATCCTATTTTTTGACGAAATTAAGCCCGAAAAGCATTTAAAAGCATGATTTTGGGGCCCAAAAATAATGCTGAATGGGCAAGCTAATTTTGCATGACGACCGGCTCGACGATAGCTCCGCGAGCATATGCTATGGCCCGTGTGGGTCAACACAGATCAAAACTAACACCATTTCCTTCCGGGGGTGATCATTAAGAGAAATAAGCGGGCAATCCTTGACAGGTGCGATCATACCAGCACTGATGCACCGAATCCAATTACAACTTTAAAGTTAAGCACACTTGGGCGAGAGTAGTACTAGGATGGGTGACCCCCTTTGAAATCCACGTGTCCACCCTTTTTGATCCTCCTCCCTTATCCATTTTTTTTAAACCATCCACGTGCGCCTCATGGGATCTCGAGCAGTAAACTCGCAGTGTCCATCGATCAATGCACGTTAAATGTCGCGACGGGCTTGCTGGAAAAATGCGGTTATGGGCCAGTTTACCTTGCTATACTTTTTATCCCATTTTTCAACGTAAGTAAGCCTGAAAAGCACTTAAATGCCTGATTTGGTGCCCGAAAATGCCGCTGAATGGTATAGCTAGTTTTGCATGACGACCTGCTCGACAAGAGCTTCATGAGCATATGCTATGGCCCGAGTGGGTCTATTCGAATCAAAAGTTATGACATTTCCTTTCGGGAGTGACCCTTAAGAGAATTAAGCGAGCAATCTATGACGGGTGCGATCACACCAGCACTAATGCACTGGATCCCATCAAAACTACGAAGCTAAGCGTTCTTAGGCGAGAGTAGTACTAGGATGGGTGACCCCTTGGGAAGTCCTCGTGTTGCACCCCTTTTGATCCTCCTTTCTTTTCTTTTTTTCAAAACCATCCATGCACCCCTCATAAGAACTGGAGCAGTAAACACGCAGTGTCCATCGATCAATGCACATTAAATGTCACGACGAACTTGAAAGAAAAACTCCATTGCGGGCCCGTTCACCTTGCCACACTTTTTTGTCCTATTTATCAACTAAATTAAGCCCGAATAGCACTTAAATGCATGATTTTGGGGCCCAAAAACTGCACAGAGCATACAAACCAATTTAGCATGATGGCAGGCTCAAAAGAGTTTCGCAAGCATATGCTATGGCCTGTGAGGGTCCACCCGGATGATAAGTTATGCCATTTAATTCAGGAGGTGACTCTTAAGAGAATTAAGCGGCCAATCCATGACAGGTGTGATCATACCAGTACTAATGCACCAGATCCCATCAAAACTCCAAAGCTAAGCGTTATTGGGTGAGAGTGGTACTAGGATGTGTGACCCCCTGGGAAGTCCTCGTGTTGCACCCCTTTTTGATCCTCCTTCCTTTTTTATTTTTTTTAAAACCATCCACGCACACCTCATGGGAACTCAAGCAGTAAACTCGCAGTCTCCGTTGATCGATGCGCATTAAATATCGCGATAGGCTTGAATGGAAAATTCCGTTGCGGGCCCGTTCACCTTGCTACACTTTTTTATCCTATTTTTCAATGAAATTAAGCCCGAAAAGCACTTAAACGCATGATTTTGGGGCCCAAAAACTGCATTGAATTGGCAAGCCACATTCGCGTGATGACCAGCTCGATGAGTGCTTCGCGAGCATATGCTATGGCCCATGTGGGTCTATTCGGATCAAAAGTTATGTTCTGGGATGCCCTTTAGGAGAATTAAGCGGGCAATCCATGACAGGTGCAATCATACCAGCACTAATGAACTGGATCCTATCAAAACTCTAAAGTTAAGCGTGCTTTTGCGAGAGTAGTACTAAGATGGGTGACCCCTTGGGAAATTATCATCTTGCACCCCATTTTGATCCTCCTCCCTTTTCTATTTTTTTAGAACCATCCACGCGCACCTCATGGGAACTCGAGCAATAACCTCTCAGTGTCCGTCGATCGACGCACGTTAAATATCACGATGGGCTGGAAGGAAAAACTCCGTTGCAGGCCAGTTCACCTTACTACACTTTTTTATCCATTTTTCGATAAAATTAAGCCCGAAAAGCACTTAAACGCATGATTTTGGGGCCAAAAAACTACGGGCAAGCTAGTTCAGCATCACGACTGGCTTGACAAGAGCTCCACAAGCATATGCTATGGCCCGTGTGGGTCCACCCGGATAAAAAGTTATGCCATTTCCTTACGGGGTGAACCTTAAGAGAATTAAGCGGGCAATCCATGATGGGTGTGATCATACCAGCACTAATGCACCGGATCCCATCAGAAGTCTGAAGTAAAGCGCGCTTGGGCGAGAGTGGTGCAAGGATGTGTGACCCACTGGGAAGTCCTCGTGTTGCACCACTTTTTGATCCTCCTCGCTTTTTCTATTTTTTTAAAAACCATCACGCGCTCCTCATGGGAACTCGAGCAGTAAACTCGTAGTGTCCGTCAATAGACGCGCATTAAATGTCGCGACATGCTCGAATGGGAAACTTCATTACGGGCCCGTTCAACTGCTACACTTTTTTATCCCATTTTTTGACGAAATTAAGACCAAAAAGCATTTAAACGCATGATTTTGGGGCCCAAAAACAATGCTGAATGGGCAAGCTAATTTTTCTTGATGACCGGCTCGACGAGAGCTCCACGAGCATATGCTATGGCCAGTGTGGGTCAACCGATATCAAAAGTTACACCATTTCCTTCCGGGGGTGATCATTTAGAGAAATAAGCGGGCAATCCTTGATGGGTGCGATCATACCAGCACTAATGCACCGAATCCAAATAGAACTTCGAAGTTAAGCACACTTGGACGAGAGTAGTATTAGGATGGGTGACCCCCTGTGAAGTCCTCGTATTGCACCCTTTTTTGATCCTCCTCCCTTATCCATTTTTTTAAAACCATCCACGCACGCCTCATGGGATCTCGAGCAGTAAACTCGCAGAGTCTGTCAATTGATTCGCGTTAAATGTCATGATGGGCTCGATGGGGAAACTCCGTTGCGGGCCCATTCACGTTGCTATACTTTTTTATCCTATTTTTTGACAAAATTAAGCCCAAAAAGTACTTAAACACATGATTTGGGGGCCTGAAAATGCAGCTGAATGGTATAGCCAGTTTTGCGTGATGACTAGCTCGACAAGAGCTTCGCGAGCATATGCTATGGCCCGAGTGGGTCTATCCAGATAAAAAGTTATGACATTTCCTTCCGGGGGTGACCCTTAAGAGAATTAAGTGGGCAAAATCCATGACGGGTGTGATCACACTAGCACTAATGCAATGGATCCCATCAACTCCGAAGCTAAGTGTTATTGGGCGAGAGTGGTACTAGGATGTGTGACCTCCTGGGAAGTCCTCGTGTTGCACCGCTTTTTGATCCATCTCCCTTTTCTATTTTTTAAAACCATTCACGCGCGCCTCATGGGAATTCGAGCAGTAAACTCGTAGTGTCAGTCGATCGATGTGCATTAAATATCACGATAGACTAGAATGGAAAACTCCATTGCGGGCCCGTTCACCTTGTTACACTTTTTTATCCTATTTTTTGATGAAATTAAGCCCGAAAAGCACTTAAACACATGATTTTGGGGCCCAAAGGCTATGCTGAATGGGCAAGACACATTCGCGTGATGACCAGCTCGACGAGTGCTTCGCGAGCATATGTTATGGCCGGTGTGGGTCTATTCGGATCAAAAGTTATGTCATTTTATTCCGGGGGTGCCCTTTAAGAGAATTAAGCAAGCAATCCATGACAGAAGCAATTATACCAGCACTAATGCACTGGATCCAATCAAAACTCTGAAGTTAAGCGCACTTTAGCGAGAGTAGTACTAAGATGGGTGACCCCTTGGGAAGTCCTCGTCTTGCACCCCTTTTTGATCCTCCTCCCTTTTCTATTTTTTTATAACCATCCACGCGCGCCTCATGGGAACTCGAGCAGTAAACTTGCAGTGTCCATCGACCGACGCACGTTAAATATCATGACGGGCTGGAAGGGGAAACTCCATTGTGGGCCAGTTCACCTTGCTATACTTTTTATCCGGTTTTCGATGAAATTAAGCCCGAAAAGCACTTAAACGCATGATTTTGGGGCCAAAAAACTACGTGCAAGCCAGTTCACTGTCACGACTGGCTCGACAAGAGCTCCATGAGCATATACTACAGCCCATGTGGGTCCACCCGGATAAAAAGTTATGCCATTTCCTTCCGGGAGTGACCCTTAAGAGAATTAAGCTGGCAATCCATGACGGGTGCGATCATACCATCACTAATGCACCGGATCCCATAAAAACTCCAAAGTTAAGCTTTCTTGGGTGAGAGTGGTACAAGGATGTGTGACCCCCTTGGAAGTCCTCGTGTTGCATTCCTTTTTGATCCTCCTCGCTTTTCTATTTTTTTAAAACCATCACGCGCGCCTCATGGGAACTCGAGCAGTAAACCCATAGTGTCCGTCGAACGACGCGAGTTAAATATCGCGATAGGCTAGAATGGAAAACTCCGTTGCGGGACTGTTCACCTTGCTACACTTTTTTATCCTATTTTTCGACGAAATTAAGCCCAAAAAGCACTTAAACGCATGATTTTGGGCCAAAACATTGTGCTAAATGGGCAAGCCAATTCCGCGTGACAACCTGCTCGACGAGAGCTTCGCGAGCAATGCTATGGCCCGTGTGGGTCTATCCAGATCAAAAGTTATGCCATTTCATTCCGGGGGTGAACCTTAAGAGAATTAAGCGAGCAATCCATGATGGTTGCGATCATACCAGCACTAATGCACCAGATCCCATCAGAACTCCGAAGTTAATCGTGCTATGGCGAGAGTAGTACAAAGATGGAGACCCCTTTAGAAGTCCTCGTCTTGCACTCCTTTTTGATCCTCCTCCCTTTTTATTTTTTAAAACCATCCACGCGTGCCTCATGGGAACTCAAGTAGTAAACCTGCAATGTCTGTCGATAGATTCGCATTAAATGTCAAGACGAGCTCAAAGGGAAAACTCCATTGTGGGCCAGTTCGCCTTGCTACACTTTTAATCCTATTTTTTGACAAAATTAAGCCTGAATAGCACTTAAATGCATGATTTTGGGACCCAAAAAATACACTGAATGAGCAAGACTGTTCTACGTGATGACCGGCTAGACAAGAGCTTCGTGGGCATATTCTATGGCCTGTGTGGGTCTACACGGATCAAAAATTATGCCATTTCCTTCCGGGGATGACCCTTAAGAGAATTAAGCGGGCAATCCATGATGGGTACGATCATACCAGCACTAATGCACTGGATCCCATCCGAATTCCGAAGTTAAGTGCGCTATGGCGAGAGTAGTACAAAGATGGTGACCCCTTGAGAAGTCCTCATTTTGCACCCTTTTTTGATCCTCCTCCCTTTTCTATTTTTTCTAAAACTATCCACGCGCGCCTCATGGGAATTCGAGTAGTAAACTCAAAGTGTCTGTCTATCGATGAGTTTTAAATGTCGCGACAGGCTCGAAGGGGAAACTCCATTGCGAACATGTTCACCTTGCTATACTTTTTTATCCAATTTTTTGACAAAATTATGCCCGAAAAGCACTTAAATGTATAATTTTGGGGCCCAAAAATGACGCTGAATAAGCAAGCCTATTCTACGTGATGATCGGCTCGACGAGAGCTTCGCGAGCATATGCTATAGCCTGTGTTGGTCTATTCAGATCAAAAGTTATGCCATTTCATTCCGGGGGTGACCATTAAGAGAATTAAGTGGGCAATCCATGATAGGTGCGATCATACCAGCACTAATGCACTGGATTCCATCAGAACTCTGAAGTTAAGTGCGCTTTGGCGAGAGTAGTACTATGATGGGTGACCCCTTGAGAAATCCTCGTCTTGCATCCCTCTTTTATCCTCCTCCCATTTCTATATTTTTTAAAACCATCCACGCGCTCCTCATGGGAACTCGAGCAGTAAACCCACAGTGTCCATCGATCGACGTGCATTAAATATCGCAATGGGCTGGAAGGGGAAACTCTGTTGCGGGCAGTTCACCTTGTTATTCTTTTTTTCCATTTTTCGATAAAATTATGCCCGAAAAGCACATAAACGCATGAATTTGGGGCCAAAAAACAAATGGCAAGCCAATTCAGCGTCACGACCGGCACGACAAGAGCTTCACGAGCATATGCTACGGCCAGTGTGGGTCCACCCAGATCAAAAGTTAAGCCATTTCCTTTCGGAGGTGACACTTAAGAAAATTAGCGGGCAATCCATGACGGGTGCGATCATACCAGTACTAATCCACCGAATCCCATCAAAATTCCGAAGCTAAGCTTTCTTGGGCAAGAGTGGTACTAGGATGTATGACCCCCTGGGAAGTCCTCTTGTTGCACCCCTTTTTGACGTAGTGTCTGTCGGTCGACGCGCATTAAATGTCATGATAGGCTAGAATGGTAAACTCCGTTGCGGGCACGTTCGCCTTGCTACACTTTTTATCCTATTTTTCAACAAAATTAAGCCCGAAAAGCACTTAAATGCATGATTTTGGAGCCCAAAAACTGAGATGAACGGGCAAGCTACTTTAGCGTGATGACCTGCTCGATGAGAGCTTCGTGAGCAATGCCATGGCCCGTACGGGTCTATCTAGATCAAAAGTTATGCCATTTCGTTCCGGAGTGAACATTAAGAGAATTAAATGTGTAATTCTTGACGGGTGCGATCATACCAGCACTAATGCACCGGATCCCATCAGAACTCCGAAGTTAAGTGCGCTATGGCGAGAGTAGTACAAAGATGGTGACACCTTGAGAAGTCCTCGTCTTGCACCCTTTTTGATCCTCCTTCCTTTTCTATTTTTTTTAAAATCATCCACGTGCGCCTCATGGGAACTCGAGCAGTAAACTCGTAGTGTCTGTCGATAGATGCGCATTACATGTCACAACGAGCTCGAAGGGAAAACACCATTGTGGGCCCGTTCGCCTTGCTACACTTTTAATCCTATTTTTCGACAAAATTAAGTCCAAAAAGTACTTAAACGCATAATTTTGGGGCCCCAAAAACTGCACTAAACAGGCAAGCCAATTCAGCGTGACGACCAGCTCGACCAGTGTTTCGCGATCATATATTATGGCCCGTGTGGGTCCACCCGGATCAAAAGTTATACCATTTTCTTTCGGAGGTGACCCTTAAGAGAATTAAGCAGGAAATCTATGACCGGTGCGATCATGCCAGCACTAATGCACTGAATACCATCAAAACTCCGAAGTTAAGCGCACTTGGGCAAGAGTAGTACTAGGATTGATGACCCCCTGGGAAGTCCTCGTGTTGCACCCCTTTTTGATCCTCCTCCCTTTTTTTTAAAACCATCCACGCGCGTCTCATGGGAATTCGATCAGTAAACTCAAAGTTTCTATCAATCGACGTGTTTTAAATATCGCGACAGGATCGAAGGGACCTTGCTTCACTTTTTTATCCAATTTTTTGACAAAATTATGCCCGAAAAGCACTTAAATGCATGATTTTGGGGCCCAAAAATGACGCTGAATAGGCAAGCCTATTCTACATGACGACCGGCTTGACGAGAGCTTTGCGAGCATATGCTATAGCCCGTGTGGGTCTATTCGGATCAAAAGTTATGCCATTTCGTTCTGGGAATGACCCTTAAGAGAATTAAGCGGGCAATCCATGACGGGTGCGATCATACCAGCACTAATGCACTGGATCCCATCAGAACTCCGAAGTTAAGTGTGCTTTGGCGAGAGTAGTACTATGATGGGTGACCCCTTGAGAAGTCCTCGTCTTGCATCCATTTTTATCCTCCTCCCTTTTTTATATTTTTTAAAACCACCCACGCGTTCCTCATGGGAACTCGAGCAGTAAAGCCACAGTGTCTGTCGATCGACGTGCGTTAAATGTTGCGACGGGCTGGAAGGGGAAACTCTGTTGCGGGCAGTTCATCTTGCTATACTTTTTTTCCATTTTTCAATGAAATTATGCCCGAAAAGCACTTAAACGCAAGAATTTGGGGCCCAAAAACTACGGGCAAGCCAATTCAGCGTCACGACCGACACGACAAGTGCTTCACAGGATTATGCTACGGCCAGTGTGGGTCTATCCAGATTAAAAGATATGCCATTTTGGAGGTGACCCTTAAGAAAATTAAGCGGGCAATCCATGACGGGTGTGATCATACCAGCACTAATCCACCGGATCCCATCAAAACTCCAAAGCTAAGCTTTCTTGGGCAAGAGTAGTACTAGAATGTGTGACCCCCTGGGAAGTCCTCGTGTTTCACCCCTTTTAGACGCAGTGTCTGTCGATCGACGTTCGTTAAATATCGTGATAGGATAGAATGGGGAACTCCGTTGTGGGCACGTTCGCCTTGCTACACTTTTTTATCCTATTTTTCAACAAAATTAAGCCCGAAAAGCACTTAAATGCATGATTTTGGAGCCAAAAAACTGCACTGAACGGGTAAGCTACTTTGGCGTGACGATCTGCTCGACGAGAGCTTCACGAGCAATGATATGGCCCATATGGGTCTATCCAGCTCAAAAGTTATGCCATTTCATTCTGGGGTGAACCTTAAGAGAATTAAATGGGGAATCCTTGATGGGTGCGATCATACCAGCACTAATGCTCAGGATCCCATCAGAACTCCAAAGTTAAACATGCTATGGAGATAGTAGTACAAAGATGGTGACACCTTGAGAAGTACTCATCTTGCACCCCTTTTTGATCCTCCTCCCTTTTTTATTTTTTTTAAAATCATCCACGAGCGCCTCATGGGAACTCGAGCAGTAAACCCACAGTGTCTGTCGATAGATGCGCATTACATGACATAACAAGCTCGAAGGGGAAACACCGTTGTGGGCCCGTTCGCCTTGCTACACTTTTAATCCTATTTTTTGACAAAATTAAGTCCGAAAAGCACTTAAATGCATAATTTTGGGGCCCTAAAACTGCACTAAACAGGAAAGCCAATTCACTGTGATGACCAGCTCGACAAGAGTTTCGCGATCATATGCTATGGCCCATGTGGGTCCTCCCGGATCAAAAGTTATGCCATTTCCTTCCAGAGGTGACCCTTAAGAGAATTAAGCAGGCAATCCATGATGGGTGCGATCATGCCAGCACTAATGCACCGAATCCTATCAGAACTCCGAAGTTAAGCGCGCTTGGGCGAGAGTAGTACTAGGATTGATGACCCCCTGGGAAGTCCTCTTGTTGCATCCCTTTTTGATCCTCCACCATTTTTTATTTTTTTTAAAACCATCTCCGCGCACCTCATGTGAATTCGAGCAGTAAACTCAAAGTGTCCGTCGATCACGCGTTTTAAATGTCGCGACAGGCTTGAAGGGTAACTCTGTTGCGAGCCCGTTCACCTTGCTACACTTTTTATCCCATTTTTGGATAAAATTTTACCCTAGAAGCACTTAAACGCATGATTTTGGGGCCCTAAAATGATGCTGAATGGGCAAGCCCATTTTGCATGGTGACCATCTTGACGAGAGCTTCACGAGCATATGCTATGGCCCGTGTGGTTTATCCGGATAAAAAGTTATGCCATATCATTCTGGGGGTGACCCTAAAGAGAATTAAGCGGGCAATCCATGACGGGTGTGATCATACCAGCACTAATGCACTGGATCCCATCAGAATTCCAAAGTTAAATTCGCTTTGACGAGAGTAGTACTAAGATGGGTGACCCCTTGAGAAGTCCTCGTCTTGCATCCCTTTTTGATCCTCCTCCCTTTTCTATTTTTTTAAAACCATCCACGCGCGCCTCATGGGAACTCGAGTAGTAAATCCGCAGTGTCCATCAATTGAGGTGCATTAAATATCGCGATAAGCTAGAATGAGAAAGTCCGTTGGGGGCCTGTTCACCTTGCTACACTTTTTATCCAATTTTTTGACAAAATAAAGTCCAAAAAGCACATCAACGCATGATTTTGGGGCCCAAAATCTGTGATGAATGGGCAAAGCACATTCGCGTGACGACCAGCTCGACGAGTGCTTCGCGAGCATATGCTATGGCCCATGTGGGTCTATCCAGATTAAAAGATATGCCATTTTGTTCCGGGGGTGCCCTTTAAGAGAATAAAGCAGGCAATTCATGACGGGTGCGATCATACCAGCACTAATGCACTGGATCCCATCAAAACTCTGAAGTTAAGCACGCTTTGGCGAGAGTAGTACTAAGATAGGTGACCCCTTGGGAAGTCCTCGTCTTGCACTCCTTTTTGATCCTCCTCCCTTTTCTATTTTTTTAGAACCATCCACACGCACCTCATGGGAACTCGAGCAGTAAACTCTCAGTGTCCGTCGATCGACGCACGTTAAATATCGCGATGGGCTGGAAGGGGAAACTCCGTTGCGGGCCAGTTCACCTTGCTACACTTTTTATCCATTTTTTGACAAAATTAAGCCCGAATGCACTTAAACGCATGATTTTGGGGCCAAAAAACTACGGGCAAGCCAGTTCAGCATCACGACTGGCGCAAAAAGAGCTCCACGAGCATTTGCAATGGCCCGTGTGGGTCCACCCGGATAAAAAGTTATGCTATTTCCTTTCGGGGGTAAACCTTAAGAGAATTAAGCGGGCAATCCATGACGGGTGCGATCATACCAGCACTAATGCACCAGATCCCATCAGAACTCCGAAGTAAAGCGCGCTTGGGCGAGAGTGGTACAAGGATGTGTGACCCCCTGGGAAGTCCTCGTGTTGCACCCCTTTTTGATCCTCCTCGCTTTTTTTATTTTTTTTAAAACCATCACGCGCACCTCATGGGAACTCGAGCAGTAAACCCGCACTGTCCGTCGATAGACGCGCATTAAATGTTGTGACATGCTCGAATAGGAAACTTCGTTGAGGGCCCGTTCAACTACTACATTTTTTTATCCTATTTTTTGACGAAATTAAGCCCGAAAAGCATTTAAACGCATGATTTTAGGGCCCAAAAGCAACGCTGAATGGGCAAGCTAATTTTGCATGATGACCAGCTCAACGAGAGCTCCGCGAGCATATGCTATGGCCTATGTGGGTCAACCCAGATCAAAAGTTACACCATTTATTTCTGGAGGTGATCATTAAGAGAAATAAGTGGGCAATCCTTAATGGGAGCGATCATACCAGCACTAATGCATCGAATCCAATTAGAACTCCGAAGTTAACCACGCTTGGGCGAGAGTAGTACTAGGATGGGTGACCCCCTGTGAAGTCCTCGTGTTGCACTCCTTTTTGATCCTCCTCCCTTATCCATTTTTTAAAACCATCCACGCGCGCCTCATGGGATCTCGAGCAGTAAACTCGCAGTGTCTGTCGATCGATTCGCATTAAATGTCGCGATGGGCTCGATGGGGAAACTCCGTTACAGGCCCGTTCACCTTGCTATACTTTTTTATCCTATTTTTTGACAAAATTAAGCCCAAAAAGTACTTAAATGCTTGGGGGCCTAAAATGCTGCTGAACGGTATAGCCAATTTTGCGTGATGACCGACTCGACAAGAGCTTCGTGAGCATATGCTATGGCCCGAGTGGGTCTATCCAGATCAAAAGTTATGACATTTCCTTCCAGGGCATGACCCTTAAAAGAATTAAGCGGGCAATCCATTACGGGTGGGATCATACCAGCACTAATGCTCAGGATCCCATCAGAACTCCGAAGTTAAACATGCTATGGAGAGAGTAGTACAAAGATGGTGACACCTTGAGAAGTACTCATCTTGCACCCCTTTTTGATCCTCCTACCTTTTTTATTTTTTTTAAAATCATCAACGAGCGCCTCATGGGAACTCGAGCAGTAAACCCACAGTGTCTGTCGATAGATGCGCATTACATGACATAACAAGCTCGAAGGGGAAACACCGTTGTGGGCCCGTTCGCCTTGCTACACTTTTAATCCTATTTTTTGACAAAATTAAGTCCGAAAAGCACTTAAATGCATAATTTTGGGGCCCTAAAACTGCACTAAACAGGAAAGCCAATTCACTGTGATGACCAGCTCGACAAGAGTTTCGCGATCATATGCTATGGCCCATGTGGGTCCTCCCGGATCAAAAGTTATGCCATTTCCTTCCAGAGGTGACCCTTAAGAGAATTAAGCAGGCAATCCATGATGGGTGCGATCATGCCAGCACTAATGCACCGAATCCTATCAGAACTCCGAAGTTAAGCGCGCTTGGGCGAGAGTAGTACTAGGATTGATGACCCCCTGGGAAGTCCTCTTGTTGCATCCCTTTTTGATCCTCCACCATTTTTTATTTTTTTTAAAACCATCTCCGCGCACCTCATGTGAATTCGAGCAGTAAACTCAAAGTGTCCGTCGATCACGCGTTTTAAATGTCGCGACAGGCTTGAAGGGTAACTCTGTTGCGAGCCCGTTCACCTTGCTACACTTTTTATCCCATTTTTGGATAAAATTTTACCCTAGAAGCACTTAAACGCATGATTTTGGGGCCCTAAAATGATGCTGAATGGGCAAGCCCATTTTGCATGGTGACCAGCTTGACGAGAGCTTCACGAGCATATGCTATGGCCCGTGTGGTTTATCCGGATAAAAAGTTATGCCATATCATTCTGGGGGTGACCCTAAAGAGAATTAAGCGGGCAATCCATGACGGGTGTGATCATACCAGCACTAATGCACTGGATCCCATCAGAATTCCAAAGTTAAATTCGCTTTGACGAGAGTAGTACTAAGATGGGTGACCCCTTGAGAAGTCCTCGTCTTGCATCCCTTTTTGATCCTCCTCCCTTTTCTATTTTTTTAAAACCATCCACGCGCGCCTCATGGGAACTCGAGTAGTAAATCCGCAGTGTCCGTCAATTGAGGTGCATTAAATATTGCGATAAGCTAGAATGAGAAAGTCCGTTGGGGGCCTGTTCACCTTGCTACACTTTTTATCCAATTTTTTGACAAAATAAAGTCCAAAAAGCACATTAACGCATGATTTTGGGGCCCAAAATCTGTGATGAATGGGCAAAGCACATTCGCGTGACGACCAGCTCGACGAGTGCTTCGCGAGCATATGCTATGGCCCATGTGGGTCTATCCAGATTAAAAGATATGCCATTTTGTTCCGGGGGTGCCCTTTAAGAGAATAAAGCAGGCAATTCATGACGGGTGCGATCATACCAGCACTAATGCACTGGATCCCATCAAAACTCTGAAGTTAAGCACGCTTTGGCGAGAGTAGTACTAAGATAGGTGACCCCTTGGGAAGTCCTCGTCTTGCACTCCTTTTTGATCCTCCTCCCTTTTCTATTTTTTTAGAACCATCCACACGCACCTCATGGGAACTCGAGCAGTAAACTCTCAGTGTCCGTCGATCGACGCACGTTAAATATCGCGATGGGCTGGAAGGGGAAACTCCGTTGCGGGCCAGTTCACCTTGCTACACTTTTTATCCATTTTTTGACAAAATTAAGCCCGAATGCACTTAAACGCATGATTTTGGGGCCAAAAAACTACGGGCAAGCCAGTTCAGCATCACGACTGGCGCAAAAAGAGCTCCACGAGCATTTGCAATGGCCCGTGTGGGTCCACCCGGATAAAAAGTTATGCTATTTCCTTTCGGGGGTAAACCTTAAGAGAATTAAGCGGGCAATCCATGACGGGTGCGATCATACCAGCACTAATGCACCAGATCCCATCAGAACTCCGAAGTAAAGCGCGCTTGGGCGAGAGTGGTACAAGGATGTGTGACCCCCTGGGAAGTCCTCGTGTTGCACCCCTTTTTGATCCTCCTCGCTTTTTTTATTTTTTTTAAAACCATCACGCGCACCTCATGGGAACTCGAGCAGTAAACCCGCACTGTCCGTCGATAGACGCGCATTAAATGTTGTGACATGCTCGAATAGGAAACTTCGTTGAGGGCCCGTTCAACTACTACATTTTTTTATCCTATTTTTTGACGAAATTAAGCCCGAAAAGCATTTAAACGCATGATTTTAGGGCCCAAAAGCAACGCTGAATGGGCAAGCTAATTTTGCATGATGACCAGCTCAACGAGAGCTCCGCGAGCATATGCTATGGCCTATGTGGGTCAACCCAGATCAAAAGTTACACCATTTATTTCTGGAGGTGATCATTAAGAGAAATAAGTGGGCAATCCTTAATGGGAGCGATCATACCAGCACTAATGCATAGAATCCAATTAGAACTCCGAAGTTAACCACGCTTGGGCGAGAGTAGTACTAGGATGGATGACCCCCTGTGAAGTCCTCATGTTGCACTCCTTTTTTATCCTCCTCCCTTATCCATTTTTTAAAACCATCCACGCGCGCCTCATGGGATCTCGAGCAGTAAACTCGCAGTGTCCGTCGATCGATTCGCGTTAAATGTCGCGATGGGCTCGATGGGGAAACTCCGTTACAGGCCCGTTCACCTTGCTATACTTTTTTATCCTATTTTTTGACAAAATTAAGCCCAAAAAGTACTTAAATGCTTGGGGGCCTAAAATGCTGCTGAACGGTATAGCCAGTTTTGCGTGATGACCGACTCGACAAGAGCTTCGTGAGCATATGCTATGGCCCGAGTGGGTCTATCCAGATCAAAAGTTATGACATTTTCTTCCAGGGCATGACCCTTAAAAGAATTAAGCGGGCAATCCATTACGGGTGCGATCACACCAGCACTAATGCACTGGATCCAATCACAACTACGAAGCTAAGCATTTTTGGATGAGAGTAGTACTAGGATGGGTGACCCCTTGGGAAGGCCTCGTGTTTCACCTCTTTTTGATCCTCCTTTCTTTTTTATTTTTTAAAAACCATCCACGCATGCCTCATGAGAACTGGAGCAGTAAACACGCAGTGTCAGTTGATCAACGGGCGTTAAATGTCACGATGAGCTCGAAAGAGAAACTCCATTGTGGGCCAAGTTCACCTTGCCACACTTTTTTGTGCCATTGATCGACTAAATTAAGCCCGAATAGCACTTAAATGCATGATTTTGGGGCCCAAAAACTTCGCTAAACATGCAAATAATTTAGCATGACGACCGGCTCGATGAGAGTTTCGTAAGCATATGCTATGGCCTGTGTGAGTCCACCCGGATCATAAGTTATGCCATTTCATTCAAGAGGTGACTCTTAAGAGAATTAGGCGGGCAATCCATGACGGGTGCGATCATACCAGTACTAATGCATCGGATCCCATCAAAACTCCGAAGCTAAGCGTTATTGGGCGAGAGTGGTACTAGGATGTGTGACCCTTGGGAAGTCCTCGTGTTGCACCCCTTTTTGATCCTTCTCCCTTTTCTATTTTTTTTAAAACCCTTCACGCGCGCCTCATGTGAACTCGAGCAGTAAACCCGCAGTGTTCGTCGATCGATGTGCATTAAATATCGCGATAGGCTAGAATGGAAAACTCCATTGTGGGCCCATTCACCTTGCTACACTTTTTTATCCTATTTTTAGATGAAATTAAGCTCAAAAAGCACTTAAACGTATGATTTTGTGACCCAAAAACTGCGCTGAATGGGCAAGCAGCATGCGCGTGACGACTAGCTCGACGAGTGCTTCGCGAGCATATGATATGGCCTGTGTGGGTCTATTCGGATCAAAAGTTATGTCATTTCGTTCTGGAGGTGCCCTTTAAGAGAATTAAGCGAGCAATCCATGACGGGTGCGATTATACCAGCACTAATGCACTGGATACCATCAAAACTCTGAAGTTAAGCGTGCTTTGGCTAGAGTAGTACTAAGATGGGTGACCCCTTGGGAAGTCCTCGTCTTGTACCCCTTTTTGATCCTCCTCCCTTTTTTATTTTTTAGAACCATGCATGCGCGCCTCATGGGAACCCGAGCAGTAAACTCGCGGTGTCCGTCGATCGACGTGCATTAAATATCATGACGGGCTAGAAGGGGAAACTTCATTTTAGGCCAGTTCACCTTGTTACACTTTTTTATTTCCATTTTTTTACGAAATTAAGCCCGAAAAGCCCTTAAACGCATGATTTTGGGGCCAAAAAACTACGGGCAAGCCAGTTCAGCATCACGACTGGCTCGACAAAGAGCTCCAGGAGCATATACTACAGCCCGTGTGGTCCACCCGGATAAAAAGTTATTCCATTTCCTTCCGGGGGTGACCCTAAAGAGAATTAAGCGGGCAATCCATGACGAGTGCGATCATACCAGCACTAATGCACCGGATCCCATCAAAACTCCAAAGTTAAGCTTTCTTGGGAGAGAGTGGTACAAGGATGTGTGACCCCTTGGGAAGTTCTCGTGTTGCACCCCTTTTTGATCCTCCTCGCTTTTCTATTTTTTTAAAACCATCACTCGCGCCTCATGGGAACTTGAGCAGTTAACCCGCAGTGTCCGTCGATCAACGCGAGTTTAATATCGCGATAGGCTAGAATGGGAAACTCTGTTGCGGGCCCGTTCACCTTGCTACACTTTTTTATCCAATTTTTTGACAAAATTAAGCCCGAAAAGTACTTAAACGCATCATTTTGGGGCCCAAAAACTGTGCTAAATAGGCAAGCCACTTCCTGTGACAACCTGCTTGACGAGAGCTTCGCGAGCAATGCTATGGCCTGTGTGGGTCTATCCAGATCAAAAGTAATGCCATTTCGTTCTGGGGGTGAACCTTAAGAGAATTAAGCAGGCAATCCATGATGGGTGCGATCATACCAGCACTAATGCCCTGGATCCCATCAGAACTCCGAAGTTAAGCGCGCTATGGCGAGAGTAGTACAAAGATTGTGACCCTTTTAGAAGTCCTCGTCTTGCACCGCTTTTTGATCCTCCTCCCTTTTCTATTTTTTTTAAAACTATCAACGTGAACCTCATGGAAACCCGAGTAGTAAACTCACAGTGTCTGTCGATAGACGCGCATTAAATGTCAAGACAAGCTCGAAGGGAAAACACCATTGCGGGCCCGTTCGCCTTGCTACACTTTTAATCCTATTTTTCGACAAAATTAAGCCCAAAAAGGACATAAACGCATGATTTTGGGGCCGAAAATGTGCTGAATGAGCAAGATAGATCTACTTGATGACCGGCTAGACGAGAGCTTCGCGAGCATATGCTATGGCCTGTGTGGGTCCACATGGATCAAAAGTTACGCCATTTTCTTTTGGGAGGTGACCCTTAAGAGAATTAAGCGGGTAATCCATGACGGGTGCGATCATACCAGCACTAATGCACCGGATCCCATCAGAATTCCAAAGTTAAGCGTGCTATGGCGAGAGTAGCATAAAGATGGTGACCCCTTGAGAAGTCCTCGTTTTGCATCCCTTTTTTATCCTCCTCCCTTTTCTATTTTTTAAACCATCCATGCTCGCCTCATGGGAATTCGAGCAGTAAACTCAAAGTGTTTGTCGATCGACGCATTTTAAATGTCACGACATGCTCGAAGGGAAAACTCCATTGCGAGCCCGTTCACCTTGCTACACTTTTTTATCCAATTTTTCGACGAAATTATGCCTGAAATGCACTTAAATGCATGATTTTGGGGCCTAAAAATGACGCTGAACAGGCAAGCCCATTCTACGTGACGACCGGCTTGATGATAACTTCACGAGCATATGCTATGGCCCATGTGGGTCTATTCAGATCAAAAGTTATGCCATTTCGTTCTGGGGATGACCCTTAAGAGAATTAAGCGGGCAATCCATGACGGGTGCGATCATACCAGCACTAATGCACAGGATCCCATCAGAACTCCAAAGTTAAGTGAGCTTTGGCGAGAGTTGTACTATGATGGGTGATCCCTTGAGAAGTCCTCGTCTTGCATCCCTTTTTGATCCTCTTTCCTTTTCTATATTTTTTAAAATCATCACGCATGCCTCATGGGAACTCGAGCAGTAAACCCACAGTGTTCATCGATCATCATGCATTAAATGTGGCGATGGGCTGGAAGGGGAAATTCCGTTGCGGGCAGTTCACCTTGCTATAATTTTTTCCCATTTTTCGATGAAATTATGCTCGAAATGCACTTAAACGCATGAATTTGGGGCCCAAAAACTACGAGCAAGCCAATTCAGCGTCATGACCGGCACGACAAGAGCTTCACGAGCATATGCTACGACCAGTGTGGGTCCAACCAAATCAAAAGTTACGCCATTTCCTTCCGGAGGTGACCCTTAAGAAAATTAAGCGGGCAATCCATGATGGGTGCGATCATACCAGCACTAATCCACCGGAACCCATCAAAACTCTGAAGCTAAGCTTTCTTGGGCGAGAGTAGTACTAGGATGTGTGACCCCCTGGGAAGTCCTCGTGTTGCACCCCTTTTTGATGCAGTGTCCATCGATCGACGCACGTTAAATATCGTGATAGGCTAGAATGGGAAACTCCGTTGCAGGCACGTTCACCTTGCTACACTTTTTTATCCTATTTTTCAATGAAATTAAGCCGAAAATCACTTAAATGCATGATTTTGGGGCCCAAAAACTACGCTGAACGGGCAATGCTATGGCCCGTATGGGTCTATCCAGATCAAAAGTTAAGCCATTTCGTTCCGAGGGTGAACCTTAAGAGAATTAAACGGGCAATCCATGACGAGTGTGATCATACCAGCATTAATGCATCAGATACCATCAGAACTCCGAAGTTAAGAGCGCTATGGCGAAAGTAGTACAAAGATGGTGACACCTTGAGATGTCCTCGTCTTGCACCCCTTTTTTATCCTCCTTCCTTTTCTATTTTTTTAAAATCATCCACGCGCACCTCATGGGAACTCGAGCAGTAATCCAGCAGTGTCTATCAACAGACGCACATTACATATCACAACGAGCTCGAAGGGGAAACACCGTAGTGGGACCATTCGCCTTGCTACACTTTTAATCCTATTTTTCGATAAAATTTAATCCAAAAAGCACTTAAACCATAATTTTGGGGCCCCAAAAACTGCACTGAATAGGCAAGCCAATTTAGCGTGACGACCAGCTCGACTAGAATTTCGCGATCATATGCTATGGCCCGTGTGAGTCCACCCAGAACAAAAGTTATGCCATTTCCTTCCGGAGGTGACCCTTAAGAGAATTAAGCGGCAATCCATGATGCGTGCGATCATGCCAGCACTAATGCACCGAATCCCATCAGAACTCCTAAGTTAAGGGCGTTTGGGCAAGAGTAGTACTAGGATTGATGACCCCTGGGAAGTCCTCGTGTTGCACCCCTTTCTGATCCACCTCCCTTTTCTATTTTTTTAAAACGATCTACACGCACCTCATGGGAATTCGAGCAGTAAACTCAAAGTGTCCATCGATCGACGCATTTTAAATGTCGCAACATGCTCGAAGGGGAAACTCCGTTGTGAGCCCGTTCACCTTGCTACACTTTTTATCCTATTTTTCGATGAAATTTTGCCCGAAAAGCACTTAAACGCATGATTTTGGGGCCCAAAAATGATGCTGAATGGGCAAGCCCATTTTGCATGATGACCAGCTTGACGAGAGCTTCGCGAGCTTATGCTATGGCCCGTGTGGGTCTGTTCGGATAAAAAGTTATGCCATATCATTTCGGGGGTGACCCTAAAGAGAATTAAGCGGGCAATCCATGACGGGTGCGATCAATGCACTGGATCCCATCAGAACTCTGAAGTTAAACGCGCTTTGGCAAGAGAAGTACTAAGATGGGTGACCCCTTGAGAAGTCCTCGTCTTGCATCCCTTTTTGATCCTCCTCCCTTTTTTATTTTTTTAAAACCATCCACGAGCGCCTCATGGGAACTCGAGTAGTAAACCCATAGTGTCCGTCGATCGACGTGAATTAAATGTCACGATGGGCTGGAAAGGGAAACTCCGTTGTGGGCAGTTCACCTTGCTGTACTTTTTTATCCATTTTTTGATGAAATTAAGCCCGAAAAGCACTTAAATGCATGAATTTGGGGCCCAAAAACTACAGGCAAGCCAGTTCAGCATCACGAGCGGCTCGACGAGAGCTTCACGAGCATATGCTATGGCCCGTGTGAGTCCACCCGGGTTAAAAGTTATGCCATTTCCTTCCGGAGGTGACCTTTAAGAGAATTAAGCGAGCAATCCATGACGGGTGCGATCATACCGGCACTAATGCACTGGATCCCATCAAAACTCTGAAGCTAAACTTTCTTGGACGAGAGTGGTACTAGGATGTGTAACCCCCTGGGAAGTCCTCGTGTTGCACCTCTTTTGATCCTCCTCCCTTTTCTATTTTTTTAAACCATCCACGCGCGCCTCATGGGAACTCGAGTTGTAAACCCACAGTGTTCGTCGATTGACATGCGTTAAATGTCGCGATATGCTCGAATAGGAAATTCCGTTGAACGCTAGTTCACCTTGCTACATTTTTTTATCCTATTTTTCGACGAAGTTAATCCCGAAAAGCACTTAAACGCATGATTTTGGGCCCCAAAAATTATGCTGAATGGGCAAGACACTTTCGCTTGATGAACTGCTTGACGAGAGCTTCGCGAGCATATGCTATGGGCCATGTGGGTCTATCCGGATCAAAAGTTATGCCATTTTGTTCTGGGGTTAAACCCTAAGAGAATTAAGCGAGCAATCCATGACGGGTGCAATCATACCAGCACTAATGCACCGGATCCCATCAGAACTCCGAAATTAAGTGCGCTTTGGTGAGAGTAGTGCTAAGATGGGTGACCCCTTGAGAAGTCTTCGTCTTACACCCCATTTTGATCCTCCTCCCTTTTCTATTTTTTTTAAAACCATCCACGCGTGCCTCATGGGAACTCAAGCAGTAAACCCAAAGTGTCTGTCGATAGACGTGCATTAAATTTCATGACAGGCTTGAAGGGGAAACTCCGTTGCGGGATCGTTCGCCTTGCTTCACTTTTTATCCTGTTTTTTGACAAAATTAAGATTGAAAAGCACTTAAACGCATGATTTTGGGGCCCAAAAACTATGCAGAATTAGCAAGCCAATTCTGCATGACGACCGGCTTGATGAGAGCTTCGCGAGCATATGCTATGGCCCTACTGGGTCCACTCGGATAAAAAATTATGCCATTTTCATCAGAGGGTGACCCTTAAGAAAATTAAGTGGGCAATCCATTACGGGTGCGATCATATCCGCACTAATGTATAGGATCCCATCAAAACTATGATGCTAAGCATTCCTGAACGAGAGTAGTACTAGGACGGGTGACCCCCTGGGAAGTCCTCGTGTTTTACCCCTTTTTTATCCTCCTCCCTTTTTTATATATTTAAAACCATACACGTGCGCCTCATGGGAACTCAAGCAGTAAACCCGCAGTATCCGTCGATCGACTCGCATTAAATGTCACGATGGGCTCGAAGGAGAAACTCTGTTGCGGGCCCGTTCACCTTGCCACACTGTTTTGTCCCATTTTTCAACTAAATTAAGCCTGAATAGTGCTTTAACGTATGATTTTGGGGCCCAAAAACTGTGCTGAATTGGCAAGCTAGTTCGGTGTGATGACTAGCTCGACGAGAGTTTTGTGAGCCTATGCTATGGCCGTGTGGGTCCACCCAGATCAAAAGTTATGTCATTTCCTTCCGTAGGTGACTCTTAAGAGAATTAAGCGGGCAATCCATGACGGGTGCGATCATAACAGCACTAATGCACCGGATCCTATCAAAACTCCGAACCTAAGCGTTCTTAGGCGAGAGTGGTACTAGGATGTGTGTCCCCCTGGGAAGTCCTCGTGTTGCACCCCTTTTTGATCCTCCTCCCTTTTTTATTTTTTAAAACCATCAACGCGCGCCTCGTGGGAACTTGAGCAGTTGACCCCAGTGTCTGTCAATCGACAAGCATTAAATATCACGATAGGTTTGAAGTTAAAACTCCATTGCAGGACCGTTCACCATGCCACACTTTTTTGTCCTATTTTTCGACTAAATTAATCTCGAAAAGCACTTAAACGTATGATTTTAGGGCCCAAAAACTATGCTGAATAGGCAAGCTAGTTCAGCGTGACAACCAGCTCGACGAGAGTTTCGCGAGCATATGCTATGGCCCGTGTGGGTCCACCCGGATCAAAAGATATGTCATTTCCTTTCGGAGGTGACCTTTAAGAGAATTAAGCAGGCAATCCATGACGGGTGCGATCATACCCGCACTAATGCACCAGATCACAACAAAACTCTGAAGCTAAGCGTTCTTGGGCGAGAGTGGTACTAGGATGTGTGACCCTCTGGAAAGTCCTCGCGTTGCACCCCTTTTAGATCCTCCTTCCTTTTTTATTTTTTGTAAACCATCCACGTGCGCCTCATGAGAACACGAGCAGTAAACTCAAAGTGTCCGTCGATCAACGTGCATTAAATGTCGAGATAGGCTCGAAGGGAAAACTCTATTGCGGGCTCGTTCACCTTGCCACACTTTTTTATCCTATTTTTTTACGAAATTAAGTCCGAAAAGCACTTAAACGCATAATTTTGGGGCTAAAAAATGATGATGCATGGGCCAACCTTTTATGCGTGACTATCGGCTCGACGAGAGCTTTGCTAGCATATGCTATAGCCCGTGTGGGTCTATCCGGATCAAAAGTTATGCCATTTCATTCCGGGGGTGACCCTTAAGAGAATTAAGCAGGCAATCCATGATGGGTGCGATCATACTAGCACTAATGCACTAGATCCCATCAGAACTCCGAAGTTAAGCGCGTTCTAGCGAGAGTTGTACTAAGATGGGTGACCCCTTGGGAAGTCCTCGTCTTGCACCCCTTATTGATCCTCCTCCCTTTTCTATTTTTGTAAAACCATCCACGCGCACCTCGTGGGAACTCGAGCAGTAAACCCACAGTGTTCATAGAACTACGGGCGTTAAATGTTTCTCGAATGGGAAACTCCATTACGGGCCCGTTACCTTGCTACACTTTTTTATCCTATTTTTCGACGAAATTAAGCCTAAAAAGCACTTAAACACATGATTTTGGGGCCTAAAAACTACGCTGAACGGGCAATCAACTTTAACATGATGACCAATTTACTGAGAACTTCGCGAGCATATGCTATGGCACGTGTGGGTCCACCCAGATCAAAAGTTATGCCATTTCCTTTCAGGGGTGGCCCTTAAGAGAATTAAGCGGGCAATCCATGACGGGTGTGATCATACCAGCACTGATGTACCAAATCCTACTGAAGTTAAGCGCGCTTGGGCGAGAGTAGTACTAGGATGGGTGACTCCCAGGGAAGTCCTCGTGTTGCACCCCTTTTTGATCCTTCTCCCTTTTCTATTTATTTGAAAACCATCCACGCGCGTCTTATGCAAACTCGAGTAGTAAAGCCAAAGTGTTCATCGATCGACGTGCGTTAAATGTTGCGACAGGCTTGAAGAGGAAACTCCATTGCGGGCCCACTCACTTGCTGCACTTTTTTATCCCGTTCACTTAAACGCATGATTTTGCAGCTCAAAAATGATGCTGCACGGCCAAGCCTGTTCTGCGTGATGACCGGCTCGACGAGAGCTTCGCGAGTGTGTGCTATGGCTCGTGTGGGTCTATCCGGATCAAAAGTTATGCCATTTTATTCCGGGGGTGACGCTTAAGAGAATTAAGCGAGAAATCCATGATGTGTGCGATCATACCAACACTAATGCACTAGATCCCATCAGAACTCTGAAGTTAAGCTCACTCTGGCGAGAGTAGTACTAAGATGGGTGACCCCTTGAGAAGTCCTCCTCTTGCACCCCTTTTTGATCCTCCTCCATTTTCTATTTTTTTAAAATCGTCCACGCGCTCCTCATGGGTACTCGAGCAGTAAACCTGCGGTGTCCATCGATTGACGTGCATTAAATATCGCGATGGGCTGAAAGGGAAAACTCCGTTGCTAGCCAGTTCACCTTGCTACACTTTTTTATCTATTTTTCGACAAAATTAAGCCTGAAAAGCACTTAAATGCATGATTTTAGGGCCCAAAAATTACGGACAAGCCAATTCTCTTTCACGACCGGCTCGATGAGAGCTTTGTGACCATATGCTACGTCCCGTGTGGGTCCACCCAAATCAAAAGCTATGCCATTTCCTTCCCGGGATGATGCTTAAGAGAATTAAGCGGACAATCTATGGCGGGTGCGAACATACCAGCACTAATGCACCGGATCCCATCAAAACTCCAAAGCTAAGCTTTCTTGGGAGAGAGTGGTACTAGGATGTGTGACCCCCTGGGAAGTCCTCGTGTTTCACCCCTTTTTTATCCTCATCCCTTTTCTATTTTTTATAAAAACATACACGCATGCCTCATGGGAACTCGAGCAGTAAACCCACAGTGTCCGTCGATTGACGCGCATTAAATGTCATGATGAGCTAAAAGGAGAAACTCCATTGCGGGCCCATTCACGTTGCCACACTTTTTTATCCTATTTGACTAAATTAAGCCTGAATAGCACTTAAACGGATAATTTTTGGGCCCAAAAACTGTGCTGAATAGGAAAGCCAGTTCAGCATGATGACCAGCTTGACGAGAGTTTCGCGTGCATATGCTATAGCCCGTATGGATCCACTCAGATCAAAAGCTATGCCATTTCCTTCCGGAGGAGACCCTTAAGAGAATTAAGCGGGCAATCCATGACGGGTGCGATCATAACTGCACTAATGCACCGGATCCCATCAAAACTCCAAAGCAAGCATTTTTGGGTGAGAGTGGTACTAGGATATGTGACCCCTTGGGAAGTCCTCGTGTTGCACCCCTTTTTGATCCTCCTTTCTTTTCTATATTTTTAAAACTATCCACGCGCGCCTCGTAGGAATTCGAGCAATTAACTAGCAGTGTCTGTCAATCGATGCGCATTAAATGTCAGGACAGTCTCGAATAGGAAATTCCGTTGCGGGCCCGTTCACCTTGCTACACTTTTTCATCCTATTTTTTGACGAAATTAAGCATGAAAAGCATTTAAACGCATTATTTTGGGTCCTAAAAACTGCGCTGAATAGGTAAGCAACTACTGCATGATGACCAGCTTGACGAGAGCTTCACAAGCATATGCTATGGCCCGTGTGGGTCCACCCGGATCAAAAGTTACGCCATTTCCTTCTGGGAGTGACCCTTAAAAGAATTAAGCGAGCAATCCATGATGGGTCCGATCAAACCAGCACTAATGTATTGAATCCTATATGAACTGCGAAGTTAAGCGCGCTTGGGTGAGAGTAGTACTAGGATGGGTGACCCTAGGGAAGTCTTCGTGTTGCCCCTTTTTTTATCCTCCTTCATTTTCTATTTTTTTTAAAACCATCCACGCGCGCCTCATGGGAACTCGAGCATTAAACTCAAAGTGTCAGTCAATTGACGCGCGTTAACCTCGTTGCAGGCTCGTTAACCTTGCTACACTTTTTTATCCCATTTTTCGACGAAATTAAGCCCGGAAAGCACTTAAACGCATGATTTTGGGACCCAAAAATGACGCTTAATGGGCAAGCCTATTTCGTGTGATGACCGGTTCGATGAGTTATGCCATTTCATCCTGGGGGTGACACTTAAGAGAATTATGCGGGCAATCCTTGACGGGTGCGATCATACCAGCACTAATACACCGGATTCCATCAGAACTCCGAAGTTAAGCGCGATTTGGTGAGAGTAGTACTAAGATGGCTGACGCCTTGGGATGTCCTCGTCTTGCATCCCTTTTTGATCCTCCTTCCTTTTCTATTTTTTTAAAAACTATCCAAGCGCTCCTCATGGAAACTCTAACTGTAAACCCGCAGTGTCTATTGATAGACGCGTGTTAAATGTCAAGACAGGCTCGAAGGGTAAACTCCGTTGCAGGCCCGTTCGCAATGGGCTCGAAGGGAAAACTCCATTGTGGGCCCATTCGCCTTGCTACACTTTTATCCTATTTTTTGACAAATTAAGCCCTAAAAGCACTTAAATGCATGATTTTAGGGACCAAAAACTATGCTGAATGGGCAAGCCAATTCTACAAAATGACAGGCTCAATGAGAGCTTCGCGAGCATATGCTATGACCCTTGTGGGTCTACCCGGATAAAAAATTACGCCATTTTCTTCCTAGGGTGACCCTTAAGAGAATTAAGCGGGCAATCCATTATGGGTGCAATCATACCAGCACTAATAAACTGGATCCCATAAAAACTACGAAGCTAATCATTCTTGGGCGAGAGAAGTACTATAACGGGTGACCCCTTGGAAAGTCCTCGTGTTGCACCCCTTTATGATCCTCCTCCTTTTTCTATTTTATTAAAACCATACACGCGCACCTCATGGGAACTCGAGCAATAAACCCACAGTGTTCGTAGATCAACGCACATTAAATGTCGTGATGGGTTTGAAGGTGAAACTCTGTTGTGGGCCCGTTCAACTTGCGACACTTTTTTATCCCATTTTTCGATGAAATTAAGTTCGAAAAGCACTTAAACGCATGATTTTGGGGCCTGAAAACTATGCTGAATGGGCAAGCCAATTTTGTGTGACGACGGGCTTGATGAGAGCTTCGCGAGCATACGCTGCGGCCCGTGTGGTTCTACCCGGATCAAAAGTTACGTCATTTTCTTCCGGGGGTAACCCTTAAGAGAATTAAGTGGCAATCCATGACGGGTGCGATCATACCAGCACTAATACATCGGATCCCATCAGAACTCCGAAGTTAAGCACGTTTATGTAAGAGTAGTACTAGGATGGGTGACCCCTTGGGAAGTCCTCGTGTTGCACCCCTTTTTGATCCTCCTCCCTTTTCTATTTTTTTCAAACCATCCACGGGCGCCTCGTGGGAACTCGAGCAGTAAACCTGTAATGTTCGTCGATCGACGCACATTAAATATCGCGACAGGCTCGAATGTGAAACTCCATTGTGGGCCCGTTCACCTTGCTATACTTTTTTATCCTATTTTTTGATGAAATTAAGCCCGAAAAGTACTTAAACGCATGATTTTGGGGCACAAAGACTGCGCTGAAGGGGCAGGCCAGTTCGCGTGATGAACGACTTGATGAGAGCTTCGCGAGCATATGCTATGGCCCGTATGGGTCAACTCGGATCAAAAGTTATGTTATTTCCTTCCAGGGGTGACCCTTAAGAGAATTAAGCTGGCAATCCATGACGGGTGCGATTATACCAACACTAATGCACCGAATCCCATCAGACCTCCAAAGTTAAGTTCGCTTGGACTAGAGTAGTACTAGGATGGGTGACCCCTTGGAAAGTCATCGTGTTGCACCCCTTTTTGATCATCCTCCCTTTTCTATTTTTTTAAAACCATCCACGCGCGCCTCATGGGAACTCGAGCAGTATACCCGCAGTGTTCATCGATCGACACACATAAAATGTCATGACGGGCTCGAAGGGAAAGCTCCATTGCCAGCCCATTCGCCTTGCTATAATTTTTTATCCTGTTTTTCGACAAAATTAAGCCCAAAAAGAACTTAAATGCACGATTTTGGGGCCCGAAAACTGCACTGAATGGGCAACCAGTTTTGCTTGACGAATGGCTTGACGAGAGCTTCGCGAGTAAATGCTATGGCCCTTGTGGGTCCACCCGAATCAAAAGTTACGCCATTTCCTTCCAGGGGTGACTCTTAAGAGAATTAAGAGGGCAACCCATGACGGGTGCGATCATACCAGCACTAATGCACCGGATCCCATCAAACTCCGAAACTAAGTGCGCTTGGGCGAGAGTAGTACTAGGATGTGTGATCCCCAGGGAAGTCCTCGTGTTGCACTCTTTTTTGATCCAACTCCCTTTTTTATTTTTTTATAACCATCCACACGCGCCTCATGGTTACTCGAGCAGTAAACCCGCAGTGTTCGTCGATCGACGTGCTTAAAATATTGAGAAAGGCTCAAATAGGAAACTCCGTTGTGGGCCCGTTCACCTTGCTACACATTTTTATCACATTTTTTGACGAAATTAAGCCCGAAAAGCACTTAAATGCATGATTTTGGGGCCAAAAAATTGCGATGAATGGGAATACCAGTTTGTGCGACGACCGGCTCGACGAGAGCTTTGCGAGCATATTCTATGGCCCATGTGGGTTAACCCAGATCAAAAGTTATGCCATTTTCATCTGGGGTGACCCTTAAGAGAATTAAGCGGGCAATCCATGACGGGTGCGATCATACCATCACTAATGCACTGAATCCCATCAGAACTCCGAAATTAAGCGCGCTTGGGCGAGAGTAGTACTAAGATGTGTGACCCCTTGGGAAGTCCCCGTGTTGCACCCCTTTTTTATCCTCCTCCCTTTTCTATTTTTTCCGTATTAGATTCAATTAACAAGTATTTATATACGATAGTTCTAATGAAACTTTGGAGTCCTCTCACTTAGAATCATAACATAGAATCCTGTACAGCAATGAACGCGCTCAGTCAAAAACCAAGATATATATTCAGACTCTATATAATATTTGAAGATGCACAAAACGACTCTAAATATGGATTAAAAATGCATAGTCATATACAAAATAAACCACAAGTAATGTTGAATAGAGTATACACACAAAAGTTTAATTAACGCGTAAAACCTTCACAAACCCTAGAACTACTAAAGTGCTTCTAGCCCATGATTGGTTGAAGAACAATCATGGTGGTTGGATAGATCTTACCCATAGTCTTGAAAGTTACAAGATAGATTAAGAAGCGAACTAAAAACTAGATGTGGGCGTCATAGCGTCTCTCTCCGTCTTGAATCTTCACTTGGTTCTCACCTGATTCGCTGATCGAATCTCTCTCTGTAGCTCCTCTGGAATGAGTTAGGGTTTGAATATAGTGTATGATGGATGGGGAATCTAACTCTCTTCAAGATGTGATCTATATCTATTTTTATACTTTTAAACCCTTATAGACCTTTATTGGGCTTTTTCGTGGAAAATACGCACTGAAGGTGAAATTCCGACGAATCTGGATGTTCGTGTCCTTGCTGACCAAAATGATCCTGGTCGAGCAATTATTGAGCTGTATGCCTATAATTTGAAACTCCTTCAGCTTGACTTGCCTCTTATTTCTCAACCAAATTGCTCTTGGTCGAGCAGCATCTCTGTATTCTGAAATGTCTCTTGCTCGACTTCTCTCGCGTTGCTCTACCAATCTATGATTGGTCGAGAAACCTCTCTTCTAGTCGAGTGACACCTCAAAAATCGTATTTTCCAATTCTTAGCACTTCCGACATGTTTTCCTGTGCAATTATGCTCGAACAACCCAGCATCATCCCAATTTACCTCGATTTAAGACTAAATCGTAATCAATTTCCACATAAATCAGAGCTCAAAATATATGAATTCTCACTCTCAACAAACCCCAAACTTACATGTTGCTCGTCCCGAGGCAACGAAATCAAAACAAAGGCAAGAGAGTGTGAACTTCAAAATATCCACATAACATGCACAACCTATACTAACACAAGAAATCTCATCAATTAAAACCATGCATTCATCCATCATACTTTTCATCCATGCTAAAATATCAATTAATCACAATACTTCTTCAAGTGCTAAAGTCATCTAGCTCACTAGGTAGGTGTTTACTCTCACTCTTAAATGTAAAAGATGTAACCATAAAGGGTTAGTATTTACGCTCATATTCAATTCATATATCCGCATAACCATAAGCTTGGCAAGAGTCTCAACAATCAACTCATAACTGTTTCAACACTAGGATAAAAAAGGGCTTGTTTTTTGGTTGTAATGTTGACTCTTTGGTAAAGGTAGGAAAATATAGATAAAGTGACTAATTCACTAGTAGAGAATTACCTTGGAGTTTGCTCTTCATCAAACAACTTCACTCTTCATCTCCATCATCATTCTCATGATCTTTTCAATTCTTCTTTTCTCCTTCTTTACTTGGAATCAACACCTTTCTTCTCTTTAAGCACAAGGGTATCAGTTTCGGGCACTACCCTTTTTCAAAGTCGGAGTACCAGTTTCGGGCACTACCCCTAATAAGATTTAACCACAAATTTTCCTTCACTCTACATCACTATCACCAATCTTTCCTTCCTTTTGCTCTTTATTCTTAGCTAGCAATTTACTCACCTCAACTCTCTACTAGTAAACAGGATATTTAAAGCTAAATAAAGGTAAATAGAAGGCTTTTTATCAAAGGCTTGCCAAAGAAAAAGCTTAAAGGCTCAACGGGGCTTCCAATGATACACACATTATAAGGGTAGGTAAAATTTGGATACATGGCTCAACTAAATAATAATTACCTAAGATCATGTCCTAATATCTAACAATAAAAAATCTCACGTAAGACTCCAAGCCAAGTTCTAGAATACAAATATATGAACAATACTCACAAGAATAAATTATCATGCATTGATGTAGCATGATTTCATAGGCTTAAATTCTCCTATGGGTAATAGATTTCCTAAGTACTCTTCAAGGCATACAATCAACATCAATCTCCACATAAACTACAAGTAATCAAATAAATGATACATGCCTTTCATCAACAAAATCAAAATGCATCAAATACAAGTGAAATGCATGTTAAAGAGTCATTCATCTCAAACAAACCAACAATCTACATCAATCTATCAAGTATCTCATCCAACACCAACTATATCAATATAAAGTACATGCCAACCTAACAAGAATCACTCTAATATCATAACAGTACAACCCCACCAACTCACTTAAAAATACACCTGCAAAAGAAAAACAGAAGGGAGGCGAGAGGAAATAGACAAAGATAAAAAAACCTAGCGCACTCTACTCTTATGGAGCATCCTCATCACTATCGTCCCTGAGCCAATTGTCAAAATCCCTTCGAAAGCTCTCGAACTTTCTATCGAAAGCCACATAGTTTGTGTTCGCAAAGTCTCCTAGCCTCCTATCCATAGCATCATACCTCAGATTGAGTGCAACATAATTCGTGTTAGCAAAGGCAAGTTGGCGGTTAGTCTCCTGCTGATTTGTGTTCAAGGTAGCGAACTGCTCATGCATCAACCTTAATTGCTCTCTATAAACTCGATCCTGAGACTGCCAAAAGTCATACTGCTGTTGCGATGGTGGCTCATACTGCTGCTGTGGCTATGGTGGCTGCATGGGAGGAATCCCTATCTCTGGATGCTTAAAAGACATCTCTCCATGCATATGCTGCTGTTGTTGTGGCTCAAAGTGCGGCTGTGGCTCATAATACTCCTCCATAAAATCCTCTGGTTCTCCTACTAAAATCATGTCCTCATCTAAGTAGACACCCTTAATATGCATTTGAGCCAAAAGCCTCCAATCCCCATTTCCAATGCAGTTGTCGAAAATTGCCTTATGAGAAGAAGTGTTCATCAGGAGATTAGCATTGATCTGAACAGATGTAAGATCCATGAGGGAGAAAGGGAGCATAAAAGAAACCGGATTACTTCCCTGGATGAACATCCAAACATCATCCTTCCTCTGAGCCAAGCCTATCTATACATATGCTATCATGATCAAATCCGGATCACCTCGAACCAGCCTAAACCTCAAGTCCATGTTGTAATGCTCCGCTATCAAAGTCATCAAATCTCCGATATTCACCTTCTAAAATGGGTGTGTAGCGAACCTGTACAACTAATGAAACAAATACGCCCCAACATTGAAGTGAACTCCATTCATCATACACCAGAGCAGATAAAGCTCTCCCCTCGGGATGCATTCTCCTTCCTCTTGGACAAACAAAGTATTTCCTAGGATTCTATCGATGTATGTGATAATCGAGATATGAATGAAAGCAACCCTTGAGGAGTTAGAATTGTAATCCCCCTTATCTCCGGTGATCGACTTCCAAAATGCATCCGGGTCGAAATCCTCATGCTCAGCACTACTAATACCCTGCGGGAACCCAAATGCATCATTAAACTCACTTGTATACATCATCCGTAACTCTCCACCAAGCTGAAACCACAAACCATATGTCAAGTAATGATCTCCACAATCGCACTCCACAGTGCATAAAACCTCCGCCGTGATGTTGAAATATGTCTCTCTCTTCAAATCAATAAATTGGTTGATACTCACTTGGTTGAACATCCATCATATGTCATTCATTATATTCATCTCCACCATCGTCTGGTTATCTTGGTATCTAGTCCAAGCCATTTTTTCATAGATAGCTCCCCACAAGTCCTCATTCTTTTCCAAATTAGGAATCCGAATGTCGAAGTCGAAGGCCTCCTCTTATCATTCTTGAATCTCTTGGATGTCTCTCCCTTCTTAGGAGACTTCTTCTCATTCCTCTTAGAAGAAACACCACTTGTTGTAGCCTTGCCTTTTCCTACAAGAATTATACTTCAATGTACAACTAAGACAAGAAAACAAGCATACCCAACCTAGGACTAATTATCACATATATTCTACTCAAGACTTCAAATCATATGCAAAACCAAATCAAACTCTTAACTTCTCCATAACTTCACATGCATAATCCAATTTAAACAAGTGACATCATGAATAAATCAATTGAATAAGTCATAATCAACACCAAGGATTCCAATATACCTCAACAAATACCACATGCTTCATACGAATTCAAAAATATTCAACAATTAAGCATAATTCATAAGCATGCATCAAATCCACAATCCTAATTACTTTACCTCCGCACACTAAATCAACGAGCCCATGCAACATTCAACAGTTAAACTCAAGCTCGTGACATGTGCATCATCAATTTCACATAAAACAGTAAATCCAACGTAAATTGAACCCATGCAACTTCATATGAAATTTCTACAAAAACACCCAATTTTCAACTTTCAATCCTAATAAAAAACATGTTTAATCAACTTACCCATCTACATTAAGTATAGAACAATCAAATCTAAGGGTAAAGAGTCAAGAAAACATGTGTGCGAAGAAGTAGTGAAAATTCCCAAAAAGTGAGTAGACAAGCCCTAAATTGGACTTAAATTTCCCAAAATTTGGTGTGGAATGTTTGTTTTAGTAAGAGGAAGGTGTGGTATGAATTTAGAGTGAAATTCTTACAGTTCGGTTGAGAGCTCGAGAAAGGGTGGCAGAAAAATGATCGAGTGGTGCACAAAACTGCCTTAAATCACGATTTCTCCCCCTTGCTCGACTCAAACAACCTGTAATCTAAATTTGTCTCCGCTCGCCGCTGGACCTCTTGCTCGACCATGACATCTTGGTCATGCAGCTCTTTAAGGTCGAGCAATGATCCTGTAATCTGAAAAACTTATCGTACCTTGATCGACCAAAATGGTCTAGTCAAGCAACATGGAACTTGGTCGAGCAAGCTTCCTGTAATCTGAATTGGTCTCTCGAAATGCCGTTCGACCATTGCTCGACCAACACTTCTTGGTCGAGCAATTATGCTTTTGGTCGAGCAAGCTCTCGACACTCTATTTTTCGTGTTTCCTTCACCCCCTGCCAAACTCAGACTCTGATATGTACATTAAGCATCATATTGGATCAAAACAATAGCTAGAGAACCACAACTTAAACCTGGTTGTTAAATCCTTGTGCCGCAGCTGTCGCTTCTAGGACCGATCGACGCTCTATAATTCAAGTATATAACTCCGCATACCGATAAATAAAATACCACTGAACATTAAGCAAATTGTAAAATAATTGACACACTAATATTGGTTAAAGTTTTAATATGCTGCAAAAATCAACTCCCTTAACAAACGTTACAAAGAAAAGATTACACTCTTGGTGCTAAAATGAGGTAAGGACATCACATCCTCCCCAAACTTAGTAAAAACATAAGTTGAAACTAAGTTTACAAAGAGATGTAATTGCCGATATAAAAGTACCTTAAATATAAAAATTTCTTGCTTACAAGAAATAGATAAAGCAATAAAATAGGAGGAAAAACCCCCAATAGGCACTCATATTTAACGTCGGAGAGTTATGACTGGACCAATTCAGTGTAAGGTGTTAACAAAGACCACATGAGATTCATCCGGTGACTTAAAGTGCTTCAAGCAATGCCCATTCGCCATAATGATATCTCCGTCTTTGTCTATTATCCCAAAACTTCCCCCTCCACAGGCTCTATGGATAAGGAATGGTTCCGTCCACTTTAATTTCAATTTTTCTTCAATAAGCTTCAAACGAGAGTTAAAGAGTAATACCCCATCACCTTGGTTGAACTCCTTGAAAGTGATCTTTGAGTCATGCCACTTCTTCATACTCTCCTTGTAGATCATCGAGTTCTTAAAAGCACTATTTCTTAACTCGTCTAGTTGATTGATGTGAGTCATCCTTAACTCCTTTTTCTCTTTAAGAGACAAGTTCAAACTCCTCAATGCCCAAAAAGCCTTATGCTGAATCTCCACGGGTAATTGGCACGGCTTCCCATAAACAAATTGATAAGGTGACATGTCGAGCACAGTCTTGTATGCATTCCGGAACCCCCATAAAGCATCATCTGGCTTTATAGCCCAATATCTTCTATTGGTTCCTACTACCTTCTCCAAAATTTGCTTCACTTGGTGGTTAGAGACTTCAGATTGCCCATTCGCTTGAGAATGTTAGGGTGTAGTAACCATATTCTTAACACCATACTCCTTGAGAACTTTTCCATCAACTTATTAACGAAGTGAGTACCTCCGTCACTCACTAATGCTCTAGGAATCCATAGTGGGCAAAAATATGCTTCTTCACAAATGACAACATAGTCTTAGCATCATTCAAGCGAGTTGGAATTGCTTCAATATACTTGGAAACATAATCTACGACTAGCAGGATGTGGAGAAATCCATTAGATGGGGAAAAAGACCCCATAAAATCAAATTTCCAAACATCGAAGATCTTGACTACAATGCTTGGTTGAAGTGGTATCTCATCCCTTTTACTTATGTTTTCCATCCTTTGACATATATTGCAAGTCGCTACATAGGATTCACAATCTTTAAACAAGGAAGGCCAGTATGGAGCATATTGAAGTACCTTCGCTACAGTGTTTTGGGCCCTGAAGTAGATTCACAATCCATTTTGGGCACACAACTACGGATGATAGAATCCGTATAAATATTGTACACAAATGGATCATACCATATTAAAGTCTCAATGTCTCTTCTAAACTTGGCAGGTTGATACCTATTGAGACCTTTAGGAATTTCACCTGATGCAATGTAATTGTCATAATCAGCGTACCATAGATCCATTCCTTGAGCAGCGACCACACAAGCTTTCTCTGCTCCTTTAGCAAGCACCGCCATAATCTTCTCATCATGAAACATCTTTTCTATATATTCAAAAGAGTTATCACAATGCTCCCTTGTCTCCTCCAACCTTGATAGGTGATCTGCCAACACATTCTCCGTACCTTTCTTATATTAGATCTCCATATCAAACTCTTGCAGAAGAAGGATCCATCTAATGATCCTCGACTTTGCTTCCTTCTTCTCCATCAAGTGTCGGATTGCAGAATGATCCGTGTACACCATATTTTTTATGCCTACCAAATACTATCAAAACTTGTTGTATGCATACACCACTGCTAGAAACTCCTTTTCAGTAATCGTGTAGTTCTTTTGTGCCGCATCAAAAGTCATGCTTGCATAGTAGATGGCATAAAATTTCTTTTCTCTTAACTGCCCAAGCACCACTCCAAGTGTTAAATCACTTGCATCACACACAAGTACAAATGGATGAGTTTAATCTGGTGTGATCAAGATAGGTGCAGTAATAAGCGCCTCCTTCAAAACCTGAAAAGCTGTTGTACATTTATCATCAAAGTTAAAAGGAACAACCTTTTCAAGTAAGTGAGATAAGGGCTTTGAGTATTTTGAAAAGTCTTTAATGAATCTTCTATAAAATTATGTGTGTCCAAGGAAGGACCGCACTCCTCACTCATTAGTAGGTGGTGGAAGCTTCTTAATAGCCACCACCTTTGCACGATCAACCTGCAACATGATGCTCTAGAACAATCCGATCTCTCACCATGAAGTGCCACTTCTCCCAATTCAAGACAACATTAGTTTCTTGACATCTCTTCAAAACAGTAGACAAGTTAGACAAACAAACATCAAAGGAGGAACCAAATACAGAGAAATCATCCATAAACACCTCCATGATCTTTTCTATCAACCTATCATATATGTCTATCATGCATATTTGGAATGTAGCAGGTACATTACATAATCCAAAAGACATCTTTCTAAGGCAAATGTCCTATAAGGGCAAGTAAAAGTAGTCTTTTCTTGATCCTCGAGTGCAATCATGATTTGGTTAAAACCTAAGTATCCATCCAAGAAGTAATAAAACTCATACCATGCAAGACAGTCTAGCATTTGATCCATGAGAGGAAGGGGGAAGTGGTCTTTGCATGTATTTTCATTTAGTTTCCTGTAATCCGTACACACAAGCCACATAGGAATCCTAGGTAGTAGCTAACGTCTCTCCATCATCGGCTTTTATAATAGTCATACCCTTCTTTTGAGCTACAACATCCAATGGACTCACACGGGGGCTATCACTAATATGATAAGTAATTCCTGCATCTAACCACTTCAGATTTTCCTTCCTAATCACTTCTTGAATAGCAGATTTAACCCTCCATTGATTCTGTACGCAACTCTTAGCCTCATCAAGCAATCTTATTCTATGCATGCGATACGATGGATTAGTACATTTCAAATCATTAAGAGACCAACCTATAGTTGACTTCTACTTCCTAAGCACATTTAACAACTCTCTTCAAGTTGATCATCAGTAAGTGAAGAAGATACAATTACCGGATATATGTCATTATCACCTAGATAGGTGTACTTTAAATGCTCTGGCAGTGGTTTCAACTCTGCCTTCTTTTCTTCCTTAGGTGTGCTTTCTTTATCCAATGGTAAGTACTTCCTTGTCCACTTGACCTCTTCAATCTTGGTTCTTTTTGGTTCATACTTGTCATCACCCGAAACAAGTAAGTTTTCAAGAAATTTAATAAATACCTCATTGGTGAGCTCATCTAGCTCCATGGTGAGAAAAGTAAGAGACTCTACCAAGCATATCTCTAAAGGATCCTTAGAAAGGATCAAGGATAAATCTTCCTTCACGATCTCCTCCACCACATCAATGTTGTTGCACTGTGCCTCCATAGGTATTTTCATTGCTCTGTCAAGGTTGAATAGATACTCTTCTTTATCCATCCGCAATCTTAGCTCACCCTTTTTAACATCTATCATAGCTCCAGCAGAGGCAAGGAATGGCCTGTCTACGATAAGAGGGATATTATCCTTGTCATCTTCCATCTCTAGCACTAGAAAATCCACAAGAAAGACCAATATCTCTACTTTCACGAGCACATCTTCAAACAAACCTTTTGAAAAGGTCATAAACCTATCCGTCAATTATAGAGCCACTATCATGGGAGCCAACTTCCCCAAACCGAGCCGTTTGAATATATAAAAAGGCATCAAGTTGATGCTTGCCTCAAGATCACATAAAGCTCATCTTGCTAGCCCTTTCCCTATCTCATATAGAATTGTGAAGCTACCCGAATCCTTCAGCTTAGTTGGTAGCTTTCTCTGAATGATCGAGTTGCAGTTCTCAGATAGATTAACTATTTCAACTCCATTCAAATTTCTCTTATTCATTATGATATCCTTTAGGAATCGGGAATAGTATGTCATCTCCATAATTGCTTTAGAAAAAGGAATGTTCAAGCTTATCTTGTTCATGATCTCTGAAAACCTCTTGAACTTTTCTTCCAATCCCTCTTTACTAACCTCAAAGGAAACAGAGGAGGTATCTTAATCTTTTTGATTCCCCACTCATCACGTTTAATCTCCTTCAATTTGTCCTTCTCAGCTCTCAATCTCTTTTCTCTTTCCCACTTCTTCTCAACTATAAGCTCTGTATTCTACTCATGTGATAGTACTGCACTGTTCTGAACATCAGGTGTAGCATTCCATGCGAAAATGGGAGTCGAATGGTGTTACTCGACCTCAGCTCGACCAGAGAGGTCTAGTCGGTAGAGGAGTCTGGTCGAGTATGGTGAAACTGGTCAAACAAGGTTTCATGCATGGAGTGGCCTTGTACACTCCCAACAGAGGTGCTCGACCATTGCTCGACCAAAATGGTCTAGTCGAGCAAGGCGGTGTTGGTTGAGCAAGGGACATGTAATCGAAATGGCATTTTTCAGTCCAAGAGAGGGTTGCTCGACCATTGCTTGACCATAATGGTTTGATCGAGCAAGGCAATTTTGGTCAAGCTGAGGACCTGTAAACTGAATGTAATTTTTTGGCTCCGAAACCTATTGCTCGACCATTTCTTGACCAAAATGTTTAGTCAAGTTGTGGTCGAGCGAGGACACTCCTTCTCTATTTTTGCCGACGGGCATCATCAGACCTTCGTACTATGTTCTTGAACTTAGTGTGGTGGAATTACACTCTTTCTGATTTGTTATGCTTTGAGACGAAAACATTCTCTTCTCTATCGTTTGAGTCAACTGATTAACATTCCCAGCCATCTGTCCCATCAATAAAGTCAGGTCCTTCATCTGCTTGGATAAGTCTTTATGAATAGAATAAATTTTCGCCTCAAGATTATCCACTCTTGCATCATTCCTTGCTATGTACCTTTTCATTGTATCCTCAAAACTAAGCTTCCCCTCTTCGATCTTAGCACCCAGATCAACACTAATAGGAGGTTGTACTGCTGCATTCAGATTACTCTATGAAAACTCCAGACTCCTTTGGTTTTGATAATTGCCTTGGGGATCATGATTGTTGTAGTTCCCTTGGTAATTCATATTTCCTTAATTTTGGAATCTCGTTCCTTGAATACTTTGACCCATGGCGTAGTTTGCCTCTTCTAATTCCTCTTTCATCGTTCTCTCTTCACCACAATCCTACTGCATCACTGGTACTCACTGTGCTATCTCTGTAATCCGGTTTTACTGAGACACAAGTAGCTTATGAATATTAGCCTAGCTAGAGATGATCTCATCCTCCCTACTTGACTTCACCATAGTATGTTTAGCCTAAGCTACTGATGAGAGTGGAAATTCATATATTTTTGGGTTCGATTTGATACCTCTTTAAGTGTTTAATTGCTATTATTTTCACAAATCTTAATACTTTGAATGATTATTGACTAAGGTGCTTTAGAGGTATTTTGTGTGTTTTGATAGGAAAAAGGATAAAAAATGCTAAGTTGGAATGAAGGTTGAATTTGAGCAAGATGTCAAGGAAACTGAGGACTACTTTGCATAATTTTTTTGTATTTCTATGGATATCCAAATTGGTTTTGTGATATATGGTTGGAAATATACGGAAGAGAGGGTCATGTAAGCGTAAGAATCGCTTAAATCGGAGTTTGGATAAAAAAGTTATGCTCAAAACGGTGAGCATCGCGCAATTGCTTGCTAGAATCTGAAAATTCACAAAACTTACCTTCTTTTTTCTTGTTTTCTTCATGGCTAAGTTATTTCATAATCTCACATCCCTCCATATTTTCCATAATTATATTTTTCCTGATTTTTAAAGATCTTACATCCTTCTACTCCTTATCTTATTCCATTCTCACACTTATATACTATATTCTCATCACTACATAAAGTAGTGGAGAAATCGCATAATCTACCACCACTACATCACCTAGGGTTTTAAACCCTAATCCACCATATCAGCCTTTCATCTTCTACCCATCATCTGCCATCCACCATCTGGAGAGGATTCAAGAGAGTATTTGTTTACTTGATCGGAGACGGGAATTCTGGCGAGAACACAGTTGAAGAAGGAGAACCAAGAAATTACGTTTTTTTCTTTACTTTATTCTTTCTAGTTTTTAGACTCATGGGAAAGTCTTCTTCCATAGACCTAGTTGTTGCTTGTAACGTCATGGGCTAAGTATCTTTTTGGTAGTGCTAGAGTTTTGATGCTTTAATTCGTGTCTGATTTGATTGCCTAGACTAGAATTTCTAATACTGCCGAATGTTTATTTCCTTATTGAAGATGATATTTTTTAGACTTCATATTATTGTGTTTTGAGTTTTGATTCCTTTAATTATTCATGACGGTTTCACTGATTGATAGTTGATAGGATTCCTTATTTCTGCATGATAATTGTTGTTTCCTGTGGCATTCTTAGAGGATTGGCCTATAATTCCTAAGAGTGTTAGAAAATTAATTTAGAATATTAATTACTTGGTAAAACATCATTATTAGATAATTTGTAAGGAGACAAAGGGGTTAATAATTTAGTACCTAGAAAGGGAAGTCTAGTGCTCTAACCTTTAATGGAATTTAGTATGAAGTACCTATAGAGGAAGTGAGAGTTAATTCCTAATCGGTTCTAGGATTTGCAGCTCATTATAAGTATTAGATCCTACCCGATCAAGGTGGTCTAACTATGCTTAGCGATCCTCTTATAAATATCTGTAGGTAATTAATTTGGGTTTAGAATAATCTGTCACATGGTTAAGCTGGATTGTCCTTAGCATTATCAGTCTCTTATCTTAGAATACTTGATTGTTTTCTTTCTAGGTTATATATTTTATTTTATTAGTTATTAATTAATTTTCATAAATTGGAGTTGTCTTAAATATAAATAGTCATATTAGATTTATTTGTCACTCTGACACTATCCCGTGGGTTTGACATTTGACTTAGTCACACGTGCACTACAATTGATCCCTTATACTTGAGGATAAGATTCATGTTTCCGAAAGAAAATAGCAATCAACTACCTTGCCAAGTACATAGGTGCCCCTAACTCTATCAGTAGGTCAATCTCTTGAATTCATCAAAATATCCTCAAAGAGCTTTCCGGCCTCAACGGGTGTCTTAGCAAGTAATGCTCCACTTGATGAAGCATCAAGTAAAACACGAGAATCACAATCCAACCCATTGTAGAAAATGCTGATGTATTGAGCTTTTGACAATCCATGTTGTGGGCACCTTCTAAGTATGTCCTTGAACATGTCCCATGCCTAATTAAACTTTTCACCACTGTTGATAGCAAATTGATTGATTTTTTGCTTCATCCTAAACACCTTGGAAGGTGGCATGTATCTCTCCAAGAACTTCAATTTTAATTGCTCCCATGTAGTGCAATCTGCAGCCTTAAAAGTATCGTACCAGTCTCTCACTCTTTTAGTAAGCAAGAATTTGAAAAGAACTATCCTCCTAACAGCCTTAAATGTATCGTACCAGTCTTGCATAACTAATGAACTTATTGAGATTCTATTGAGGATCTTCAAAGGTACTCCCAGCAAAAGGGCTTCTTTATACCATGCTGATAAGAGCGGGGTGAAGTTCAAAATTTGCATGGGTGCTCGTTCTCCTAATAGTCCCAAGTTGCTACTCCCGTTGTTTTTGAAAACCTCACGGATTGCAAATTTATCCAAATTTGGCCAATCCATAGCCATATCGATTGCTTCTGTTATTGCGTTTAAATTAGCTATAGTTTCAGTCGCTTCAAAGTTTAACTTTCAACTTCAACTCCTAGATCAAGAGTATCCGTTGCTTCCACGTTCTAGTTCTTCTTCTTCTTTGCTTTTTTCTTCCTTGATGATGCTCCTATTTCTGGATCAAAAGGCACTAGTATTGCTCCCTTCGATCTAGTGTGCATACACCTAAGAAAAATTTAATGTTATAAATAAAGACAAGTATGGAATAGTGTTAATTAAACTAGAAATAATAAAATTGATAATGGAAACCATACCCAGCAACGGCGCTAGAAACTTGATGGGTATTTTCTCAACACACAATTAATTCCCAAGTATGAAGAATGCGATTGTAGCTTTGATAAGAGACCAAGTTATATTTATCAAACCCACGAGATGGTTTATTATCAATTAAATTATTTTCTAAATTAATTAACTATGGTTTGGCAATTTAAGTTTTGAAATGATAATTAATCTAATAAAAAAATTGAATAAAGAATAAAAAAAGAAAACAGTAAAAGTTAACGAGATTTGAACAAATGAGAAGATAGGTAGCTCTTCGGGCAATCCAATTTCACTCATTAATTTTTCTTTCGTGTATCATTGTCTGACTCTGCCTTGTGGAATATGAACGCATCACTAAACCATGAAAATCTACACTATAGACACAAGTAAACAAGTGTGTAACACATTTGAATATACTTGGAGCAAGAGATATAATCAACCCCCTTTTTAGGTACTATCAGTATCAATTATTTTCCGTAGACTAAGTACTCTAACATGAGATGATCTCCCTTTATAGGTACTACGAAATTACTCTTTTCATCCTACTTATTAACCCGAATTAGATTCAATTAACAAGTATTTATATATGATAGTTCTAATGAAACTTTTGAGTGCCCTCACTTGGAATCATAACATAGAGTCCTGTCCAGTAGTGAACGCGCTTAATCAAAAACCAAGATATATATTCAGACTCTATATAATAGTTGAAGATGCACAAAACGACTCTGAATATAGATAAAAAATGCATAGTCATATATAAAATAAACCACAAGTATTGTTGTACGAATTATACACACAAAAGTTTAATTAACTCGTAAAACCTTCATAAACCCTAGAACTACCAAAGCGGTTCTAACCCATGATTGGTAGATGAATAATCATGGTGGTTGGATAGATCTTACCCATAGTATTGAAAATTACAAGATAAATTAAGAAACGAAATAAACCCTAGATGTGGGCGCCGTCGCGTCTTTCTCTATTTTGAATCTTCACTTGGTTTTCACTTGATTCGCTGATCGAATCTCTTTCTACAGCTTCTCCGAATGGAGTTAAGGTTTGAATGTAGTGTAGGATGGATGTGGAATCTAACCTCCTTATGGACCTTTATTGGGTTTTTTCGTGGAAAATATGCACATACACACACTGAAGGTAAAATCCCAACAAATCCAGACGTTTGTCTCCTTGCTCGACCAAACTTATCCTGGTCGAGCAATGTCTCCAGGTCGAGCAACGGTCAAGTTGCAAGCCTGTATTCTGAAACTCCTTCAGCTCGACTTGCCTCCTATTGTTTGACCAAATTTCTCTTGGTCGAGCAATTCTCTCTAGGTGGAGAAGCACCTCTGTATTCTGAAACCTCACTTGCTTGATTTCTCCCGTATTGCTTGACCAAACATAGGTTGGTCATCAACCTCTCTTCTGTTGAGCAACGCCTCGAGAATCATGCTTTCCAATTCTGAACACTTCTGACCTATTTTCCAGTGCAATTATGTTCAAACAACCCTTGTATCATCTGATTCGAGGCTTTTCCATCCACATCCTGATTTGCCTCGATTTAAGACAAATCATAATCAATTTCTAAATAAATCAGAGCTCAAAAGATGTGAATTCTCACTCTCAACACTTTTGCATTATAACTATGCTCAAAGGCTCATGAGTTTGGCTCGGAAATGTTGAGATTGAATATTTGCTAAGAAGTTAGAGTAAGCAAGCCGATGCTTTGGCAAAGCTAACATCAATAATAGCAATGCCCGAAGCACATTTCCAAGTATCGATCTGCAAAAGTTGGGTAGTACCTCCATTCTTTGAAAAGGAAGATTGTGAAGAAGTTGAGTATTGCGCCATAGAGATCTTTGATATTAAGAAAAGAAGACTGGCATCAACCGTTGGTTGATTACTTGAAGTATAATAAGCTTCCCAATTATCCACACCTAAGGTTAATATTCGACCTAAAGCACCGCGATTCTTCTATTTCAAAGGCACACTATATATAAGATCATTTAATGGTATTTTCTTGAGATACTTAAGTGATGAAGAAGCCCTTCAAGATATGGAGGAAGCTCATTTTGGAATATGTGGCGCCCATCAGTCCGGACACAAGTTAAATTTTAGAATTAAGAGGATGGGATACTACTGGCCGACTATGGTGAAGGATTGTATAGATTATGTACAAAAATGTCAGCCATGTCAGTTTCATACAAATCTCATTCATCAGCCTCCTAAACCTTTCATCCAACAGTTTCTTCGTGGCCATTTGATGTATGGGGTTTAGATGTGGTGCGGCCGTTAACAAAGACTTCTTGAGGTCATCTTTATTTACTGGTTGACACTTATTACTTTTCCAACTGGCGGAAGTTGTTCCCTTGAGAAAAGTGATGAAAGAAAGTGTTGTTGATTTTATCCGCATCAACATCATATATAGATATGGAGTGCCTCGATACATTATTACTGAAAATGGAAGGCCATTCAATAATACTTTGATTGATAAGCTTTGTGAGAAGTTTGACTTTAGCTAAACGAAATCTTCCATGTATAATGCAGCTGCTAATGGACTCGCTGAAGCCTTCAACAAGACATTATGTAATCTGTTGAAGAAGGTAGTCTCCAAGTCGAAGCGAGACTGGCATGCAAGGATTTATGAAGCTTTATGGGCGTATCGAACCACTTATAGAATACCTACTCAAACTACTCCGTATTTCTTAGTGTATGGGGTTGAAGCTGTTGTGGTTTGATGGGCATTTTCTCAACACACAATTAATCCTCAAGTATGAAGGATGTAACTGTAGCTTAGGCAAGCGACCAAGTTATAATCATCGAACCCAAGGGACAGATGATTATCTATTTATTATTATCTAAATTAACTAAAACTACTATTGGTAATTGATTTGAGAAAATTATTATTAATCTAATAAAAGACTAATTAAATAGCAATTAAAATAAGAAAATAGTAGATGATTATCGAAAGTGAATAAGTGAGAAGATAGATAGTTCTTCGGGCCATCCAGTTTTACTAATTAATCTCCCTTTTATGTATCAATGTCCAACTCTGCCTAGTAGAATATGAACGCATCACTAAGCCATGCAAATCTACTCTATAGACACAAGTAGATAAGCGCGTAACACATGTCAATTACCTCGGAGCAAGAACACAATTTCACCCCCCTTTTTGGGTAATATAAGTATCAATTATTTCTCGTGAACTAAGTACTCTAACCCAATATGATCTTCCTTTATTAGTACTATGAAATTATCATCTTTATCCTACTTACTAACCTGAATTCAATTCAATTAATAAGTATTTATATAAGATAGTTCTAATGAAGCTTCGGAGTTCCCTCACTTAGAATCATAACATAAAATCCTGTTCAGCTAGCAGTGATAGCACTCAATCAATAATTAAGATATATATTCAGACTTTATATAATAGTTAATGATGCACAAAATGACTTTGAATATGGATTACAAACGCACAGTCTTATACAAAAAAACCACAAGTAGTGTTGTACGGAGTATACACACAGAAGTTCAATTAACTAGTAAAACCTTCATAAACCTTAAACTACCAAAGCCGTTCTAGCCCATGACATTTCAAAGAACGTTCATGGTGATTGGATAGATCTTACCCATAGTCTTGAAAATTGTAAGAAAGATTAAGTTGCGAAGTAAACCCTAGGTGTAGGTATCGTCGCTTCTCGCTCCATCTTAAATCTTCACTTGATTCTCACTTGACTCGTCAGATGAATCTCTCTCTATAGCTTTGTTGGATGGAGTTAGGGTTTGGATGTGAAATCTAAATCTCTTCTTGATGTGATCTGTAACCCTTTTTATACTCGTAAACTCTCCTAATGGACATTTATTGGGCTTTTTCTTGGAAAATATGCCACTTCACGCACTGGAGGTACGTAATTACAAAAATTAGAGTTCTGTGTCCCTGCTCATCCATAATGGTCTTTGTCGAACGAGATCGACCTTGGTCAAGCGGTGGTCGAGTGACCTCTCTGTTAGCTGAAACTCTATATAGTACCTGGCTCGATCATTTTTTATGTTGCTCGACCAACATGGCTTGGTCGAGCGGCTTCTCCCATGGTCGAGTAGCACCTTGAAAACTGTATTTTTCAATTATGAGCACTTTTGACCTGTTTTCCTGTATAAATATGCTCAAAAAGCCTTAGTAGCATCTGATTCACGACTTTTTGATAAACACCCTGATTTGCCTCGATTATAGACCAAATTGTACTCAATTACCATATAATTCAGAGCTCAAAATACGTGAATTCTCACTCTCATCATGCCTCTTGAGAAGCAAATCCCATCTTTTAAAAATAGGTATACAAGAAGGCTTGATTGAAGAAGAGCATGCGCGGCTGCGTCTCGAAGAGTTAGAAGCACTTGATGAGAAGATGTTGGAAGCACAATAAAGACTCAAGTGTTATCAAGCTCGCCTTTCTAGAATGTTCAACAAGAAGGTGAAGAAACGTTCTTTCCAAGTTGGAGACTTAGTCCTTGCAGTAAGAAGGCCTATTGTCATCATTCACGAAGTTGGAAATAAATTCTTGCCCATGTGGGATGGCCTACATGTTGTGAAGGAAGTGTATATCAATGGTGCATATAAGTTGATATCTGAAGATGGAGTAGGAATTGGTCCCATAAATGGTAAATTCCCGAAACTCTACTACGCGTAATCTAGTCAAGCCCAAGGAATGCTCCACGATGCACGTGCCTAAACTGTAAGTTACTCCTGGTCTGCAAGAGTATAAACTGTGTACGACACCCACCAAATGCAATTATATGTGGTTAAATTTTTAATTCACCCCACTCAAGTATTTTAAGTGGTTAAAGCATTAAATACCCTACCTTGTCTATAGTGGTTAAAAAATGGTCACTCCTGGTCCGTATGAGTATAAACTGTGTACGACGCTCAAAATTCAAATCAAATCCTATCCCTTTGAATTACGTTATGACTTGATCCTCCATAAAGAGGTATGTAGGTAACTTATCATCCCACTAAGTTTAGTCATTACTCAAGTTATCCTATGTAAGTTCGCACATCAGTGGAAGAAGTTAAAAATTTTAAGTATGGTGACACTTATCATTATGGAAACACATTAATGAAGAAGAATTAAGATAGCAAAACAAACGGGAAAATAATTATCTTTGTTCACAAGTCATGGATAGTCTGCATATGAAAAGCATAATGAGGAAAGCAAATAAATAAATAAAGAAACAAAGAAGTCTTACACTAAACAAAAAAGTCTCTAGAGATTATGTCTCATATAGCATACTACTAAGCCATCATCACTTTCTTCAAATCTTCAGATGTAGACTTTTTTAAAATAGCTGCCATTTCTAGGGCAAGGATATCCTCCTCTACAGTCTCAATTTCCTTCTTAGCACGACGGAGAGTTTGTTAGAGATGATTAGCTACCTTGGGTAAAGTCTTTTCCCCCTTTTGTAGATTAGCCATCTCTTTGCCTATCAACTCCAACTCTTCCCAAGTTTTTCTTAGTTGTTTTGCCTCCGCTGCATGGCTACTTTTACAATTCTGAAGGCAACCCCTTTACATTAGCCAAACCGTTTTGCATGACTCCCCGTGGATGCCTCTTCAAAAGATTTCAATTTTGCAGTATTATTAGCATCAGCCTTATCAAATAAAGGACCCATGGCTTCCTCCAAAGTAGAGTAGTCGACCCCAATAACCCTCACATCCTCTACCAACGCAAATATTTCTTTCCTCAAAGATGATAAAAATTCGAGAAGTGTCCATTTATGTTTCTTTCTTATAACCTTTCATGCTTCATGTGCAAGCTTTGAGATTAAGAGTAATCTTTTTTATACAAATTCTGATACTGCGGGGCATGCCTTGGAAGTGGAATCAACCTCTGTGTTAGAATTGTTACTTTCATCAGATTCATCACCATCATCAGAGCTATCCCTGGTGTTAGACTTCGAAGAAAGGCCCAAGACCTGATAAAGAAAAGAAATACACTAAAGTAAATGAAAAAAAAGATAAAATGAAATAAGGATGAGTAAAATGGGAGAACCTTATCGGCCAAATCTTGTGAAGCAATAGCTGCAATTAATTCATTTCCTTCGGCAGTCTTAGAGCCAAAAATCTTCTGCGCAGCCTAAAGTAATAAAGAAACCATTGTAAAAAGAAGAGGTGGAAAATAAAGAGAAGAAAAAAAAAGAAGGAGAATAAAAGAGACCTCATCATCTTGTCTCTCAGTGTAGACAACGGATTCTTCCTCTTCCAATGTTTTTCATTAGACTAATAAGTTACGTTTTATTAAAAGGAAAACGAGAATAAGAAAGGGGAGGGAAAGGAAAGTGCAAGACAAAAAATTTACAAAGTCAATAAGAAAAGCCAAACAAGCGGCTTAAGAAAGGCCAAAACAAGCATCCTCCAAGAAGAAATCAGCCTAAACATCTAATCCAATCTAAGGCCAAACAGCTGAAATAAAATAGAAGCCTCCAAGGAATAAATCAACTCTAAACCAAGGTGTCGCGTACCAGATGTAACAATAGAAGGCACAAGGCCTATTATAATTGTTTAAACAATCTGCATAAAATAATCTGCAAAATAGAAGAAATAACAATCTAAAATCATGAATCGTCATCTTTAACCTGCTTAAGATATAAAACCAGACGAATCAATACACTGTCAACTAAGCTTTGCAAGGTGTAACCTATCCAGCAAAATTGAACAAAATCGCAGAGGTGATATACAGAATGTAATCATAGTTGAGCAGGGGTACTAGATTAGATTTACAACACAACCTCAACAACAATTTGCAATAAGCATCCATATTACGAAAAATCAGATGTTGAGTCGAACATTGCTTTAGTAGTGTATACCATAAAGCCTTTGTTTTCCAGAAAAGAAAAAAGAGCTCTTACATTTAAGAAACTGACTTCAAATAGAGCCTCATTCAATAGAAAAACAGGGGCATTAATTGAAAAGCAATGAAGCCTGACCCTTCTGTAATTAGGATAGAAGAATCAATCCCTCAAGCAAGTCCATCAGCGCTGATTAGAGGAAAAGTTCTAATAGCCAACGACTCATGGAACAACAGTGGAAAGAAACTCAGTAGGGTGGGAGACGCGATGGCAAGGGCATATCAGACCAGTGTGCACCGAATGAAGATTCAGTGGAGAGAATCAGTCAACGGCAAAATGATATAAAATTCGCATAATGTGCTAGAGAAGGAAGGTTGAGCACTGATGGAGAGATAAGCAGACCAGGCTGCTACAAATGAACTAAACGGCAGATGTACTACAACTTTCCAAAGAATGAGGGAAACTTTTCTTCCTTTTATGCACTTTAGGTCATGATGCTTCATCAGGCATTGGAATAACGTCTTGAACCTCTTGGTTATTTTCATCAAAGTCATTTATGATGTCCAATTCTTCCTCCAAAGGCTTGGAAGCTAGGGTAATCAGATCTTTGATATGATCGGATAAGTAAGTACCATGGACTTGTTTCCACACTCCTTATATTCAGGCGTGGAATAATTTTTAGGAGCTCAGGTCGTACATGGAAAATAAGCTACAGAGCTAGAGTAACACGAGGTGCAATGTCTCCAATGGTTAAATCCTTCTTCCAAAGTAGCCCCGCGAAGGATTGTTCTGAGCATCTTAGGAACATCTAGCAGGAAGCCAAATTTACGAGCAAATCTATGAGGGGAGTATGGCTCCATTACAAAATGACCACCTTGCAACAAAGTGAGATAACTGGTACTCATAGCCACCAAATGGGCCCAACTATCCCATTCATATTTTCCATCATCCACATAGCGGATATCTTTATCTTTTGAAATATATTGAAAGTCCATAAGGCAATGTCAGCTGTTTGAATTTGTTTGCGAGCATCTTCAGCATTGAAGTATCTTGCACCTTGCTCGCTGGAGTAAGTTACCATTCGAGGATATGTCAATTTACTTCTAATCAGAAAATGAGTCTTGCAGTATTGAGCCAACCAAGCATGAACGGAATAAGCTAGAAATATCGATTTAACTTTGAATAAATTTGTTGAGTTCAAAATTGCATTCAAGCCACAGCAAATACTCGCCAAAATTGGAATTGCGAGACACACTTTTCTTCCGACAACCATTAAACTTGCTACCTCTTAGGTACTCGATCGTATTAGGCCTGCTTCATCACCTAGGAGTGAAATAGTACAAAGCGAGCATGCTAAGTGAGTAGCTAGATAGGTCTCTTCTTAATTTATTTGAGCAACGCCTAACTTTTTAAACTAACATGTCTCAGCAGACGTCTATGACTAGTGACTCGAAATAATGCCAATTGGATTGTAAGTCTTTGTAGGCTGATAAACTGTCTTTCTTTCGACACGCGTAGGAGGCGGGGGTGCACTAAAGTCTTCTTGGACCAAAAATCCACCCACTGGTCAATCTTTATGCTTATAGTTTCCTTGCAAAGTAAATGACAGGCACCAAGTAAATGCCTACAACTGTGTGGGATACATAAATCACTATCCATGTAAAATAGTTCTGTTGTATTTGGCACAACTTTATCGTACGCATAACCAGCTAAAGACAGCCCTGTAACAACAAATTTTGTATTTATAATAAAATAAATACAAATTGCGTACAAAGATAATTTCAAATGGATTTAATTTGAAGAATATGTAAGCAGGTTACAATCTCAAATAATCCTCTGATTCTTCTCTCGAACCAATGTGGCTTTGACTTGACTTGTGTTGGTTGACTTTTACTTCTTTGACAAAGTGTATACTGACTGTGTTGACAGCGTGTGTTGACTTGACTTGTATGTTGAGTCGGATCTTCAAACGAAGCTTGTCCGAGCTCGAGTGTGTAGTCTTGAACGTTGACCCGGAGGCTTTGAACATTTGTTCGGATTGAACATTGACTAGAGAGCCTTCCTCGGAGAACACTTGATCTGGGGGACTTGAAGCCTTGATCCCGGATTAATAGCTATTCTTGACTTGAAGCTTGCTTGATGCCTTGAAGATCTTGAGCTTGAAGCTTTGGAGGATTGAAGACTTGAAGATTCGTTGAAGATCTTGAGCTTGAAGCTTTAGAGGCTTGAAGTCTTGAAGCTTTGTTGAAGATCTTGAGCTTGAAGCTTTGAAGATTCGAAGGCCGCTTGAAGGCTTGAAGATCTTCGAAGATCACTTGAAGACTTGAGCGTTCTTAACTTGAAGATCTTGAGCTTGATCTTCGACTTGACTTGATCTTCACTTGATCTTGATCTTCGCTTGACTTGGATCTTGATCTTCACTTGACTTGGATCTTGATCTTCGCTTGACTTAGATCTTGATCTTCACTTGACTTGGATCTTGATCTTCGCCGGATTGGAGGGGCTTAGCACCTTGATCTCCAATTGGTGGCTATTACTTTTGAAGAATGTCGGGTCGAAGGGGTTTAGAACCTTACTCTTTGATTTGGCTGCTATTACTTTTGAAGAATGCCGAATCGAAGTGGTTTAGAACCTTACTCTTCGATTTGGCGACTGTTCTTCGCTTGAAGATGCTTGAAGTATTCAAGGAAGCACATCTCATATTCTTGATCTCTTCAGAGATTTTATCTTCAGATATTTTGGTGTGTCTGGAACGAATGGAAGAGGGGTCCTTATATATGTGAAGGGTGAGGAAGCCCCATAAATAACTCGCAGTCTGATTGGTCCAGGGCTGATTTGACTTGATTCTGCGGGCTTGGGCCTTTCACTTGCTTAGACTTTAAGTCAGACTTATATGACTGGATTTGACTTAATTATCAATTATTTACTCATTTATTTATTTAAATTCCATAATAAATAAATAATTAATTTATAATTATTGCATTAATTTGCCATATATTTTCCTTTAATATGCAATAAAATTCAAGTGCTTACAAGCCCCATCAAGTTGTATAAATCCCACAAAGAAATTGACATTTTCCCAAATTTGGTGAGTAAAATGTTGGTAGAAGAACACTAAGCCTCACAAAAGGCTTTGATAACTTCACAGTTGCAATCATAAGTAAAGAGAGAGGCAAAAACTATTGGGTTATATACTAAAAGTCTAGCTTTTTGTATGAACAATTTTGTAATAATTTATTTTAAATGGGAATCAAATGATCAAACATTTTGCATATTATAATTTATTTATATGTTGTTCCAAAAGTCCACTTACTTTTAATGTAGATAATATATTGTGCGACAACACGCGGAAGATGATATTATCAGTTTTCTCATAAAGTATAAACAGATGTTCAGAATCGAGATAGAAGGGGACAATCTATCGGGATGATTGTAGTGTGATTTGGTATTAGTTTGTCTTGACTATAAAATTACATTAGTGCACTTTGTGTGTATTGAGCAGGACCATTGAGATCATTCAACTTATACTTACTATATAGGAGAAATTGATCTCAGTTATTATGGATGATCGTGCTCTTAACCCCACACGTAAGCCAATATGTATTTCTTTTATTCATCAATGGGTGAGATTTATATGTATTAAATCAACAAGTACGGTGAGTTGGAAAATAGTGTTGTCTCTTTGGTGTGCTGTTGATTATAGAAGGAATCTGTGTCCTATTAAATAGGTTGATGATGTCCCCTTGAGGAGCTCATAAGGACTATCATGTGAACCCTGCAGGTGGATTTATTCCAGCAAGATAACAAGGTTGAGTGGTACTACTCTTGGATTAGAAATTAATTAATTGAGTTGTCAGTAACTCATTTAATTAATGATCATTATATTCTTAAACACAGGGAGTTAAACGGGCTCATAATAAGAAGGAGCCCATAACGTAATTTGGGATTAGGGTGGCAGTGCAATAATAATCCTTTAGTGGACTGAATTTATTATTGGGCTTAAGTATAAATTTTGGGCTAAACTTGGATGCCTAAACCCAATGGGGGACCCAACCCTAATTTCATCTCCTGATCTATATTGTAGCCTATAAGTAAGCCATCTCAGTAGTCTCAGATCACTAATTACATGCTTAAATCAGTCTTTAGATGATAAATCAGATTTCTCATCGGATAAGAGGGAACATGAGAAATATTAGGGGGACTGCGGATTGGGATTGCCTAGAGGATCTTCGCCCAAATGACATCTAAACGAGGCATACGAATATAGAAGAAGATCAAGAAAGGTCATTTCTGCAGCTGATTCAGACTTCTTTGCCAGTCTTCGGTGAAAGGTAATACTTTCTGTAATTCCTCTGCATTAGATGTGAATGGAACCCGAACGATTACGTAGACCATAAGATACGATCACCATCAATAAACCTGGTGTAGCTTAATGGTAAAATGCAGCAACATCATGTCGGTACAGTGATTGTTTTTTCTTAACGTGGAGCAATGGTGTGGTAATTGCTCAAGGTGGTGCAATGGCACGGTAATTGTTTAAGGTGGAGCAATAGTGGCATTGCTAGTCAAGGAGGAGTTGGTGTGGCAAACAGCTTAAAATGTTGTGTTAATATTATTGAGGATCCTTATGACATGCTCAGTTGTCATGGAAAAGGATGTAATAATGTTAGCTGGTCCACAAGTTTGCACACGAACATACACTTAGCGGGGATGTAGGGTGTGTGGTGGATATATATCGATGGATGATGGACTTCCAGGGGAGCCAAGAGCTGGAAGTATCACCATAAATATCAGTAGATATATTTTCATATGTGCCATAAAAAATTCTTAGAATGGTTGATTACAAGTGGTCTACTCATATGGTGGAGTAGGATTCTCAGGGTTGAGAATAAATGTCGGTGAAGACAATGAGTTTCTTTTATTTTGACAAAGTGGAGATTGTTGATTTTGTCAAAATAAAATAAGGTTTTTTTTGTCCCACTTCGGATGGGAGATCAAAAGGGGAGAGTTTCTTATGCTATTTAAAAAGGTCCCTAGTTTTGATGTTAAGTGCAACATCAATTACATTTTAATTTTTGTGTTTGATTCTTTTAAATTTCTTTCTTATATTCTCAGTTGTGAGAGTTGGGAGAAAGGTGTGAATTAGTCTAAGATTTGTAATAGTGCAGGGATTGGGGTCAAGAGTGAGAAATTCTATGTAATTGTAAAAAAAAAATTCACATAGTGGTATTTTCTCGATCCGTGATTTTTCTCCAGTTTTGGAGTTTATGTTCTTCTCTATTTGTCCCTTAGAAATGAATGAGAATCAGTTTGTCCAAACACCATCGCGAGTCTGTAACACTGCTGCCATCGCGGGTTTGTATCAATGCCTCCGTCGTCATCGTGGGTTTGTAACACCGCCTCTGTCACCATAGCGGGTCTATAACACTCACTCCGTCATCACTGGTTTGTGATACCACCTTCGTCATTGCGGGGTTGTAACACTGCCTTCGTCGCCATCGTGGATCTGTAATGCTGCTGCCGTCGTGGGTTTGTATCACCTTTTCTATCGCCATTGCGGGTCTGTAACACTGCTTTCGTGGGTTTGAAACACCACTATTGCTATGCTGGTCCGAGAATTCATTCAGGGGATAGCTAATTTCATTCTTTCGAGAAGAAAAAAATTGCTTGTATGTTTTCTTAAAACATACAAATATAGTAAAACATACAATATAGACAAGAGAAGCAGACATGTATTAAAGAAAAAATATATGCAAAAATAAATAGATGAGATGAAGAGAAAGCAACACACAATCCAAAGGAATGAGGTAAAGAAAGAGTTACTTCTACTATAATCTAACTTCTGGTATACTACAATATAACTTCTTGTAGTCTGAATAAAAAGGAAGAAGAGGTTACATGAGGAAAACAACCTATAGAAGGTCTTGCATGAAAAAGAAGTATATAGAGAAGAATGACGAAAGTTACACTTGCTTCGTTAATTTGTGATGTGAAAATTGAAAGGGAAAATACCCTCTTATATAGTAGTTGGAAAATTCATGGATAAGTATTTGAAGATTACGTAAATATTTGTTGGATTCACTTTCATATATTTATCCATAAATTTGAGGTTATCATATTAGATTATTGAGTTAATTGGCTAAGAAGGATTAAGAATATTGTGGAATTATCTTGTACTTCAAGTATAGGGTGTACTTATCGTCCATGAGCCATATGGGCCTAAAGAAAAGAAAAGAAAATAAAAAAAAGGGAAGAGTGATCAAGAGAGTCCAAATTAAAAGATCTGGGCCCAAAGCAAAAGTTGGAAAAAGTTGATGAAAGCCCAAGTTAAAAGGAGAGAGAGTCCAAATTAAAAGTCATGAACCATGGAAAATATATAACAAATCTCATGTGATGATTTAATTTGTGCACTTCAAGAATAAATTTCAGTGAACAAAGTACAAGGGAGAATCTCTAGGCAATTAAATTTTATTGCCTAAAAAATAAAATGTGAAACAAAAATATATTAATATTGATTAAATATTTATTTATGAAGGAATTTTCATAAAATAAATGAATAAATAGTTGATAATTAATATAATTATATGAGTCCAAATCCAAATCAAATGGGCTCAATTCAAGTCAAGGAGCCTGATCCAAGTCAAACAGACCCAAAATATATCAAAAGGGGTCTAATCCAAGTCAAATAAGCATAGAAATATATCAAATGGGCTTGATCTAAGTTAACCAAGCTCAGATCAAATCCAGCAGATCTAATTAAATTAAATAGGCCTAGATCAATTCTAGTATGCCTAATTAAATTAAATTAAATAGGCCCAAATTCGATCCTACAAACCTAATTATATTAAATAGGCCCAAATCTAGTCCAACAGATTTAATTAAATGACAAAGCCCAATTCAAGCGTGAACATATCTTTTCAAAGAGAAAATATCTCTCAAGTAATTATTTCCTCCACCTAAAAATAAAGTCTTCATCCCTCATTTCAATCATCTGAGAATTCCTGGAAACCTGGAGAACTCTAAAGAACTTCGAATCTCTACGAAGATCAAGTTATTCAACAAAGTTCAATCCAGAAACTACATTTAATCTGAGATCAAGGTGCTGAGCCCCCCGGATTCAACGTTTCTTCAAGCTAAATTTATTCAGCAATCTTCATGAAGTCAATGGTGTTCTACTAAATTGAACGACATTCTTCATAATAAATCTTGAAGTCAACATTTAATTCGAACAAAGGCTCGACGCCTCGGGATCAATATTTTAAAGCTTTAACCTCGAGCTTGGACAAGCTTCATTAAAACATCCAGCTTAGAAAGTTGAAAATCAATAGAGGAATTAGAGGATAGATAGAAAATATTTACTCAAATTCTCAAGTTTAATCAACGTTGGATTTTCTTTGTAATTTTTTTGTATTTATTATTAATTAAATATAAAATTTTTTGTTACAACATGATAAAGAAAAAGTTATAACCATTTAATTTGTGGATAAGGTGTTATTATTTACTCAATTACTCGGATTAATTAAATATTAATCTGAAAATACGATGCAACTTGAACTAGCATAAGTAATTCAAGAAATCTTCTCAAGCACTTCACCAAACTCGGTCCTATGCTCCAGAGGAAAAAGGGGTAAAAGTGTATAGTTAGAGAAAAGGAGCAACTTGTGCAAAAATTATAAAAAAACTCATGTCAACTTGCTTAATTTTTTTGTGTTCAAGTGGGATTTCGAACTGATCGTCTCATATATGGTAGAAAGCCACAGAAGAAAGAATCATTTTGGCACAAGAATCACTCAAATTGGAGTTCGAATGTGAAAGTTATGCTTAAAAAATGGTAAGACTGCGCAAGGTTGTTCGACTAAGAGAGCTCCTGTTTGACCATCCGTTCAACCTATGGTCCAGCTCAGGTGGTCCAGCTCTGCTAGCTCAACTCAATCGACCTCAGCTCAGGTGGTCCAGCTCTGCTAGTTCAACTCAATCGAGCTCAGCTCAGGTTGTCCAGCCCGGCTGGTTCAGCCTAGCTGACTTAGCTCAGGTGGTTCAACTCGGCTTGACCTGCTGTGGTGGTTCAGCTCATGCAAACTCCATTGAATACCAACACGCCACATGCCCAAGGCTATGTGGCAGCTGGCTGGTGTGGTATCACCTAGAGGTGTTGACTCATGGAACCTATAGGTCTATAACCTTAGGCCTAATGATTACATGTCCTAGGCTTTATTGCTTATAAATAATCCCCCTTTCTGTACATAAGAATTCAATTTGAAATTTTGCAAAGTAGTGGATACCATGTTAATTCTCTGACTTAATTTACGTGCAACTAGCTAGCTACGCTATTCATCATCCTATCTAATCAACATCTTAACTTACTATTCCAAATATCCATTGTGTTTAATTAGTCTCGATTAACGCTTAAACTAATGTTAAGAACTAATTATCAACATAATTAAATTATTTTTTGAACAATACGTATTATGAATAAAAAATGACAACATTTTTAATATAAAATGATATCCAATTAACATAAAGTGATAACAAAACAATTCATAATAATATTAGCAAATATTTTTTAATTAAAATTAATATTTGATTAATTAAAATTATAATGTATTAAAAAAATTTTATTTAAATTATTTTGTAACTCAGCCGAGCGACACACATGACATCAAATTTAGGTATGTGCTAAATTGAAGGGAAGCGATCTTAATAATTAAAATCGAAACAGTGCCCTTACTTATTTCAATTTCTTTTAGAATATAATTAGAAATATATTTAATTAAGTTAACGGATAATCCGCTCATGAATTAGAATCCATTAGATGGTCTCACCCAAGACTCACCCTCCATTTAAATATTTACTATATGTATCCATACTCGTTTTAGTAAAAAAAATTATTATAAAACTTGTACCCATTAAATATTCATTTATTCAATATATGCTGTATATATTTATATTTCAAAACTTAAATTAATATTTTAATAAAAATTATACTGTTCTCTACATCCCAAAAAATTCTTTACCTTGCTAAAATAGTAAAAATAATAAAAAACAACTAATTAACCTCCTACTTACTCTTTATTTACAATAATATTCACGCAAACCTAACAAGCCTAACATATTTTATCATTTATTTATTTTGAAAAAACTAAAATATTCTTATAAGTCATAAGGAAACACTCGTGTGAACTCGGTTCACATGTGAACCCGTATTTATCGATTACTCTTTTAGTACATAAAAAAATTACTCTTTAGAGAAAAGAACTACTCTTCAAACTATAATAAGATTTTTTTAAATTACCCGTGTGCATCTCAAACTCACTTAGAACTACTCGTATCCATTCCATTAGGGTTCCGATAGAACGGGTACCAAAAAATACTCATCTTATTATCATCTCTACTTATAACTAATTAGGGTTGTTACAGAAATGAGCAGCTCTTCAACTCGGCTCGGCTCGGCTCGGCTCGGCTCGACAAAGCTCGAGCTCGGCTCAGCTCGTGTTGACTCGAGCCCATTTAATACTTGTTAAGTTATCGAGCCGAGTTCAACTCGACTCGTGAAGCTCGTGAGTGCTCGATTATTTTAATAAATTAATTAATAAATAATATATTATAATATATATATATATATATATATATATATATATATATGTATATGTATACTAATACTAATATATTAAAACTCTAAAGGCTTTGTAAAATATTTTATCCCTTATTCGTTTTTCTTTTTACTCACTTGACCTCAGTTTATAATGACCTTAATTAATTATCCTAATCATATTATTATGATTCATGAAATATTTATTGCTAACTCTAATTGTATTCCCAAATATGATATAAGTTATAATATAACCTATGTCCAATTCATGAATCTGAAATATTGCATTCAACACTACTCAGCCTACGGTTACTATTTTGAAGTCGCATAGTAAATAATCCGAAACTCACAATTTTTTATATAGTTTATGATTTGTGCAATTTATGAACCCTCATCGCCGCTCCCACGAGGAGGGCAGCGGTTCTCGATTGAATGTGGAGGAACACGATGGCATTTTTAAGAGATTTACAGGGGCTCTTCAACGGTGATGGGAAGTCAAACAATGGCTATTTCTGAAATGACAAAAAAATTAGTGTGTCTAGAGAGATTAATGCCGAGTTTTGCGGCTGCGAGAAGATGGACATTTTTTTTCTAAGTTGTAAGTGGTCGCTAGAGAAGGCAATTTCTTCACCCAAGATCTCTAATCTGAAAATTAGCTTTAAATGGTCTCGGATATGGACTTTTGCAATACCAATGTTTAATTATTTTTCCCTATTAAAGTGTCAAAGTGTTTTAAGGGCAGCTTTTATCATTTTTTATATGTATATGTCTTTGTTGGTAGTTATAGCCAATGCAATTTTGTCAATCTCTATTGGAACACTTAATGTGGAATGGGAAACAATTGGGTTAAGGAACTAACTATATATATTTAATTTTTCACTAGAAGTTCACAGATGAAAGCAGTAACTATAAAAATTTTCATTCCAATATATAATATTTTCTTTAATTTTTATGAGTGTTGCTTTATTTACACTGATAGTCTAATAAAGAATGTGCATACAGAAGTAGCATAGTTGCTGCCTCTATAAATTTTCTTGCTTCTTAGACTATTTCCTTTCTAGCTTTATGTGTCTGTTGAAAAGACAAAAATGAATAGTTCTTTTACTTCCTTTAAAATGTAAATTACATTATTCATTAGATTTGTGCAGGGGCATTGAACTATAGTGGATATTCAGGAATTTATCTACTCAATCGACTTTTAAACTTATACGATGGGGGAGAGAGTGCTATTCTTAGTGACATAAGGCCTGAGGCAAGAGACTTTATATTTTTAGCATTTACTTTGGTAACAAATTTAATGTACATATTTCTTCAATTAATTAAAGCTTCAGATGGGTCTCAAGTTAGTAGAATTTGTTCTTATTAAGAGCCATCATTGCGAGGACTTGATAGTATTACCTAAACTAAAATAATATTTAATTTATTCACATAGAAGAAAGCAGAAGGTGCTTAGTTATTTTAATTGGCTTTAATTTAGTAATCTCTACTACAAGTAAAAATAATTTCTATGAATCTAATTTGGGAGGGTTTTTGAGTGATTATTTAACTTTTAGAAGAGCAAGAATAAAATGAACTATAAATGATGTGAGGAGGCATCTTTAAAATATTCAAGTAAGTTTTATTCTTCTTATTTTTATTTCCTCCTTTCATATTGTGTAGATTATTACTTGACCCTTAAAGGAGATGATTCCTATAGCTGCTGGAAGGCCTTCTATGAACTACAAGAGCTTGAAGTGAGTTCTTTCAATCTAGATCCTATTCATCAATGGTTAGGTAGATTAAATTACACTTTTATGGTCTATATACATCTCAAAAGATCTTATTTAATTTGCTGGAGAGTAAATCTATTAATGTATTTGATTGACTTTTAAGCAAAAAAATTAGTCAGATAAGATAAATGATATTGAGAGTGACCAACAATTAGTCAGATAAGATAAATGATATTGAGAGTGACCAGCAAATAGTCTATAGAAGCTGTAAAGGTATATTTTCACTTTATGTATGAGTGTAGTTTCATCCAAGAAAATATTTCTGCCTTCAAATATTTCTAATGCTTTGTATTTCATATGTGATTTCGAAAGAGAACCCTAAAGGTAGAAAGGCTCATAATGAAGTAAAATTAGTTTTCAGTGTTGTACATGGGGTTGTAGCCATCTACAAAACTAAAAAAGAGTGTAATGGTTCAACGAATATCACTAACTCACAAAATAAATAAGAAAGCCCCTGTCCAATTCTTGATGGATTGCCAAAAACGTCAAACAAGGAATGAAATGCTAGATTCGCCTTTCACTAGTTTGCTTCGAGCAAGAGAAAGACACCCTGCTTGGTACTCCCCTCCACCCAAACATGAAACAGATTGAGCGTTACATATATATATATATATATATATATATATATATATATATATATATATATATATATATATATATATATATATATATATAGGATATAGGATAATTATATGATTTAGTTTTTTTATTTTTTTTGTGAAAATTTGATGTGTATATAAAGAAGTTAGAAGGGTGTTAACTCATCCATTGAGTTCCGACTATGTATAGTGAGTTATCCTATTAAGCCGTTATATTTGAGCATCATAAAGAAATTTGTGGTTGAAAAAAAATAGTTTTGGCATCATAAATGTCCTTTTTTTAGTATTACGACATACTATTATGCAAGAAATATTGTTAATGGTTGAATGAAAGTTGAAAAAGACACTGAAAGTTGAAATCACATAGCAGTGGAGGATGCAGCAAATAATGAGTTCTTTTCATTTCCAATAAAATTAAAATTTTAATTTATTTTAAAGCATATCACAAAGTACAATGTGCAAGTAACGATGCATGTTTTTAAATTTTTGTGCCTACACAAATGGATATAAATATATGGGATGAAGAGAGTAGGAAAAAAAGAAGAATATAAAAAAAATTACGTTAGTAAACTACAAAATATAACGTTTATACGACGTGCAGCGCACGTCTTAAAGACTAGTATATATAAATAGCCCTAGTCTTCCACCTCTTCCACTACATTTCCATTTTCCAAAATCTGCTTCTTCCTTCCACTTTATAATTCAAGTACGGCGACCATAGGAGTTCTGCATTAGAGTTCTTTCTTCCAATATCGTGACTCCCCCATCTTTCCCTACTAGAACTCTAATTTAATCTGATGACACCTGCACAAGCCTCCCAGTTCTGCACGAGCCTTATAGATCTGCATCAGTGAGTGGTGTGACCACTCGATCGAATTAAGATCTGTACTAAACCTCAATTTGATGGTCAGATGTCACCACCGCCTTTTCTTCAGAAGATCCTTGGATTAGAATAAAAGAGCGTCATCCCCATCTGTATCGAGTTCAACTCTCTATTTCCATATTGTAATTTCAGCCGTTCGTGAAGGACTTTCTCCTCATCTATTTCTCATTTTGTTTTCTCTATTTCTATTCGATGAAATAATTTTGGGAATTTGGATTTCACTTTTAAATATTTCTAAAAATTAGGGATTTACAATTCTTTATTTTTTTGCTGCTTACTACCCATAGTATATAATATCAACTATGTTATGTTGGTTGGCGTTTGATCGTTTGGTTAACGTGAATTGTTAGGGTTCCATACGATTCTATATCAGCTGAAGTAAGAAGATAAAATCATATTACCTTTTACCAGGGTATGTTGAAGAAGAGAGTGAATTCTCGCCTACAGCATGCGCAACGTCACCATTTTGGGCATAACACTCTCATTCAATCTCCGATTTGAGTGATCTATGCACCAAAACGATTCTCTCTTCCGTGACTTTCAACAGTGTATGACACATCCAGTTTGGAATTCCATACAATTTTAGAAAAATTATGAAAGTTGACAAACAGCAGCAGCAAATAATCTATTGATCAACTGTTGTATTCCCAAGTCCAATCTCGACGTCGTGTTGGCGACGATCTTCAAGATCTTCTCAATCTACTGTTCCCTCACCCTCCTCACAATGTTAGGCATGTATCAATTAGAGTTTTCGGACATCTGAGATGACTTATATATGGGCTACAGCAGGGACCAGGAAGAGAAATTAGAGTTGGGCCTCCATTGGGATTAAGTATCCAAGCTTAGCCCAAAGCTTATACTTAAGTCCAATAATAATAATATATACCACTAAAATAATATTATTGCACTACCATTCTAATCCCATAATTACATTATGGGCTCTTTCTTATTATGAGCCCGTTAGTCTCCCCATGTTTAAGATATAAAATGCCCATTAAATAATTAAGTTACTAACAACTCCATTAATTAATATCTCATCCGAGAGTAGTACCACTGAACCTCAGTATCATGTCGGAATAAATCCACCTGTAGGGATTACATGATAATCCTTATGAGCTCCTGAAGGGGACATCATCAACCTATTTAATAGGACACGAATTCCTTCTACAATCAACAGCACACCATATAGACAGCACTATTTTCCAACTCACCAAGTTTATTGATTTAATTACATGTAAATCTCACCCATTAATGAATAAAAAAACACATATTGCCTTACGTGCCGAGGTTATTGTATAGGGATTAAGAGCATAAACATCCATAATAACAGAGATCAAGTTCTCCTATATAGTCAGTATAAATCGAATGATCTCAAACGGTCCTACTCAATACACACGAAGTGTACTAATGTGATTCTATAGTCAAGACAAACTAATACCAAATCACACTACAACCATCCCGATAGAGAGTCCCCATCTATCTCGATTGTGAGCATCTGTTTATACTTTATAAGAAAATGGTAATATGATTTTCCGCATGTTGTCGCATAATATATTATCTACAGTTTAAAGTAAGTGGACTAATGCATTGTACATATAAATAAATTATAAGACGCAATCATTTGATCATATGATTCTCATTTTAAATAAATTGTCAACATTATTCGTACATAAAGCTAGACTTTTAATATACAATCCAACAATGTTTATTCCAGTTTATGATTAAACAAAATTAACATTGTTCTATTTATGGTTCGTTTGTAGTACTAATTGATGTAGGATGCACTATGTATGAATCAATTTCCGTTTTTAAACAAGAATAGGAAGATGAATTTTGTATGAGTTGAATAATGTTAAATCACTGAATTGTCGAGCTTGAGTTCGAGCTCTAACGAGCTAAGATCATTTTGCTTAAGGAGTCGAGTCGAGCTCAATTTTAAGCTCGTAGCGGATTTCAAGCAAGCTTGAACCTGGCTCGTTAATAGCTCCTATCGAGTTCGAACCCCACCACTCGGGCTCGCTCAGCTCGTATAATAGTTTTATACCTAACATGTTGTCAAGAACTATTACTTGTAAGTACTTTAGCCTATAAAACTCTATCTTATATATCCTAATGACAAAACGTGTACTTTTGCATGATATATTTCTCTCATATCTTTCTAGCCCTACTCGTACTCATCACGTTTAAAAAATTAATTAAGATACATTCCAAAACCGTTTATTAATACTCGCAGGTCAAGCAAACAATTAAAAAGTAGGTCATAGTAAATTAAGACGATATTTTAGAGTAAAATAAGTTAATTAAATTAAATCAAGAGTGTATTTTAGAATAAATATTATATATCAAAATTAAAATAAATTCAACAAAATATTTTAGTTATAAAATTAAATTAAAATTAAATAATTTAAATAGATTAGTTGAATATTAAAAAAAATTACCAAAATGTATGCCTAATGTAACTTAAATTAAAATATATGAAGACCTATTTTTAGGTACAGTACATATTCCATTATTACTACTAAATACAAGCTTAAATTTTAGTTACTATGAGATATAAAATTGCACAATGTAATTCCCATTGTTGATGGTTGTTCTTAACGAGTCATATTTAAGATTAACTATGATTGGGGTAGCGATTAACTACACTAAGAACGAACACATCAAACACAATAGATCAAGGGAAGATGGGATCCAACCAAAGACTTTCTCTATTTTATTATGAATCTCAAGAACAACACTCATCCAACATAAAATTCTCCCTCTTACTACAAGTGTATTACCAAGGTATGAAAATGAGTAACATGCCTCTCTTCTAAGAGAGAAGGTTTTTATACCTACAACAACCCTAATTGTGAGCAAATCAGATGCTGCCATCTGGCTGGAGACAAATTGTCTTTAATGGTAGATGAGTACCATGCTGCAAATGTTTGTGGGCATTTGCAGACGATAGCACGCGATTGCAAGTGGTTGCAGACCTCCTTTTGTCCTGTGCTCATCTTTCATTGGTAGAGAGGAGCATGCCTTGTGAGCATTGTCCTTTAACTGAGAGTGATGTTCAGAGATCCTTATCCTACTGTTATTCTTGTCCTTATGTGTGCCACCTAATCTAGGGAAAAAGTGATGTTCCTCACTGTTCCGATACTTTCTCATGTACTGATGATAGTCAATCCGATCTCCAGATAGGATGGATGACCGAAGGGGTTCCGCTCTTCAGACTCCCTAGGTATCTTCCGCAACCTTGGGAGCTTGTTGTTATGACGAGAGGTGTTTTGGCCAATGACTTTCCTAAGGAGTTCTTCATCCTTCGCCTCCTTGGCTTCATCCTGGTCTCGTCCTATTGTAGTTATAGGCTTGTCCATCGGGCCTCCTTCCAGCTATGTTAATTTTTCTATATTGAGCTTGCCCTTTGGGCCTCGAAAGTGTCCAAGAGTTTCTTCTCTTTCGAGTCCATTGCCCCTTTAACGATCGGGCTCCATTATGGCTGAGGCTGGTAGCATTAGGCCTCCAGCCCATTAGCATCGGAGATATAATACCCATAACATTAGCCCATCGAGCCTAGAGAATTGGATGAAGTCATGATTATCTAGGGTCGACATATATGTTTCTTATCTTTTCCGATAGGTAATATCCCTCATGTTGCGGCATGCGTGATTTAACCCCATTTTCTTTCTTCCACTGTCTGGACCCCAAGTAATTTTGATTCTTTGGGCCATGTGCTGGTTGGCTATGGCATTTTCAATATTTTCGTAGATTGTAGAAATTCAAATTTTGAATTTCTAAATTTGTGTCAGGTTATACCCTTCTTTTTTATCTTTTTTCACATCCTTTCCTAAAATCATAATTCCTCTTTCCCTGTGTCCTCTTCTGGCGGTTGTAATTCCTCTTGGCATTGTAAATTCTCCTTTAACTTGGGTATTATTTCTCTCCCTTTTCTTCTTCCACTTTCTCTTTGCTTTACCTTTTCTGATTTCCTTACGTTCCTCATTTCGTCGTAGTCTAGGGTTTCTCCTTCTCTGCTATCTGCCCCAGTATCAATCTCTCTCTCTTTTCCCCCTTTTCCATTCTTTTCGCTCTTCACATTTACTATGGGTCGCGAGGATTCTACTTCTCAAAGGACATCCACTCCTCTTGTTACTAATTCTTTGATCGAGAGCCATGAGTCCTCCTCCTTAAATCATGAGGGAAGTTTGGATCCTCTTCTCCCTCTTACATCCGCTCTTGATTAAGAAGTTGCACTATTTGTGTCGAATTTTAGTTTGGAGCATGAGAAGAGTGCACTTGATTTCGATCCCGCGTTATTAGCCCATCTTGGGGAAACCGTGTGTGGGAGGTAGGTGTTCCATTCTCCGCTAAAGATTTTGTGACTACTGTGACCAACCAATGGCTGTGGAATAACCCCTCTGTCGCCATCTCTAAATATCAATGTGGGGGAGGATATTAAGTTCCTTATTCCTTCTGATAAAGGTCGTATGTGTTAACTCCCTCTATTGTTGGATTGTATATAAAAGTCTAGCTTTTTGTATGAACAATGTTTAAAAATTTTAATTATTTGAAATGAGAATCATGTGATCAAACGTTTTGCATAATTGTTTATAAATTGCTGGAAAAGTTCATTTACTTTATACTGCAGATAATGTGGTGTACGGTGTCACATGGATGATCATGTTATCGATACCTTATAAAGTATAAATAGATGTTCACAATCGAGATAGACGGGGACTATCTATTGGTATGGTTGTAATGTGTGATTTGTCTATAGTCTGTCTTGACTATAAAATTACATCAGTGCACTTTGTGTATTGAACAGGACTGCATAGAGATCGTTCGACTTATACTGACTATATAATAGAACTTGATCTCTGTTATTATGGATGTTCGTACTATTAATCCCTATATAATAACCTCGACACATAAGCCAGTATTTATTTCTTTGATTCATCAATGGGTGAGATTTAAAAGTTAAATCAATATGCTCAGTGAGTTGGGAGATGATGATGTCTCTACTGTGTATTGTTGATTGTTGAAGGAATTTGTGTCCTAACGGAATTGGTTGATGATGTCCCCTTGAGGAGCTCATAATGATTATCATATAAACCGTGCAGGTGGATTTATTCCGGCATGATAATAAGGTTGAGTGGTACTACTCTCGGTACATATATTAATTAATTGAATTGTCAGTAATTTAATTAATTAATGGGCATTGAATCTTAAACACGGGGAGATTAACGGACTCATAATAAGAAGTAGCTCATAACGTAATTTGGGATTAGGGTGGCTGTGCAATAATATTTCTTTAGTGGATTGATTTATTATTATTGGACTTAAGTATAAGTTTTGGGCTAACTTGGATGCTTAAGCCCAATGGGAGGCCTAAACCCTAATTTCTCCTCCTAGTCCCTACTGTAGCCTATATATAGCCAATCTCAGCAATCTGGTACGTTCATTATTCATGCCAAAAATGTGAGAAAGAGTAGAACTGCAGATTGAGTTCGTCTTGGTGATCGTTGCCCACACAACGTCATGACGTGGCTTAGGAATACAACAAAAGATTGAAAGGTCATTTGTTCTTGCTGTTCAACCTCTACATCAAACTTGGTGAAAGGTAATTTAATTCTACTCTTATGCTTCTGTTGCAGTAGAATTTTATGGAACCCTAACAGTCCATGCTAACCTAAAGATCTAAATGACATCAATATCCCCATTCCAACAACATGCCCCTCAAAAGCTTTCGCCGAAAGGCCCTTAGTGAAAGGATTAGCTAGGTTATCCTCTGATGCAATCTTAGCAACAACGACCTCCCCTCTTTTCATGATGTCTCGTATCAGGTGGTACTGGGCAAACCAGGAATCACATCTAAGTCCATTAAGAAGTTTCTGAGCCATACAGCTTCCTTAGTCCCATGATGGAGTCAGAAATGCATTTCTGCTTAACACTCCTCCAAACTATAGCTTCTCCTCCAAAAGTAAACATATAACCCGAGGTGGATTTACTGTTGTCCTTGTCCAATTGGAAATCCAAATCTGTGTAATCCACAGGTAGCAAAGAATCTGCCTGGTAAACCAACATATAATTCTTAGTACTTCGTAGGTACTTCAAAGTATATTTTACCGCAGTCCAATGCCCCTCTCCGGGATTACTTTGATACATACTGACCATGCCCACAACAAAATAAATATCCAGTCTCATGCATAGCATTGCATACATGAGGCTTCCTACCACCGAAGTATAATGAACCGCCTTCATGTCATCTATCTCTTTTTGTGTCTTTGGACACATTTCCTTCGATAGAGGTATTCCATGCCTAAAAGGTAGAAAACCTTTCTTGGAGTTTTGCATGCTAAAACTAGCAAGGAAAGTATCAATATATGAAGCTTGGGATAAGCTCAACATTCTTTTCTTGAGTTCTCTTATCACTTCGATCCCTAGAATATGCCCGGCTTCTCCTAAGTCCTTTATTTCAAACTGCTTAGATAAACATACCCTCACGCCAGACAATACCTTTACATTGTTTCCAATGAGCAGGATATCATCCACGTAAAGTACAAGAAATACCACCATGTTTCCGTCACACTTTTTGTACATACAAGATTCATCCGGACATTGAATAAATCCATATGATTGGATTACCTCATCAAAACGGATGTTCCAAGATTTGAAGCTTGTTTAAGTCCATAAATGGACCTATTAAGCTTGCACAAAAGATGCTCTTTGCCCTTTTTAATTAATCCTTATGGTTGCTTCATATGGATGATTTCCTCAAGACTTCCATTAAGGAAAGCTGTCTTGACATCAATTTTCCATGCCTCATAATCCATATGAGCAGCAATAGATAAAAGAATCTGGATCGAATTAAGCATGGCTACAGGCAAAAAGGTTTCCTCATAATCGATTCTCTATTTCTGAGTATACCCTTTCGCAACATGCCTTGCTTTAAAGGTTTCCACCTTACCATTAGATCCTCTTTTTCTTTTGTAAACCCACTTACATCCAATGGCTTTTACACCATTTGGTGGTTCTACAAGCTCCCAGACTTTGTTAGATTACATGGATTCTATCTCCGAATTTATTACTTTTTGCCAAGAATCTGCATCTTTATCTTGCAGTGCTTCATCGTAACTCCATGGGCCGACTTCATGTTCACCAAAGACTAAGTCTGACGACTCTCCTAAAAATATAAATCTATCCAGTTGTCTCACAACCATCCACTGCGACGAGGCACCACAGGCAATTGTGTATCAGGTGTAACACGCGGTGTAGTGTTTTGTGGTATATCCTCTTATTTTGCGGTGCAGCATTTGGATCTTTAGGTTAGCGTGAACCGTTAGGGTTCCATACATTTCTACTGCAGCGGAAGCATAAGAGCATAACTGAATTACCTTTCACTGGGTTTGATGTAGAGGTTGAACAGCAAGAATAAATGACCTTCCGATCTTCTGTTGTATTCCTAAGCCACATCTTGATGTTGTGTGGGCAATGATCACCAAGACGAACTCAATCTGCAGTTCTACTCTTCCTTACATTTTTGGCGTGAATAATGAATGTACCGGACTACTGAGATTGGCTATATATAGGCTACAACAGTGATCAGGAGGAGAAATTAGGGTTTGGGCCTCCCATTGGGCTTAAGCATCCAAGTTTAGCCCAAAACTCATACTTAAATCCAATAATAATATATCAGTTCACTAAAGAAATATTATTGCATTGCCATCCTAATCCAAATTATGTTATGGGCTCCTTCTTATTACGAGCTCGTTAATCTCCCTGTATTTAAGATTCAATGCCTATTAATTTATTAAATTACTGATAATTCAATTAATTAATATATGTACCGAGAGTAGTACCACTTAACCTTATTATCATGCCGGAATAAATCCACCTGCAGGGTTTACATGATAATCATTATGAGCTCCTTAAGGGGACATCATCAACCAATTCCGTTAGGACACAAATTCCTTCTACAATCAACAACACACCGTAGAGACAACACCATCTCCCAACTCACCGAGCATATTGATTTAACATTTAAATCTCACCCATTGATGAATCAAAGAAATAAATACTAGCTTACGTGTTGATTAGAGCTATTTTTACCTAGATTTTAGTGTCTTTTTATATGTGTTTTGTATTTTTATTGGATGCTAAACATGATAAGGAAGATGTAGGAAAAAACGGATCTCAATTCGGAGTTGAAACGAGGGAGAACGAGCCAAAACAGTGAAGAAATGCAGGAGCCAGTACACGAGCCGTGTAGCCAACACGGCCCTATAAGAGTTGGCCGTGTGGCGACATCTAGGCATTCAACACAGGCAACTTCAGGTCGTGTCCAGTTGCACGAGTCGAGTCGGGAGCACGAGCCGTGTCGCCAACACGGCCCTGTAAGAAGTGGCCGTGTGCCGACATCAGAAGAGCCAACACGACCACACCTGTGCCCGTGTTACAACACACGACTCGAGTTGGCAGCACGAGCCATGTCATCAACACGGCCCTGTAAGGCGAGGCCGTGCGGAAGCATCAGAAGACACAACACGGCCACCTCGTGGCCGTGTTGCGTAACACGACTCGTGTTGTGTATTTTCCTGCAGAAATTTCCAGATCCTTCTAGAAGCCTCCAAAGGGGTATAAATACCCCTTTATTCAACAATTGGCAGAGGATCCGAAATTCCCATCATCTACACACACATCACACACCATTTCTTCCATTTTCCACCATCATCTTCATCCATCTTCATCCATCTTCATCCACCCATCATATCTTCCATTTTTGGTGCTAAAGGCTTCAAATCAAGAGCTAGAGGTGGAGATCAAGAAGAATAGAAGATTCTCTTCAAGAAATTGATAGGGAAGAATCCATTCATTTTGTATTTCTTTAGATCTAAGACTATGGGTATTTGTAATGAATCATTTATTTGTTTTATTACTTTTATCATGTTAGGCTAATCCCTCTAGTGTGATTAGGAATATGAAGAGCATATTTGATTTATATTATCATGTGGATTAAATTGGTTTTTGATTTAATTGATGTTGATTTCTATTCATGGAGTTTAATTGTCTTGATGTTGTGATGGCATGGTTTGTTATTCATGAATGTTTATTGGTTTAATGGATTGTTGATCAATAGATTATTTGTGGTAATTAAATGCTATCATGATGTTCATGTATGTATTGCTTGGAGTGAGACGGAAACGACCATCTATAGTATTAGGAAGGCATGAATAGACATTGAGTTTGAGTTTGACCGAAAGGATATTTGAATTCAATGAGGGGAACCAATCCATTCGTTGGCCTTAGTACACAAAAAGGGAGAGTTTAATCTAACTAGTACCTAGATGGAAGGGGTTATGTTGGGCTTTGATCTTAAGTGCTTTTGGGAGTCTAAAATGGATCAACAACCTTTGTAACCCAAAAGGGAGCTTAGGATACAATCGTGATCACCCTTAGTCTACATCAATCGAGTTGAATTCCGTTTGCATGATAATATGAATCGAGTGTGCTTGGATGTTTCTAATCCCATGTTTTTCCATACTTGAACTTTAGCACCCATTTTCTATTCTTGTCATTTCTCTTATTTGCTATTCTTATTTACTTGTTACTTGTTTTAGTTGTTAATTAATCTCAAAACCCCCGATCATCTTTACAAAAACAACATGAACATGAGCTCACATATTTTGTTAGTCCGAACATAACTCCTTATTGGATTGATAATTTTTCTTGGGATATACTACTACAACGATCGAGTATTCTTGCTCGTGAGTGCTAAAAATAGGCAAACAAGAAAATGGCGCCGTTGCCAAAGGGGAGTTTGACGGACTAGTCGAGTACTGCGTTATTGTTTTAGTTGTTCTTGATAAGGATTTTTTTATTTTCTTTTATTTATTATTTGTATTTGTGGTCTCACTCTTGGCCTTTTCGTAGGTGTTTTATGATCACAAGATCAAAGGGAAATCAATCGATCATTCCTTTGAATTTGGAGATAGAAAAGACCGCACGACAAAGGAAACGAGAGAGACGTAAAGCGAGGAAAGAAAAGATGGAGAATCAACGTGGAGAGAATGCTAATTATAACCCACCCCAAGATCCTTTACAAGATCAAAGGGGGGTACCAGAAGGAGTGCAAGAGAATCAAGCGGAGATAATGAGGAATTTCTTTGCTCAAAATCAAGAATATATGCAATTGCTTGCCAATCAAGAAGCTCAAAGGATACTCCAACAACAAGAGGCACAACCACATGTTCGTAGAAATGTCCAAGAGATGGTTAATATGTTCAATAACCAAGCTATGCAAGGAAATGTGCAAATACCTCAAGAGAGGCCAAGGCCTAGAGCAATCCGGGATTACTTTCAACCGAGAGCCGTACACAACATGGTTCCTCCGGTTCAAGCCAACAATTTAGAAATCAAGACCGGATTGATCAACATGGTAAAAGAAAATCAGTTTGGGGGAGGTCCTCTTGAGGATCCAAACATGCATCTAGCTAGCTTCTTGGAGGTTGCAAATACCATTAAGATGAATGGAGTATCGGAAGATGCTATTCGGATGAGGTTGTTCTCTTTCTCTTTAAGAGACAAGGCTAATGCATGGTATAATGCAATTCCTTTGGGAAGTTGTAACACATGGGAAGATCTTGAGCAAAGGTTCCTAAACAAATACTTTCCTCCTTCAAAGACACTCCAATTGAAGAGCCTTATCACTCAGTTTAAGCAACTTCCGGATGAAAGCTTTTATGAGGCATGGGAACGCTATAAGGAGATGCTAAGAAAGTGCCCTCAACATGATTTTCATGAGAATCAACAAGTGGCTTTCTTCTATCAAGGGTTGAGCCAACAACATCGGATGCATGTAGATGCCTCATCCGGAGGATCTATATTTGGAGTGGATGCGATGAAAGCTATGGAAATTTTTGAAGATATTGCAATGAATGCTTATCAATGGCCGTCCGAGAGGATATTGGGAGGTTATGCATACGGAAAGGTGGCTCAAGTGGAAAGTGTGCATAAAGTGAAGAGCGATGTGTTTCAAGGCCAAGGCATGAAAGAATTTAATGAAAGCATCAATGCTTTAACTAAGCAATTGAATTTGATCACTCAAGGAGTGAGTCAAGGGGGAAGCACAAGTGCTATTGTGAATGATGAGAGCCATGTTACGCAAAATGTAGAGGATGTTGCCTATTTAGATGGGAGAAATTACCAAGGAATTTTTCAACGTCAAGGGAATTTTCAAGGTAACTATCCTTCTAACCAAGGTAATTATCAAGGAGGATATCAAGGGCAAGCTCGGGTGAGTAATTTCAATCAATCAAGTGGAGGTTATCAAGCGCCAAGGAAGCATGAAAATTTCTCTTACTCTAATCCTCAAGCCGCCGTGTCATTTCCTCCGGGATTCGATCCAAGTGCCAAACCATTGAATGGAGAAGGTAAGCCATCATTGGAAGAGACATTGCTAGCATTCATGAAAGATACAAGGGCTTAATGGAAAAAAGAGATGCTAAGTTTGAAGCTAGAATGGAGGAAAATGAGAAGAAATCCGACAATAGGATGAGAGCATTTGAGCATCAAATGGGGCAAATTGCTTCCTCCGTTGGATCTCAACACCAACAAGGAAAGTTCCCCTCTACCACGGTAACTAATCCTAAGGAGCAATGTTTGTATGTTACTATGTGCAACATGGAAAGTAAGGTGGAGAAAGGGTTGGTGGAAACAACAAACATTGGTTCCAAGGTTGAAGAAGTAGATTGTGATGAAATTGTGTCAAACGTGGAGGAAGACAGTGGCATTGATGAAGATTGGTCTTTGGATGATGAGATGATAATTGGTGAATTTTTGTCTTTGTTGGATGAGGAAAGTAAGTGTGATGAAGAGATGATGTTGAAACAAGATCATGACATTTTTGAAGTTGATGCTTCATTAAAGGTGGAAGACCCCGGTAAATTCGTTCTTACTTGTAAAATTGGAAATGGGAAACACTTTAATGCTATATGTGATCTTGGTTCAAGCATTAATGTAATGCCTTTGGAGATTTTTGAAAAACTTGGCATTGGGAGGTTAAAGAAAACGGATGTGGAAATCGGAATAATGGATGGTTCAATGATAAAGCCCCATGGAGTTGTGGAGGATACGCTTGTGCAAATAGAGCATTTTGTATTTCCGGTGGATTTTATGATAGTTGAGAAGCAAGCGGATCCTTGGATTCCATTAATTTTTGGAAGGCCGCTTTTGGCAACCGCAAAAGCAAAATTTGACATGGATAAGAAGGAACTCACACTCCGATCACATGAAAGAGAATTGGTGTTATCAAGCAAGAATTTAATAGGGCGAAATCTTCATTTGAAGCCACCCATTAAGCCTCCGGATATTCTAGATGAAGTGGTAAGTGCAATTTTAAAAGATGAAGAATTAACTAACTTTATGCTTGAAATTGCAGGAAATGTTTCTTCAAAAAGAAATACGCTTGGGGGAGATCCACATGTTGATTTGAAGATTGATAAATGGCCTCCGGGATGGAAGAATGTGAGGAAAAGAGGAAACGAGGTGAGTTCAAGTGTTAAAGGAGCACGAAGTGTGGATAAAAAGGTTGCTAAAGAGATGTTTAAAGTGAAGATGCGGCCCGATGGGGTCTTGGATTTCTCCGACTGTTAAGAGCTTACATTCGTCCGGCTTGAAGACGTTAAACTTAGCGCTAAATGGGAGGCAACCCATTCTTTTTATCTTTTGTTGCTTGTTTGTTTTGGCCTTGTAGGTTGATTGTGCTCATGGAGAAAAATGCAAATTGTAGAAAAGAGAAATGCTTCATGGATTCAAGTTGACATGTTCCACCATTTGTTGCAAACTTAATTCGTGACTCTTGTCTCGAGTTAAGTTTGGGGGGTGATAGTGCGTGGTGGACATCGCTTGAGTCGTGTGGATGCGATTACTTCTCAACAAGAAGATCATCAATGGAAACTACAAGGGTAAGTCTCACCACTTTTTGCAAACTTAAGTCTCAACTCTGGTTTCGATTTAAGTTTGGGGGGAGAGTGTGTGGTGTGACTTACCACTTGAGTATGATTCTTGTAAAAGTGGGTCAATTTTAAAATTTTAAAAATTTTCTCATGAGTTTGGGTTGATTTTGGCATGATTGGTGGTGTTGAAGTGCATGATAGTCCATATTTATAATGAAATTGTTGAAATAATGGTGTTTGTTGAGTATTTGAGCATGAATGAGAGGTATTGGAAGCATGATGGAGCTTGGAGCTAACGCTTTCCTTACCAAATGCCTATTGAGGGAGTACTCTACACCTTATCATTTTATCATCCATTCTTCATCCTTTGGATCTACCTTGATCCAACCATCAAATCCTTCATCCAAGTAGCTAGAGAAGCAAGGAAGAGAGGTGAATTGCAAGGGGAAGAAGAAGATCACCATTGGAGACATCCAAGGTAGTTTTCATCTAAACTTTGTATTGAAACCAATTGTTTATCATGTTTTGTAAGGAATTTAATGTCTATGTTAATTTTCTTATGGATATGAGAGGCTAATCTCCCTTGTGAGATTAGCAATATGAATTGTGTTGGATAATTTTTAGTATTTTGCAATTGAATGATTATGTTGATTGGGTTAATTGATTTTCTATCATTGATGCTTTAGATCTTGATGTTTATGATGATTTGTGTGTTTAATTTTTTTAAGCATGTGATTAGATTGAGAAGGAGAACGAGCCAAAATAGTGAAGAAAAACAGGAGCCACCACCAACACGGGCCGTGTAGCCAACACGGCCCTGTAAGAGATGGCCGTGCGGCGACACCAGTTTGTTCAACACGGGCACCTTAAGGCCGTATCCAGTCACACGAGTCGTGTTTACAGCACGAGCCGTGTCATCAACACGGCCCTGTAAGCAGAGGCCGTGTGCCGACATCAGAAGACACAACACGGCCACCTTATGGCCGTGTTACCGAGCACGACTCGTGCTGTGTAAATTCCGGAAAAAAAAATCAGAATCCTTCTAGAAGCCTCCCAAGGGGTATAAATACCCCTTTATTCAATAATTGAGAGAGGATCCGAATTCCAACCCTTCCACACACACCTCACACACCATTTCCTCCATTTTTCACCTTCATCTTCATCCATTCACCATCCTTTGGATCTACAATCATCCAACCATCAAAACCTTCATCAAATTGAAGAAAAGAAGCAAGGAAGAGAGGAAGATTACAACGAAAGGAAGAAGATCACCATTGAAGCTCTTCAAGGGAGTTTTCATCCATACTTTGTAGTTAAACCTCATAGTTTCATCATGTTTTTGAAGGATCTTAATGTCTATGTTAATTTCCTTGTTAATATGGTAGGCTAATCTCTCTTGTGAGATTAGCAACATGAGAGTTGTTGGATAATTTTGGGGATTTGTGTATTTTAATTCATATGTTGATTGGATCTATGATTTTCTACCATTGATTATTAATTCCTTGAATTGTATTGATGATTTGTGTGTTTAGTTGTTCTAGATATGTGATTAGATTGAGAAATCAATTATATGCTTAGGATAATTAAGTGAATCATTTCATCAAACACTTCATGTGCATTATAGATTGTGAAGAGATTGAGAAGTCCTTCATAGTTTAGAACCCTTTGGTAGGACATGTAGTTGGTTTGATCGAGAGATTGATTAATTGTGTGAAGGGACTCTCATTTAAGCTTAGTACCTAGTTAGAATTGTTTAAGTGAGAACCAATCCATTGAGCTATTTGATATTCATATCCTATCCATCTCGAGAGGGAGTTTAGGTGATCTTAGTGTTGGCCCTTAGTCTACAATCCATGATACATATGAATTTGATACATAATTCCTAGAATTTCCACTTCTTAATTGTTGTTAATTTCACTTTTAATCAATTTGGTAAACCACTTTTCATCCATCCATCTTGTTGATTGATCATTACTCGCTTTGATCACTTGTCATTTAATTATTTGCAAACAATCCTATTGATGATTCGTCTCTACAAAATTACAACAAACGTGAGATCGCTTAAGCACTAGTGCCTACCTCCCTTGGGTTCGATAATTTCTTGAATTGGTCATTACCCACTAAATTATGACTAATCAATCATGCTGGGGTAACTGTCCCTATTTCGGGTATCTGAACTTGGATATTGTTTCTGCTTCTGGTTATGTTTCGGTGAGCTCTGGAGCTGTCTAGTAGAGCCTCACTCATCTTGACAGTGAAGTCTCCTTCTCCCATCTTTCCAAGATCTCCAAACAACAAAGCAAAAGAACTATACTCCGAAAATGAAAATACAACAAAGAAGAAAACAAAAAAAGGAAGCGAGTTTCCACAGACGACGCCAACTGTTGATGGTTGTTCTTATCAAGTCATATTTAAGATTAACTATACTTGGAGTAGTGATTAACAATACTAAGAACGAACACATCAAACACAATAGATCAATGGGAGATGGGATTCAACCGAAGACTTTCTCTATTTTATTATCAATCTAAAGAACAACACTCATCTAACACAAAATTCTCCCTCTCACTACAAGTGTATTACAAAGTATGAAAATGAGTAACCTGTGATAAGTCGTCATTTTACCTTATTATTTTATGTGAATTCATATATATTTTTATGTGTGTTGTGAATTATTTAGTGTGATTACGACTTATTTCTATTTTATACACTTGAACTTTGATTATTTGAATTACTATTGAAACATGCAAAAAACGAGAGAAATTGTACAGTCACAATAATTTATTTTGTGCTGTTACAATTATCATTACTGCTGGATATCAAATGAGTTGACCATGCATTATGGAAAGAGGGATTTTATTTGAGGAGAAATAAAAGACTTACCAAATAAGGAGAATTAAAGAAAGAAAAGTTGGAAATTAGGAGGAGGTTCTTCCCTCCTAAACATCTTATTTATTTGGGACATCATTCCATCACATCGACTATCCATCATCATCCCACGCTAGGTAGCAGAAGGGAGGAGAAGGCAGCCATTGGGGAGGAGCACCACCTACAAACATTATTGGTTTTATAATTTTATTTATTACTTTTGATTTAATTTTTATTATGTAATTTTAGTTTTTAGTCCAAGGATTGTTAACTTCCCGTTGATGATTTTACATGTTTGATTAGGAATATATATACCAACATGTTTTATAAATTTATTTTGTGATTGACTTTGATGTGAATTACGACATTTCAATTATCTATTTAGATTAACCGTCTTGATATGTGATTGAATGTTCATTAGTTATTTTGCATTTTATAATCCGTAATTGTTATAATATTGAAAATTGAGTAACAAAATGAGGGAGTACCTCTTGAAATCACGAAATCTAGGTTGTATGATTTCTAGTCGTTTTCATTGCCTAGTAGTCCTAATATCTAAATCCTAATGCACTCTTAGGTTCGAACCTCTTTAAGTTGCTTGAGGGAAGTTTAATCTAGAGGTCATACCGTAGGTTATTAATCTTAAGATATTTTGGGTTAATTGGTCGAACCGCTAGCCTAGGGACTTGAGTTTATAAACTTGTCGGGATTCTAGGAATTTGATTCATGTTAATTAGGATATGGGAGGGGATCAAATCCTTCGACTAGATTTTTTTTATTTGTTATCTTGATCTTGATTTTATATTTTTTTTTCTATTTTAATTATTTATTTCATATTAGTAGTTGTTAGAATTCAATCCAAACCCCACTTACTCATTTGAAAACACATTAAATTAAATTTAAATTCGATTATTCCCTTGAGTTTGACCCGTACTTATCCTACTACACTCTAGTTTGGATTTGTTCGGAAAGTTACAAATCTTATTTTGGGTGCCGGCGACAGCACACCAACCTACCTCTCTCCTAAGAGAGAAGATTTTTATACCTACAACAACACTAATTGTGAGCCAATCAGATGCTACCATCTAGCTGGAGAAAAATTGTCTTTAATGGTGGAGGAGTATAAAGCTGCAGTTGTTTGTGGGCATTTGCAGACGATAGCAGGCAATTGCAGGTGGTTGCAGACTTCCTTTTGTCCTGTGCTAGTCTTTTATTGGTGGAGAGGAGGAGCATGCCTTGTGAGTGTTGTCCTTTAACTGAGAGTGATGTTCAAAGAGCCTTATCCTACTGTTATTCTTGTCCTTATGCGTGTGATGAGAGTGGAAATTCATAAAATTTTGGGTCTGATTTGATACCTCTTTGAGTGTTTAATTGTTATTATTTGCACAAATATTAATACTTTGAATGATTATTGACTAAAAGGTTCTTGAGAGGTACATTTTTGTGTTTTGATAGGAAAAAGGATGAAAAATGCTAAGTTGGAATGAAATGTGAATTTGTGCAATATGTCAAGGAAATAGAGGACTGCATTTCGTGATTTTTTTGTACACGTGTAGAAGTCCAAATTGGTGAAGTAATATATTGTTAGAAAGCTACTGAAGAGAGGGTCGCGTGGGTGCAAGAATCACCTCTATCGGAGATCTGATGAAGAAGTTATGCTCAAAATATGAGGTCGCACAGCTACCAGCGAGAATTCCAAAAATTCACGAAAATTACCCTCTATTTCCTATTTTCTTGGTGGCCAAGTTATTTCCTAATATAATATCTCTCAATATCTTCCATAATTATATTTTTCCTGATTTTTCAAGATCCCACATCCTTTTTACTCCTTATTTTATTCTATTCTCACACCTATATATACCCCATTCTCGTCACCACATAAAGGTGTGGAGAAACCTCCTAATCTACCACCACCACATCACCTAGGGTTTTTAACCCTAGTGCATCATATCCACCTTTCATCTTCTACCCATCATCCACCATCCACTATCTGGAGAGGATTCAAGAGAGTATTCGTCTACTTGATCGGAGACGAGAATTCTGGAGAGAACGAAGTTGAAGAAGGAGAACCAAACAAATAAGTTTTCTATTCTTTACTTTATTCTTTCTAGTTTTTAGACTCATGGACACGGTTGTTGCTTGTAACACCATGGGCTAAGTATCTTGTAGGTATTGTTAGGGCTATATACTATTTTAATTATGTGATTTGATTGCCCTAGACTTAGATTTCTTATACTGCAGTATGTTTATTTCCTTGTTGAAGAGGATATTTTGAGATTTCGTATTATTGTGTTTTGAGTCTTGATTTCCTTTAATTATTCATGACGGTATCACTGATTGATAGTTAATAGGATTCTTTATTTCTACATGATAGTTGTTGTTTCCTGTTACAGTCTTAGGGGATTGGCCTATAATACCTAAGAGTGTTAGACAATCAATTTGGAATATTAATTACTTGGTAAAATATTATTATTAGGTAATTGGTAAGGAGACAAAAGGGGTTAATAATTGCGTACCTAGAAAGGGAAGTCTAGTGCTCTTGCCTTTAATGGAATTTAGAATGAAGTGCCTATAGAGGGAGAGAGAGTTAATTCCTTATCAATCCTAGGATTTGCAGCTCATTATAAGTGTTAGATCTTACCCGATCAAGGTGGTCTAACTAGGCTTAGTGATCCTCTTATAAATATTTGTAGGTAATTAATTTAGTTCAGAATAATCAGTCACATGGTTAAGCTGGATTGTCCTTAGCATTATCAGTCTCTTATCTTGAAATTCAATCAATTATTTTCTCGCCAGCGTATCTTATTTTATTTTTATTATTTAATAATTAATTTTAATAAATTGAGTTTGTCTTAAATAGAAATAGTCATATTAGATTTATTTGTCACTCTAACACTATTCCTGGGGTTCGACATTTAACTTGGTCACATATGCACTACAATTGATCTCTTATACTTGAGGGTGAGATTCATGTTTTTGAAAGAAAATAGCGTTCAGTGTGTCACCTAATCCAGTGGAAAAGTGATGTTCCTTGTTGTTCTGATACTTTCTCATGTACTGATGATAATCAATCCGATATCCAAATGGGATGGATGTCTGAAGGGGTTCTGCTCTTCGGACTCCCTAGCTATTTTCCTCAGCCTTGGGAGCTTGTTGTTATGCCGAGAGGTGTTTCGGCCAGTGACCTTCCTAAGGAGTTCTTCATACTTTGGACTACTTGGCTTCATCCGGGTTTCTTCCCATCGTGGTAATAGGCTACGCCGTCGAGGCTCCTTCCAGCTATATTAATTTTTTTGAATTGGACTTGCCTTTTGGGCCCTCGAAAGAGTCCAAGAGTTACTTCTCTTTTGAGTCCATTACCCCTTTAACGATTGGGTTCCATTATGGCTGAGGAGGGTAGCATTGGGCTTCCAGCCCATTGATGATAGTGAATATAAGCATGTTTTAGTGTCTAATCTAATATCTTTTTTATGAGAATTGATATTATATATTAGCACAACTATCTAATATTCAATATATGTGAGAAAAAGGTATACTTGAGGTGTTTTATTGTGTTTTAGGTGGAAAAAAGGATCAAAAGTACAAAGTTGGAGAAAATGTGCAACTTGTGCAAGAATGCTGGAAAATGCATGTCCAACTAGTGTACTTTTTCTATGTTTGTGTGGAGCTCTAAACTGGATGTGTGATACATGGTTAGAAAGCCACAGAAGAGAGGTCGTTTTGGCGTAAAGAACACCTCAATCAGAAATCTAAACGAGAAAGTTATGATCAAAATGGTGACATCGCGCGAGCTGTGCCGAATAGAATGGGTATGCCACTTTGCATGACTTGTTACATATTAAAATGTTAGAGTTTTTAAGAGTTCTTTATATGGATAGAGAGCGAAGGAATAGAGGATTGCGTGAGCACAAGAATCACTCAAATCGAATTTTGAATGTAGAGGTTATACGTGAAACGGTGAGACTGCACAAGCTGGTTCAAGCTGGTTCGACCACGACACGAGTGATCGAACCAGAAGCCTGAAAGTGCGTTAAATCACCAATTTTAATTTGACCAAGGTTTGACAACCCCTAGTGCATGTTTCTGCGTGATTTCGTCTTAAAAAGCCCATCCAAGGTCCATAAGAAGAGCTTACAAGTATAAAAGGGGATGTAGATCACACCAAAGAGGGAGAGCACCACAACACAATCATCCTACACCACACAAGGGTGGATCACCCCCCAACTATCATCCACATCTTTTCCTCCATCCATCCATCACTTTGAAGATTCATCTGCAGAATCAAGAGGAGAACTAAGAGGAGGATTCAAGATGAAGAAGTACGCGACGACTCCCACATCTAGTATTTTATTCGTTTCTTAATTTAACTTGTATTTTCCAGATATATAGGTAAGATCTATCCAACACCCATGATTGTTCTTCGCAACACCATGGGCTAGAACCGTTTTAGTAGATCTAGGGGTTTGAAGGTTTTTATGAATTAATTAAACTTTCGTGTGTATACTCAGTACAACACTACTTGTGGATTGATTTTATATATGATTGTGCTTTCTTAATCCATATTCACGGTCGTTTTGTGCATCTTCAATTGGTATATAGAGTCTGAATATATATCTTGATTGTAGATTGAGTGCGTTCACCGCTTAATAGGATTCCATGTTATTATTCTAAGTGAGGGGACTCCAAAACTTTATTAGAACTATCTTATATAAATACTTATTAATTGAATTGAATTCGGGTTATTAAGTAGGATAAAGAGGATAATTTTATAATACCTATAAAGGGAGATCATATCGGATTAGAGTACCAATTCTAGGGAAAAATAATTGATACTGATAGTACCTAGAAAGGGGGGTGAAATTATATCTCTTGCTCCAAGGTTATTCACATGTGTTATACGCATGTTTGCTTGTGTCTATAGAGTAATATGCATGGCTTAGTGATGCGTCCATATTCCACAAGGTAGAGTCGGACATTGATACTCCAAATGAAATTAATGAGTGAAACTGGATTATCCTAGAGCTACCCATTCTCCTAATTGATTCACTTTCGTATTCTTGTAGTGCTTTTATTTTATGTTATTTCAATTAATTGTATAGTATTTTAATAATTAAATTCTAAACTTTATTGCCAACTTGTCTTAATTAATTAACTTATAATTAAATTGATAATACGCCGTCCTTTGGGTTTGATATTTCACTTGGTCGCTTGCTTAAGCTACAACTGATATCCTTAATACTTGGAGATTGATTTTGCATGCAAAGAAAACGCGTATCAAGTTCTTGGCGCCATTGCTGGGGACGGTTGTTATTATTGATTTTATTATTTCTAGTTTGATTAAGACTTTTATTTGTGATTATTTATTTCTATCTAATCTTGAATTTCTCTGAAATACTTGTGCACTAGGAAAAGGAAATGGATGAAAGGAAGAATAACACACAGTATTAAATATGGCCAGAGCGAAGCAGAATTCGGATAATGTTGTCATACGTGAAATTTTCACGAACTATAGGATTGGGAACATGGGGTTGATAGGAGTAAGGGGGAAGATGATGATTTTGAGATACATCCCGCTCTTATCAACATGGTAGAGAAGAATCCCTTTTCTGGAGGTTGCTTTGAAGATCCATATCAGCATCTCAGAAGATTCCTTGGTTATGCGAACAAAAGGGTACTGGAGCTAATGACAATGCTAGACGAATCGCCTTATTCAAGTTCTCTTTGATTGATAGGCAGAAGCTTGGTATGAAACTCTTGATGCCATGGATTGCACTACATGGGACCAACTGCAGCAAAAGTTCTTAGAGAGATGCATGCCACCCTCAAGGATCTTTAGAATGAAGCAAGACATCACCCAATTTGTTATGAATCAGGGTAAGAAATTTCATGAGGCGTGGGATAGGTTCAAAGATATGCTTAGGAGGTGCCCACAACATGGGATGTCTAAGGCTGAGCACATAAGTGTCTTCCACTATGGATTGAATTGTGAGTCACGTATTCATATTGATGCATCATCAGGAGGAGCGCTGTTATCTAAAACAACACTTGAAGTAGAAAAGTTGTTTGAAGACATCTCTATGAATTCACGTGACTGTCCTACGGAAAGAGTAAGAGGATCATATATACTTGGTATGGTAGCTCAGGTTGAGCATCAAGCGGTGAAGCCAAATAGGAATGATGAGATTGTTTCTAGTTTAGCTAACATCAACAAGCTACTAGAGTCCCAGCAGAAGCAGATTACAGAGTTGGCACAAAGAAGGCTTAGTAGGCAGCAACAAGAAATGAAGAGTTTTGAAGATACCTTCAATCAATACATGGCTAGAAATGAAGCGAGTATGAATGCAAATCATGAGGATATATCTAAGCAGATGAAGGACTTGGCGTTGTTGATGGGGTAGATGGCAGGGAATGTTAACCAATTGACGTAAACCGTAGAGAAGGGAAAGTTCCCAGCTCAGAGTATAACAAACCCGAAGCAGTGCAACGCCATCACGTTAAGGTCAGGAATGCAGTATGAGGGACCAATGATGCCAAAAATGATTTCTGAAACTCCAGGAGCTCGATTCAACCAGGGTTCGACTAAGCCAGTAGGTCGAAGCACTTCATGGAGAGGTCAAACCGAGCACCTGGGCAACCTCTGGAGCTTTTAGTCGACCGGTTTGACCATGACCCTCATGGTTCGACCAAACCTGTTGGTCGAACTAAGGTTGAATCAGCCTTTTCGCAGTACCCTATTTCATCTGAAGCACGATTCGACCACGACCACTATGGTTCGACCAACCCTGATGGTCGAACCATGGTTGAACCAACCTGTATAGGAGAGAGCACACTTTCTGAAGCACATGTTGACCACTACACACCTGGTTCGACCAGCACTCATGGTCGAACCATGGTCGAACCACCTCGTTCAGCACCGAATGCTTTACATAATGTTGGTGCTACTTCTGTACCATCCGAAGAGCAGAATACTGAGCTTATAGCGGAAAAGAAATAGGAAAGAGTAAAGAGGTTGAGAGCCGAGAAGCTTAAATTGCAGATGGATAATGAAGATGTGGTTGATGCCCATGGAGACTCAATCATGCAAGAGCATTGATGTGATTTCTAACTTGTTTAATCTTGATTTTAATAGGGCATATAATTCTGAATTTGAGTGGAAGATTGACAAGGAGGAGTCTAGACGGCCATGGAAGGAAGGAAATTCCAAGGATCATATACTTGTTACCAAGAAAGGTGAGGTGTTGAGTGTAGACAAAAAGAGGGAAAGAAAGCATTTGAAGGTGAGGATGCGAGATGACCATCCTCTGATCCAGTAGTCTAAAAGGCTGCATACCACTGTGACTCTCCGACGTTAAACATGAGCGACTGTTGGGGGGCTTTTTCCTTCCATTTTATTGCCTTATTATTTCTTTCGTGTGAGTGAGGATTTATTATATTTGAAGTACTCACGTTTTGGCAATTACATCTCATTTCAAACTTAGTTTTAACTACGTTTTTACTATGTTTGGGGGGTGTGATGTACTTACCTCATCTTATGAGCACTAAGGGTATAATTTTTCCTTTCGTTGGTTGTTTGTTTGTTAGGGAGTTGATTTTTTGCGGCATATTAATATTTTAATTAGTGTTGGTATGTCGATTTTTTGCAACTTACCTAATGATTAGTGTGTTATATTGATTTATCTAGTGTGTAGAGTCGATTAGATAGTCAATTGAGTCTTTCTTATTGTTTTCCTATATTGTTATTTATGAATTCATGTGATGATGAGTGTGCATGTTTGAGTTTTGATGATAGAAAAGGTAATTAGGTAGCAAGATGAGTTCTACACAAAGGGTTTGACTGGATCGAGTTGAACAACTCGAGGTGCTCGTACATGCGTTGAAGATAAATCAGATGCCCTCATTTCCATATTCTATTTTTTATGTGTGGTTTTAATTCATGGAATAGAAGGATTGAGACCTTGGATTTGTGGACATATGAGCTTATATTTTTTAATTATCCTGAATTCATATGCTCTTGAAATTGATGAAGGAAGTTCACGTGAATTATATTGTGGTATAAAGTTTTATGTGTACTTGTGAGATATTGCTTACCATGAAAGGGGCTCTGTTACTTGTTAAAAACTCATGTGAGATTTTGAGCCTGGTTGATCATGTACATAATCACATGATATTTTCATTCTGGTGAGTATCGTTCTGGTGTATATATTCTAGAACTTGCTCCTTGTCTTACTTGAAACTACATGTGTGTTAGATGATGGGAGATGATCTAAGGCCATCCTTGAATTTATGAATCACTTAGCCAAATAATTCCCTACCAAATTATGTTTATCCAAAGTTAGCTCCGTTGAGCCTAAAAACCTCATTATTTGACAGCCTACGAGAAATAGCCACTTTGAGCTTCTGAATTTTTTTAGTCTTGATTGCCCTATCTTGTGGAGAATTAATGGATTTTCAAAGTGTGTTGATGGAGCTTGATAATAATTTGGGAAGGAATGAAATTGGTGTTGAAATAGTGATTGAGGTTGAAAATACATCTAAGGAAAATCATGGAGTAGTGCTTAAATCTAGTACTCTATTGAAACAAACACCTTAGGGTAGTGCTTAAATCTAGTACCCTATGGAGAATGCGCACGGTAGTGCCCGAAACTGGTACCTCGAGAGAAAAAAGAAAGTAGAGAAAAAAACAAGAGAAAAAAAATATTGTGCTTGAAGGTGATGAAGGAATGAAAATCGTCTGCATTGAGAAGGAAGAGAGGATGAAAGTTGAAGTGATCAATTAGCTTTAGTTCTCCACTATTTGAGTCACATTGTCCATATATTTCCTACCTTAACTGAAGAACCAATATTACATCTAAAACAAAAGTCTTTTTTGATCCCATTATCGAGTGGAGAGTTTGAGATATTTGTCAAGTTTATGGTTACACATGCACTTGAATTGAATCTGAGCATAAATACCTTAACCTATAAGTGTACATCTTCTACACTTGAGTGTGAGTGATATATGCTTCCTGTGAGAACATGTCGATTAAGCATTTGAATTGGTGGTGATTGTCTTATCTTGTATGCTATGAATTGATCATTACATGTAATGAGAGTTGCATGACCTAAGTTGAGGACAATTGTATTGTGAATGTGGTATTGGTCATAGTTCTTGTTCCCCGCTAATTTTTTTACTCTCTTTCTCTTTATTTTTATTTTGTTGACTAGGGACGAGCAACGGGTAAGTTTGGGGGATTGATGAGAGTGAAAATAAGCATATTTTAGTGTCCAATCTAATACCTTTTTTATGGGAATTGATGTTATATATTAGCACAAGTATCTTATATTCAATATATGTGAGAAAAAGGTGTACTTGAGCTGTTTTATTGTGTTTTAGGTGTAAAAATGATCAAAAGTACAAAGATGGAGAAAATGTGCAACTTGTGCAAGAATGCTGAAAAACGCACGTCTAACTTGTTTAATTTTTCTGTATTTTTGTGGAGCTCTAAACTAGAAGTATGATATATGGTTGGAAATCTACAGAAGATAGGATTGTTTTTGCATAAAGAACACCTCAATCAGAATCCAAACGAGAAAGTTATGATCAAAATGGTTAAGTCGCGCGAGCTATGCCGAATAGAACGGTTGTGCCACTTTACATGACTTGTTACATATTTAAATGTTAGATTTTCTGAGAGTTCTTTATATGGATAGAAATCCAAGGAACAGAGGATCACGTGAGACTAATAATCACTCAAATTGGAGTTTAGATGTGAAAGTTATATGTAAAACGGTGAGACTGCGTAAGCTGGTTCGAGCTGGTTCGACCACAACACGAGTGGTTCGACAACTATGTCGTGGTCGAACCAGAAGCTTGAAAGTGTGTTATATCACCGATTTTGATTCGACTATGGTTCAACCAAGCAATAGATCGAACCAAATGCCTGGGACAACTCCAAATTCGTATTTTTACACCCCTAGTGTGTGTTTCTGCATGTTTTCATTTTAAAAATTCATCCAAGGTCCATAAGGAGAGCTTACAAGTATAAAAGGGAATGTAGATCATACCAAAGAGGGAGAGCACCACAACATAATCATCCTACACCTCACAAGGGGGGATCACTCCCAAACCATCATCCATATCCTTTCCTCTATCCATCCATCACTTTGAAGATTCGTCTGCGGAATCAAGAGGAGAACCAAGATGAGGATTCAAGATGGAGAAGGACGCGACGACTCCCACAGGGTTTTATTCATTTCTTAATTTATCTTATATTTTCTAGACATATGGGTAAGATCTATCCAACACCCATGATTGTTCTTCGCAACACCATGGGCTAGAACCGTTCTGGTAGATCTAGAGTTTTGAAGGTTTTTATGAATTAATTGAACTTTCGTGTATATAATATGTACAACACTAGTTGCATATGGATTGATTTTATATATGATTGTGCTTTCTCAATCTATATTCACAGTCGTTTTGTGCATATTCAATTGGTATATAGAGTCTGAATATATATCTTAGTTGTAGATTGATTGCGTTCACTGCTGAATAAGATTCCATGTTATACACTCATAATTTCCTTTCGTGTATCAATGTCCGACACTGCCTTGTGGGATATGGACACATCACTAAGCCATGCATATTTACTCTATAGACACAAGCAAATATGTGCATAACACGTGTGAATAACCTTTGAGCAAGAGATATAATTCCACCCCCCTTTCTAGGTATTATCTGTATCAATTATATCCCCCTAGGATTGGTACTCTAACTTCATATGATCTCCCTTTATAGGTACTATAAAATTATCCTCTTTATCCTACTTAATAACCCGAATTCAATTCAATTAATAAGTATTTATATAAGATAGTTCTAATGAAGCTTCGGAGTCCCCTCATTATCCTAGAGCTACCTATTCTCCTACTTGATTCACTTTCGTATTCTTTTAGTGCTTTTATTTTATTTGTTATTTAAATTAATTGTATAGTAGTTTAATAATTAAATCCCAAACTTTTTTGCCAACTTATCTTAATTAATTAGCTTATAATTAAATTGATAATACACAGTCATTTGTGTTTGATATTTCACTTGGTCGCTTGCTTAAGCTGCAACTGATATCCTTAATACTTGGGGGATTAATTTTGCATGTAAAAAAAACGCGCTTCACCCATTAGCATTGGGATATAATTCCCATAACATCCATATTGCCCCCTTAATTGCTAACGTGTAGAAAAGATGGAATTTATTTTATCCTTCATTTTGTCATCAATCCCTTAATTAGTGGGATTTGTACATTTATCTAAACTATATTTTATGAAACAACATCTAAAGACATGTATTTGTCAATTTTCTTTTGCTGACTTGGCATGTCTCTCCTTCTTCATAATGAGAGTGTTTTGAGCACTTTCTATATTATTTTTATAATGTTTTCATTCTCTCCCTTTCTCTCTTCTCTTTCTTATGCTTTTATTCTTTAAATTTTCACATCAATTTGATTCTTTTCACTTTCTATGATTAAACTTTTCTTATTGTGTTTTCTTTAATTATTTATTATGGAATATGAATACTAATCATTAGTATACCTAATTTTAATATGAAGACATCTATTTGCCCATTTTCTTTTGCTGACTTGGCATGCCTCTCCTTTCTCATTGATGACATAGCATAATGAGAGTGTTTTGAGCACTTTCCATATATATATATATATATATATATATATATATATATATATATATATATATATATATATATATATATATATATATATATATAATAACGTTTTCATTCTCTCTATTTATATTTTCATTCTCTTTTCTCTTATTGTTTCATTCTTTATAATTTCACATTAATTTGATTCTTTTTTACTTTCTATGATTAAACTTTCCTTATTATGTTTTCTTTAATTATTAATTATTGAATTTCAATACTAATCAATCTGTGAGCCTAATTTTAATCCATTATAACCCAATTTTCATTAAATGTTTAAGGAAATATGAACTCCATGAATAATCTCAATCAATTAGTATTTATTACAATGTGTCTATTTAAACACATGATCATATAAATATTTGTATTGTATTAAAATATTTTTTGTTTATTTTATAGGTTGTTTTTATTAATTTCTTTTTTCATGTATCCTATATTGACTTTGTGCGTATATTTTTTAATTTATGTTATAAATTGATTTTATTAGTTTTATATACATTACTTCTTTTATATATATATATATATATATATATATATATATATATATATATATATATATATATATATATATATATATATATATTCATATGGAGATTTATATATTATGTACTTTTATAGTTATGTATTTAGTATATAATCTCATATTATTTCGGTGCCATTATTGTTGGATTTTTTTTGTTATTTCTTATTCTTCTTCATAGTCTTTTCTTAATCACACGGATAATAGAGTATCAACTATTGTCCCCCTCACCTCTCTTTTTTAATAGTTTTAGACTTCTCATTCGATCTTTGCCAGCATTCTCCGATTGACAACGATGATTTGATAATTTTTGTACATATATTTTTAATTCTATACTTGATTTTCACTCTTAATCCGCTTCACAACTCGCTCATCCATTTTACTAGTATTGAGCCAGTGTGATGCATGGAATTGATTTAAATTATATACTATATATTAATATTAATATTTTTTTATTATGTGAAATTTTACATCAAAATTTATTCTATTTATTAATTTTATATATAATTTAATTTATTATATATTAGAATAATATTTTTTGTAAATTTAACATTAAAATTTTTTACATGTAATTTGTTAAATTTTTAAAAGTTTTATATTATATAATTCTTTTAAGTTATCTCCAATTGTCAACGGTGATATTTAGGCCGACACTAATAGTGAACTCAAAATTGATAAACTATCAATTTGTAAGTAGGGCTATCAATTTTATCCACGGGTAAGGGTATGGTATAGCATATTCGGTTATCGGGCACGGTAGTACCCGTACCCGCTTGAAAATATTGAGAGTAGGGGTAGGGTAGGGTAGGGTATGTTATTTATAAAATACTCGATTACCCTACCCAATTATCCGCTTACTTTATATATATATATATATATATATATATATATATTTTTTTTTTTTTTTATATTTAGTATACTTTATTATATTTTATATTTATACATAGACATGTAGATATATATTTTTTGCATAATCTGAAAAATAATTCCACCTATAACGTACATAGTTGTATACATCACATTGCTTATCTGATTTAATAATGCAAAAAGGCTACAAGGGTATGACTAATAAAATGATACCCTCTAATATTTTATAACAAATTTTAGTTTAATTATTGGGGGATTGAGGCATGCTACTCACATCTCAATCTTCTTTTTCATTTTTTTATCTTTTGAATTTTCTTTGCTTTTCTTACATCATTATGTGTTTTAGAGTGGTATATTGTTTGGTTGACAAGGGTAACCATTTAAAAATTTCAGATAACCATTTATCCGTGGATTATTCATTATCCGATGGATATTATCCGTATCCTACCCGATGATACATTTAAAGGTAATAGGTTAGGGTAAGGGTAATAAATATAGGATGTGGATAGTATGTGGATTGGGCATACCCATACCATGCCCTACCCGTTTACACCCCTATTCCTGAGTAGAAAGTTCTATTCTAAATCATGATACTTCTTTCTTTATTTTTTAAATGGAATCTACCCTACATCATTCACACCCGTTAATTCTAATGATATGACGACTATCGATTGTAGTTAAGAATAGTTTTAGAGCATTAGTTATGTTATTCTACTATTTTCTCTTAATATCTTGTATTGGTTATGTTGTATTTTGGGTATATCTTATGCCCTTTTATAATCGGAAATCCTTTTTCTAACAAAAAAAAGGTTAAGGAATGATGTAGAAAATAGCTATAGTTAAAGTTGTGGTCCAAAATTTCTATTCTACAATTTATTCTACTTGATTATTTGTAACTTATTTTTTGATTAAAATAATATTTAAAAAATCATTAAACATTGCACACTTGCCTGTAAATTAGTTAAAGATTGTAATACATGGTATCTATTTAATGTATGGAATACTTGTTGAATAGAAAAATAGAATAGGTAATGAAATTTTGATAGAGTTGACGTTGCAAATGACTATAGACGTTATGTTCATTAGGAACTTGATATTTTGTAGAAAAGACTTTCTCACAATATTAATTTTTGAAATTTCAAACTGAGTTCTTTATTGAAATGTATTAAATAATAATTGACATGTAAAAATAAATAAATAAATACAATTATAAAATGTGAGCTTATAAAGTAAAAATTTATATCAATTTAATAAATATTGTACATAAGTCTTAAAAATCAAAATCATAAGAAATGATTTCAATGTAATATTAAAAAAATAAAATTGTAAGAATTCAAATCATATTTTTTCAGGCTTCAACATAAAATTTTAAGCCCATAATTGATAGAAAAATAATTCAGGCTTGAATTTATAGTTTATCCTTTTTTCAAGTCTTAAATAGATAAAACTCCATAAATAAATATAAATTATAAAATTTGAACTTAAAAAGTTAAACACTACATCCTTTCAATAATAAATGTACATAAGTTAAAAATATACCATGAGATTTATTTCAATGAACTATTAAAATTTAAGTTAATAAGAATTCAAATCATTACCAACCACAAAATATAAATTCACACTTAACTTCATTATTTCAAGTACTTATTAAAAAAAATGTATATCTAAAATAAAATATTTATATCTTTCAATAGGTTAATTATGTTGGAAAATTTTTTATATCTCTTTTAATTATGAAAATTTATTCTTAACATTATAAAATTTCAAAATTTTATTGGATGTTGAATAATATGCATTTTCTACGTATTCTGATTAAAAAAAGAAAATCATATAAAATAAATTAATTAAATATAGAGAAAATTAAAGCTTATAATAAAATGTTTTATTTATTAGAAACTTTTTTTATATTAATCTAGATGTTAATATACATAAATAATAAATATTGCATTATATAATTAATGTACCAAATATTATTAATAAATACATATCCTTTTACATATAATTGTAGATTTTTTTAAAGTTGATAATTTATATTTTCTTCTTAATAGTTTTTTTAATTAAAAAAAAGGTAATAATTACTGATTAAATAGCATTTGCGATCTTGAAATACTATATGTATCGATAATTAATAAAATAATATCTGATTCGCTTTTAAGCTTGGATAAGCTACTGGGCAATATAATAACAACTTAGTCATATTAGAATCCAAACTTCTTACATACATTAATGGTATTAAATAAAATAATTGCATAACATTGGATGTTTAGACCAATTTTTAGTGCACTCTTAAACTCATAATTTCTTACTTTAAAGACATTTTATAGAAAGAATTGGAAATAAAATTATAAAACATATAAGAATATCTAACATAAACTAAAACAAAAACTTAGTGTCAATTATTTAAATTTAAGATAAGTACTATATGATTCAAAACTTGTCACTTACGATCACTTTAAATTACATTCTATGCTACAACCCTAAATAAAGGAGAGTTTTTATTCATTTGAAATATATACTGGATATATAACAACTTTAATTTTAAGGTAAATATAAAAGATATAAATACTATTTTAAATAGCTAAGAAGCAATTGTTTCCAAAATTTACTCTTGCAATTGTGATGAGAGTAATAATGCACGTATTTTGAGCTCCAATTTGTGTGAAATTAAGTATGATTTGGTCTATTATCAAGATAAATCGGGATGTTTACAGAAAATCCACGAATCAGATGCTACTGAGGCAATTTGAGAATATTTATACAGGAAAACAGGTCAGAAGTGGTCAGAATTGAAAAATACATGTTTCGAGATGTCGGTATTCTATTAGTTATTTAATTATTTTGTTTAGTAGATTAATAATATTCTTCCAAAAATTTGCCAAATAATAGTTATAATTAATTTAGCTAGTAATAAATTGATTGCAAAGTGTCCTTTGGGTTCGATAATATAACTTGGTCGCTTATCTAAGCTACAATCGCATCCTTCATACTTGGGGATTAATTGTATGTTGAGAAAATACCTATCAAGTTTCTGGTGTCGTTTCCGAGGACGGTTGTCCTTATCAATTTCATTATTTCTTATTTGATTGAAACTACTCCATACTTGTTTTTATTTTCCAATGCTTAATTTTTCTTAGATGCATGCACACTAGATCAAAGGGAGCAACATTAGCGCCTTTTGATCTGAAAATTGGAGCATTGTCAAGGAAGAAGAAGGCAAAGAAGAAGAAGAACAAGAATGTGGAAGCAACCAAAACTCTTGATCTAGGAGTTGAAGTTGAAGCACCGAACTCGAAAATGATTGAAGCTGCAACCAGAGACAAGTTAGAAGTAAAAGTAGTCAACATGGCCCAAGATAGGGTAAATCCAGATAATGTTGCCATCCATGAAGTCTTTAAGAACAACGGAGGGGGCAACTCAGGGCTATTAGAAACACGCGGAGCCGATGCGGATTTTAATCTTCACCCCCGTTCTTATTAGCATGATCGAAAGGAATTCTTTCTCGAGGGGAACCTTTGAAGATCCTCAACAACATTTGAATAAGTTCCTAGGTTATGCAAGTACACAAAAGTGTTCAGGAGATCAAGAAGATGCAAGGAGGATCGTTTTATTTAAATTTTTGCTTACGAAAAGAGCGAGAGATTGGTATGATACTCTAAATGCTACAGATTGCACTACATGGGTGCAGTTGAAATTGAAGTTATTGGAGAGATACATTCCACCTTCTAAAGTGTTCAGGATGAAGCAAGACATCAATCAATTTGCTATCATTAGTGGTGAGAAGTTTCATGTAGCATGGGACAGGTTCAAGGACATGCTAAGGAAGTGCCCACAGCATGGATTGTCAAAAGGTCAATACATCAGTATTTTCTATAACGGGTTGGATTGTGATTCTCGTGTCCTACTTTACGCATCGTTGAGTGGAGCATTACTGGATAAGACAACCATGGAAGTCGAAAAGCTCTTTGAGGATATTTCGATGAATTCAAGAGATTAGCCTACTGATAGAGTAAGGGGCACCTATGTTCTTAGAGAGGTAGCACAAGTTGAACACACCATGGTGAAGTCGAGTAGAGAAGATGAAATCATCTCAAGCTTGGCAAATATCAACAAGCTACTTGAATCATAGCAGAAGCAGATTACGTAGTTGTCACATAGAGTACCAATGATGCAGTAGCATGATGTTGGCAATGAGAGATCGATCCAAGAGAAGCTAGAAGAGGCGAATTATGCCTTGGAACGAAGTATTCAAGGAACTATGTATCAAGAAAACAGGAATTACCAAGGGAACTACAACAATCGTAGCCCCCGGGTAATTATCAACAACCAAGGAAGCTGGAATTTTCATTGACTAATCCGAATTTAGCATTCCAACCTCCTATTGGTGTTGATCTTGGTGCGAACATAGAAGTAGGAAAACCTGGTTTGGATGATACTATGAACTGCTACGTGGCTAGAAATGATGCAAGGGTGGATTGTTTGGAAAGAAGATAGATTCAATTCATGATGAGTTGTCCAAGCAGTTGAAGGATCTTACGTTATTGATGGGAGAGATGGCGGGGAATGTGAACAAGATTACACAAACTATTGAGTAGGGAAAGTTTCCGTCTCAAAGCATAACAAATCCAAAATCTTGTAATGCCATCACCTTGAGGTCAGAAACGCAGTACGAGGGTCCAATGCTGCCAGTTGGTGAAAACGGAGATGGAGTGTCCCCGCTCGACCACCGCTTGACTAAACCTCTTAGTCGAGCTACGGTCGAGCCACTCTAAGGAGCTAAAAATTCTAGATCAGTTTACAGTCACCCTGCTCGACCAAATTCCAGTTGCTCGACCAGATCATCCTGGTCAAGCGGCTACCTATTGACCTAAACAGTGACATTCTGATTACAGGAACCCTGCTCGACCATTATCACCCCACTTGACCATACAATTTAGGTCGAGTGGAGGTCGAGTATGGTATTTCAAATCCTGTTTTTGTACAGACTGCTAGACCTATTGTTCAGAACACTATAGTACCATCACAAGAATAGAATACTGAGCAGATAGTAGAGAAGAAGTGGGAAAAAGCCAAAAGATTAAGAGTCGAGAAGGACAAAGCAAAGGAGGTGGAGCGTGATGAGTGGGGAATCCCTAAGACAAAGATGCCTCATTCCTTTCCTTTAAGGTTAGCTAAGAAGGGATTGGAAGAAAAGATCAAGAGGTTTTCGGATATCATGAACAAAATTAGGTTGAACATTTCATTCTCTGAAGCAATCATGGAAACGTCTTATTATGCCTGATTCTTAAAGGATATCATATTGAAGAAGAGGAGCTTAAACGAAATTGAGACCGTAAATCTATCTGAGAACTACAGCTCGATCATTTAGAGGAAGTTGCTAGCAAAGTTGAAAGATTTGGGAAGATTCACGATTTTATGTGATGGAAAAGAGGCCAGCACAAAAAGCTTTGTGCTAAGTTAGGGGGAGCTTGCTCTCACGACAGTGGCTCTACGATTGGCGGATAGGTCCATGACCTTTCCAAAGGGGGTGATAGATGATGTACTTGTGAAAGTAGAGAAGCTTGTCTTTCCCATGGATTTTCTTGTGCTAGAGATGGAAGATGACAAGGATAATGTTCCTCTTATCTTAGGGAGACTACTCCTTACCACTGCTGGAGCTATGATTGATGTCCAAAAGGGAGAGCTTAAACTACGAATTGATAAATGATTGGTCGTTAGTAGTCCGGGCGACCAAGCAACAAAATATTGAACCCAAGGGAATTTAGGATTCATGGCCTTTAGGTATAGCATCGTGATTAGTTAGGGACGATCGAAAGGGAGGTTTAAAAATAAAAGACAATAAAATGCATGGAAAAATAAATCTAATTATAATATTTTTGGATTTTCAATGGCATGGTAATTATCATGGTGCACTCATATAATCAAACATCCAACATCTTTAATCGTTTTCCATTTTTAAGCAAATCATAGTAAGGGCGATCACGATTTCCACATATCCCTAATGGCCATGGTGAATAGAATGTAGATTGTTTTCACAATCCCTAAAAAGCTCCTAGGATCGATCCTACTTGCAATTCCCTTCAAGGTACTATGTTCGTATGGATGGGGTTCCCTTCACTAGTTTAATCTTCGGGCACAAGTGATCTCACTAGTGTTCATTTACGTTGTTCTAAACATAAGGACTCCTTGGCTAGGCTCCCCTTATATTAAACCCTCATGTAATAAATGGAAAAAACTCACATATGATAATCATGCAAAGCAACTAAGGGTAAAGCAATGACAAGACATGTCGATACACTATACACAACCTAATCACTATACACTAATACCAAAGACATAAATCTCATATTACTACAAGGCATGTGAATTTCATAAATGAAAACTAATCAAAGCCGGAAATACTATCAAGACATTTTCATAATTTAATCAATAATCATGCCTTCAATCAACCACCAAAACATAGAAAATAGAAAGATAATAAGTAGGATTAGATTACACCTTAATAAAGTTTTACATTCATGAAGATAATCTCCTCCTTGGTGTCTCCACCTTCTTTGAAAGCAAATAAAATCCTAATATAGAAAAAACATTAAAACTACGGATCCCTCGCCCCGAAGGGGGGAGGGATCTCAACTATGGAGATCTTTTAATTAAAAAGCTCTCTCAAATACTTAAATGAATTTAAATGGAATGAGAATAGGTGAAAGAATATGTGAGGCTTCCAAAATAAGAGGTATTTATAGTGGTGAGGAGGGTGGAATCTTGTGATGGTTTCCAATGTGGGACAAGGATGGAATTAATGGAATTTTTAGTGATTTTTGGAGTGAAGATTCGGTTCCAGTAAGAAGGTTTAACATTAAATCGGGCATGAACCGGTTTAAAAAGTTGGTTTGGCTGGGTAATTGAGCGCTCCCCATAAGAACCGGCTAGAAGGTGGTGGGTTTGGGTTTGAATCCACCTAACCATACCTTTTTTCTTCATTTAATTCCAGCGCCAGCAAAAGATCAAATATATTTTGGGAGCAATCTTGATACAAGCACGTGTGCAGTCCAGATGGTCGGAGGCACGCTCATGAACGTGTGAGGTCGCGGGTTCGATTCCTACCCTCCGAACTCGATCGAGTTTCCCTTACAGTAGCTTACCATATTTGCTCTGTTTCGTACCTACGACAACACTTCTGATCCATGATAGACAACGCTTTCAGCTGTTGTCTATTCTCCCTTTTCTCAACACCCTGAAAAAGTGTTGTCGTATCTCCCTTTAAAATAATTGTCTTTTGAACTGCCACCATTTTTTTTTCATCTTCATCCCAATTTAATTCCCATTTCTTCCATCGCTCTTTCAAGCTCAAAACACCCATTTTTCTGCAAAAATAGCTCTCTCCATATAATCAAGCAATTAATACTATTTTCATTAAAATCATGCTAAATTATTGAATTAAATTCAAATAAATTCATGCATTTAAGCCCAAAATTCTAGTTGAATTTCACACCAATCAATAAAGAAGAGGTTCTGTTCAACCTCGACAAAATAATGAAGATGCCTATGAAGACATAGTGTTATAGCATTGATGTGATGGAGGAGATTGTAAAAGAAGATATGTCCTTGATCCTTTCTAAGGATCCTTTGGAGACATTCTTGGCGGAGTCTCTTACTTCCCACCATAGAGCTAGATGAGCTCTCTAATGAGGTATGTATTGAATTTCTTGAAAACTTACTTGCTTTGGGTGATGATAGGTATGGACCAAAAAGAACCAAGATTGAAGAGGTCAAATGGACTAGGCAGTACCTACCATTGGATAGAGAGAGCGCACCAAAGGAAGAAAAGAAGGAAGAGTTGAATCCACTACCAGAACAGTTGAAGTATGCCTACCTAGGTGTCAATGAAATATACCCGGTAATTATATCTTCTTTTCTTATTGATGATCAACTTGAAGAGTTGTTAGATGTGCTCAGGAAGTATAAGTCTGCTATTGGATGGTCGCTTGATGATTTGAAGGGTATCAATCCATCGTATTTCATGCATAAGATAAGGTTGCTAGATGAAGCTAAGGGTTGTATTTAAAATCAGCAGAGGGTTAACCCCTCGATTCAAGAAGTGATTAAGAAGCAAATCTTAACATGGTTAGATGCAGGAATTATTTATCCTATTAGTGATAGTCCCCATGTCAGTCCATTGCATGTTGTAGCTAAGAAGAGGGGCATGACTATTGTGAAAGGTGATGATGGAGAGATTAGCCACTAGGATTCCTATGGGATGGCGTGTTGTTTAGCGTGCAAATTTGCTAGATTTTAGAGTCTTGTTCGTGTGATTTTTATGTGTTTTATCTTATTTCTAGTATTTATTATTGTATTTTGTAGTGTTTGTATTTTTAGAGAAAAATGTGTGAATCATATTAATTTTCACATAGGAATGAAGTGTATTTTAGTAAAAATCATAAAAAGCAGAAACGAGAATGAAATTGGGATGAAATAAACTAAAAAATGGATGCAAAACTCAAAAAGGGAGGCATAGGAAGAAACGGGCTCAATTCCGAGTTGAAACGAGAAAGAAAAGGATAATAGAAGAAAACACGGGCTGAAGGAGAAACACGGCCATGGCTGGCTGTGTTCAAGTTTTAGATTGCATTACAGAAGAGACACGGGATTTTTAGGCCGTGTGAATTGAGATGGCCGTGTTCCTGAAGAATTCAAAAATTGCCACAAAAAAGCCCATTTCCCACTTAAGCCCATGATCCAATTTTTGTCCTAAATCCCTTGATCCTCCACCACTATAAATACTCTCATTTCCAAATTTTGAAAGGATAAATAAGAATTTCATTCATTTTGGAGGCCACACACACTACACACACTTTCTCTCTATTTTCTCTTTTCTCCATTTTTTTATTTTCTTTCCATCACTCCACAAACCCATCTTCTAATCTTTCACCCATCTATCAATTGGTGTTTGAAAATACTTGGAATTAAGAGTAAGAGGAGGAATTTCAAGAAGCAATTGAAGATCTCCAACAAGTTAAATTGAACGGGAGTTTTAATTCTTTTTGTAATTTTCTGAATTAGACTCCATGGATTATTGTAATGAATCATTTATTTGTTTTGTTACTTAAATTATGCTAAGCTAATCCTTCTTGTGGGGTTAGAGACATGATTAGTGCTTAATATTTATTTTGTTATGCAAATTAAATATGGTTTAGACATGATTGGGTATTTGATTTCTTCTCATGGGTTTTGTGTACATGAATTATATTTTGGCATGGTTTGATAATTATGGATAGAATGTTAATTTAATGAATTGTTGGTTAATTTGTTGCTTATGTTAATTAAATATCATTATATTAATTCATGTGGATATTGCTTGGGGTTAGACGGAGACGACCCTCCAAAGTAATAGAAATAGCATGAGAGGACATTGGGTTTAGATTTGACCGAGAGAATATTTGAACCCGATGAGAGGAACCAATCCATTCCTTAGCCTTAGTACGCACAAAGGGAGAATTACCTCTATATAGTACCTTTTAAGGGAGATTTACAGACTAATTAGTACCTAAATGGAAGGGGTTAGTATTGGGCACCGATCCTAGGTGCGTTTGGGAGTCTCTAGGAGATCTAAAACCTTAGTAACCCGAGAAGGATCTTTTTGTGATCGACTCTATACATTTGTGATCGACTCTAATCAAATTTCTATCTCGTCTATTCCTTTTGCATGATAAAATGAATCCTAAGGCACTTTAATTGTTTCTAGTCCCTTATAAAAAATAATAAAAACACGAGCTAACACGTTCTTTCAATCTAAATTTAAACTCCCTGTGGGTTCGATAATTTTATTCTTTGGGGTATATTTCTACAATGAACAGTATTCTTGCTCGTGAGTTAAAAATATTCAAACACGTGTGTGTACGGATTATAGGAAATTGAATGAAAATACATGCAAAAATCACTTCCCTCTTCTTTTCATGGATCAAATGTTAGATCGTTTAGCAGGGTATGACTTCTATTGCTTCTTGGATGGGTACTTGGGTTATAATCAAATTATTATTGCACTTGAAGATCAAGAAAAGACTACTTTTACTTGCCCTTATGGAACCTTTGCTTTTAGAAAAATGCCTTTTGGATTGTATAATGCTATATGGCCATTTTTGACAGGTTGATAGAAAAGATCATGGAGGTGTTTATGGATGATTTTTTTATGTTTGGTTCCTTCTTTGATATTTGTTTGTCTAACCTATCTACTATTTGGAAAAGTTGTTAAGAAAATAATCTTGTCTTGAATTGGGAGAAGTGTCACTTCATGGTCAGAGATGGAATTGTTCTAAGGCATCATGCTTCAGTCAAAGGATTGCATGTTGATAGAGCTAAGGTGGTGGCGATTGAGAAGCTTACACCACCTACTAATGAGAAGGGAGTGTGGTCCTTCATTGGACACGCCGGATTCTATAGAAGATTTATCAAAGACTTCTAAAAATACTCCAATCCTTTGTCTCACTTACTTGAAAAAGATGTTCCTTTTAATTTTGATGATGAATGTCTATCACCTTTTCAGGTTTTGAAAGATGTGCTTATTACTGTACCTATCTTGATCACACCAGATTGGACTCGACCGTTTGTACTTATGTGTGATGCAAGTGATTTAACACTTGGAGTGGTTCTTGTGCAGCTAAGAGAAAAGAAGTTCTGCACCATCTACTATGCGAGTAAGACTTTTGATGCAGCACAAAAGAACTACACTGTCACTGAAAAGGATTTTTTAGCTGTTGTGTATGCATTCAATAAGTTTTGATTGTACTTGGTTGGCATGAAGACTGTAGTGTGCACGAATCATTCTGCTATCCAGTACTTGATGGAGAAAAAGGAAGCGATGCTAAGGATCATTAGATGGATCCTTCTTCTGCAAGAGTTTGACATGGAGATCCAAGATAAGAAAGGAACAGAGAATGTGTTGACGGGTCACCTATCAAGGTTAGAGACAAGGGAGCATAGTGATGATTCATTTGAATACATAGAAGAGATGTTCCCAGATGAGAAGATTATGGCGGTGTTTGCTGAACGAGAGTAGAAAGCTTGTGTAGTTGCTGCTCAAGGAATGGATCCATGGTACGCTGATTATGTGAATTACATTGCATCAGGTGAAATTCTTAAGGGTCTCAATAGGTAGCAACTTGCCAAGTTCAAGAGAGATGTTGAGACTTTTATATGGTATGATATGTTTGTCTATAAGATTTTTACGAATTCTATCATCTGTAGGTGTGGGCCTGAGATAGAGATGGAGAGTTTTTTTGATTTTTTTCAAGCACAACTTAATGGGGGGCACTTTGGAGCCCAAAAGACTGCAGCAAAGGTACTTCAATCCACTTTATATTGGCCCACCTTGTTTAAATATTGTGAATCCTATGTAGCAACATGCGATAGATGTTAAAGAATGGGAAACATAAGTAATAGAGATGAGATGTCGCTTCAGCCGAGCATTGTTGTAGAGATCTTTGATGTATTGGGAATTGATTTTATGGGATATTTTCCCTCATCAAATGGATTTCTCTACATCCTTCTTGCTATTGATTATGTTTTTAATGTTGGATTGTATACTAAAAGCCTAACTTTTTGTATGAACAATTTTTTGATATTATTTGAAATGAGAATCATGTGATCAAATGTTTGCAATTAAGTTATTACAAAAGTTCACTTACTTTATACTGTAGATAATGTGGTGTGCGGCGTCACACGAAAGATCGTATTATCGGCTCCTTATAAAGTATAAACAGATATTCACAATTGACATAGAAGGGGACTATCTATTGGTATGGTTGTAGTGTGATTTAGCATTACTCTATCTTGACTATAAAATTGCACTAGTGCACTTTGTGTATTGATAGGACTGTTGTTGAGATTGTTCGGTTTATACTAACTATATAATAGAACTTGATCTCTGTTATTATGGAAGTTCGTACTCTTAATCCCTATACAATAACTTCGACACGTAAGCCAGTATTTATTTATTTGATTCATCAATGGGTGAGATTTAATTATTAAATCAATATGCTCGGTGAGTTAGAAAATGGTGCTATCTCTATGGTGTGATGTTAATTGTAGAAAGAATCTGTATCCTAACGGAATTGGTTGATGATGTCCCCTAGAGGAGCTCATAATGATTATCATGTAAACCCTATAGGTTGATATATTTCGGCATGATAATAAGGTAGAGTGATACTACTCTAGGTAAATATATTAATTAATGGAGTTGTCAGTAACTTAATTAATTAACGGGCATTTAATCTTAAACATGGGGAGATTAACGGGCTCATAATAAGAAGGAGCCCATAAATGTAGTTTGGGATTAGGGTGGCAGTGCAATAATATTTCTTTAGTGGAATGATTTATTATTATTGGATTTAAGTATAAGTTTTGGGCTAAACTTGGATGCTTAAGCCCAATGGGAGGCCCAAACCCTAATTTCTCCTCTTGGTCCCTGTTGTAGCCTATATAATAGCCAATCTCAGTAGTCTGGATATCACAACACACGCTTAAACTCGTGAGAGAGAGATTAGGGCTGCAGATTGAGTTTGTCTTATGGATCGTTGCACACACCAGCGTCAAGACGTGGCTTAGGAATACAACAGAAGACCGAAAGGTCATTTGCTATTTTTAGCTGTCAAATTCCATGATTTTTATAAAATCGTGTAGAAGTCTAAACTGGACATGTGATATAGTGGTGGAAAGCCACTGAAGAGAGGAGAGATGATCGTTTTGGTTCATAGATCACTCGATTCCGTAATCAGATGAGAGAGTTATGCCCAAAACCGTGAGGTTGCACAGTCTGTCGATGAGAATTCAACCTCTACATCAACCTTGGTGAAAGGTAATTTGATTCTACAATCATGCTTCCGCTGCTGTAGAATTGCATGGAACCCTAATGGTTCACATTAACCAAAAGATCCAAATGCCAATAATTGGTATTAGAGTACAGGTTCTAAGGCTAAACGTGACATGTTAGGCTAGGGTTTGAGTGAATAATGTGGTGCTAGAACTTAGGGTTTTTTCTTGGACTTATAGGAACCCGAATTGCACGACATCACTCACACAATCACCGCCCGGATGATCGACCCTGCTGTGGTGAAAGCTACTTTGTCACGGCACACACACACCACCACATGAAATCACAGCTGGTGATAAGGTTTGATGGTGGCACGGTGGCAGTTAGCCATTGGAAGGCAGCGATATTTGAACGGCAACACACCTGATGGCCGGTGGTGATTAGTAGTGGAAGTAGTGGTTGAAATCAGATGAAAGGACGATGCGTCTACTGGCAGATGGGGGCTGCCTGGACAACGCAGTGGTGTCAAGAGATTACGGCATGGGATGTCGGGCCTAGGCCCATATCGTATGACACTAAGGCCGTTGATGGCACCTTCGCAAGGCAGGATGAAGTTTGGGGTGAGTCTGCCATGTTTTTCTGATCGGGTCTAGGTGATTCTGATCGAGTCTGTAGCTGGCTAGTCGGCACTGGCAGGGAACGACGATGGAACTGCATAGCTGGGCGGCCAGGCGGTTCTCGTGGCTGGCATGATGCCGGCGAGTACAATTTTCGACAAGGGAAACTGTTGGAATAGATCACAGGCGATCGCTGCTTAGCAACGATCAGGCTAGTCGGCGATGGATAGTATAGATCATTGCTGCACAGTTGATCAGGGATGCTGTGATATCAAGCTGCTACAGTTGGATGAAGTTTGAGTGGAATCCCGGTGCTCGTGATGCGTTTTAGGCAGAGTTCAACGATGGGCAGGGCGAGGTCTCGATCGAACTAGGCAGTGGTTTTGATCGGACCTAGTGAGTCTTCCGATCTGTACTGTAGTGGATTCGGGCGAGTCCCAAGCTAGTTCTGACCGGGTCATGTTGTTGAGTCTGATGAATGGCTTTCGTGCACGATGGCGGATCATGACTGCTGGCGGGTTCACAAATCACCGTGGTCAGCGATAAGAGTTGCTGGGTAGCGCCCAGTGGTCTGCTGTTGTCGGGCGTAATCTTTAATTTTTGGCAGAACAACAAATCAGCCATGGTTTTGATGGGTTGCTTGCGGCGACTGTTGGAGAAAGGCGACTGTACGGCATGAGTCGACTGGATGGTGTGTGGCAGTTCGACGAACAATGGGCAGGTTTGTTGATGGCATGTGACATTGCACGACGGCTATTTTTGGTGACTGTAAATAGATGATGGCCAGTGACGGAGCCAGAAATTGGGCTCAGAGGGGGCCAGAATGACACTAAAACTATAAAATGTTCTTCCCGTCTTGTGAAATCATTTATGTAGTTTAAGAAAATTTAACTTTTTTACGAACTTTTATTGATTTTTTAAGAGTAAATTGATTTTTTTACATTAAAAATAAAATAAAGTACTCCATTAATGTGTGTTAATATTGTGACATTTTTAAAATTAAAATATAAGTAATCTTTAAATTTATTATTGATATTATTTTTTTGTGTAAATATAATACAAATAAATGAGTAAAGTGTAAATAATTTTATTAGATAAAGAGTATTATGTTGTATATTATAAATAAAATAAATTTATTATTATTATATGTAGAATAAAAGTTATTGGAAAAAAAGAATTAAATTATCAGAAAGATAGAAGATCAAAAAAGAAAACAAATATAAAATACAAAAGAAAAGTTTCATTTAAAAAAAAATAAAACATGTTCTTAAAAAATAAAAGCAATAATTATTATTCCCACATTACTCGAACCTGAGACCTCATGTCTCGAAAAGGAGAGATGAACCATTAAGCCAGCAAACACATCAATTAAATTATTAAATTTCATATATATATACTAAAGATTACTAAATTTCCAGGGGGGCAACGCCCCCCTGGTCCTTAACACCCTCCATCCCTGATGATGGCCCAGCGGGGAGTTTTGCATGATCGGCGGGAAGCTTGTGCCTCCGCTGTGCATCATCGCCGGCGATGGCTGGCACTTGCTTGTTGAGGAGTTAGGATTGGTAGCCGCTATCGGAAAGGCATGTCTACAGCGGACGGCGAAAGCAGTCTTCCGGTGGATTTTGACACGGTTGGAGTGGTGCTGCTTCAGGCGGTAGCCGCATGCTACAAGGCTGCTGGACACGACGTTAAGCATAGGCTAGACGGACTGACCTGACCAGCAGCCAGTTGAGTTTTCCGGTAGAATGGCCAGGCTGGAGTGGAGCTGGAGCAGGCAGCTGTTTCTGGATGGCGGTGAATTCGTGTAGGGTTGGATTCTTGGGGCCCAAGTTTCTTAATCAGCTTGTAGTGCAAGTCATTCTTGTTTAATTGCTTGAAGCTTGTTGACCAAGTCCTTCCATATTTGGCAATTTTTTATTTATTTCCTTATATATAATTGATATAATTATTTTATTTGCCAATTATTATTATATATTTGGAATTTTGTGCTATTTTATTTACTGTCTTATTTGCCGTAATAATAGCATGATTATTTTCATAGTTATATCTATTATATTGTATGCATGCAAAAACCCTCTTATTAAATAACTAAGTGGGAAAGGGATTGGTCATGATCCCACGGCCTCCATTGTTGATTTATTAAGTGATACAAGTAAGCTTATGAGTCAGTTTTAGTGCCTTCCTCCCCAACGGATGAGATTTATTTGCGGATCACTGGAATAAATTTTATTAAATAATTTTTATTTATAATGTGATGCAAGTAAGCTTATGAGTCGGCTATATTGCCTTCCTCCCCAACGGATGAGTTTTATTTGCGGATCACTAGTATAAATTAATATTGATGGTTAAAGAAAATTATTTGACGGCGTGTGGACTTCTCCAACTATAAGACACACAAACTTGGGTAACGTACTTGGATCAATAATGGTATACACTTAGGTGCAATTAATATGTATCCTCCCCAACAGAGTCACTGCTATTAAATTACATGGCTAAAGGACAACCGACTATTAATCATTGAGTCATAAGGTTAATTATGACGTATGGAATTAATGGGTAAAACCTTCTCTTGCGAATGTTAGGGTTTGTATACGTCCACACTAATGTGGCATCCAAATTCACGGTGCTTGAGATGTCGGTGAATTTATTTTATATTATTTATTGAGGAAATCAATATAAAATTTAAATTTAAAGAGTTTGATCGTCATATTTATTTATTTGATTCTCAGAATTTTTGAATAATTTATTTCGCTTATTGTTAACTGAAAGAAAATATATTTACTTGTCCAAAACAAATGATTAGAAAAGAATCTTGTTTTTAATTCTTACTGCTTAAGAAAATTAAAATATGTTCTCACTAAGGATGCCTTCTGATGCCTATTTAATTCTTTAGTGAAGAGGTGAGAGGTTTATAGAAATATGATGGCCTCATGAAACTCTTCGGATACTTGAGTAAGTTAGAAAGGCAAGAGGTCATGGTTAATTTGATGAATGAATTGGAAATACTTGAAATAGAAATTGAAGGGCAAAACCTAGCTCAATTTATTTTCGTAGTTTGCCTTAACGTTTTGAGCAAGTTTCTCCCGAATTACAAGAAATTGTATACGGTGGGAAACTTCTGACAAAACATGTGGGGAAAGAAAACCAATTTCATCAAGATGTGAACAAGGATAATATCTTATTCACTAGTTGTTGAAGCGTGATTAGTGATGGAGTTTACTAACACGTAGTGTGTAAATACCGGAATCACTAGCCTGCAACTAAGTGATGATGAGATTATAGAGTACATGGGTAAACTACGAGAGTAGTGGTTGTTGCAGTGGGAGTTGTTTATTTATCTTATGATATGAATAAACGTTTGATTTTGAGAAATTATCTTTACGCACGTTTTAATAGAAAGAATTTTATTTCAGTTTCTATGTTTTACGGATGGATACTCTATTGCATTTAAATGACATAGTCATTATAATGAAGAATGGAGCTATAATCTATTGTGGTACGTTAGTTATAATTTGTACACTCTAAAATCATGTTTATCTCACGAATGCAAAAAATAGTAATTAATAATGCATCTTCTAATCTTAGTAAGAGAAAGGAACCTTTGGGGATGAACTAAACATACTTTTTGCATCTAAGACTAGATCATTTTACTTAAGTACAATTCGAAAGTTGATAGCCGATGGACCGTTAGGTTTGTTTGAAGTGGAAACTATCAAACTTGTGAGTCTTACATAGAAGTGAAAATGATCAAATTACCTATATAAGGCAAAGGGGTATAGAGCCATGAAAAGATATGTTGGAAATGGTTCATTCTGATTTAAGCAATCCTAAGATTATCCCGGCGAGAGGTGTTTATGAATATTCGAAGATTATTCTTGGAACAAGATATATATATTTATTTAATGCACTGCAAGTCTAAGTATTATGATTAATTCAAAAAGTACATGACTGATGCAGTGAAGCATCATGGAAAATATATTAAGTTATTACGATTTAAATCGTGGTGGCGAGTACCTCTTAGGATAGTTTAGGAGCTGATAATCAGAGATTGGGATTGAATCCCAAGTCAATTACACCGGGCAAAACCCCAACTGCATGGTGTGTTGGAAAGAAGGAATAAGACTCTCATGGAAATGGTTAGATAGATGATGAATTATTTGGAATTACTAAATTCATTTTATGGGTAAGCCTTAGAAACAACATGTTGACTGTTTGTCTATTTGTGGGATATCCTAGAAAAATGAAGGATGATTTATTTAAATAGTCCAAAAGATCAGAAAGTAATTGTTAACACGAACACTAGATTTTGGAAAGGGACTATGTAATAAATCACAAAGTCATGTATAAAATATTCTTAAGGTGTGAGAAGGAAAACACAAATTATAGTGCCAAGAATACAAGAGGATATACCACAAATAAATTGTATCGCGTGTCACATCTGATACACAATTGCATGTAGCGCCTTTTTGTAGTGGGTGGGTTATTTTACAACTGAATAGATTTATGTTTGGGAGAGTCGTGAGACTTAGTCCCTAGTAAATATGAAATCGACCCATAAATATGACAAAGAACTACAAGATCAAAATGCGGAATCTTAGCAAGTTGCAATGTTTTCTAAAATTAAATTTGGGAGCTTGTAGGACAACTAAATGGTGTAAAACCATTGAAAGTAGCTCTACAAAATTAAAAAAAGGATCGATCATATTATGTCGATCCCAATTTTTTTATTTATTGCAGCTCATATTAATTATGAGGCACATCAAATAGATGTCAAGATGGAATTCCTGATTGGAAGTCTTGAGGAAAATATCTATGTGAAGCAACCAAAATGATTCATTGCATATAGCTAAGAGCATTTAGAGTGTAAGCTTAAAAGTGTCCATTGATGGACTAAAACAAGCTTCAAGATCGTGAAACATTCGTTTTGATTAGGAAATCCAGTCATATGGATCTAATTAATGCTCGAATGGATCTTGCGTGTTGAAAAGAGTGGAGAAAATATGGTGGTATTTCTTGTATATACGTAGATGGTATCTTGCTCATTAGAGACAATGAAAGAGTATTGTCAGGCGTATGGGTATGGTTAATAAAGCAGTATGAAATGAAGGACTTAAGAGAAGCAAAATATATCCTTGCGATCATATTGATAAAGATTACAAGATAGGATGTTGTGCTTATCTCAAGCTTCATAAAATGATCCAATCCTTACTCGTTTTAGCTTGTACCTTTATCTAACGAAATGTGTCTTGACACAAAAGAAGATAAAGTAGATGAAACAAGACTGGTGTGTTTGAAATAATTCTTCCTTGAGAATTTCTATTACTAGGTCAGAATTATATACAATTATGTGAGTCAATCTCATGGAATAATATAGGAAAAAATTGACAATTACCCCTAATTTTACTCTTGCATATTCTCCTAATTTAAATAATTAAAATCTAATCTAATCAAGAAATTAAGGAATAAATACAATGGATTATAGCTGGTTCATTCCAACACTCCTCCTCAGGCTCAAGAATAGATGTCTTACATTACGAGCTTGACAAGAAGTCTTTCATGAATCGGCCTTGGTAAACTTTTAGTTAGAACATCTGCCTCTTGTGCTTGAGTAGGGATGTAGCATAAGTCAATGCTTCCTTCCTCTATTTCATTTTTAATAAAACTTTGATCAATTCTGACATGTTTCATTCGATCATGCTGAACTGGATTGTTCACTGCGCTAATGGCAGATTTGTTGTCACTATATAATTTAGTAGGAAAACAAGCAGTGATTCTCAAGTCTTGTAACAATATATCTAACCATATAACTTCACAAATTCCCTGTGCAATTGCACGGAATTCAGCTTCTATACTACTTCTTGCCACTATTGTTTATTTTTTACTTCTCCAAGTGACTAAGTTACCCCACAGCTTGGTACAATACCCGGAGGTGGACTTGCAATCCTCTCCTCCAGCCCAATCAGCATTGACAAATCTTTCAATTTTTCTACTCTCATTCTTAAGAAAAATCAATCCTTTTCCTATAGTACCTTTGAGATACCTCAAGATATGATTTACTACCTCCACGTGTCTAGTAGTAGGTGAGTGCATGTACTGGCTTACTAAACTTACAGCATACGAGATGTCAGGCCGAGTTAGGGATAAATATATCAATTTTCCAACCAACCTCTGATATCTCCCTATGTCCTCAGAATGCTCTTCTTCTTTAATCTTGCTTTTCCAATTCTTTTCTAATGGTGTCCCCACAGGTCTGAACCCTAGTTTTCCAGTCTCCTTTAGCAAGTCCAGAGTATACTTCCTTTGAGAAATGAAGATACCTTGTTTACTCCTTGCAACCTCCTTGCCAAGAAAATACTTTAGGGGCCCTAAATCTTTAACTTCGAATTCCCTTTTCAGTTGATCCTTAAGAGTACATATTTCAGCACTATCATCATCTGTTAATATGATGTCGTCAACATATACGATGAGAATGACCTTATTTCCAGTTTCTCCAATCTTCACAAATATTGTATGGTCAGCCTTTCCTTGATTATACCCAAGTTGAGTGAGAGTTGAGCTGAATTTAGTGAACCACGCACGTGGAGACTGCTTCAAACCATACAAAGATTTTTTCAATCTGCACACTTTAACTTGTTCTTCTTTAGACTAAAATCCAGGAGGAATCTTCATGTATACCTCTTCATCCAGATTGCCATTTAAGAATGCATTCTTTATGTCGAGCTGATGTAGTTCCCAATCTAGATTTACTGCAAGAGATAAAAGTACTTTAATAGAGTTCAACTTTGCTACTGGAGAAAAAGTTTATTCATAATCAATCCTATAAGTTTGTGTAAAGCCTTGTGCCACCAATCGAGCTTTATACCTCTCTATTTTACCATCTGCTTTGTACTTGTAACGTGAATACCCACTTGCTACCAATCACCTTCTTATCTCTGGGCAAACCAACTATCTCCCATGTCTAGTTTGCTTGCAAAGCTCTCATTTCTTCATGCACCGCTTTCTCCCATTTTGGATTCTTTAGTGCCTCGTGAATATTTTTGGAATTCCCACGTTGTCAATCTTTGTTGTAAAGGCTCTAAATCCAGGAGACAATTTTCTGTAGGTTAAGAAATTATATATGGGAAGTTTGGTGCATGTCCTTACTTTCTTCCACAGTGCAATTGGCAGATCTAAATCACTTGCTTCATTCGGTTCTGATTCTTGGGTCAATAATTGGTCTTGCTGAGGTGCTTTTTGCCTACAAGAGTAAGTTTGAAGTGGTTTTTCTGGAGGTAATTCTTTCTCATGACTTAGGACAGGATGGCTAAGACTGAGATTATGGGTAGTAACTAGAATCTCTTCGGTGGAAGAAATAGGCACAATATTTCCAGATCCTGAGTGGATGGAAATTTCAAAATTTGTGTGACTCAAGGGCAAGACTTCTTGAGATATTGGGAGGGAGATTGTAGCATCCCAATGGCCTTCTTCAGTAGATCTCTCCCCCCGGAGAAGGCTGTTGGGATAGAAGGATTTATCTTCAAAAAAGGTTACATCACATGAAACAAAAAAATTCTTCAGAAACGGAGGATAATACTTGTAGCCTTTTTGTGTTGGAGAATATTCTACAAACACACTTATGAGCTCTAGGATCAAGTTTGCTTCGGTTTGGTTGTTTGTTGTGGACAAAGACAATGCATCCAAATACTCTAGAAGTAAGAGAATTGAATAGGTTGACTTTTGGGAAGTGATCAAGTAGAATGCTTAAAGGAGTCCTAAAACTCAATGTTTTGATGGCAAACGATTTATTAAGTATGCAGATGTGAGAATGGTCTCCTCCCAGTATGAGTTAGGAACTGAGTTTGTGAACATAATTGAACGTGAAACTTCCAACAAATGATGGTTTTTTCTCTCTGCAATCTCATTTTGTTTGGGTGTGTCAATACAGGAGCTTTGATGGTGTATCCCATTTTCTCCCAAATATTGGACAAACTCATTTGAGAAATATTCCCACTCATTGTCTATTCGAAAGACTTGGTATTAGATTGAAATACGTTCTGAACAAATTTATTAAATTGTTTGAATAGGGTAAAGGGCTCATATTTATTTTTATTAGGTATACCCAACATGCTCTAGTATGATCATCTATAAAAGTGATGAACCAGTGTGTTTTGGTCAGGTTAGTTGTCCTAGATGGACCCCAAATATCAATATGAATAGTTTGATAAGGTTTGGAGGGTTTATATGTGTGTACTGGGTAACTGACTCATGGCTGTTTTGCTAGGACACAATGCTCACACTGAAGCAAACTTTGTTCTTTATTGAGAAAAAGATGAGGATACAAATGTTTCATGTAAGGAAAGCTTGGGTGTCCCAACCTTTGATGCCATAACATAACATTAGAATTAGAAACCACTGTCATTGATATTTTATTCTGAGACTTGTTTTTATTGAATGACTTTTCTCATAGGAAGAAGTATAGGCCATCTTTCTTCTTAGCAATTCCAATCATCTTCCCCGAAGAACGGTCCTGAAATTCATAGTGAGTTTGATAAAAGGTTACAACACAATCCATATCTCTAGTTAACTTACGAACTGATAAGAGATTATAAGTTAACTTTGGCACATATAAAACTAATTTCAATATGACATTTGGTAGGCAAACCGTGCCACTTCAAACAGCAGGTGATTTTTTCCCATCAACAACCCATACACTAATCTCACCATTGCACTAGTCATAACTTTCAAATACTTCTATTGTTCCTGTCATGTGATCTGATGCCCCTGTGTCCACAATCCAAAATTCTATTTTTTGTGAGATTGACATGAAAGTTTGACTTATATTACATGCATGTGCCATGGCAGCAGTTGTATTCTTTGAATTTTGACTATTGTCACCTTTGGAAATCTTGGTTTAATTGAGGATTTGTTGCAGACATTCGATTTGCTTTTGCTTTAGTAATTCCACCTGCTCTGTTGGAAGATTCAGAGCACCTGTCTTTCCAAGGTCTGCCTCAGCCAAATTTGCAAATTTTGAAGCCCCATGTTGCTTCTTTGGTTTCCACCCACCTAGTTTTCCGTGTAGATCCCAACATGTCTCTCGGGTATGATACAGTTTGTTACAATGATCAGACCAAACCTTATTCTTGGTTTGAGGCCAATGATCACCACCTCTCTTTTTTTCCACAATAGCAGAACTCCATGTATCTAAGGGAGATGAATCTTGGCTTGGAGGATTCATCATCACCCGCCTCCCACTTTTCTCTCTTCTAACATCTACAAAGGACTCTCGAAGACTTGGAAAATGCTTCATTCCAAGTAGTCTCCCACGAACCTCATCCAAATCTGGATTTAGTCCCTGCAAAAAATCAAAAGTACGCTTCTTTTCGAGCATCTTCTTGAACTTTTCACTGTCTGTTTGACACGCTCAGCCTATCTCATAGAATAGGTCCATCTCTTGCCATAATTCAATTAGAGAATTATAATAATCCATAATAGTTAGATTCTCTTGTCTAATGATTTGGATTTTTGATCTAATCTCAAAACACTGAGATGTGTTTTCAAGATTAGAGTAAATGTCTTGAACTGTTACCAAATCTCCTTGGCTTTCTTGTAAAATGGATAAGTCCATCCTATGCTTGGCTCCATCGAATTAATAAGCCTTGCCATAACAATCGAGTTCTCTGCCTCCCAAGTGCCATAGTTTGGTGCAGTTTTAAATGGGGCAATTATTATACTTGTTAAATACCCAGCCTTCCCCCTTCCCTTGATGACAAGTAGTACAGATTGAGACCACTCTCTAAAATTCCGGCCATTTAGCTTGTGCTGCGTAATTTGTAAGGAATGACTATCATATGAGGACGGTATAGAACCAGAACCAGAACCAGCCCTTTGAGTCGTCTGGGCTGTTGTGCTTGAGGACACATCTGTTGTTGAACTCATATTGGTTGGTTACTACACTCTCACACCCTCCTTTTTTTTTCTCACCAGTACCGACCAGGCTCTGAAGCCATGAAACAAGACTAGTGTGTTTGGAATAATTCTTCCTTAAGAATTTTCATTACTAGGTCAGAATTATATACCATTATGTGAGCCAATCTCATGGCATAATATAGGAAAAAATTGACAATTAGCCCTAATTTTACTCTTGCATTTTCTCCTAATTTAGATAATTAAAATCTAATCTAATCAAACAATTAAGGAATAAATACAATGGAATACAGCTGGTTCTTTCCAACAGTAGATGAAAGCGGTTCCTTATGCTTCGGCGAATAAGGAAGCTTAATCTAAAGAATGCTATGCACGGGATTGGATATTTGTATTGCCAATGGCATAGTCAGTGAGTATCAAGGTAACCCAGAACAAGAATATTGAATTATGGTAAGATATATTTGAAGTGCCTGAAGAGGACTTGAAATTATATGTAAGCTAACTGGAATAATTCATTACTTCTTGGCGGTTACTTAGATTCGGGTTTTTCAAATCAAAGGGATGGCAGTAAATCCACCTCAAGGTTATGTGTTTAATGGAAGTAGATCCATAGCATGGAGGAGTGTCATATAGAAATGTATTTCAGACTCCATCATGGAAAAAGGATAATATTGGAGCCTTGTGGCGGCCAAAGTATCTGTATGGTTCTAGAAACTTCGTAATGAACTTAGATGTGATTTCGAGTTTGTCCAAGGTTGTCAAAATTTATTGTGATAATAATGGTGCAGTTGCAAACTTGAAGAAATCACAAGTCCATAAAGAAATTAAACACATTGATAGCTAGTACTACCTGATACGAGAAATCGTATAATGAGGGGAAGGTTGTTGTCGCCTAGATTACATCTGATGATAACATTGTAATCCTTTTACAAGGACCTTAAGGCGAAAGCATTTAATGGTCAAGTAGTGGGAGTGGTAATCAGATGCATCGCACGAGATATGGCAGCATAGTCTTTTAGTATAAGTGGGAGATTGTTGGATTGTATACTAAAAGCCTAGCTTTTTGTATGAATAATTTTTTGATATTATTTAAAATGAGAATCATGTGATCAAATGTTTGTAATTAAGTTATTGCAAAAGTCCATTTACTTTATACTATAGATAATGTGGTGTGCGGCGTCACACAGAAAATCATATTATCGGCTCCTAATAAAGTATAAACAGATATTCACAACCGAGATAGAAGGGACTATCTATCGGTATGGTTGTAGTATGATTTGACATTAGTCTATCTTGACTATAAAATTGCACTAGTTCAATTTATGTATTGAATAAGACTGTTGTTGAGATTGTTCAGTTTATACTAACTATATAATAGAACATGATCTCTGTTATTATGGAAGTTCGTACGATTAATCCCTATACAATAACCTCGACACATAAGCCAGTATTTATTTCTTTGATTCATCAATGGGTGAGATTTAATTATTAAATCAATATGCTCGGTGAGTTAGAAGATAATACTGTCTCTATGGTGTGTTGCTGATTGCAGAAGGAATCTAAGTGCTAACGGAATTGGTTGATGATGTCCCCTAGAGGAGCTCATAATGATTATCATACAAACTCTGCAGGTGGATTTATTTCGGCATGATAATAAGGTTGAGTGGTACTACTCTCGGTAAATATATTAATTAATGAAGTTGTCAGTAACTTAATTAATTAATGGGAATTAAATCTTAAACACGGAGAGATTAACGGACTCATAATAAGGAGCCCATAAATGTAATTTGGGATTAGGGTAGCAGTACAATAATATTTTTTTAGTGGAATGATTTATTATTATTGAATTTAAGTATAAGTTTTGGGCTAAACTTGGATGCTTATGCCAAATGGGAGGCCCAAACCCTAATTTCTCCTCCTGGTCCCTATTGTAGCCTATATAATAGCCAATCTCAGCAGTCCGGATATCAAAAAACATGCTTAAACTCATGAGAGAGAGATTAGGGATGCAGATTGAGTTCGTCTTGCTGATCATTTCCCACACCAATGTCTAGACGTGGCTTAGCAATACAACAGAAGACTGGAAGGTCGTTTGCTATTTCTGGCTGTCAAATCCCACAATTTTTATAAAATCTTATAGAAGTCCAAACTGGACGTGTGATATATTGTTGGAAAGCCACTGAAGAGAGGATCGTTTTTTGGTGCATAGATCACTCAATTCCGATATCGAATGAGAGATTTATGCCCAAAATTGTGAGGCTGCACAGGCTGTCGGCGAGAATTCAACATCTACATCAACTCTGGTGAAAGGTAATTCGATTCTACACTTATACTTCCACTGCTGTAGAATTGTATGGAACTCTAACGATTTACGTTAACTAAAAGATCCAAACGCCAACATCTAAGTGGGTGGAGGCGATTCCTACTCACATGAATGATGCAAAGACGGTGTTGTCATTCTTGAAGAAACATATTTTTCCCACTATGGTGTTCCTAGAGCACTTGTGAGTGATGGAGGTTCTCACTTCGTCAATAAGCTTACTGAAAGAGTTTTCAAGGAGTATGGTGTTAAGCATAGGGTTACTACACCGTATTCTCCTCAAGCGAATGGGCAAGCCAAAGTCTTTAACCGGCAACTGAAATAAATCCTGGAGAAGGTAGTTGGAACCAATAGGAAGGATTGGGCTATGAAGCTCGATGATGTCTTATGGGGTTCCAGACGGCATACAAGACTGTGCTTGACATGTCGTCTTATCAAATCATCTATGGGAAGCCATGCCACTTACCCGTAGAGATTTAGCATAAGTCCTTTTGGGCTGTGTGGAGTTTGAACTTATGCATTAAGGAGCAAAAGGAGTTGAGAATGACTCATATCAATCAATTGGATGAGTTCCGAAATTAAGCTTTTAAGAACTCGGTGATCTATAAGGAGAGAATGAAGAAGTGGCATGACTCAAAGAGCACTTTCAAAGAGTTCAAGCAAGGAGACGAGGTATTACTTTTTAACTCTTGTTTGAAGCTTTTTGAAGGAAATTTGAAATCGAAGTGGACAAGATCGTTCATTATCCATAGAGCCTGTGGAGGGGGAGTTTTGAGATCATGGACAAAGATGGAGACATCATAGCAGTGAATGGGCATCCATTAATTCTGTTTTAAGTCGTCGGTGATGTCTAAATCATCTTTGAAGATACCTTGAATTAAGATGGTACCGTTGTGACTCTCCGACATTAAACATGAGTGCCTGTTGGGGTTTTCCCTTCTGTTTTATTGCTTTATTTATTTCGTGTGAGTAAGAAATTTTTATATTCAAGGTGCTTACTAATCGACAATTACATCTCTTTGCAAACTTAGTTTTGACTATAGTTTCTACTAAGTTTGGGGGGTTGTGATGTTCTTACCTCATCGAAGCATTAGGAGTACAATCTTTTCTTTGTAACGCTCACTAGGGGAGTTGATTTTTTGCAGTATAATAAAACTTTAACCAATTTTAATGTGTCAATTTTTTAAAATTTGCCTAGTGTTCAGTGGTGTTTAATTATTTTTGTAGAGTGAGCGGAGTTTTATGCATGATTTATAGAGTCTAAGTTGAGGTTCTCTAGCTATTGTCTTGACTTGATATGATGCTTAATGTTGTTTTTGAGCTTGTGCTCTGCAGGGAATGAAGAAAATCACAAAAACTGAGTGTCGGAAGACCCAAAGTATTGCCGCTCAACCAAGAACTGAGGTCGAGCAGAGGTCGAGCGACACCCTCGACGTTTGGTTCAGAGTGGTCAGGTTATAGAGTAGCAGCTCGACCAAGAGGAGTTGGTCGAGTGAGAGGTCGAGCACAAAAGAGGGCAACAGTTCAGCTTACAGAGTTGGCGCTCGACCACGCCGCTCGAACCGAGCGAGGCAGTATTTTTGCAAATATAAGGTCAGTTCTTACGCACCGCTTGACATTTTCTCGCCACCTTTTCTCGAGAACTGGTCCCTATCTATAAGATTTTCACTCCAAATCCTTAGTACACTCTTGTTTTCCCCAAAACACACACATTGCACATCAAATTTCAAGGATTCAAGTTCAATTAAAGGCTTTTCTTCTCAATTGCGAGTTTTTGGTCTTCGTCACTTATACATATTCATGGCTAGAGATAAAGGTATATTTTCTCAACTCATTGCCCTTGAATTAGATTGTTCTACATTGAGTTTAGTTGGGTAAGTTTATTAAGTATATTTTTCATTAAGATTGAATTTAAATTTAGGTGTTTTTGTTGAAATTTTATATGAATTTGTATGGGTTCAATTCGACGTTGGATTTGTGGATTTTGTGGAATTGATGATGCATATGTCACGGGCTTGAGTTTAATTTGTGAATTTTAGCATGGGCTCGTTGATTGTGAGTGACTATTATGATTAATTTGGATTGTGGAATTGATGCATACTTAGGAATTGTGCCTATTTGTTGATTTTTGGATTCAATTTCAAGTATGTTGGTATTTTCTATTGAACTTAGAACTTATATGAGGTTAATTTCTCTATGATTTCAAGTGTGGAGGTTGTTGTTTAAATATGAATATACATGTGGAATTATGGAGAAGTTGAATTTTGATTAGTTAATATATGATTCGAAGTCTTGAGTAGAATCTATATGATAAATAGTCCTAGGTTTCTTTGCCTATGTTTGGTATTAAAGTATAATTTTATAGGAAAAGAGATTGCTTCTTCGTCTAAGAGGAGAGGATCAGAGATACCGAAAAAGGAGAGACGGCGAAGAGGCTTAAGAAAGATAAGAGGATGTCGTCCGACTTTGACTTGCAAATACCGGAGTGGGAAGATAGAGAGAAGTTATGGGAAGTGATCTCGAGGAAGATAGCTCGGACTCATTATCAGGATGATCAAGCCATGATGGAGATGAACATTATAAATGATATAAGGTGGATGTTCAATCAATTAGGAATCAGTGGGTTTATGGACTTGAAGAGAGAGACTTACTTCCACATTACCGCGGAGATATTATGCATGTTGGAGGTGATTCGTGGAGAGCATTTTCTTCTAACAGCTGCGTGGTTCCAACTTGGAGGAGAATTGAGGTACATGTACTCTAACGAGTTTAACATGTTGTTTGGAAGTCCGAAGGGGATTTCGACACATGAGCATGAGGACTTTGATGCAAACGTATTCTGGAGATCGATCACGGAATTGCAAGGAGCCTATAATCCCCAGACCTGGAGGGCTGCTTTCATACGCAACCCGGTGATGGCATACATGGATAGGATCATTGAGAACACTATATTCACCCGAGCTGAGGTTGGGTGTATCTCGAGAGGAGAGTTATGCATCCTTTGGTGCATGATGAACGGCGTCCACTTCAACCTGGGCGCTTACCTTTTCCAGCATCTGCATTGGTTCACTTCACACACTTGTTAGAAGGTGAATATAGGAGGCCTCATTACACCATTAGCGGAGCACTACAATGTGGATTTTTCAAGATATAGGCATGTCCTTGGTGAGCCGAATTTGATTATGAATTGATTTGTGAGACCCTTGCCAAGCTTATGGTTACACGAGTGTATGAATTGAATTTGCGCTTATATACTAACCCTTTAAGTATATATTTTTTATACTTGAGAGCGAGAGTAAACACTTACCTGTGAGCAAGATAACTTAGCACTCGTAGAGGAATTGTGATTAATTGATGTTTTTGCATGGATGTGATTAATTGATGTTTTTGCATGGATGAAAGGTATGATGAATACATGTTTTGAGTTGATGGAATTGCATGTGTGGATATAAGTTGTGCATGTTATGTGGATCTTGTGAATCACACTCTCTTGCCTTTGTTTTTATTTTGTTGTCTCAGGACGAGCAACATGTAAGTTTGGGGGTTTGATGAGAGTGATAATTCACGTATTTTGAGCTACGATTTATGTGGAATTAAGTATAATTTGGTATATTATCGAGACAAATTATGATGTTTGCGGAAAATCCACGAATCAGATGCTACTGAGGCTATTTGAGTATATTTATACAGGAAAACAGGTCAGAAGTGCTCAAAATTTGAAAACACGAGTTTCGAGACATCGCTTGACCAGAGGAGGAGTCGCTCGACCAAGACAATTTGGCCGAGCGATGGCAGGAATGGTCAGGCGAGGCATTGTACAGAGTTTCAGCTTACAGAGAGGCCGCTCGACCTCCGCTCGACCTGGCCGAGCCCACTCGACCTGAACCATTTTGGTCGAGCGGGGACACATGAATTTATTTTTAGTAATTTCGAACCTCCAGTGCGTGTTTGTGCATATTTTTCACTAAAAAGCCTAGTATAGGTCCATAAAGAGAGTTTACAAGTACAAAAAGTGATGCAGATCACATTGAGAAGAGAGTTAGATTCTGCATCAATCCTACACCACATCCAAACCTTAACTCCATCTTATGGAGCTGTAGAGAGAGATTCGTCCAGCGAATCAAGTGAGAATCAAGTGAAGATTCAAGACGGAGCGAGAAGCGACGGCACCCACACCTAGGCTTTATTTCGCAACTTTATCTTTCTTGGAATTTTCAAAACTATGGGTAAGATCTATCCAAATACCATGAACGTTCTTTGAAGCGTCATGGACTAGAACTGCTACGGTAGTTCTAGGGTTTATGAAGTTTTTACTAGTTAATTAAACTTCCGTATGTATACTCCGTACAACACTATTTGTGGATTTATTTTATATAGGAATATGCATTTTTAATTAATACTCAGAGTTATTTTGTGCATCTTCAACTGTTATATAAAGTCTGAATATATATCTTGGTTGTTGATTGAGCGCGTTCACTGCTGAGCAGGATTCTATGTTATGATTTTAAGTGAGGGGACTCTGAAACTTCATTAGAACTATCTTATATAAATACTTATTAATTGAATTGAATTCGAGTTAGTAAGTATGATAAAGAGGGTAATTTCAGAGTACCTATAAAGGAAGATCATATTGGGCTAGAGTACTTAGTGCACGGGAAATAATTGATACTGATAGTACCTAGAAAAGGGGGTGGCATTATGTTCTTGCTCCGAGGTAATTCACACGCATTACACGCTTGTCCACATGTGTCTATAGAGTAGATTTTCATGGCTTAGTAAAGCGTCCATAGTCTACAAGGTAGAGTCGGACACTGATATATACAAAAGAGAGATTAATTAGTGAAACTGATGGCCAGAAGAGCAACATATTTTCTCACTTGTTCAACTCTCGTTTATTCTCTACTATCTTTATTCTATTAGTTATTTAATTATTATGTTTAGTAGATTAATAATATTTTTCCAAATAAATTGACAAATAATAGTTTTAATTAATTTAGCTAGTAATAAATTGATAACCAATTGTCCTTTGGGTTCGATAATATAACTTAGTTGCTTATCTAAGCTAAAATCGCATCCTTCACACTTGTGGATTAATTTTGTGTTGAGAAAAGGCCCATCAAATTGTCACAAAGAAGATTTGTGAGTGACCATTACAATTCCAAGGAGATAAAATAAAATACAATTAGATGAGAAGATGCATAATCATGAAATTTTTTGATAGTATACACCATATATATATATATATATATATATATCCTTCACACTTGTGGATTAATTGTGTGTTGAGAAAAGGCCCATCAAATTGTCACAAAGAAGATTTGTGAGTGACCATTACAATTCCAAGGAGATAAAATAAAATACAATTAGATGAGAGGATGCATAATCATGAAATTTTTTGATAGTATACACCAATATATATATATATATATATATATACTAAAAGAGAGTTTAATTAAAATTAAACAACTTAATTATTTTTATTATTAATTAAATTTTAATATAGATAAATACATGGAAAAATTACTAATAGGTACAGACTTTGTACCCCTAATTACTACTAGATACATTGATTTAAAATAATTACTATCATATACAAACTATTTAAGTAAAATACCAAATATAACCCTAAACTCATACACTTTTAAACCACAAACTCTAACCCCCACCCACCGCCGCCGTCGGACCGCAAATTGCCGTCGATCGCCAGAAACTGCCGCCGCCGCTGTGAAAAAACTTACCTCGCCGGAGCTCCACCGGCCGGTCGTCGGAGCATTGCCGGACCGCCGGTCGGTCGCCGAAAAAATTGCCGGACCGCCGGAGCTCTGCCGGACCACCACACTTTTTTGATACACACACTTTTTTACTGCACACACTTTGCTGCAACCGAATTTTTTCTGCACACAACATTTATGTGCAGCATATTGTAGGGGTAATATGGGAATATCACTATATATTTTGTAGTTAGTAGTAATATTTTTATATGTTTGTATCTCATTGTAATTAAGGGTTTTTTTTTTACCTAGTTGTAATCCTCCCTAAATACATATATTATTTTAAGATTTGAATATGATATTATCAAATCAAAATTAATTACTATTAATTAAAAATTAATATAGATAAATACATATATTTACTTTAAGATTTAGAAAATTCATTCATTCTCTACCTATAAATAAGACTCTTTATTCATTCATTTTACACATAATTTATTCATCATGAATCATGACGAACAAAAGATTTCTTCAAATTTTAAAAGAAGGTATTCGTTTCTAATTTACTACTACTATTGTTGATTAATTTTTGTTGTTCTTTTATATTTAGTAGTTTATTTTATTTTTTATTTTTTAAATTGTTATAATTAGTGTGTAATTTTATAATATTTAATTTTTTATGCAATAAATTTTTCTTTCATTGTTAGTTTTACAAAATTTTTTGATTATTTATTGTTTTTAATTTGATTTTTTTAGTTTTTCTTTTTTTTCTAATTGTTGTTACGTAATTTTTTAGTTTTTTAACGTAATTAACTTTTTTTACGGTTAATTTTACAATTTTTTAATTGATTTTGTTATATCTTCACTTTTGATTATATATATATATATATATATATATATATATATATATATATATATATATATATATATATATAATTTTTTTATTTTAATTATATTTTAGTTTAATTATTAGTATTTAATTTTGAATTTTTTTTACTTTGTTTTTTTTCATGATTTTATAAATTTATTTAATGAATTTAAAAATAAATAAATAATGAGATTATTACCGATAGGTACGCATATTACTAATAAATACAATGATCTACACGTCTATTACTTTTTCCAGCTTTACCCTTATTTACAATGCTGAATATTTAAACGTTTTCACTTAACACCTGTTTCATTGAACACTAATGTATACTAAATCCAATAAAAACAATGGGTGAGAGATTTAAGGATAATTATAAGAACTCTATTTTCAATTTAATTAATCACGTATTTTCTGAATCTTTTTCAAAGATGCTCACTAATGTACATTTATAGGGTTTTTTAATTTAATTGGTGTACATTCGTAGGTTCTTCAATTTAATTGCGTATTTTCTGTTTCTCTCTAAGGATGCACACTAATGTACTTAACAATAGTTTCAATCATGTATTTTCTGTTTCTTTCTAAAAGATGCACTCAGATGTACATTCGTAGGGTTTTTCAGTTTAATCACGTACTTTTTGTTTTTCTCTCAAGAATGCACACTGATGTACATTAGTAGGGTTCTTCAATTTAATAGCGTATTTTCAGTTTCTTTCTCAATAGAATATACACTAATGTACATTCGTATAAATAACATATTTTTGTATCCATCTTAACAATGCAAACTAATATATGGATAGGTTCCATCTTAACAATGCACACTAATGTACGGATAGGTAATATAATTTTGTATTTATCGGTAATTTTCTGAAGCGAATGTACCGCTTAGTAATTTTTAAATATGTTTTGTACCTATTATTTACTGACTCATAAATAATTGACACTCTCCACCTATATAGTAAGAGTCTTTATTCTTTTGTTCACATAAATAATATATTCATCGATCGTGCCGAACAAAAAACTATCTTCAATTTTTAAAGAATTTTTTTTTATTGATTAATTTTTACTGTTTTTTTATATTTTTTAAATTGCTTTTTGATTATTTTTTATTTTTGATTATTTTTATTTTTTAGAGTTTTTCATGAGAATTTTGTTTTGCAAATTATCTACTCTCCATCTATAAATAAAATTTTTTAATTTTTTTTCTCTCTCTAGAAAATTCTCTCTACCTTCTCTCTAAAATTTTCTAGGGTTCCAACTTTTTTCGTTGTTCATGGAGGCTCCGCCGCCATCCGGCGAGCCCTCCGCTGCTCCTGCCGCTTCTGATCCTTTTGTCCAATTCTCGGAGTTGGATGCTGCTTGTGAACAATATCATTGGCTGATGGATTTGCTTGCCTAAAAAAGCATCGCGGATAATCAACCTGTCCATCCCATCACTGTGGATCAATCTTCTGTGTAGACCAAGTCTTCATCTAGTTTGCTATCTTTTGAGGATCTTATTGAAAAAAAATAAAGCTTTTGCCAGTTCCTCCATAGCCCCAGAAGGAACCTCATCATGTGAATATCAGTTCACGATCGGCTCATGATCACAGCAAGAAGGATAACCCTTCCCCTGTATCTTTAATTCGACACCCCTCGGATCTGAAATCTTTCGCAGAAAAGATTTCAGCGGATGCGGATAATCCTATTCCTCACATTCGTGCGAACATATGCAAAGGGCCTATCACAGGCCCATGGCGAGGCCGCTTGAAAAACAGGTGATACTGTTTCATTGCATATTAACAAATCTTTCTATGATAAAAGAGTAAATCTTTTTGCACAATTTGTAATTGCTAGGGTTCTCACACCACGTGGGAGCAGGCCTTTGAATCATATGGAATCTGATATCATGTTCAAGAAGGCTTGGCAACTTGGTGATATATATTCAATCCCACTTGGTAGGGGATATTTCTCGGTATTCGTACCTGATGATGTTAAATGCATGCAACTGTTGAAGAAGCGAATTTTTGATATTAGAGAGATATAGATTAGAGTGCAAAAATGGACTCCTACTTTCAACTCTTACAAGTTAAAATATCTTTGGTATCTATATGGGTTCGTGTTTATGAACTCCCTCTGGAATTATGGCACGAGGAAGTCTTTAAGCAGATTGCTAAAGCTATTTGAGTTCTTATTCGTATTGATGAGAGGCACTGGATGGGTCAACTAGGCATTTTGCAAGATTACTTATTGATCTTGGTGTGTTAGAAAATCTTTCGCAGGAGTTATACATTGACACCTCGGAAATTAAAATTCGAATAGCATTTAGCTAAAGAATATACTAGAATATTGTACGTTTTGTGATACACTTGGTCACAATCTGGAGATTTGCTTGAAAAAGAAAAAGAGAGCGGAGGATCGTAGGTCAAAATCTAAGAGGACAAAATCCCTAAGAAGGTCTGGGAAAACAAAAAAGAGAGTCAACCACCAGTGGATTAGCGTAATATATTTGAAGACTTGGGAGATCATGATGAAAAGAGCATGGATGCAAAATCAGATTTGGATGATCTTGAACAGAGGGATGTTTCCGAAAGTGAAGAGGAGGAAGATAACCAAGATGATGCTATCTCTGATCAAGAATGGGATAATGAGGAGGATAACAATGTTGATCTAAAGGAAGATGATGACCAGGAAATTCTTAAATCTCCGGCAACAAATATTCAACATGATAAGGCAGTGGTAATCTATCAGGAAGAATGATGAGAGTGAAAATAAGCGTGTTTTAATGTCCAATGTAACACCTATTTATGAGAATTATTGTTATATATTAGCACAATGGCGTCATATTCAATATATGTGAGAAAAAGATGCACTTGAGGTGTTTTGTTGTGTTTTAGGTGGAAAAAGGATCAAAAATGCAAAGTTGGAAAAAAGGTGCAATTTGTACAATGATGCTAAAAAATGCTCCAACTGGTGTAATTTTTCTGTGTTCGTGTGGAGCTGGGAATTGGAAGTGTGATACATGGTTGGAAATTCACAGAAGAGAGGGTCGTTTTGGCATAAAGAACACCCCAATCAGATTCCAAACGAGAGAGTTATGATTAAAATGGTAACGTCGCGCAAGCTGTATCGAGCAGAATGGCTGTTCCACTTTGCATCACTTGTTATACATTCAAATGTTAGATTTTCTACAAGTTCCTTATATAAATATAAAGCCAAGAAAGAGTGGATTGCGTGAGCGCAAGAATTACTTAAATCGGAGGTCGGATGTGGAAGTTATGCGCGAAACAGTGAGGCGGCGCAAGCTTGCTCGACCAAAGGAGATCCGTTCGACCAGCATCGTCTTGGTCGAATGGAAGAGGTCAAGTTGAGAAAAATGACCAAATTTTTACAGAAGGTTTACTCGACCATTGCTCGACCAAGGGGGACTTGTTCGACCAAGAAGGTTTGGTCTAACAAAATGTCGCTGGGTTCTATTTTTGGTAGTTTTGGTTTCTTTTACCAAATTTGGCGTATGTCTCAAGTAAAAGCCCATCCAAGGTCCATGAGGAGCACTTTACAAGTATAAAAAGGGATGTAGAGCACATCATATTAAAGGGAGGAGATTAATCATATTGGATTGGAGAGAGGCCACAACAATAGTACACCCCATAAGGGGTAATTACCCTCCAACGATCATCCACATCCTTTCCTCCATCCATCCATCACTTTGAAGATTCTCTTGTGGAATCAAGAGGAGAACCAAGAGGAGGATTCAAGATGGAGAAGGACGCAACGACTCCCACATCTAGGATTTATTTCATTTCCTAATTTATCTTGTAATTTTCCAGACATCCGAGTAAGATCTATCCAACATCCATAATTGTTCTTCGTAACATCATGGGCTAGAACCTTTTTGGTAGAACTAGGGTTGTGAAGGTTTTTACCAATTAATTAAACTTTTGTATGTAAACTCCGTACAACACTACTTGTGGATTTATTTTATATATGATTGTGCCTTTTTAATTCATACCCGCGGTTGTTTTGTGTATCTTCAATTGGTATATAGAGTCTGAATATATATCTTGGTTATAGATTGAGTGTGTTCACTACTGAACTGGATTCCATGTTATGATTCTAAGTGAGAGGACTCTGAAGCTTCATTAGAACTATCATATATGAATACTTATTAATTTAATTGAATTTAGGTTATTAAGTAGGATAAAGAGGATAATTTTATATTACCTATAAAGGGAGATCATATCGGGTTAGGGTACCAATTGGCTAGGAAAATAATTGATACTGATAGTACCTAGAAAGGGGTGGAATTATATCTCTTGCTCCGAGGTTATTCATACGTGTTACACGCATATTTACTTGTGTCTATAGAGTAGATTTGCATGGTTTAGTGATGCATCTATATTCCACAAGGCAGAGTCGGACATCAATACATGGAAGAGAAATTAATGAGTGAAACTAGATTATCCTAGAGCTATCTATTCTCCTACTTGATCCACTTTCGTATTCTTCGAGTGATATTTTATTTTATTTGTTATTTTAATTAATTTTTCATTAGTTATTAGATTAAAATCCCAATCTTTATTGCTTTTCGTCTTAATTAATTTAGTTAATAATTAAATTGATAATACGCCATCCTTTGGGTTCGATATTCACTTGGTCGCTTGCTTAAGCTGCAACTAATATTCTTAATACTTGGAAATTAATTTTGCGTGCAAAGAAAACGAGCATCAAAGAACCTATTCCTTTGACGGTCCTTCCACCGGTAAGCGAGCGGCAACACTTTGTTATTTGGACAGAAAGCAATGCCACTCTATATAAACGTACAACACCACCTTTAATGAGATCTCGTACCCCTGGGTTAAGCTGATTGAACCGCATAACAAATTTTTGAAGAATACGCATTCTTCTATTGTTCATCAATGGGTTGGTCCAGGAAAGCCGCCGAAGCACGGCCATAAGACAAGTTTTAAATGAAGGTCCTCTTCTGGAACGTTAGAGGTATAGGGAGATAATCTGCCCGTTAAACTCTCAAGGAATTATGCCACAAGCATAAGCCTCATTAGCTAGCTATTGTGGAACCAAAGGTGCTTTTCTTAGCCATCCCTGCATACACATGGAGTAGTCTTAGTCTCCAATTCTCTGCACAAAATCATCGAGAAGGCCTCTGTCCAAATATTTGGGTATTCTACAATGCTCAAGTTATTTCATAAGTTCGGGTAACCCTTTCTACTTCTCAGATCATGATTTTTTATTTTATTTTCAATGCTGCTAACTATCATTTTGGTTTCGTTCATGCACATACTGATCATGTAATTCGTCGATTATTATGGGAGGACATTTCTAACACTATAATGGATAACATGTTAATCACTAATGATTTTAATTCAACCATTGGAGCGCACGAGAGGCTTCACAACTCTCAGCATGACAATCTGAGTTAATACTACAATTCAAGGAATTTTTTAGTGATTTAGGGTTGACGGATCTCAATTTGCATGGTGCTAAATATACATGGGTCAGTAGGTCTTCTACACGGGCCATGAGGGCTTCTAAGATTGAAAGGGTATTTGTTTTGGATGGATTTCTTGATAAATGGGATTCGATAATTGCTACAGCTTTAGAAAGACATGGATCGGACCATACTCTGATTCTAACGACTTGTGGCAACATCACACAAGCTCCAAAACCATTTCGATTTCAGTCTATGTGGCTAGCAGATACATGTTTTTTCTTAATGGCGGAGACTTCTTGGGCTAAATCACTTCATCATGATAATCCAATTATCAAGTTTGTCACTAAACTGAAAAGACTGAAAATGGACATCAAGAGTTGGAACTCTAACAGCTTTAGTAATGTTTTTTATGGTGTGGATGTTGCACTAAACACGCTTCGAGATATTCAAATTCAGATTGGTAAACAGGGCAATTCAGAGGAGCTTTTTTGTCAGGAGATAGATGCACATGTAGAGCTGAACAAGAAACTTCTTGATAAGCATCAGTTTTAGGGGTAAAAAAATAGGTGTACGTGGTTAAAGAATGGGGATAGGAATACAGATTTCTTTCACAAATCACAAAGAGTTGCCAAGTCCAGATCTTCTATCAATTCTTTGCTTATTGATGGTGAAATCTCAAAAAATCCAGGGTAGATTGCTACACACATTGTTGATTATTATACAAATCTATTTGGAGCTCCAGAGGATGAAGCTAACTTCGATGACCAAGGATTTCTTGCTCCTTTCATGACAGCTGAAGAAAACATAGCTTTAACATCTACCCCTACCAATGATGAAATCAAACAAGCGGTGATGGATCAGAAGACAGTGCCCCTGGGCTAGATGGATTCAGAGGATCATTTTATCAGAAGTGCTGGTATTTCATCAAAGAGGACATTTGCAATGCTTTTCAATTCTTTTTCTCTCAAGGGCAACTTCCATCTAGTACTAACTGTAATTTTGTTGTCTTGATTCCTAAAGTGGAAGGGCAAACAAAGTACAGGACTATCGACCAATAAATCTTTGTAATTTATTTTTTAAGATTTCACCAAAATCCTGGCATGTAGAGTTGGTCCGATTTTAAACAAGCACTTGGAGGTTCATCAATTTGGATTTATTCCTGGGCGCAATATTCATTATTGCATTGCAATAGTTTCAGAAAGTTTTAACAGCCTCAATAACTCTACTCCTGGGAGTGTGGGATTTAAAGTGGATATTAAAAAGGCCTTCGACACCTTGCGTTGGGACTTCATACTGCATTTACTGCGGAAAATGGGATTTCATCAAACTTTCATCACATGGATACATGTTATATTTACTTCAGCAAAAGTCTCGATTCTCATTAATGGCAGCCCAGAGGGGTTCTTTGATTGTGGAAGAGGAGTTCATAAGGGGGATCCACTATCACCCCTTTTATTTTGCATAGCGGAAGAAGTATTAGAAAAATGGATAGAAAGCAAGAGTCACGAGGGGGAATTAGTTCAAGCTAAAGCTAACCGAAGTAATTTTAATCCTCCATATCTCTTTTATGCTGATGACATTGTCATATTTTGTAGGACTGATGAGAACTCTATTTTGTGTCTCAAAAGAATCATGCAAGGGTATGCAGCCATGTCTGGTCAAGTTTTTAATCCTTCCAAATCAAAGGTCTATTTTGGTAGAAATGTCACAACAGCCATTAAGAGACGCATACATCATTTGCTGGACATCCAAGCGGGAGGTTTCCCATTCAAATATCTTGGAACTCCGATTTTCATTGGAGCACCTAAAATCGTGCATTTTCAGCAGGCTACAGATATCATTCTTGCAAAATTTTAAAGATGGAAGGGCAACACACTATCAATGGAAGGTAGAATATATTTGGTTAATTTAGTTATCATATCGTCAATTGTTCACGTGATGATGATATATCGATGGCCGAGGCATCAAATAAAGAGAATTAAAACTGCATGTCGCAACTTCATTTGGTCTGGGGACCCAACGAAGCATCATCACTTTATGGTAGGATGGAAGAGAGTATGTTCGCCTACAGCTGAAGGAGGTCTGGGTATCAGATCTATTAGAACGGAGAATGAGGCGTATGTTATGAAGCTTGCATGGGAAATTATGGAAGGTAATGGTGCATTAAGTTTTATTAAAAACAGATGGTTTGCATGAAGTACCCTGAGATCTGGATACATCCCCTCATCTATCCGAGGGGTGTGTATGAGTCACCTATAGCTAACATGATTGGCATTCCTCATGAATACCGAGCAAGATACTTAGGCATGTTATTAGAGATTATTTGTATGAGGGGGATTGGAATTTTATGCCAAGATTTACATAGGCTTATCCGCATATTGTGGACATGATTCTTAACACACATATGTCCTTACACTTTGAAGATAATATAGTGTGGACAAAATCTTTTCAGGGCAATGTTACTTCTAAAGTAGCATATGTCCATTTGAGTCATGTTTTCTTGGAAGTGAACTGTGGAAAGTGGATATGAGCTCCATTTTTTCCATTGAGGCGATCCATCACAATCTAAAAAATCATCCGAGGAGTACATACTATATGGGACGTACTAACTGTTGGATTGTATACTAAAAGTCTAGCTTTTTGTATGAACAATATTATAACAATTAATTTGAAATGAGAATCATATAATCAAATGATTGCATCTTATAATTTATTTATATGTTCGATGCAATAGTCCACTTACTTTATATTGTAGATAATATGTTGTGCGACAACACGCGGAATATCATATTATCGGTTTCCTTATAAAGTATAAACAGATGCTCACAACTGAGATAGACGGGGACTCTCTATCGGGATGGTTGTAGTGTGGTTTGGTATTAGCTTGTCTTGGCTATAGAATCACATTAGTGCACTTGTGTGTATTGAGCAGGACCGCTTGAGATCGTTCGACTTATACTGACTTATAGGAGAACTTGATCTCAGTTATTATGGAAGTTCGTGCTCTTAATCCTTATACAATAACCTCGACACGTAGGGCAGTATGTATTTCTTTGATTCATCAATGGGTGAGATTTACATGTAATTAAATCAACAAACTCGATGAGTTGGGAAGTAGTGCTGTCTCTATGGTGTGCTGTTGATTGTAGAAGGAATCCGTGTCCGTCATAGGTTGATGATGTCCCCTTGAGGAGCTCATAAGGATTATCATGTAAACCCTGCAGGTGGAATTTATTCCGGCATAATAATGAGGTTGAGTGGTACTACTCTTGGATGAGATATTAATTAATTGAGTTGTCAGTAACTTAAATTAATTAATGGACATTGTATATCTTAAACATGGGGAGACTAACGGGCTCATAATAAGAAGGAGCCCAAAACGTAATTTTGGGATTGGTACGGTAGTGCAGTAATAATATTTTAGTGGAATATATTATTATTATTGGACTTAAGTATAAGCTTTGGGCTAAGCTTGGATACTTAAGCCCAATGGAGGCCCAACCCAATTTCTCCTCCTGGTCCCTGCTGTAGCCCATGTATATAAGTCACCTCAGTTTGTTCTAAACCTAACTCTGCGCCTAACATACGAGAGAGAGAGTGAACAGCAGATTGAGTAGGTCTCGTAGATCGTCGCCCACACGACGTCGAGATCGGACTTGGGACATACAGCAGAAGACCGGAAGGTCATTTGCTGCTGCAGTTCGTCATGTTCCAAAATTCATATAAAATCGTACAGTTCTTTGATTTTGATGTATTATATACTGATGGAAAGCCAGCGAAGAGAGGATCGTTTGAGCACAAAGATCACTTAATTCCGACATCAGAAGAGGAACTTATGGCTATTCTCGTGGGACTGCGCAGACTGCCAGCGAGAATTCAACCTCTACATCAACCCTTGGTGAAAGGTAATGCGTTTCATGTTTACTTGCTTCCGCTGCTTGTTAGAAATACATGGAACCCTAACGGGTCACGTTAACCAAACGATCGAGCACCAACAATCGGTATCAGAGCTTCGGTTTCGTGGTGAAGCGTGACACGTTAGGCTAGGGTTTATGTGATTAATTTTTCGGAATTAGGATCACATGTTTAGGGTTTTGGTTTTATTGCGCAAATCATGAATATCCCTATGTGATATATACCCTATATCATATCTATTCGTCCATGGTTGTGTGTGAGAGGATTCGACGAAAACTGTTCGTCAATTTCACATGCAAGGAAGAAAAAGAGGGCAAAAATTGAATCACGTTTTTGAGAGAAAATCCAGCGCAGTGATATTGCAGAGGCAATAACCAGAGTTTCAACGGTCGGATTGAGCTGTAATTTGGTCAACACGTTCAGATCTTGTGGATGTACATTCTGAACGGTGGAGATCGAATTTGGAGCTTTTTTGTGCTAGGATTACGCTGAAAACAGAAGCAGATTTTTGGGCGATTCTGTTTTGCGCAGTCGAGGGAAAAGAGCCGTTCTCACAAACTAACCGTGAGATCGAGCTGTAATTTGGTCAGCACGTTCAGACCTTATGGATGTACATTCTGAACGGTGGAGATCGAATTTGGAGCTTTTTCTTGCTGGGATTATGCTGAAAACAGAAGCAGATATTTGGGCGATTCTGTTTTGCGCAGTCGGGGGAAAAGAGCCGTTTCTATCAAACTATCCGTTGGATCGGGCTGTAATTTGGTCAGAACGTTCATACCTTGTGTATGTAAATTCTGAACCGTGGAGATCGAATTTGGAGCTTGTTCTTGCTGGGATTACGCTGAAAACAGAAGCAGATCTTTGGGCGATTCTGTTTTGCGCAGTCGAGGGAAAAGAGCCGTTTCTTACAATCTAACCGTTGGATCGACCTGTAATTTGGACAGCATGTTCAAAACTCACAGGCGTAGATTCTGGACGGTGAAGATTGGATTTCCAGATTCTTACAGTTGTGAACCCTGAACGACAGTTGGTGTAGTTTGATGTTGCGCGTTGGGCTGAACTTGGTTCCGTGCAAGTAGGCCCTTAGACGAGCGACAGTTCGAACGGATTTGCATCAGGTTCGATTGGTCTGCATCAGGTTCGATCGATGCTGCACCAGGTTCGAGCGGATTTGCATCAGGTTCGATTGGTCTGCATCAAGTTCGATCAATGCTGCACCAGGTTCGAGCGGATTCACATCAGGTTCGATTGGTCTGCATCAGGTTTGATCGACTCTGCACCAGGTTCGAGCGGGTTTGCATCAAGTTCGACTGGTCTGCATCAGGCTCCGCGTGAGTCTTCACAATATGATCGGGCAGGATGCCAGAGTGGTGGAGCAAGCTGCGGGGAGGTCGATCCCCATCGCAGTTGTCCGCATTCGTGATTGGTGGCGAACAATCGAATTCGCTGTTATATAACTGTTATAATTGATTTATTAATTGATTATTGTTATATATGTATGCATGATTCTCTATGATTTATTGCCTTAAATAGAAGCATGCTAGATTGCGTACTATATTTGGTATATTATATGCATGTATGTTGGAGTGTTGATCAAGTCAACTTATTTTTGGCAATTTATTTCCTTATATATAACTGCTATAATTGTTTTATTGGTCAATTATTGTTATATATTTGGAAGTATGAGCATGCTAGGTTGCGTATTTTATTTTTTAATATTATATGCATGTAAAAACTCTCGGTGTTGAATAACTAAGTGGGAGAGGGGATTGGTAAAAATTCCCGCGGCCTCCATTATTGGTTTGTTAGCAATGTGAATAAACTTGCGCGTCGGCATTAGAGCCTTCCTCCCCATCGGATGAGTTTATTCATGGATTGCTGGGACAGACTTCTTTAAATAATTATGTTTGTAATGTGATGCATATGAACTTGCGCGTTGGCATAGACCTTCCTCCCTATCGGATGAGTTCATGTGCGGATCACTGTACAGACTTATAATTGATGACTGTAGGAAGTTATCCGAGCGCGTGTGTACTTCTCCATCTGTAAGACACATAAGCTTGGGCCGCGGACTTGGAGTTAAATAATGGTGTACACTTAGGTGTAAATAATAAGTATCCTCCCCATCGGAGTCACTGCTTTTATTTGCATGGCTAAAGAGGAATCGACTATTAATTATTTTGTCATAAAGTTAGGTTGACAAATGAAATTAATGGGTAAAACCTTCTCTTGTAAATGTTAGGGTTTGTAAACGTCTACACTATCGTGGCTTGCAGACTCACGGTGCTTGAGATGTCGGTGAATTTTAATTTTATATTATTTTGAGGGAATCAATATAAAAGGATAAAATTCGAAGATTTGATCGGTGTATTTATTTATTATTCTCTGTAATTTCAAATGGTTTTATCTCGCTTATTGTTGACTAAAAGAAATTATATTTACTGGTCCAAAATTAGATGATTAGAAAAGAATCTTGGTTTTGAATTTTACTGCTTAAGAAAATACATGTGTGTTCTCACAATGGACGTCTCATGATGCCTATTAAAGTCTCTAGTGAAGAGATGAGAGGTTCATAGAAATATGATGGTCTCATGTAACTCTTCGGATACTTGAGTAAGTTAAAAGGTAGAAGATCATGATTTAATTTGATGAATGAATTGGGAAAGCATGAGTATAAATTGAAGGGAAACCTAGATCAATTTAATTCTTTGTGAATTGCCTAGATGTTTTTGAGTAAGTTCCACCTGAATTACAATAGGATGTATATGGTGGAAAACTTCTGGCAAAACATGTGGCAAAGGAAAGCCATTTTCATCATAATGTGAACAAGTTTTATATCTTATTCACTAGTTGTTTAAAACATGATTAGTGATGGCATTTACTGACACGAAGTGTGTAGATACTGGAATCACTAAATGTTTATTATTAAGTGAGGATAAGATTGTTATGACATGGGTAAAACTACAAGAGTAGTGGCTATTGCAGTGGGAGTTGTTTATTTATCTTACGATATGAATAAACGTTTGATTTTATGAAATTGTCTTTACGTACATTTTCATAGAAAGAAATTGATTTCGGTTTCTATGCATTAATAGATAGATACTCCATTTCATTTAAATGACATGGTCATTAAAATGAATGATAGAGTTGTAATCTGTTATTGTACATTGGTGAACAATTTGTACACTCTTAAATCATGTTTATTCCCTGGATGCGACAAATAGTAATTAATAATGAGTCTTCTAATCTAGTAAGAGAAAGGTACCTTTGGAAATGAATTTCCCACCTTAATGGTGTGACGAATAGAAGGAATAGCACTCTTATGGTAGTGATTAGATAGATGATGAATTATTTGGAATTACTAAATTCATTTTATGGATATGCCCTAGGAACAGTAATTCGTAAGAATGTTTATCTGTTTGTGGGATATCCTAGAAAAATGAAGGATGATTTATTTAGTCCACAAGATCGAAGAGTGATTGTTAACATAAACACTAGATTTTTGGAAAAGGACTATGTAATAAATCAAATACCCATGTATAAGTTGTTCTAAAGGAAGTGAGAGGAAAACACGAAGTATTAGTACCAAGTGTACAAGAGGATATACCACAAGGTAAACTGCGACGCGTGTCACATCTGATATACAATTGCGTGTAGTGTCTTCTTGTAGTGGGAAGGTTGTTCTAACACCTGATAGATATATGTTTTGGGAGAGTCGTGAGGCTTGGTCCCTAGTAAACATGGAGTTAATCCACGGATACGACGAAGCACTACAAGTTAGAAATGCCTAAATCTTAACAAATTGCAATAAATGTTGAAATAGAATCAATAGATTCTAAATAAGATCTGGATGATTGTAGAACCACGGATGGTGTGAAAATCATTGGAAATGGTCATACAAAATAAAAGAGGATCATACGGTAAGGTGAAAACCTTATAAGTAAAGCTTGTTGGGAAAAGGTATACTCAGAAAGAAAGGGTTCGATTATGAGAAAACCTGTTCGCCAGTAGCTATGCTTATGTTGATCCGGACTCTTTTATCTGTTGCTACTCATATGAAATATGAGGGATAGCAAATAGATGTCGAGACAGCTTTCCTGATTGGAAGTCTTAAGGGAAACATCTATGTGAAGCAACCAGAGTGATTCATTGCAAAGAGCTAAGAGCATTGTGATAGTGAGCTTAAAAGTGTCCATTAATGGACTAAAACAAGCTTCAAGATCATGAAACATCCGTTTTGATGAGGTAATCCAGTGACATGGATCTAATCAATGATCGGATGGGTCTTGTGTATTGAAAAGAGTGATGGAAACGTGGTGGTATTACTTGTACTATACATAGATATTATCTTGCTCATTGGAGACAATGAAAGAGTATTATCGGGCGTATGGGGTATGGTTAATAAAGCGGTATAAGATGAAGGACTTAAGAGGAGCAAAAATATCCTTTTGATCACGGTAATACGGATCACAAGAAAGGATGTTATGCTTATCTCAAGCTTCATGAAATGATACAATCCTTACTCGTTTTAGCATGTAACTTTATCTAAGGAAATGTGTCTTGAGACACAAAAGGAAGATAAAGGAGATGAAAGCAGTTCCTTATGCTTCGATAAATGAGGAAGCCTAATCTAAGGAATGCTATACATGAGTATGGATATCTGTTTTGCTAAATGCATGAACAGTGGGTATCAACGTAACCTGGAACAAGAATGATGAAATGTGGTAAGACATATATGAAGTGCCTGAGAAGGACTGGAAATTATATGTAAGCTTACTGGACAGATTCACTGCTTCTTGTGGATTACGTAGATTCAGATTTTTTAGTCAGATTGGACGGCAGTAAATCCACCTCAAGGTTATGTGTTTAATTTTAGGAAGTTGAGTCATAATGTGGAGGAGTGTTAATAGAAATGTATTTCAGACTTCGGACTCCATATGGAAAGATGATAAATTGGAGCCTATGAGGCAACCAATGTATCTTTATGACTCTAGAAACTTCATGATGGACTTTGATGTGATTCTAAGTTTGCCCAAGGTTATCACAATTTATATTGATGATATTGGTGCAGTTGCAAACTTGAAGGAATCACAAGTCCATAAGGCAATTAAACACATGGAGCGCAAGTACCACCTGTTACGAGAAATCGTATGATGAGGGGAAGGTTGTTGTTGCCTAGATTGCATCGGATGATGACCTAGTAAATCCATTTACAAGGACATTCAGGCGAGAGCTTTTAATGGTCGTGTAGTGGGAGTGGGAATCAGATGTATGGCAGAAGACATGACAGCATAGTCTTTTAGTATAAGTGGGAGATTGTTGGATTGTATACTAAAAGTCTAGCTTTTTGTATGAACAATATTATAACAATTAATTTGAAATGAGAATCATATAATCAAATGATTGCATCTTATAATTTATTTATATGTTCGATGCAATAGTCCACTTACTTTATATTGTAGACAATATGTTGTGCGACAACACGCGGAAGATCATATTATCGATTTCCTTATAAAGTATAAACAGATGCTCACAACTGAGATAGAAGGGGACTCTCTATCGGGATGGTTGTAGTGTGATTTGGTATTAGCTTGTCTTGGCTATAGAATCACATTAGTGCACTTGTGTGTATTGAGCAGGACCGCTTGAGATCGTTCGACTTATACTGACTTATAGGAGAACTTGATCTCAGTTATTATGGAAGTTCGTGCTCTTAATCCTTATACAATAACCTCGACACGTAGGGCAGTATGTATTTCTTTGATTCATCAATGGGTGAGATTTACATGTAATTAAATCAACAAACTCGATGAGTTGGGAAGTAGTGATGTCTCTATGGTGTGCTGTTGATTGTAGAAGGAATCCGTGTCCGTCATAGGTTGATGATGTCCCCTTGAGGAGCTCATAAGGATTATCATGTAAACCCTGCAGGTGGAATTTATTCCGGCATGATAATGAGGTTGAGTGGTACTACTCTTGGATGAGATATTAATTAATTGAGTTGTCAGTAACTTAAATTAATTAATGGACATTGTATATCTTAAACATGGGGAGACTAACGGGCTCATAATAAGAAGGAGCCCAAAACGTAATTTTGGGATTGGTACGGTAGTGCAGTAATAATATTTTAGTGGAATATATTATTATTATTGGACTTAAGTATAAGCTTTGGGCTAAGCTTGGATACTTAAGCCCAATGGAGGCCCAACCCAATTTCTCCTCCTAGTCCCTGCTGTAGCCCATGTATATAAGTCACCTCAATTTGTTCTAAACCTAACTCTGCGCCTAACATACGAGAGAGAGAGTGAACAGCAGATTGAGTAGGTCTCGTAGATCGTCGCCCACACGGCGTCGAGATCGGACTTGGGACATACAGCAGAAGACCGGAAGGTCGTTTGCTGCTGCAGTTTGTCATGTTCCAAAATTCATATAAAATCGTACAGTTCTTCGATTTTGATGTATTATATACTGATGGAAAGCCGTCGAAGAGAGGATCGTCTGAGCACAAAGATCACTTAATTCCAACATCAGAAGAGGAACTTATGGCTATTCTCGTGGGACTGCGCAGACTGCCAGCGAGAATTCAACCTCTACATCAACCCTTGGTGAAAGGTAATGCGTTTCATGTTTACTTGCTTCCGCTGCTTGTTAGAAATACATGGAACCCTAACGGGTCACGTTAACCAAACGATCGAGTGCCAACACTAACTACAAGGGGTTTTTGTGGACCATCAAGATGCTACCTTTCCAAGAATGAAGAGGACACAATTGAGCATTTGTTCTTGACCTGCCCAGTGTTTGTAGAAATTCTTAGGCACATTCTGGCAGGGTTTTCTTTTGGACAGCGGATTCATTTAGATTAGTCGTTTGTTGGGTTTCTGATGCAGGTTATGGAAGTCTCGGAAAGTGCACAGATTGCTTCAATTTGGAGGCTAGCTATTGTGACTATGTGTGGATAATATGGCACAGCCGTAACCTATTGATGAATGATGGGTATGATGATTAATTACATGATAAGATAGTGAGGGTATCCCAAATTAAAGCACAGCTGATGGCTCTTATCAAGGAGGGGGGGAACTTCAATCTAGGAAGCATGAGTAATACCATAGCAGATTTCAATACACTTCGGTATTTCAGACTAAAGGGGAGTCCTAGGAAGGCTCCTACGATAACTTATGTCAAGTGGCATCCTCTAGTAGCAGGTTGGGTAAAAGTCAACATTGATGGTCATGCAAATGGTCGGCCTGGTATCATCTCCAGTGGTGGTGTATTTCGAAATAGCAGGGGATTGCCGATGGGATGCTTTGCCTCCGGTTTGGGACACGGATTTGCTTTGGAGGCAGAATTTTTTACGGCATGCATAGCCGTTGAGTTTGTGCATGAGAGAAATTAGAGGTATCTTTGGCTTGAAACTGACTTGACTTATGTGGTATATGCCTTTAAACAACAAAACCTGACAGTTCTTTGGAAGGTGATGGCACGATGGAGGAAAGCGATGGATTTACACAGGGAATTCACATTCCATATTTCACATATTTATAGGGAAGGGAACAATGCAGCTGATACACTTTCACAAGTTGGAGGGCCTTTGACATGGATGGATTCTGCGCCAACTTATTTACATAATGTTTTGTTTCAAGATATGAATAGAAAATATTTCTGATTCAAATAGGTCTCTTACGACCGTGTTGGTCTCTTTACATCTTTTTTGGTTGTACTTTTGATGTACTTTCTTTTTTCTTTATGTGACACGATATCTATTTGCCTATAAATAAAATTTTTTATTCATTTATTATACACATGTAAAGAAAAAAAATTTTCTTCAAGTTAAAAGATATCATTTATTTATTATAATCATTATTATTATTTTAAATTTGAATTCCAAATTTATTTTTAATTAATATATTTTAAATTCATTGGTAATTACCATTGAATTCTATTGGTAAAATAGAGAATAAATCCGTTGGCATTCCGTTGTTAAAAGAAAACTGTCATTTTTGTTGCTAATCCATTGATAATTACCAACGAATTGAATTCCGTTGGTAAATTCCATTGTTAAAAAATATTTTTTTTAGTGAATATTGAATCTATTTTTTTTATTTTTTATTAATTAACTTTATTATAAATATTTTTCTTCAATGATTAAATTAACATATTATAATTTTTTTTGATTAATTTAATTTTGTAACAACAATCGTAATAAAATTTGAAAAATAAATTCATAATTTTTTTTAATTTTTTTTGTAAATCAATTTAATAATGAAGTTTATAAACTTTTACCAATGGAAGTAAATTAATATTTGAGTGAATCTAAATTGAATTTTACTCTTCATGATAAACTTATATTAGATTATAATTGAATAAGTAGTTATAGTAAACTTGAATTATATTTTTTTCTTAAATTGTTGTATAAAGAGTTATATTAGATTTAAATTATATTTTTTTAAAATTATAATTTTATAACCAGTGTAATATACGAGATTCATAGTAATATATATATATATATATATATATATATATATATATAAAATAGATAAACATAACTCAATTCAAAACATTTAGAAGAATATGAAATTGTAAGGAGAAGTAAATAAATAAACCTAATTATACATCAATCCTCAAATAAAAATATAAATAAAAAAATAAGAAGAAAAGAATATTAAAAAAAACAGAAAATGGAACAAACGAACAAAAAAATTAACATATATATAGAATAAAGCAATACAAATGTTTGTGCTTATATATATGTCAATATATATACTAAAAGGGTGTTATAATATTAGCTAATAATTCCATAAACATCCAATCAAAATACGCTCCTAATGAATTAAAATTAGGATTGAATGATTGACTAATATTTAAATTCATTCATACAAATATATATATATATATATATATATATATATATATATATATATATATATATATAATATGTATATATATAAAAGCACATAGGGTCAATTAAAGTTTTCTCGTTAAAAAATTTAGTCAAAATCTTTTATCAATATATCACCAATTTCTCGATTCCCTCTTCTCAATTTCTCCTCCATTCATGTTTTTTTCTTAACTAGTAATTATAAGAATTTCTTTATTCTAATAAATGATATGAATAAAATTGAAATTTTTGGATTTAAAAATATAATAAATAATGATATATATTTATTTTGGATTTTGGATATGGTAGAATTTAAATTTATATCAAATCAATGTATTAGAAAACTTATATATTAGTAATTCATAGTATAAAAAAAAAGGAGAGATAAATGAGAGATAAATTATACAATTAATATTAAATGAGGAGATGTTATAGAATAGTATAAAAAAAGATAAATGAGAGATAAATAGACAATTAATATTAAATGAGAAGATGTTATAGAAGTTGAATATGTTGATGATTATAAGGTCACTTTTTATTTACTATACTATAAATCTATACATTTATATAAAAATTATTTGGTAAATATAGTAGTATAGTAGTAAGGAATGATAATAAATATTATTTACATAAAAATTATTTGTTAAATAATATGAATGATTATCATATTATTAATTAATTTAGGGTTATTTTGGGGTGCACCCCCATATTTACAGTGTAAAAATAGATTAGTGGGTAGTTTTGGTTTAAAAAAAAATAATCATATTATTATATTTAATGGTGTAGATTATATTAAAAATTAATCTAACGGTTAAGATTATCCAGGTGCACCAGGTGTCCAACAGTCGGACTCATTAATTTAATAAATTTTTAAAATTACTTATATCTACCATTTGTATATTATTGAAAATCAACACATTTTGGTTATTTATTTTTTAAAAATAATTCAATTTTCATTTTTTTTTTCTTCTTGACTATTATTTACTCCTATTGAAATTTAATCCTAACTTTTGAGAAATTGCAAAAAAAAAAAAAATTACCACCTTTAAGTATTGTTGCAAAATAAACTCAATTTTTTTTACGAAAATATAGTTTTTTTTTGCAACAATACTTAAAGGCAGTGATTTTTTTTGCAATTTCTCAAAAGTAAGGATTAATCTGCAATAGAAGTAAAGTTCTTTTTTTAAATTAACCCATATTATTATGATATTAATTAATTTAACATATTTTTAAAATCACTTATATCTCTTCCATATTCCGTACCTTCTGTATAATACTGCATATATTTTATTTTTCATTTTACTTTGTAAATCAACACAGTTTGTTTATTTATTTATTCTTTTAAAAATTTAATTTTTTTCTTCTCGAATATTATACTACTATTATTTTGGAATATATTTAAATTAAATAAGTAATTTTTTTGCCTCTTTCAATAATATCTATTTGGGTAGGTCTTGCTGAGACCATCTCATGTAAGACCATTTTATACTTTTTTAAATAGTTATCATTTTCTTTATAAAATGTTATCACTTTTTATTTATATTATAAATTGTTCATGAAATAATATAATCAATTTTTATTAATTTAATATAATTTTTCTGTATAAAAATTATCACTTTCTCAGTGTCTCACGTAAACCTTTATGTGAGACGGCCTCACACAAGTCTTTGCCTATCTATTTTGCCTAATTTTCTATATTCATTTAAAAAATAATAATTTTATATATTTCTTTAAAATAAATCGAATTATCAATTATACAATGTTCACATTACCACGAAATATTCATGAGATAAAAGTTCAAAAATATTTATTACTCCTAAATATATAACATTGTAAATAATGTACTTGTGTAATACAAATTTTACATTATATCAAAATATTTTATTACTCCTAAATATATAACATTGTAAGTTATAAACTTGTGAAATGCAAATTTTACGTTATCAAATTTATCAAAAAAAAATTTTATTCCTATATATATAACATTGTAAATAATATACTTGTGAAATGCAAATTTTACATTATATATACTTGTGGATACTTTGATAATAAAGTATATGAAGTTAGAAACTCCCTCCACATAATTTTATTTTTTATATATTAATAAATTATTAATGCAATGTATAGTATAAATCTATACACTATATAATTCAAACTTCTATATAAGTTGAATAATACAATATTTTTAAATATATCTCTAAATGTATAAAAATAATAGAAAATGAGTAAAAACCATATCATTCTTTTCTCATTTATTTCGATGTTATATATCACAAATTAAATTATTTCTTGCCATATCTTCAATTTTATTTCGATATCATATATTACGAATTGATTTTTTTTTTCTTTTTGTCATATCTCCAAATCTTTTCTTATTTTGTTTGTAAAATTCTCATTTTATTTGTAAAAGCTACTCGATCTTCTAATTCAATTATTGAACATTTCTAATTGTTTATGTAATAAATAAATGGAGGAAAAATTTATTGACAATTTCTAATCATTAAAATATGATGAAGGCTCCCTTAAACTCTCCCAACTTCACTTTCCACATCTGCAGATGGAGACTCTTGACTCTCTGAGTTTACCGACTCTCCGGCCACCTCCCTAATATTTGTTGTCTTTTAATATCTTTTATATATAAATATAAGCAAATGTTAATGTAAGCAAATAAAATTCATGGTCCAATCAAATGGCGACACGTGGATTTTCATGATTAAAATATCAATTTTAATTTATTATATTTTATTTTGGAAATTTAATAACTTAATTCTTAAAATAGATTAATAAATAATTAATAATTAATTTAAACCCAATAAATTAAAAGGGGGTTTAAATTAAGTAAAGCTTGCCTCCCAAGTTAAAATAAAGCCTGGAAGGTTCCAGAATCAGGTCAAATCAAGTAATGACCAATCAAACAGTATTATATGTAGAAAGGCCCAAGCCCGCAGAATTAAGTCAAATTTTGTCATGGACCAATCAGATTGCGAGTTATTTATAGAGCTTCCTCACCCTTCACCTATATAAGGAGCCCTCCTCCATTCATTACACACACATTAAAAGACCTGAAGACACAAACGCTATAAAGAGATCAAGAACACGAGTAGTGCTCCCTTGAGATCTTCAAGCATCTTCAAGTCAAGAACGGCAAGCGATTCGGGATTAAGGTGCGGAGCCCCCCAAATCAAGCATTCTTCATAAACTAAGTTCTTCGATGTTCTTCGCGCCAAGAACGACATACGACCCAGGATTAAGGTGCTAAACCCCCCCAGATCGAGTGTTCTTTGGATCAAGTTACGTTTAATCCAAACAAAGGCTCGATGCCTCTGGATTAATGTTATAAAATCCCAAATCCAAGTTCGAACAAGTTTCAACTGAAGATCCGACTCAACACACACAGTCAACGTGGTCAACACAACCAGTCAAAGTCAAAGTCTAAAGTGGTTCGAGAGAAGAATCAGAGGATAGATAGAGATTGTTTCCTTAATTATCAAGTTTAATCCTTTGGATTATTATTGTAATTCTTTTATATTTATTTTATTATAAATACAAAAGTTGTTGTTATAAATTTTGGCACGCCCAGTGGGACAATGTCTACCTCTCATCTCTTCTCTCTACAAGTTCAAAAGTACAAAATGACTCCTGTCAAGATCACTATAGGAAGGACTGTTGCTTCTAAGCTCTCAGAGTCATTGAATGAATATTTTGCTGTTGTTACGAGGAGCATGTCAGAAAAAGCTCGTTTGGAAGTCTCATCTGGATCCAACCCTTCGGTTGAGGAGGCTTCAAGAAGACAACTACCTATGAAGGAGGATAGTGATGACGATTCCGCATCTTCAGGCTCTTCATCTGACTCAGTTGCAGCTCCAGTAATGATGGCAGGCGCCTCCACTATTGAAGAGCAGTTAGCAAGTATGATGAAATCTATCGAAGGGCTCACAAAACACATAGAAGCTCGAGATTCAAAAATCTCTCAATTGATGGAAAAAAGAGATATCACGGAGACTAGCCGTTCAAATGGAAAAGGAGTCATGGATGATAGTGAAGTGAAAGAGGTCACAAGGCGCCAGACTATTGAAAAAGAGCAAACTCAGGGAACATTGCCACTTTCAGCTGATGGAATGCTCCAAGTCGATCAATTGAAGGATATTATATTTGGAACCATAAAAGAAAGGTTTGAAGAGAATTCCAAGCCCACTGTCACTTACGTCAAACCATTCACGAAAAGAGTAGACAACTTGAAGTTGCCAGCTGACTACCAACCTCCCAAGTTCCAACAATTTGATAGCAAGAGAAACTCGAGGCTGCACATAGCACATTTCATTGAGACTTGCCATGATGCTGGTACTTATGGAGACCATATGGTAAGGATGTTTGGTCTCTCTCTCAAAGAAAATGCCTTTGATTAGTATATCGACTTGCAAGCTGAAGCCATTGATAGTTGGGCACAAATGGAGCATGAGTTCCTTAACCGTTTCTATAGCACAAGAAGAACCGTTAGCATGACTGAGCTAACTAATACTCGTCAATTGAAAGAAGAACATGTGATTAATTACATCAATCGATGGAGGAATTTGAGTTTAAACTGCAAGGATCGATTATCTGAAGAGTCCGCTATTGAAATGTGTATCCAAGGGATGGAATGGAATCTCTTTTATATACCCAAAGGAATTCAACCTAAGACTTTCGAAGAGTTGGTTACTAGGTCCCATGACGTGGAATTAAGCCTGGCTGCTAGTGGAATCAAACATTCACCAATGTTGGATTCCTACAAGTACAAAGATAAATAAGATTTCAAAAAGGGGGCAAGCCCTATGCTAGAAATTCCAACAAAGAATCAATGGCCACAAATACTATGACGGTCAAAATTCAAAAGAATGGAGATGATAAGAAAGATAAAGGTAAGCAAGTTGCCTAAGAATGGGGGCAAAGAAGGTTAACTCTGAAAGAGATGCAAGAAAAGGACTATTCATTTCTGAATTCTGATATTTCTGGCATATTTGATGATCTAATAAAGAATAAGCTCCTTGACCTTCCTGAGATGAAACATCTAGAAGAAGCTGGCTGAACTAATGATCTAAAATACTGCAAGTATCATAGGTTGGTGGGTCATCCTATTCATGATTGTTTTGTCCTCAAGGAAAAGATCATGCAGTTGGCCAAGGAAGGAAAAATCATATTAGAAGATGAGGCAGTCACGAACTTCACTTCTGTAAAGGAAAGTCATGATGAAGGCTTATGTCACGTCGTGAATGAGGAGGACAATAAAAGAGAACAATCTGAAACTAAGGGTAAAGCTTATTCCATGAAGGTGACCTTCACGGATGAAGATATATTGTTTGGTTCGCAATCTCATAATCGACCACTATTTGTGACTGGCTATACTAAAGGGATGCAAGTGAATCACATACTTATTGATGGAGGTTCAGCAGTAAACATTCTGTCATTGAGAATGTTGAAAAGTTAGAAATACCAGTGGATGAACTCAATCATAGCCGATTGATGATTCAAGGGTTCAACCATGAGGGGCAAAGAACTCTCGGCACAATAGTTCTTGATTTGTTAATTGATGAGATGAAATCCACAGTCCTCTTCCATGTTATTGATGCAAAAACTTCGTACAACATGATTTTGGGGCACCCATGGCTATATGAGAATGGTGTGATTCCTTTCACATTACACCAGTGCTTCAAATATAGTGAAGGTGACAATGTGAAAAGGGTATTCGGCGATGATAAGCCGTTTACTGAAGCTGAAGCTTACTTTGCAGATGCTAAATATTTCTTCAAGAGTACAAAGGAAGTAAAGCCTGAAGAAGCCCCAGTGCAAGATAATGGGGGCAATAAACAAATAAAGGATAAGGAAGGTAGTACATCATCTACCATTCTCAAGGAGAACAAAGGCAAAGACCTTGAGACCTTGGAAGAGTTAACGTTGCCTTTAACAAAAATTGATGCTAGTAAGCCTTCTTCTCCACCACTCAAGGGATTCATACGTCCTGTGGAAGGAGCTAAGATAGAACATGGTGAAGTGTTTGAAACCAAAATAGCCAAGTCGTATAGTCCACAAGCTTATAAACTCCTTACGAAGGCTGGTTACGAACCGAAAGAAAAGCTGATAGCGGGTAAGTTACATCAAGAGACCATTAATCAACCAGAACATGGGCTCAATGCTACTCAGAAAATGGTGAAAAGCGATGGTCATACTGTCAAGAATGCTAAGCCAGGTTTGGGATATATCCCTCAAAAGCCAATCCGCATTGCAATTAGATGAGCAAGTACACATTATATCACTGAGGGAGAAGCTTTATTCACTGATGATATTTTTTATGAAAGTGGTAGAGAAATCAACAGAATCTCTGTCTTTGAAAGACTTGGGAGTATTTTCAAAAGGCTTGGACCTTGTGAAAGAAGCAAGTATGAGAGGCTAAATAATATCAATTCTCCTACCTTCAAGAAGCTTTGAAGTCGAATTCCTTCTCGCATGAAGCGGCGAAATATCTTGACTGTCTCATGTTGAAGAGTGTTGAAAGCTAAGATGCAAACAATCATCTTTACTAAATATGATAGTGATGATGATAGAGAAAGTATAGCTTCTACCAACCATATCACTGCTCTTGATGATTCTCACATGGAGGAGGTAGATGTTGAAGATGCCCCTCCACAATTTGAAGAAGGAGTGAAAGCCACTATTGATGAATTGAAAGAAATCAACTTAGGTGATGAAAAGGATCAACATCCTACCTACATAAGTGCTCTGCTAAATGTTGAGGAAGAAGAAAAGTATATTAGCATTTTGCGAGAATTCAGAGACGTCTTTGCATGGTCACATAAAGAAATGCCTGGTTTGGATCCGAAAATCGTAGTACACCACTTGTCCATTAAAAGGGAACTCGACTAGTTAAGCAAATGCAGCGTCAATTTCGACCAGAATTGATTCCTTTGATTGAGGACGAGGTTAATAAGCTTCTTGAAACAGGCAAGATCCGAGAAGTCAAATATCCTACATGGATTTCTAACATTGTGCCAGTGAGAAAGAAGAATGGACAGCTCAAAGTATGTGTTAATTTCCGAGATTTGAACATGGCATGTCTGAAAGATGACTTTCCACTACCAATTTCTGAACTCATGATTGATGCAACAACGGGGCATTAGGTCCTTTCATTTATGAATGGGTCATCTGGCTACAATCAAATTGGTCTAGCTCCTGAGGATCAGGAGAACACAGCCTTTCATACTCCGAAAGGAATATATTGCTACAATGTCATGCCATTTGGCTTGAAGAATGCTGGTACCACTTATCAGCGAGCCATGCAAAAGATATTTGATGACATGCTTCATAAGGTCGTTAAGTGCTATGTTGATGATATTGTGGTGAAATCAAAGGAAAAGAAAGATCATCTCCATGATCTAAGGCGAGTGTTTGAACGATTAAGAGAGCATCAACTTAAAATGAATCCACTCAAGTATGCATTTGGAGTTTCATCTGGAAAATTCCTTGGATTTATTGTCCTCCGTCGAGGAATCGAGATTGAAAAAGTAAAGATTGATGCAATCATGAAGGTGCATGTGCCTCGGAACATTCATGAACTCAAAAGTCTGCAAGAAAAGTTGGCATACTTGAGGAGATTCATATCAAACTTAGCTGGCCGATGCCAACCATTTAGCCATCTCATTAAGAAAAGCGGCATATTCGAATGGGATGAAGCTTGTAATAATGCTTTCAATAGCATTAAAGAATAACTGATGAAAGCACCAGTGTTGGGTGTTCCAATACCGGGACGCCCCTTAATTCTTTATCTAGCTACTCAAGAGCATTCTTTTGGAGCTTTGCTTGCACAAGAAAATGATAATGGCAAAGAAAGAGCTCTATACTACCTGAGTAGAACCATGACTCCGAACGAGTTGAAGTATTCACCCATTGAGAAGATATGCTTATCTCTTATCTTCGTGATTCAAAAGTTGAAGCATTACTTTCAAGCTCATAAAGTCCGTTTGGTTTCGAAAGCCACCCCACTAAAGTTTGTCATGTCAAAGCCAGTACTTTTTGATCGGCTTGCAAGATGGTATCTCCAACTTCAACAGTTTGAGATCATGTACGTGTTGGCAATTGGATCATGTGGTTCAACGTGATCCGTAAAGGAAAACAGGCAAACAAAATCAGCGGAAGCGAAACAACATTTGTTTACCGTACTTCTGGGTTGATGTAGAGGATGAAGATCTGTGATGAACACCTCTGATCTTCTACTGTATGTCCCAAAGTCAACTCTGGTGTTGGGTAGTCAACAATCCCCAGAGTTCTCTCAATCTGCTCTCTGTTTTCTCCCGTATGTCAAATGAGGCACTGACTTAGGGTTAACAGGAGCTGAGATGACTTATATAGTTGGGCTACAGCAGGGACCAGGAGGAGAAATTGGACTGAGCCTCAATTGAATTTAATTAACCAAGCTTAGCCCAAAGCTTTTAATTAAATCCAATAATAATAATATAGTCCACTAAAATATTATTACTGCACTACCCGTCCAATCCCAAAATTATGTTCTGGGCTCCTTCTTATTATAAGCTCGATGGTCTCCCCATGTTTAAGATATACAATGTCCATTAATTAATTAAATTACTGGCAACTCAAATTAATTAATATCTCATCCGAGAGTAGTACCACTCAACCTTATTATCATGCCGGAAATTAATCCACTTGCAAGATTTACATGATAAACCTTATGAGCTCCTCAAGGGGACATCATCAACCTATGTCGGACATGGATTCTTTCTACAATCAACAACACACCATAGAGACAGCACTACTTCCCAACTCACCGAGTATATTGATTTAATACTTATAAATCTCACCCATTGATGAATCAAAGAAATACATACTGCCCTACGTGTCGAGGTTATTGTATAGGGATTAAGAGCACGAACTTCCATAATAACAGAGATCAAATTCTACTATATAGTCAGTATAAGAAGAACTATCTCAGGCGGTCCTGCTCAATACACACAAGTGCACTAATATGATTCTATAGCCAAGACAAGCTAATACCAAACCACACTACAACCATACCGATAGAGAGCCCCCGTCTATCTCAGTTGTGAGCATCTGTTTATACTTTATAAGGAAACCGATAATATGATCTTCTGCGTGTTGTCGCACAACATATTATCTACAGTATAATTAGATGGACTATTGCATCATGCATATAAAATAAATTATAAGATGCAATCATTTGATCAATGATTCTCATTTCAAATATTGTTATGACATTGTTCATACTAAAGCTAGACTTTTAGTATACAATCCAACAATCTCCAACTTATACTAAAAGACTATGCTGTCATGTCTTCTGCCATAAATCTGATTCCTACTCCCACTACACGACCATTAAAAGCTCTCGCCTTAAGATCCTTGTAAATGGTTTACTAGGTCATCATCCGATGCAATCTAGGCGACAACAACCTTCCCCACATCATACGATTTCTCGTAACAGGTGGTACTCGCGCTCCATGTGTTTAATTGCCTTATGGACTTGTGATTTCTTCAAGTTTGCAACTGCACCAATATCATCAGTGTAAATAGTGATAATATTGGGTAAACTTAGAAACACTTTAAAGTCCATCATGAAGTCTCTAGAGTCATATAGATATTTTGGCTGCCTCATAGGCTCCAATTCATCATCTTTCCATGATGGAGTCCGGAGTCTGAAATATATTTCTATATAACACTCCTCCACATTATGACTCTACTTCTTAAAATTAAACACATAACCTTTGAGGTGAATTTACTGCCGTCCAATCTGACTAAAAAATCCGAATCTACGTAATCCGCAAGAAGCAGTGAATCTGTCCAGTAAGTCCACATATAATTTCCAGTCCTTCTCAGGCACTTTATATATGTCTTACCATAGTTCATCATTCTTGTTTCGGGTTACGTTGATACCCACTGTTCATGCATCCAGCAAAACAGATATCCAACATCGTTCATAGCATTCCTTAGATTAAGCTTCCTTATTCGCCGGAGCATAATGAACCGCTTTCATCCTCTTTATCTTCTTCTTGTGTCTCAAAGACACATTCACTTAGATAAATTCACATGCTAAACGAGTATGGACTGTATCATTTATGAAACTTGAGATAAGCATAATGTCCTTTCTGTGATCCGTATTACCGTGATCAAAAGGATATATTTTGCCTTTCTTAAGTCCTTCATCTCTACCGCTTTATTAACCGTACCCATATGCCCAATAATACTCTTTCATTGTCTCCAATGAGCAAGATACTATCTACGTATAGTACAAAAAACACCACCACGTTTCCGTCACTCTTTACAACACACAAGACTCATCCGCTCATTGATTTAAATCTATGCCACTGGATTACCTAATCAAAACAGATGCTTCATGATCTTAAAGCTTGCTTTAGTCCATCGCTGGACAATTTTAAACTTACTATCAAAATGCTATTAGTACTTTGCAATGAATCACTCTGGTTGTTTCACATAGATGTTTTCCTCAAGACTTTCAATCAGAAAAGCTGTCTTTGACATCTATTTGCTGTTCCTCATAGCAGCAATAAATAAAAGAATCCGGATCAACATAAGCATAACTACCAGCGAACATGTTTCCTCATAATCGAACCATTTCTTTCTGAGTACACTTTTTCGCAACAAGCTTTGCTTCCAAGGTTTTCACCTTTCCATATGATCCTCTTTTATTTCCTTTGACCACTTGCAATGGCTTTTACACCATTTTAGTGATCTTCCAAGCTCCAGACTTAATTTAGAATCCATAGATTCTATTTCATCATTCATTGCATCTTGCTAAGATTCCGCATTTTCATCTTGTAGTGCTACGTCGTATCCGTGGGACAATACCATGTTTACTAGGGATCAAGTCTCACGACTCTCCCAAAACATATATTTATGGGTTGTCATACAACCCTCCCACTACGACAAGACACTACATGTAATTGTGTATCAGACGTGACACGCGTTGTAGTTTACCTTGTGGCATATCCTCTTGTACACTTGGTACTTTAACTTTGTATTTTCCTCTCACTTCCTTTAGAACAACTCATACATGGGTTTGTGATTTATTACATAGTCCTTTTCCAAAAAAAATCTGGTGTTTGTGTTAACAATTACCCTTCGATCTTTTGGAATAAATAAATCACCCTCCATTTTTCTAGGATATCCCATATACAGACAAATGTTTCACGAATTACTGTATCTAGGGCATATCCATAAAATGAATTTAATTATTCCAAATAATTCATCATCTATCTAATCATAACCATAAGAGCCTTATTCCTTCTGTGCACCACACCATTCAGCTGGGCCATGCCCGGCGTAGTGATCTTGAGATTTAATCTCAACTTCTGATCAATAGCTCCTAACTATCCTAAGAGGTATTCGCCATCATGATTGAATCGTAATGACTTAATATATTTCCCATGACGCTTCACTGTACCAGCCTTACAATTCTTGAATTAATCAAAGAACTTAGACATGCAGTGCATCATATAAATATATTGGTTTCCAGAATAATCTTCGAATATTCATAACCACCTCTCGCCTGGATAATATTAGGTTCGCTTGAATCAGAATGAACTAATTCCAACATATATATCTTTGGCTCTACACCCCACAGCCTTGAAAAGGCAGTTAATCATTTTTACTTCCAAGCAAGACTCGCAAGTTCGATAGTTTCCACTTCAGATAAACCTTACGGTCTATCGACTATCAACTTTTGAATCCTACCTAAGTAAAATGAACTAATCTTAGATGCCAAATGTATGTTTTAGTTCATCTCCGAAGGTTCCTTTCTCTTACTAATATTAGAAGATGCATTATTAAAAACTATTTATTGCATCTGTGGGATGTGCATGATTCAAGAGTATACTTTTTATCCACCAATGTACTTTAACGGATTATAGCCTCATTCCTCATTACTATGACCATGTAATTTAAATGAAATAAAGTATCCATCCATTAATGCATAGAAACCGAAATTAAATTCTTTCTACGAAACGTACGTAAAGACAATTTCTCATAATCAATCGTTTATTCTTATCATGAGATAAATAAACAACTCCCACTGCAATAGCCACTACCTTTGTAGTTTTATCCATGTTATTAACAATCTTATCCTTACTCAGTGATAAACATTTAGTGATTCCAGTATCTACATACTTCGTGTCAGTAGATGCCATCACTAATCATGTTTAAACCATTAGTAAATAAGATATTAAACTTGTTCACATCATGATTAAAAATGGCTTTCTTTTGCCACATGTTTTGTTAGAAGTTTCCCACCATATATAACCTCTCATATTTCAGGTAGAACTTGCTCAAAACATCCAGGCAAATTGCGAAGAATAAATTGATTTAGGTTTCCCTTTCAATTTCTATTCCAAGCTTTTCCAATTCATTCATCAATTCAACCATGATCTTCTGCCTTTTAATTTACTCAAGTATCCGAAGAGTTACATGAGACCATTATATTTCTATGAACCTCTCATCTCTTCACTAGTGACTTTAATAGGCATCATGAGACGTCCTTTGTGAGAATACACATGTATTTTCTTAAGCAGTAATTTTCAAAACCAAGATTCTTTTCTAATCATCTAATTTGGACAAGTAAATATAATGTCTTTTAGTTAACAATTAGTGAAATAAAACCATTAGAAATTCAGAGAATCACAAATAAATTTACCGATCAAATCTTCGAATTTTATTCTTTTATATTGATTTCCTCAAAACAATATAAAATAAAATTCACCGACATCTCAAACACCGTGAGTCTGCAAGCCATGATAGTATGGACGTTTACAAACCCGAACATTTACAAGAGAAGGTTTTACCCATTAATTTCATTTGTCAACCTAACTTTATGACAAAATAATTAATAGTCGGTTCCTCTTTAGCCATGCAAATAACAGCAGTGACTCCGATGGGGAGGATGCTTATTATTTACACCTAAGTGTACACCATTATTTAATCCCAAGTCCGCGGCCTAAGTTTGTGTGCCTTACAGATGGAGAAGTACACACGCACTTGGATAACTTCCTATGATTATCAATTACAAGTTTGTACAGTGATCCGCAAATAAACTCATCCGATGGGGAGGAAGGTCTAAGCCAACACGCAAGTTCATTTGCATCACATTACAAACAATAATTATTTAATGAAGTCTGTACCAGTGATCCACAAATATACTCATCCGATGGGGAGGAAGGTCTATGCCAACACGCAAGTATACTTGCATCACTTACAAACCAATAATGGAGGCCGCGGGAATTATTTACCAATCCCCTCTCCCACTTAGTTATTTAACACCGAGGGTTTTTAACATGCATATAATATTTAGAAATAAAATATACATAATAGCATGCTTCTATTAACAGCAATTTAAATAAATAAATCACATAGAACATGCCTTTCACATATATAACAATAATTGACAATTAAATCAATTAATCAGTTATATAACATTAATTAATTGCATAAAATGTTGGATCAAATAAATGGGCCCAACTGACCCAAACATCATTAGCATAAAATGAGCAGCCCATTAATAAAATAATTAAGCCCATTTACCCTGCCAATTTCTGCATTAAGGTCTTGCCCAATATTTTAACCTGGCCCAACATCAAACCCACAATTAATTAAAATATAGCAATTAAGGTCTAACAGCCCATAAGCAATATAATTAAAATTGGGCCTAACAGCCCAAAACCAAATTATAGAAATAGGCCAATCTGAGACACCCATACCCTGCCCAAATCGGCCCAGCTATTAAAATATATATGGCCCATCAGACAGCCAGCAAGATCATCAAGGCAGCCCTAAAACTCTCTAGCCGCAACACCACGTTTGAAACCGCGGCTAGCATTCCCAGCGCCGAACTTCAACGAAGGCGACTGCTGCTCATGGCATTCGTTCCTCAGCCCACCGGAAATGCACCGTCAGCCCCAGGGCGTCGCCGGCATCAGCAGACCTAGTACACAGTCTGCCTAGCATCGTCTGCCTACCACGACACCTTCCTAGCCTGACAGACTGGCTGCTACACCACGTCTTTACCCAGCCGCCGCAGAGGGTAATCCCAGCACCTGTCAACGAAACTGTCCCTGCCATAGCTAGTTCTCACTGGCGCAACTAGGCGCTGCTGCTGCCGGTGGTGGCACCCAGACCTTGCACACAATCCTCCCAGCAATGCCCGCCAGCCACCACAGTGCCGGTCGCACGATCCCTCATACCGACAGCTATAAGCAGTCCTATCGCGTCGCTGCCCGAAGACCATGCTTGGTCCGCCTGAGCCGGCAGTAGCATTCCACCGGCGCCATCTCACAACCAAGAAGATCTGCTCGGAAACTGCAAATGGCTCGCCGGAACCAGTTTCAGACGCTTCTGCACGAGCAAAGACTCGCTCCAGAATCCATGGAGGACTCGCTTGAAACGCATCCTGAATCGCACGAAACAACTGGTGACTCGCAAGAAATCGATCCATGTGTCACCACCTGCATCCGCACCTGCAGTATCTTGCCAATCCTTTAACAAACACACATGCCCGGCATCTGCAGTGCGAGGCTCCGCTCAAATATTCAGGCCCGTTAGGAGCTCCAATCAATAACGCCACCCCTCGTCTGGGATCCTTTGGCGTCTGGAATCCGATCAGCGATGATGAAACTTTGACCAAAAACAAGGGCGGATGCGATCGGAACTGAGTCAGACTCGCTCTGAAGGAATCTCAGACTAACCCTGAATTAACAGTTCATGTCTGACGCCTCCCACTGCATCGTCGTCGACTTACATCGTGTTAACAAAAGTCACAGATTGGTCGCCGCTCAAGCCGTCGTAGTTCACGATCGCTACTAGCGGCCCCACACCAGTCTTGCTGTGTTGCAGCCCTCACCGTTCAGTCCCTTTCTTTCCGTGAAAAGAGAGGGTGAAAAAATAGGAGCAGATTGTATGGTGGATTCTTTCTCCATGTGTGATCGTTCTCAGAATGTCAATCAGAAGCAACCACACATACTAGATAGGGTTCAAGGGACAATATAAAACTCTACCTTATCTTATCATACGATTAAAATTAGATAATTCATATAATCACATAATCACAAAACTATACGGTTCACGTTTCACCACGAAACCAACGCTCTGATACCAATTGTTGGCAATTGGATCGTGTGATTCAACGTGATCCGTAAAGGAAAACAGGCAAACAAAATCAGTGGAAGCGAAACAACATTTGTTTACCGTACTTCTGGGTTGATGTAGAGGATGAAGATCTGTGATGAACACCTCTGATCTTCTACTGTATGTCCCAAAGTCCACTCTGGTGTTGGGTGGTCAACAATCCCCAGAGTTCTCTCAATCTGCTCTCTGTTTTCTCCCATATGTCAAATGAGGCACTGACTTAGGGTTAACAGGAGCTGAGATGACTTATATAGTTGGGCTACAACAGGACCAGGAGGAGAAATTGGACTGGGCCTCAATTGAATTTAATTAACCAAGCTTAGCCCAAAGCTTTTAATTAAATCCAATAATAATAATATAGTCCACTAAAATATTATTACTGCACTACCCGTCCAATCCCAAAATTATGTTCTGGGCTCCTTCTTATTATAAGCCCGATGGTCTCCCCATGTTTAAGATATACAATGTCCATTAATTAATTAAGTTACTGACAACTCAAATTAATTAATATCTCATCCGAGAGTAGTACCACTCAACCTTATTATCATGTCGGAAATTAATCCACTTGTAAGATTTACATGATAAACCTTATGAGCTCCTCAAGGGGACATCATCAACCTATGTCGGACATGGATTCTTTCTACAATCAACAGCACACCATAGAGACAGCACTACTTCCCAACTCACCGAGTATATTGATTTAATACTTATAAATCTCACCCATTGATGAATCAAAGAAATACATACTGCCATACGTGTCGAGGTTATTGTATAGGGATTAAGAGCACGAACTTCCATAATAACAGAGATCAAGTTCTACTATATAATCAGTATAAGAAGAACGATCTCAGGCGGTCCTGCTCAATACACACAAGTGCACTAAGGTTATTCTATAGCCAAGACAAGCTAATACCAAACTACACTACTACCATACCGATAGAGAGTCCCCGTCTATCTCAGCTGTGAGCATCTGTTTATACTTTATAAGAAAACCGATAATATGATCTTCTGCGTGTTTTCGCACAACATATTATCTACAGTATAAAGTAGATGGACTATTGCATCATGCATATAAAATAAATTATAAGATGCAATCATTTGATCAATGATTCTCATTTCAAATATTGTTATGACATTGTTCATACTAAAGCTAGACTTTTAGTATACAATCCAACAGTACGTTCCCCAAAAGGTCATAAAAGGACAAGTATTGGCAGATTTTCTAGCTGATCACCCAATGCCTGCTGAATGGGAACTATCTGATGAATTCCCAGATGAAGATGCTTTTGCTGTGGAAGTAGCTTCTCCTTGGAAGATGTATTTCAATGAGCATCTCATAGAGAAGGAGCCGGTGTGGGAATCGTGTTTGTAACATCCAGTGGTGAAGTTTTACCCTTCTCATTTTCCTTATTGAAAAATTGCTCCAACAATGTGGCTGAGTATCAAGCACTCATACTTGGTTTAGAGATGGCTGTTGATATAAAGCAGCTACACCTTAGGGTATATGGTGATTCGCTATTGGTGATAAATCAATTCCTTGGAGTGTACGAAGTAAAAAAGCCTGAGTTACTCCCATACCACAAGTATGCTCAAAAGCTTATGGGTTATCTTTGTGATGTTGACATTAAACATTTGTCTAAAGGAGAGAATAAGCAAGCTGACGCCCTTGCTAAGTTAGCATCAACTATAGCTATGCCAGAAATGCAAATTCAAATACCAGTGTGTAGATGTTGGGTTGTACCACCAATCTTTGAAGATGATGATTATGAAGAAGTTGAAAATCATGTGGTGGAGGTTTACGAAATTGAAAAAGAAGATTGGCACCAACCACTTGTGGATTATTTGAAATATGTAAAGTTGCCAAGCGATCCACGTCAAAGGGTTGATATTAGACCTCGAGCGCCTCGATTCATTTATTTCAAAGGCATATTATATAGAAGATCATTTGATGGAGTTTTCTTAAGATGCTTGGGTAAAGAAGAAGCTATTCAAGTGATGGAGGAGGCTCACTCCGGAATTTGAGGTGCTCATCAGTCCAGACCGAAGCTACATTTTAGAATTAAGAGGATGGGCTACTATTGGCCCACAATGGTGAAGGATTGCATGGATTTTGCACAAAGATATCAAGCTTGCCAGTTCCATGGAAATCTGATTCATCAACCTCCAGAGCCTTTGCATTCGGCAGTCGCTTCATGGCCTTTTGATGCTTGGGGTTTAGATGTGGTAGGGCCGCTTACAAAGTCTTCTGGTGGTCATCTCTACATTCTTGCTGCAACTGATTACTTTTCAAAGTGGGCTGAAGCTATACCTCTAAGGAAAGTGAAGAAAGAAAATGTTGCGGATTTTATTCGGATCAACATCATTTATAGATACGGTGTTCCACGCTACATCATCACTGATAATGGAAAGCAGTTCAGCAACAGTTAGATTGATAAGTTGTGTGAGAAATTTGATTTCAAGCAAAGGAAATCATCAATATACAACGCATCTACCAATGGTCTTGCTGAAGCCTTTAATAGAACTTTATGCAGTTTACTGAAGAGAGTGGTCTCCAAGTCAAAAAGAGATTGGCATAAAAGAATCAATGAAGCTTTATGGGCGTACCGTACCACATATAGAACACCTACTTAGGCTACTCCGTATTCTTTAGTGTATGGTGTTAAAGCTGTAGTACCTCTTGAAAAGCAAATTCCCTCTTTGAGGATGGCCATATAGGAAGGCCTCATCGAAGAAGAAAATGCAAAGTTACGTCTTCAAGAGTTGGAAGCGTTAGATGAAAAGAGGTTGGAAGCTCAACAAAGACTTGAGTGTTATCAATCTCGCCTTTCTAGAACGTTTAACAAGAAAGTAAAGATACGTTCTTTCCAAGTTGGTGACTTGGTGCTTGCTGTGAGAAGACCTATAGTAGTCACTCATCGTGTTGGAAATAAATTTCTATCTAAATGGGATGGCCTTTATGTTGTGAAAGAAGCATATACAAATGGCGTCTACAAATTGATCTCGGAGGATGGCGTGAACATTGGCCCCATCAATGGGAAGTTCTTGAAACGCTACTACGCGTAAAATAAATACAAGTACAATGCTCCATGATGCACGAGCTTAAACTGCATGTTACTCCTGGTGTGCATGAGTATAAACTATGTAAGATGAACTCCTGGTCCGCATGAGTATAAACTATGTACGACGAACTCCTGATCCGCATGAGTATAAACTGTGTACGACATCCACCAAAGGTAATTATATGTGGTTAAACTGTTAATTCACCCCACTCAGATATTTTAAGTGGTTTAAGCATTAAATATCATACTTTGTCTAAATTGGTTAAAGAATAGTCACTCCTGGCCCGCATGAGTATAAACTGTGTACGACACCCCCCATCTAAAACCAAATCATGTCCCTTTGAACTACGTAATGACTTGATCCTCTATATAGAGGTACGTAGGCAGCTTAGCATTTTGTTAAGTTCAGTCATGTTTTGGTTTGTTCACATCAAGTTTGTGAAGTAAGCAATAAGTTGAAGAGTGTATAGCAGTGAATAAGTATCAGACACAGTGATTCAAATTAAAGATCCAATGATGGATAACAAGAAGAAGAAGAGATAAGGGATAAAAAGAACTTTATTGATAATGTCATTAAGTGATCAAAACAAAATAGGGGTATTGAAATGAATTGGTTTCAAAAGAAATTAATGAAAAATATCCGTATAACGCTCCTCAATTCGTCAGCAATGGAATATTCTACGATGGGTATTTTCTTCAGAACACTAATATTCCTTGGGGCAGTTTGAGTTCCAAGCTTTGCGCTTTGCACGGACTGGCAAAGATGTTCAATTGTTTGTGACATGGTTTTCTTCTCCTTCGATAGAATCTCGATCTCCGTCTCAATCTGCTTCAACCTAATTTTGGATTCTTACAGTTGCCTGGCCTCTGTAGCCTCTTGGTCTTTATATTCATGAGCATGCTTCCTTGCATTGGTCAGATGCTTTTCAATGTCTTTCTTGGTTATCCAATCAGCAAGTTTTATCTTCACAGCATCATACGCATCGGCTTTAGAAAGTAAGAAATTGAATGATTATTCTAGAGCAGATCCGTCAATCCCTTGAGCGCTTTTGAAGATGTCCACCATCTTAAGCCCCTCATTCCTCATAGAAGATAATGAGTTGACAGGAGTTATTCTTAGCTTTTCCTGAAAGCGTTTCCACACTGCCAAATTAACTAGTTTCCTAGCATCCATAATCTCTTTATCAAAGATAAATTCTTTAAGTTTCGGAGCTTAGACCGCAGAAATTAGTGGGGGAGATTCATTTATGGTAGGAGAAGTGTGATCCGAAAGATCATCATCAACTAAGTCTTCAGGGGATGCAACAGAAGCTGATCCTTCTTCCTTAAAGTCATCATAATCAGAACCAAATACAACACGCATGTACTACAAAGAAAAAAGAGATGGTAAGGAAATATGTACAAGTATGGATGTATATAAATTATGATCAGAAGGGATAAAACCTTAGCTTTAGTTGCCGGGATAAGCACCGGAGATTTGTCTTTCCTGATCCGCTTTGGTTTGTGGTCTGTTGTACTTCCATTTGAATGAGAGAAATCGCTCTTTCTCTTTCTTATTCCATTAGACCTCCCTACAATCACCCTTAGAAGGGGCGGGACCTCTAGCGGTATAGCTTCCTCATCAACTTTGCCAATATCTGAATTATTGACAATGTCAATTTCTTCTTCCACATCCTAGTTTGGAATAGCCTCAGCTAAGTTCAACACATTATCCAAGAAGTGCCATGAATCTGAGATAGCCACTGTTTATATTTTGATGAGCAGAAGTTTTTAAATTCCGAAGGTGCACATGGAAAAGTTACTGTAGATTGAGAATTACGCAAGGTGCATTGCCTCCAATACTGAAATCCTCTCTCCAAGGTGGTTTCTCGAATGTTTATTTTCATTCTCCCCAGAGTATCTTGATAAAAGCCAAATTGGCGGCTAAATTGATATGGGCTGTAGGGTTCAATAAGAAAGCCTTCATTCTGTCGCAAAGTAAGATAATTGGTACGAATAGCAATGAAGTAGGCCCAATCGCGCCTAGATGCTTTGTCATGGTCAATATACCACATGGGATCTATTGTTGGAAGAGCGTTGCAAGACAAGAAAGCTATGTTTCTGTTTTGAATCTTTTTGCAAACACCAATCAAACCAAAGAATTTTGCTCCATTCTCGCCTAAATAGGTCACCATTGAAGGAAGTTTCAATCCATGAGGGTTCGGGTGAGGAGTTTGAAAATAATGAGCCAGCCAAGTATAAACGAAGTGCATGGGAAATGTTTCACTTCAAAGGGTCTAGGTTCATTAGAGATTCTATTCAGACCTCGGTATATGGTTGTCAAAACTGGGACAGTAAGGCAAACTGATTTTCCCGCAGCCATCAAACTTGCTACCTTGAAAGTACCAGGACGTATCAGGTCTACTTCGTCATTAGGAAGTACAAAAGAGCAAAGCCAGCAAGCTAAGTGAGTAGATAAATATGTTTCCTCTTGTTCTGTGGCGTCAATATGAAGCATTTTAAAAGGGTCCATCTCTATGGAAGTCCATTTCTTGCAGTCATCAATAATGCCCTTGGGATTGTGCGTACTCTTGAGACGTGCTTTTCTCTTACTTTCTACATGTGGAGGGGATGCTTATGCTTCTTAGTTCTACGAGACTAAAAGTTCACCCATCGAGAAAGTGAAATAAAGTCAGTACTGTCAAGACTACAGAGTCTATGATAAGCATGTAGTAGGTGCTGACAACTAGGTGGGATACGTAAGCCAATGACGTCATGCTCATTCAAAAGTTTTAGCTTGTCGGGCACAACTTCTTCATATAAGTGACCAGCTAGCGGCAATCCCACCTAGTTATACAAGTCCCATAGAGAAATTGACATTCCTCCAAAGGAAGTAAGGTATTAGTGGTAGGGCACCACGCCTCGCAAAAAGCTTTGATGATCTCATGATTGCAGTCATATGTGAATAGAGTTGCAAAGATAGGGTCATAAAACATTGTTTTCTCAAGATTAGAGCGATATCTGCCTAAGACAGTCTCGGTCCACTCCTAATACCCCGGGATGTAATGAAATTCCCCGAGAAAATTCACTGAGTCGTCCCATGTTGTATTACCCTTGATAATGTGGCGACCTAGTATGGGTAAAGGGCCAGTTTTTAGCTTCTTCTTGGTATGGTTAGCCGATCTCAAAACTGCAACTCCAGTTTCGTCCAACTCCATGTCTTTGGTCCAAGTTGTTAGATTGAAAACGTTATCCTCTTGAGTTAATTTCTCTATAGGTTCACCCATGAGAGATCTTTCGATTGGAAGACAAGTTACTATGTCTGATAGCGGATGCTGGGTATCAAGGATCAGAATTGATGCTCCTTGGAATCTGTTATATGACTCTTAAACTTAACCATTCTGAAGTTGAGATTGGTTGCGAAAAAAAGAAGAGCAAAAGTAATGTTAGAGAACAAGAGTATGGCTTGAAAATAATTTGAGTTTAAAAATTTTAATAATTAAAAGAACTCAAAATAAATTCATGGGATCAATTAATTATTGAATTCAAAGTTGTAAGTTAAATCCATGATGAAGAGAAGTTTAAAATATCAAAGTGATCAACTAAATTAATTAACGTTTTAATTTATTTAAATTTAAAGCATGAATTAAAGTTAGCTGGAAATTGAAAGCCCAAGATTGTGAATTTTGAATTTGATGTGGGCCCAATTTATATAGAAGCCCAAATCAAGAGTTTGCTTCCCATGGGCTCATGTTATTGTTGGTCAAAAGTTGCTTTCATGTGGGAAGGGCCCAAATTCACAAAGGAAGGTCAAAATTAATTTTTAAAGTCAATATTGATTTTAGCCCCCAAGCATGAATCTGTTTCAAAGAGGGCTTCTCCTTTCTATACTGATTGGAACCCTCGTTGACGCCCGCAATCACTAGCAACCGCCGCCAGAGGTCGTGCCGGGTTCTCACCAGTGAGCGGCGTTGTAGCCGCTAGTTGTCTTCCCTTTGCTGTCCAGTTTTATTGATCGAGACACCACCACCAGCCATCAGTCGTTGAAGCCCACGACGAGCAGACACCGATTCCACAGCGAACAGTCATCGGAATCGGGCGTTAGTTACCACCCGTCGCTGATTCCGCGCTGTTGTCACCGGAAGCGGGTGTCAAGTGCTGCCCGTCATTGATTTTCACTATCAAAGCCTGCCACCCCGTGCGCGTTATTGCTGCCAAAAGTAGATAGCAGCCGCCACAGTGAGCAGTCTCCAGAAAGCAATGCGCCACCAGCACCAATAGTCACCGCTTCCAACCCCAGTTCAACCGCTGATCCCTCGTCGAGGATCGCGTACTGCCGTTAGAAGTAGACCCCGAGCCGTTGCTGGGAGTACACGCCACCATCACTGAGTCGCCACTGCCACACTATACCAAGCCTGTCAGTCGCCGTTTCCAACCCTGATTCAGCTACTGATCTCCTCTTCGAGAGATGCGCGCTGCTATCATAGGAAGTAGACGCGAGCTGTCATTCCTTATTAGCATGCCTGTCAGTCGTCGTTTCCAACCCTGATTTAGCTGTCGATCTCCTCGTCGAGAGATGCACGCTGTTATCACGGGGAACAGACACGAGCCATCATTCCTTGTTGGCGTTCAACGTCGACAACTTTCATACTTTGTCACCACAGGAGTGATAGCCGTTGTGGTCAATGAACAAGTAATGGCATCAAACGTGATTGGATCGATAGGGTTTTGCAAGAGGGATTAAGGCTCGCCGATGATTTCTCAAAAGAGAAAGAGGGGCGAGGATGAGGCTCACTGAAGATTTCTCAGAAGAGAAAGAGGGGCGAGGACAAGCATGTTACTAAGTTCTTGGTCGGAGCAGAAGCAAGAAATATGGAAGACAAATAAACAGTTCAAAAAAAAGAGACCAAATTAAAGAAGAATAAATTGAAAGCTTACACTTGTGAATTGAATCCCTTGGATGGTGTGTTTTGTTGGTGTACTTTGTCTTAGCAACCTCTTGAAGCAAAGCTGAAAGTCATGTTTGTTGGATAGTTTTAATGAAAAAAATTGAGTTTATGGACTACTATTATATAGCAGTTGACTCATGAATAATTATGGAAATTATTTGTAAGGGGTGTAATCTCTACAAAATTTTAAGAGATTCTTTACTATAAATAAATTTGATAAATTTGAGTAAAATCTACCAAGGTGCACAAGAAATAAATTTGTTCTATATTCTCTTATCTTGGTGGGTAAAAAATAAATTTGTTCCATATTTTCTTATCTTGGTAAACAAGAAACACACCTGTGCCATATTTATGGTCTATTGGGATGAAAAAAAATCTATGATTATTCCCCAAGTGCTTTGTAAATTCAAAGCTTCAAAAGAGGGAAAAAATTGCAAGAAAGGGTGAACTTTTACGATTCCTTCACATCAAGACACACTGTCCGTGAACAAATCGCAAGGGGGCATTTGTAAGTAAATAAAATTCATGGTCCAATCAAATGGCGACACATGGATTTTCATGATTAAAATATCAATTTTAATTTATTATATTTTATTTTGGGGATTTAATAAATTAATTCCTAAAATAGATTAATAAATAATTAATAATTAATTTAAACTCAATAAATTAAAAAGGGTTTAAATTAAGTAAAGCTTGCCTCCCAAGTCAAAATAAAGCCTGGAAGGTTCCAGAATCAGGTCAAATCAAGCAATGACCAATCAAACTGTGTTATATATGAAAAGGCCCAAGCCCGCAGAATTAGGTCAAATCTGTCATGGACCAATCAGATTGCAAGTTATTTATGGGGCTTCCTCACCCTTCACCTATATAAGGAGCCCTCCTCCGTTAATTACACACACATTAAAAGGCCTGAAGACACAAACGCTTTGAAGAGATCAAGAACAGGAGTAGTGCTCCCTTGAGATCTTCAAGTATCTTCAAGTCAAGAACGGCAAGCGATTCGGGATTAAGATGCGGAGCCTCCAAATCAAGTGTTCTTCATAAACTAAGTTATTCGGTGTTCTTCGTGCCAAGAACAACATACGACCCAGGATTAAGGTACTAAGCCCCCCAGATCGAGTGTTCTTTGGATCAAGTTATGTTTAATCCAAACAAAGGCTCGACGCCTCTGGATTAACGTTATAAAATCTCAAATTCGAGTTCGGACAAGCTTCATCTGAAGATCCGACTCAACACACACAGTCAACGTGGTCAATACAACCAGTCAAAGTCCAAAGTAGTTCGAGAGAAGAATCAGAGGATAGATAGAGATTGTTTTTCTTAATTATCAAGTTTAATCTTTTGGATTATTATTATAATTCTTTTGTATTTATTTATTATAAATACAAAAATTTGTTGTTACAGTTAATCAGAATATTCAATTAAAAAAGAGATATACAATAATACAATAAAAATAATACTTTCTTCTTTTTTTATTTTTTTTTTTTGTTTTTGGCGGCAACTTCTTATGCAAATTAATTCTATTTTTGTAAATTAATATTAAAAAATAAGATATACTTTCATGTAAAGAGTTGTAGTATTTCATTTTAAAAAGTATATTAGTGTTACATTTCTTGAAAGAGTTTTAATTTACAACAACTAAAATTTATTACCTATTTTTTTATTATATAAAAATATTTTCAATAGTATTATTTATTTTTTATTTTATTATGTAAAATGACCGATCAAAATTTTAACTTCTATAATATAACAATTTAAAATATCAATATGTTTAGATGGAGTGAATATTATATAGAATAAATTAATTTATTTTTTTAAAATTTCAAAGATTTATTTTTTTCTACATGTGTAATGTTTTGAGAACTATTTTGATTTTTTTATTAAATTTTTTGAGAACTATTTTAATTTTTTTATTGAAAAAAATGTGTGTATATATATATACTCCGTATTTTAATTTCAAAGAACTATTTTTACAAAATATATCACCAAGTATTAGTATTTAATTGTGAAAAATATCAAAACATTGTTTGTTGTGTCCCACCACCAAAATTGTTGATCACTTTATTCTTCTTCACTCTTTCATTCATTTCAAAGATTATAGGGATAATATAATTTTTTTTCATTCTTCTTTGAAAATCAACTAAGTTTATTTATTTATGTTCAAGGATAGGTTTTAATTTTTTCTTTTCAATGAATATTGCACAAATTTTGTATTATTTTAAAACTTAGTTGTACTTTCATCAAATATATATATATATATATATATATATATATATATATATATATATATATATATATATATATATATATATATATATATATATATATGATTAATTTTCTCTCTATATTTTACAACAATAGTTTCTTCCTGTAAACATAAAAATATTAAATGTAGAATGAACTACAGCTCCACATTGTCGCCCGACCACCATAGTTAGTTTGCCATCGCCAACAACCATGATATTCACAAACTTTATTGCACACTATAATTATTCACACCGTAAGCGATCTCAAGTTTATTGTGATTTTATAAGGACGACGGAATGGGATGGTTATCTTGCAAATAAATGCAATTTAACTAATGCAAGAAATAAATGATAAAATGAATGAAAGATGAATGGGTTCCAAATAATGCAAGGATGAAATTAGCAACAATCATGGTATAGATAATAAAGAAATCATACAATTAATTCTAATCTCTCATGGACAAGGCATAAGAGCGAGCACTAATTCCACCTAAACTCTCTCTTGAGATGGATAGGATGTAAACCCTCAACAAGGCTCCCAAAAGCACATTGGATCGAGACCAAAATGAACACCTCCCAATAGGTACTAATTACTCTACGAGTTCCCTAATTAGGTACTAAATCATCGGCAATATTCCCTTTTAAGGTACTATGAATTCCCTAATGGTTTTGGTCCCCTCATCTAATCAACCAATCTCTCGATTAAGCTAATCAAATATTCTATCAAAGGGTTCTAAATCTAGAAGAATATCTCTATCTCATTCTAAATTAATGCACATGAATTGTATGATGAAATGATTCAATGAACTATCCTAAACATATAATTGAGACATATAATTGATTTCTCAATCTAATCACATGCCCATGACAATTAATCACACATATCATCATATACATCAAGCAATCAACATTCAATGATACAAATACACAAAGCCCATTCAAGATTAAAATCAAATTGCATAAAAATAAATTATCCAACACCAATCATGGAGCTAATCTCATAAAGGAGATTAGCCTATCATAATCTTAGAGAAATCAACATAGACAATTGAATCTACAAATTCCATAATCAAACTATAAAGAAGTTCACAAAAATTAGAATTAGATTCCCCCTTTGAAGTCCTTCAATGGAGATATCCTTCTTCTTCTTGCAATCTTCACTCTCCCTTGCTTCCTTGATCACTTGGATGGTGGATTTGATGGAGGAGATCAAGTGTGAATGGATGGATGAAGATGATGGTGTAAAATGGAGGAAATTGTGTGTGATCTAGTGTAGGAGTGAAACCCTTCGAAAAATCTGATCAAATATTGAAGTTTTGAGTATTTTATACCCCTTGGGAAGCTTCTAGAAGGATTCTGATTTTTTATAGGTTTTTACACAGCACGAGTCATGTGCTGCAACACGGCCACAGGGTGGTCGTGTTGGGTGAATTGATGTCGCTGCATGGCCAAGACTTATAGGGCCGTGTTACCGAGCACGACTCGTGCGACCGAGCTCGACTCAAGCTTCTACACTCGAGTCATGCTTGGTTGTGCCCTGTTTCTCTTCTTTGTTTCATTTCCCTTCTCTGTCTTTGCTCCGTTTTCACCTGTTTTAGATATGTTTAAGCTTATTCTCACACATTTCCATAAAACACGAAACACAACCAAATAACACATAAATATGGATAAAATAATATGAAAATGGATATAAAAAGGCACTAAAATTTAGGTGAAAATATCACTCATCAACCACCGTATCCACCAACCTATATTGAGATCCTTTTCTTATTTTTATCGTTGTATTTTCAGCGTATCCACAAACCTATATTGAGATCATTTTCTTATTTTTATTGTTGTATTTTCACTTAATAGTTATGTGCTTATCTTCTAAAACCAAGTATTACACATGTTTTTTTATATCTTGAGAAAGCTATATTATTTTGTGGACTCTTAAATATTCTTTTGGCCTGTATTTTACCACAAGTCGCAGGTTTCATAAGAATATATCATTTAGTAAGGAATTAATATTTTTTTTGTGAAATCAAAACCATACACTTATTATTATTTATGGTAAGAAATGCTATATTGTATATACAATGATCTATATACCCAAATCAATTTATATATAATTCAATACTAATTTTTCTATATTTGGATTCTTATTATGGACTTCAAAAGTTATTTTGATTCTTTAGGCCATGTGCTGGTTAGCTATGGCATTTCCAATATTTTTGTAGAATGTAGAAATTCAAATTTTGAATTTCGAAATTTATGTCAGATTATACCCTTCTTTTTTATCTTCTTTCACATCCTTTCCCAAAATCACAAATCCTCTTTCCCTATTTCCTCTTCTGGTGGTTGTAATTCCTCTTGGTGTTGTAAATTCTCCTTTAACTCGGGAATTATTTCTCTCCCTTTTCTTCTTCTGCTTTCTTTTTGCTTTACCTTTTCTGATTTCCTTACATTCCTCATTTCGTCGTAGTCTAGGGTTTCTCCTTCTCTGCTGTCTGCCCCAGTATTAATCTCTCTCTCCTTTCCCCCTTTTCCATTCTTTTCGCTCTTCACATCCACTATGGGTCACGAGGATTCTGTTAGATTTGCATACTAAAAGCCTTGCTTTTATATTGAACAATGTTTTTAACAATATTATTTGAAATGAGAATCATATGATTAAACGTTTTTGCATATTATAAATTGTTTATTTATATGTTTGTGCAAAAGTCCATTTACTTTATACTGTAGATAATATGTTGTGCAACAACACGCGGAAGATCATATTATCAGTTTCCTTATAAATTATAAACAGATGCTTACAACCGAGATAGACGGGGACTATCTATCGGTATGGTTGTAGTGTGGTTTGATATTAGTTTGTCTTGATCATAGAACCACATTAGTACACTGCTTTGTGTATTGAGTAGGACCGCCTGAGATCGTTCGACTTGTACTGTCTATATAGAAGAACTTGATCTCTGTTATTATGGATGTTCGTGCTCTTAATCCCTACGCAATAATCTCGACATGTAAGGCAGTATATATTTCTTTGATTCATCAATGGGTGAGATTTAAATGAATTAAATCAACAAACTCGGTGAATTGGGAAATAGTATTGTCTCTATGGTGTGCTGTTGATTGTAGAAGGAATCCATGTCCTTCATAGGTAGATGATATCCCTTTGAGGAGCTCATAAGGTTTATCATGAAAATCTTGCAAGTGGATTAATTCCGACATGATAAAAAGGTTGAGTGGTACTACTCTCCAATGAGATATTAATTAATTTGAGTTGTCAGTAACTTAATTAATTAATGGGCATTGTATATCTTAAACATGGGGAGACTTTCGGGCTCATAATAAGAAGGAGCCCAAAACATAATATTGGGATTGGATGGGTAGTGCAGTAATAATATTTTAGTGGACTATATTATTATTATTGAATTTAATATAAGCTTTGGGCTAAGCTTGGTTAATTAAATACAATTGAGGCCCAATCCAATTTCTCCTCCTGGTCCCTGTTGTAGCCCAATATAAAAGTCATCTCAACTTCTGGATGCCCTATTATTATTCCTGCGCCGTTTCAACGTGAGAAATCAAGAGAGAGAAACATATTGAGAAATCCTATAGATTGTTGCCCACACAACAGCAGGATTTGACTTGGGTCATACAGTAGAAGATCAAGAGGTGGTTCTCTACTGCAGATCATCCTCTACATCAATCCAGAAGAAAGGCAAACGTTTAGTTTGCTTTCGCTGTAACCATTTACTTGAATTCCTAACGATCACGTTGAACCAAACGATCCAAAAGCCAACAATTGGTATCAGAGCATTGGTTTCGTGGTGACACATGAGACGTTGGGTAGGGTTTGTGCCTTTCGTGTGTTTATCATCGATGAGAAAGCATGTGATTTAGGATTGTATATGTGTGAATTATCCTATGCATTTTTTGTCGATGTTTATTGCGTGTGATTATTGTGATTGAACACGCGATTCACACACACACCACTGCACTATGAGCGACGGATGATGAAAGAGTCGCCATCATGGGCTGGTGGATGAACTACTGACGGCGAGGCTGAACTATTCTCGGCGATTTCGAGGGGCTGCACGGTGTCTAAGGCGACGTCATGTGGCGGCTGGACACGCCACTATCGATGAAAGCACACGGTGGATCTGGGTGCTGTTGGACTGGTGTCATGCAGAAATTAATGACCGGCCATGGAGCGACGAGGCTGGATACTTCGATGGTGGCGTCTGATGAAGCGGCTCGTTAGGAGAAACACGCTGACTTGGCTGGTCGTTGGGCTGCTGGTGATGAAAGTTGGCGACGCACGGCATCAGTGCGAGGCAGTGCACTGCTGGATCATTGTCAACGACGATGGCTGGACACGGCGGTGGTTATGCACGGCTGCACCACTGCTGGCTGATGACTGGAGAAAGTCGATGGTGAGCGATGACAGCATAGATGACAGAACATCATCGGGTGCTACGATTGCAGGGCACAGCGGCGTGCGGCCTAACTTGGGCATCGTCATGAAGTGGCTACTCCACGGCGGTGGCTGTCTCGACTAGTGCACAGCGATGGCATGAAGTCGCTGGGCTCAGCGCAGTGGTTGAGCGGTGAAAAGGCAACAGTTTTGGCGTGCACTGCTTGAAGGAATCGTTGATGGCAACGGCAGGAACTGCATCGCTTGCAGTCAGTGTTTGGCGATGGAGGCGTGAGGACGGGACTCGGTGGTCGGCACTGCAGACTGGTGCTCCCGGGGCGAGTCAACTGCAGGGACAGGCTGCATCCATGGGTATTCCTTGGTGAGTCATAGGAAGCTTACGGTCGGCTCTGAATGGTTTCCGTTGGGTCTGGTTTTGTTTTGGTTATGGGTGTTGATGATAGTTAGTAACGGCAAGACTTGGGCGGCCGAAGAAGTTGGTTGTAGGCGCATTTTGACCGTGTCTTCTGGTGAATCCTTCGTGGGCTCTGGGCCAGTGATGATCGTCGGCGGCAGCGCTGATTAGCGGGCGGCGGATACTGGGGCTGGGAAAGAATGGGCTCGGCTGGGTGGAAAGTGGAGATGGGGCTGCCTTAATGGGCTTGATGCCTTGTTGGGCTTATATTCCTTGTTGGGCATGTATCTTGCAATTGCTGCTAGGGCTGCTGGGCCATATTTTTTTAATTGCGGCATATATAGGCTTGGTGGATTTAATTTCTTAAATTAGTTTTGGGCTGAGTATATGGGCCATGGACAATGGACTTGAATAATTATTTAGTCTACTGCTCATTTTGTGCTAATTTGTTGCTCTTGGGCCCATTTAAATTGATCCACTAATTATGCAATTAATTCATTATATATAACTGCTTTAATTGTTTTATTTTGACGATTAATTATTATATATATGGCATATTCTATGTGTTTTTTTAAAATTATTGATTAAGTAGAAGCATGCTAGGATGTATATTTTATTATTAAATATTAATGCATGTTAAAAACCCTCGGTGTTTAAATAACTAAGTGGGAGAGGGGATTGGTAAATAAATTCCCATGGCCTCCATTATTGGTTTGTAAGTGATGTGAGTAAGCTTGCGCGTTGGCATTAGAGCCTTCCTCCCCATCGGATGAGTTTATTCACGGATCACTGTTACAAGCTTCTTTAAGATGACTATAGGAAATTATCCAAGCGCGTGTGTACTTCTCTATCTATAAGGCACATAAGCTTGCGCAATGGACTTGGGGTCAAATAATGGTGTACACTTAGATGCAAATAATTAGTATCCTCCCATCGGAGTCACTGCTATTATTTGCATGGCTAAAGAAAACCGACTATTAATTATTTTGTCATAAATATAGGTTGACAAATGAGATTATTGGATAAAACCTTCTCTTATAAATGTTCGGGTTTGTATACGTCCACACTATCGTGGCATGCAAATTCGCGGTGCTTGAGATATTGATGAATTTTATTTTATATTATTTTGAGGGATTCAATAAAAATTGATAAATTCGAAGTGTTTGATCTGTTTAATTATTTATGATTCTCAGGATTTTCAAACGGCACTCAACTCACTTTCTGTTATACTTAAAGAGCACAAACTTACTGGCACTAACTATGTTGACTGGAAGCGAAACATGGACATTGTATTAACTGCTGAAGATCATATCTTTGTACTGTCTGAGAAACGTCCTCCGGCACCTACTGATGCCTCTACCGAAGAGCAAAGAAATGCTTATAATAGGTAGGTCAAGGCTGATAGGATGGTTAAATGCTACATTTTGGTGTCTATGTCAAATGTGCTTCAGACTCAGCATCAAGCCATGGTGACCGCCTATATATGATGCATAATCTTAGGGAACTCTTCGGACATCAGAGGGCATGTCGGTCCTTATGAACACTAAAATGGCTGAGGGCACTCCCGTATGGGAGCATATCCTTAGGATAATGGGCCAACTCAATGAGTTGGAAATTCTTGGAGCTGAAATCGATGGGGAAACCCAGGTCGATATCATACTCCAAAGCTTACCTAGGAATTTTGAGCAGTTCCGCCTGAACTATGGTATGAACAAACATATGTACACATTGTCGGAACTTCTGACAGAACTTGTGGCGGTGGAAGAACTATTTTGTAGACTTCCTCAGGTTCATGTTGCTGAAAATGCTGCTCATCCTAGGCCGAAGGGCGGTAGGAAGAAAAAGAAGCAAGGAAATTCAGCACCAGTGAACCAAGTGAAAGCAAAGACTGGTGCGGTCAAGAAGCCTAAAGGCAAGTGCTTCAAATGCAAGCAGCCGGGACACTACAATGCCCTCTTCTGAAGGGGAACAGGAATGGTAAGTCTTATATACTAGTTGTTGAATCGTGTTTAGTGGCTGTATCTGCTGACACTTGGTGTGTAGATACGGGAGCCACTGACCATGTCTGCAATTCTTTGCAGGGGTTCCACCAAACCCGACAGCTCAGTGATGGAAAGATTACCATACTCATGGGGAATGCTACAAGAGTAGCAGCTGTTGCAGTGGGAGACGTTTATTTATTTTTCAATAAGAATAAAACTCTTGTTTTGAGGAATTGTCTTTATGTACCGCATTTTAGAAAGAATTTAATTTCAGTTTCTAAATTGTTTATGGATGGATATTCTATTTCTTTTAATGACAAGGTTATTATAAGAAAAGATAGAATTATTATCTGTGATGATACATTGATAGATAATTTGTATACTTTTAATCCAATTTCTCCCACAATGCAACAAATTGAAACGAATGATACATCTACTAATAAGAGAAAGGAACCTTCTAAAATGAACCAAACATATCTTTGGCATCTAAGACTGGGTCACATTAACTTAAGTAGGATTCAAAGGTTGATAGCTGATGGAACTCTGAGTTCATTAGTAGTGGAAAATTATCCAACTTGCGAATCTTGCTTGGAAGGAAAAATGACTAAAAGGCCTTTTAAGGCAAAGGGATATAGAGCTAAAGATTTGTTGGAATTGGTTCATTCCGATTTATGTGGTCCTATGTCTGTCCAGGCAAGAGGGGGTTTTGAATATTTCATCACTTTTATTGACTATTATTCAAGATACAGATATATTTATTTGATGCGCTGCAAGTCTGAATGCTTTGATAAATTCAAAGAATACAAGGCTGATGTGGAAAAGCAACTTGGTAAATATATCAAAACACTACGATCTGATCGTGGTGGTGAATACCTCTTGGGAGAGTTTAAGAATTATTTATCGGAAAATGGGATTGAAACCCAATTGTCTGCACCGGGCACACCCCAATAGAATGGTGTAGCGTAAAGAAGGAATAGGACTCTTATGGAAATGGTAAGATCAATAATGAGTTATTCGGAATTACCAAATTCATTTTGGGGACAAGCCTTAGAAACAACGGCTTATATTCTAAACTTAGTACCTTCTAAATCGGTAGCCTCCACACCCATAGAACTATGGTTTGGGCGCAAGCCTAGTCTGAAACATGTTCGAATTTGGGGTGCTCCGGCACACGTGTTAAAGGCAGATGCTGATAAGTTAGAATCACGTACTGATGTTTGTCTGTTTATAGGGTATCCTAAAGGAATGAAGGGTGGTTTATTTTATAGTCCCAAGGACCAATAGGTGATCGTGAGTACGAACGCCAGATTTTTGGAAGAGGATTATATAATGGATCACAAACCCATGAGTAAAATTGTTCTAGAGGAAGTTAGAGGGGAAACACCAAATATAATACCAACTGTACAAGAAGATATACCACAGGACACTACACCGCGTGTTACACCTGATACACAATTGCCTGTAGAACCTCGTCATAGTGGGAGGGTTGTCAGACAACCGGATAGATTAATGGGATTGGGAGAGTCATCCGACTTGGTCCCAGGTGAACATGAAATTGACCCATGAAATTACAACGAGGCATTGCAAGATAAAAATGCTCCATTATGGCAAAACGCAATAAAATCTGAGATAGAATCCATGTATTCTAATCAAGTCTGGGAGCTTGTAGAACCACCCAATAGTGTAAAAGCTATTGGATGCAAGTGGATCTATAAGAGAAAAATAGGATATGACGGTAAGGTGGAAACCTTTAAAGCAAGGCTTGTGGCTAAAGGATATACTCAGAAAGAAGGAATCGATTATGAGGAAACCTTCTCGCCTGTGTCCATGCTTAAGTCAATCCGGATTCTTTTGCCTATTGCTACTCATATGGATTATGAGGTATGGCAAATGGATGTCAAGACAGCTTTCCTTCATGGAAGTCTTGAGGAAAACATCTATATGAAGCAACCAGAAGGATTCATTGCAAAGGGCGAAGAGCATCTTGTGTGCAAGCTTAAAAGGTCCATTTATGGATTGAAATAAGCTTCAAGATCATGGAACATCCGATTTGATGAAGTAATCTAGTCATATGGATTTATTCAATGTCCGGATGAATCATGTGTGTACAAGAAGTGTGACGAAAACATAGTGGTATTTCTTGTACTATACGTGGATGATATTCTACTATTTGGAAACAATGTAAAAGTATTGTCGGGCGTAAGGGTATGGCTGTCCAAGCAGTTTGAGATGAAGGACTTAGGAGAAGCTGGACACATTCTTGGGATCAAATTAATGAGGGATCGTAAGAAAAGAATGTTATGTTTATCCCAAGCTTCGTATATTGATACAATCCTGACTCGTTTTAGCATGCAAGATTCCAAGAAAGGTTTTCTACCTTTCAGACATGGAATACCTCTATCTAAGGAGATGTGTCCTAAAACACAACAAGAAATAGAGGCTATGAATCTGGTCCCTTATGCTTCGGCAGTGGGAAGCCTTATGTATGCTATACTATGTACGAGACCGGATATCTGTTATGCCGTGGGCATGGTCAGTAGGTATCAAAGTAATCTAGCGGTAAAGCATATTTTGAAGTACCTACGAAGGACTAGGGATTATGTGCAGGTTTACAGGATAAATACTTTGTTACCTTTGGGTTATACTGATTCGGATTTCCAGTCAGATAGGGATGCTAGTAAATCCACCTCGGGTTATGTGTATACTCTTGGAGGAGGAGCCATAATATGGAGGAGTGTAAGGCAGAAATGCGTTGCTAACTCCACCATGGAAGCTGAATATGTAGCAGCGTCTGAGGCAGCTAAAGAAGCAGTATGGCTCAGGAACTTCTTAATGGACTTGGATGTGATTCCTGGTTTGCCCAAAGTGATCACAATTTATTGTGATAACAGTGGTGCAGTAGTAAACTCGAAGGAACCACGAGCTCATAAGGAGAGTAAACACATTGAGCGCAAGTACCACCTGATACGAGACATCGTTAAAAGAGGGGAAGTCGTTGTCGCTAAGATTGCATCTGAGGATAACCTTGCTGATCCTTTTACTAAGAGCTTCCAGTGAAAGCGTTCGATGGGCATGTAGAAGGAATGGGGATTAGATGCGTGTCAGCAGATAAGGCAGCGTAGTCTTTTAGTATATGTGGGAGATTGTTAGATTTGTATACTAAATGCCTTGCTTTTGTATTGAACAATATTTTTAACAATATTATTTGAAATGAGAATCATATGATCAAACGTTTTTGCATATTATAAATTATTTATTTATATGTTTGTGCAAAAGTCCATTTACTTTATACTGTAGATAATATGTTGTGCGACAACACGCGAAAGATCATATTATCGGTTTCTTTATAAAGTATAAACAGATGCTCACAACCAAGATAGACGGGGACTATCTATCGGTATGGTTGTAGTGTGGTTTGGTATTAGTTTGTCTTGACCATAGAACCACATTAGTACACTGCTTTGTGTATTGAGAAGGACCGCCTGAGATCGTTCGACTTGTACTGTCTATATAGAAGAACTTTATCTCTGTTATTATGGATGTTCATGCTCTTAATCCCTATACAATAACCTCGATACGTAAGGCAGTATATATTTCTTTGATTCATCAATGGGTGAGATTTAAATAAATTAAATCAACAAACTCGGTGAGTTGGGAAATAGTATTATCTCTATGGTGTGCTGTTGATTGTAGAAGGAATCCATGTCCATCATAGGTTGATGAAGTACCCTTGAGGAGCTCATAAGGTTTATCATGTAAATCTTGCAAGTGGATTAATTTCGGCATGATAAAAAGGTTGAGTGGTACTACTCTCGGATGAGATATTAATTAATTTGAGTTGTCAGTAACTTAATTAATTAATAGGCATTGTATATCTTAAACATGGGGAGACTTACGGGCTCATAATAAGAAGGAGCCCAAAACATAATATTGGGATTGGATGGGTAGTGCAGTAATAATATTTTAGTGGACTATATTATTATTATTGAATTTAATTATAAGCTTTGGGCTAAGCTTGGTTAATTAAATCCAATTGAGGCCCAATCCAATTTCTCCTCCTGGTCCCTGTTGTTGCTCAATATAAAAGTTATCTCAACTTCTGGATCCCCTATTATTATTCCTGTGCCGTTTCAACGTGAGAAATCAAGGGAGAGAAGCAGATTGAGAAATCCTAAAGATTGTTGCCCACACAACAGCAGGATTTGACTTGGGTCATACAGCAGAAGATCAAGAGGTGGTTCTCTACTGCAGATCATCCTCTACATCAACCCAGAAGAAAGGTAAACGTTTAGTTTGCTTCCGCTGTAACTGTTTACTTAAATTCTTAACGATCACATTGAACCAAACGATCCAAAAGCCAACAGATTCTACTTCTCAAAGGAAATCCACTCCTCTTGTTACTAATTCTTCGATCGAGAGCCATGAGTTCTCCTCCTTGAATCACGAGGGAAGTTCGGATCCTCTTCTCCCTCCTACATTTGCTCTTGATTAAGAAGTTGCACTATTTGTGTCGAATTTCATTTTAGAGCATGAGAAGAGTGCAGTTGATTTTGATCCCACGTTATTAGCCCATCTTGGGGAACACCGTGTGTGGGACGTAGGTGTTCCATTCTCCGCTAAATATTTCGTGACTACTGTGACCAACCAATGGCTGTGGAATAACCCCTCTGTCGCCATCTCTAAATATCAATGTGAGGGAGGATATTGAGTTCCTTATTCCTTCTGATAAAGGTCGTATGTGTTACACTCCCTCTAATTGTTGGATTGTATACCAAAAGTCTAGCTTTTTGTATGAACAATGTTTAAAAATTTAATTATTTGAAATGAGAATCATGTGATCAAACGTTTTGCATAATTATTTATGAATTGCTGCAAAAGTCCATTTACTTTATATTGTAGATAATGTGGTGTATGGTGTCACACGGATGATCATGTTATCGGCACCTCATAAAGTATAAACAGATGTTCACAACCGAGATAGACTGGGACTATCTATTGGTATGGTTGTAATGCTTGATTTGGCTATAGTCTATCTTGACTATAAAATTAAACTAGTGCACTTTGTGTATTGAATAGGACTGCGTAGAGATCGTTCGATTTATACTGACTATATAATAGAACTTGATATCTGTTATTATGGATGTTCGTACTATTAATCCCTATACAATAACCTCGACACATAAGCCAGTATTTATTTCTTTGATTTATCAATGGGTGAGATTTAAAAGTTAAATCAATATGCTTAGTGAGTTGGAAGATGGTGATGTCTCTACTGTGTGCTGTTGATTGTAGAAGGAATCTGTGTCCTAATGGAATTGGTTGATGATGTCCCCTTGAGGAGCTCATAATGATTATCATGTAAACCCTGCAGGTGGATTTATTCCGGCATGAAAATAAGGTTGAGTGGTACTGCTCTAGGTACATATATTAATTAATTAAATTGTCAGTAATTTAATTAATTAATGGACATTGAATCTGAAACATGGGGAGATTAACGGGCTCATAATTAAGAAGCAGCCCATAACGTAATTTGGGATTAGGGTGGCAGTGCAATAATATTTCTTTAGTGGACTGATTTATTATTATTGGACTTAAGTATAAGTTTTGGGCTAAACTTGGATGCTTAAGCCCAATGGGAGGCCCAAACCCTAAATTCTCCTCCTGGTCCCTGTTATAGCCTATATATAGCCAATCTCAGTAGTCCAATACATTTATTATTCATGCCAAAAATGTGAGCAAGAGTAGAACTGCAGATTGAGTTTGTCTTGGTGATCGTTGCCCACACAACGTCATGACGTGGCTTAGGAATACAACAAAAGATCGGAAGGTCATTTGTTCTTGCTGTTCAACCTCTACATCAAACTTGGTGAAAGGTAATTTAATTCTTCTCTTATGCTTCCACTGCAGTAGAATTTTATGGAACCGTAATGGTTCATGCTAACCTAAAGATCCAAATGCCATCAATATCCCCATTCTTTCAACATGCCTCTCAAAAGCTTTCGTCGGAAGGCCCTTAGTGAAAGGATTAGCTAGGTTATCCTCCGATGCAATCTTAGCGACAACGACCTTCCCTCTATTCATGATATCTCATATCAGGTGATACTGCGCTTAATATGTTTACTCGCCTTATGAGCTTGTGGTTCCTTCGAGTTTGCTACTGCACCACTGTTATCACAATAAATTGTGATTGATTTGGGCAAACCAGGAATCACATCTAAGTCCATTAAAGAGTTTCTGAGCCATACAGCTTCCTCAGCTGCTCAGAGGCTGCTACATATTCAACTTCCATGATGGAGTCAGAAATGCATTTCTGCTTAACACTCCTCCAAACTATGGCTCCTCCTCCAAAAGTAAACATATAACCCGAGGTGGATTTACTGCTGTCCTTGTCTGATTGGAAATCTGAATTCGTGTAACCTCAGGTAGCAAAGAATCTACCCGGTAAACTAATATCTAATTCCTAGTCCTTCGCAGGTACTTCAAAGTATATTTTATTGCAGTCCAATGCCCCTCTCCGGGATTACTTTGATACCTACTGACCATGATCACAGCAAAATAGATATCTAGGCTCGTGCATAGCATTCCATACATGAGGCTTCCTACCACCAAAGCATAATGAACCATCTTCATGTCATCTATCTCTTTTTGTGTCTTTGGACACATTTCCTTCGATAGAGGTATTCCATGCCTAAAAGGTAGAAAACCTTTCTTGGAGTTTTGCATGCTAAAACTAGCAAGGATAGTATCAATATATGAAGCTTGGGATAAGCTCAACATTCTTTTCTTGCGATCTCTTATCACTTTGATCCCTAGAATGTGCCCGGCTTCTCCTAAGTCCTTCATTTCAAACTGCTTACATAACCATACCCCACTTACATTGTTTCCAATTAGCAGGATATCATCCACGTAAAGTACAAGAAATACCACCATGTTTCCGTCATACTTTTTGTACATACAAGATTCATCTGGACATTGAATAAATCCATATGATTGGATTACCTCATCAAAACGGATGTTCCAAGATCTTGAAGCTTGTTTAAGTCCATAAATGGACCTGTTAAGCTTGCACAAAAGATGCTCTTTGCCCTTTTTAATAAATCCTTCTGGTTGCTTCATATGGATGATTTTCTCAAGACTTCCATTAAGGAAAGCTGTCTTGACATCAATTTTCCATACCTTATAATCCATATGAGCAGCAATAGATAAAAGAATCTGGATCGACTTAAGCATGGCTACAGGCGAAAAGATTTCCTCATAATCGATTCTCTCTTTCTGAGTATACCCTTTCGCAACAAGCCTTGCTTTAAAGGTTTCCACCTTACCATCCGATCCTCTTTTTCTTTCGTAGACCCACTTACATCAAATGGATTTTACACCATTTAGTGGTTCTACAAGCTCCTAGACTTTGTTAGAATACATGGATTCTATCTCCAAATTTATTGATTTTTGCCAAGAATCTGCATCTTTATCTTGCAGTGCTTCGTCGTAACTCCATGGGTCGACTTCATGTTCACCAGAAATAAAGTCTGACGACTCTCCCAAAAATATGAATCTATCCGATTATCTCACAACCCTCCCACTGCGACGAGGCACCACAGACAATTGTGTATCAGATGTAACACGCGGTGTAGTATTTTGTGGTATATTCTCTTATTTTGCGGTGTAACATTTGGATCTTTAGGTTAGCGTGAATCGTTAGGGTTCCATACATTTCTACTGAAGCGGAAGCATAAGAGCATAATTGAATTACCTTTCACCGGGTTCGATGTAGAGGTCGAACAGCAAGAACAAACGACCTTCCGATCTTCTGTTGTATTCCTAAGCCACATCTTGATGTTGTGTGGGCAACGATCACCAAGACGAACTCAATCTGCAGTTCTACTCTTCCTCACGTTTTTGGCTGAATAATGAATGTACCGGACTACTGAGATTGGCTATATATAGGCTATGATTGGTCATATATAGTCGGGATGACCAATTAAAGAATTTATCGAACCACAGGGAGGAAGATACTAGAGTTTAAGCGATCTCAAGTTTATCGTGATTTTATAAGGACGACGGAATGGGATGGATATTTTGAAAATAAATGCAATTTAACTAATGCAAGAAATAAATGATAAAATGAATGAAAGATGAATGGGTTCCAAATGATGCAAGGATGAGATTAGCAACAATCATGGTATAGATAATAAAGAAATCATACAATTAATTCTAATCTCTCATGGACAAGGTATAGTAGCGATCACTAATTCCACCTAAACTCTCTCTCGAGATGGATAGGATGTAAACCCTCAACAAGGCTCCCAAAAGCATATAGGATCCAGACCAAACTGAAAACATCCCAATAGGTACTAATTACTCTACGAGTTTTCTAATTTGGTACTAAATCATGGGCAATATTCCATTTTAAGGTACTATGAATTCACTAATGGTTTTGGTCCCCTCATCTAATCAACCAATCTCTCGATCAAGCTAATCAAATGTTCTATCAAAGGGTTCTAAATCTCGAAGGATATCTCTATCTCATTCTAAATTAATGCACATGAAGTGTATGATGAAATGATTCAATGAACTATCCTAAATATATAATTGATTTCTCAATCTAATCACATGCCCATGATAATTAATCACACATATCATCATATACATTAAGCAATCAACATTCAATGATAGAAATACACAAAGCCCATTCAAGATTAAAATCAAATTGCATTTATCCAACACCAATCATGGAGCTAATCTCACAAAGGAGATTAGCCTATCATAGTCTTAGAGAAATCAACATAGGCAATTGAATCTACAAATTTCATGATCAAACTATAAAGAAGTTCACAAAAATTGGAATTAGATTCCCCCTTTGAAGTCCTTCAATGGAGATCTCCTTCTTCTTCTTGCAATCTTCACTCTCCCTTGCTTCTTTGACCACTTGGATGGTGGATTTGATGGAGGGAATCAAGTGTGGATGGATGGATGAAGAATGAATGAAGATGATGGTATAAAATGTAGGAAATGGTGTGTGATCTAGGTGTAGGAGTGAAAACCTTCAAAAATTCTGATCAAATATTGAAGTATTGGGTAATTATACCCCTTGGGAAGCTTCTAGAAGGATTCTGATTTTTTACAGGTTTTTACACAGCACGAGTTGTGTGCTGCAACACGGCCATAGGGTGGCAGTGTTGGGTGAATTGATGTCACTGCATGGCCAAGACTTACTGCACCGTGTTATGCAACACAGCTCGTGTGCTGCAACACGGCTCGTGTGCTGTAACACAAGCACAAGGTGGTCGTATTGGATGAATTGATGATGGCACACAGCCACATCTTATAGGGCCGTGTTCCGTACATGGCCCGTGTTGGTGCATGCCCTTGTTTCCTTCACTGTTTTAGCTCGTTCTCCCTCGTTTCAACTCCGAATTGAGATCCGTTTTTTCTACATCTTCCTTATCAATAATAGATTTAAGCTCATTCACACACATTTCAATAAAAATACAAAACACACCCAAATAACACATGAATACTGATAAAAATACACGAAAACACACTTAAAAACACACTAAAATTTAGGTGAAAATATCACTCATCAGGCTACAACATGGATCAGGAGGAGAAATTAGGGTTTGGGCCACCCATTGGGCTTAAGCATACTAGTTTAGCCCAAAACCTATACTTAAATCCAATAATAATAAATCAGTCCACTAAAGAAATATTATTGCATTGCCATCCTAATCCCAAATTATGTTATGGGTTCCTTCTTATTATAAGCCCATTAATCTCCCTGTGTTTAAGATTCAATGCCTATTAATTAGTTATATTATTGATAATTCAATTAATTAATATATGTACCGAGAGTAGTACCACTTAACCTTATTATCATGCCAGAATAAATCCACCTGCAGGGTTTACATGATAATCATTATGAGCTCCTCAAGGGGACATCATCAACTAATTGTGTTAGGACACAGATTCCTTCTACAATCAACAACACACTATAGAGACAGCACCATCTCCCAACTCACCGAGCATATTGATTTAACTTTTAAATCTCACCCATTGATGAATCAAAGAAATAAATACTAGCTTAGGTTTCGAGGTTATTGTATAGGGATTAAGAATACGAACATCCATAATAACACAGATCAAGTTCTATTATATTGTCAGTATAAACCGAACGATCTCTACGCGGTCCTATTCAATACACAAAGTGCACTAACGTAATTTTATAGTCAAGACAGACTGTAGCCAAATCACATTACAACCATACCGATAGATAGTCCCAGTCTATCTCGGTTGTGAACATCTGTTTATACTTTATTGGGTGCCGATAACATGATCTTCCGTGTGACGCCACACACCACATTATCTACAATATAAAGTAAATGGACTTTTGCAACAATTCATAAACAATTATACAAAACATTTTGATCACATGATTCTCATTTCGAATAATTAAATTGTTAAAACATTGTTCATATAAAAACCTAGACTTTTGGTATACAATCCAACACTAATATGATTGCTGTTTATGAAAGGATGCTTCGTTATGGTGTCTGATTTCCTTTACTCCCCTACCTCTATGAGATTTTTCTTTCTGGGGAATAGCCCTGCTCAATTAGCCCCTAATGGATGGGCTGCTTTGTTGGGAATTCTGTTCTCTTCTATCTGACAGGGTATAAATTATTAAATACCTCTGAGATTAACTTCTTATATCAACTCTCGCCTACGGTTCGAACAAAAGGCTATTATTGTTTGAAACCTCGTCATACCAGTATGGTTGCTACCTTACCAACTTCTATAAAAAAGTGGAATAACTAGTTGGATTTGGGTTCGTGGACTATGGAGGGGTCCTTATATATTTTATTCTGAGAATCCGTGGGCTCCAACGATGTTTCTTCGGAATTCCTTTTTTGGCCTGATCTTAGTGTGTTGTGTACTTCTGTCCCTCTTTATTCCTTTTCATTGCTAATTTTTCTATTTTCCTTTTGTGCAATAAATGATTTGTGTGAGTTGGAGAGTTTCTCTTCTTGATTTTATAAGGCTTTCCAGAGTATTCGGAATCTTTCTGAGAAGGATCACCATTATCTCTCCGTCCTTTCTTCCACTAACCTCTTCAACACCGGCCTTGTGTTGTCTGCCATAGCCATGCCTAGTGATCTTTCTTGACGTTGCCTCTTATATTCCTCTGTTCCCCTCTTCCTCAAACCTCTCTTTTTATCTCTTTTCAGGGAAAGAAGATCATCTCGTGCTTAACTTTGAATCCACTGAGGCTCTTCCTTCTTCTCAGAAGGCTGCTTTGAAAAAGAAAGGAAAAGAAAAAATCCTTACTGACGTAGCCCCCCGGGACTCTTCAAAAAGAGCCTCTGCTGCCCCTCTCGCTGTGAACCCTCTCACCGCAATTATGATTCATGATTCTTCAAACTCAGCACCTACAAAGAAGATCGTTAGCAAAATTTTAAAAATAGCCCCTAATTCTATGAATAAGGATCACAAAGGAACCCCCAAGCATAATAAGGGTGGCTCAAAGGTGATTGCTTCTAAGTCAGGTGTCTTAAAGAAAAAATTCCACTTGTAGGATACGAGTTCCGAGGAAGATACCCTCGATAGCACTACTCTCATCCCTCGACCTTCTAAGAAGATGAGGACTGAGACTTTAAGCTGTGTGGTGGTTACTCCCGCTGATGTGCCTATTCCATCCCCTCTGGGTATTCTAGAGGTTCATGATGTCTTTTCCTCACATTCTCCGAGGATGCCTGATAGATCGCCGATAAGTTCTTTCAATATTCCTTATGTTCCTTTTGTCTCAACTCCCAGACCATCGAATCCCCTGAGCCCTAGATTGCAAGGTACTTCATTTGATGGCGTAAAGTGCAATTAGACCCTCCCTGATCATTTTTCTCCTTTTGGGGCCTCCTTCTCGTAAGAGATTTGGAGGTACTACAAGGGAAAAACTCCTCTTCATCTTTGGGATTATTTTAACAGCAATCCCGAGAGGGATCGGAGTGTCAATCCTATTATCAAGAAGGTTACCCCCTTTCTTCCTGTGAATTGTATTATTGATCGAAAGCTATCTCAGAAATTCGGGGGTTTTGATGAGGCCGAAAAGACCTTCGCTTGATCTCAGGGTCCTCTTTTCGACCATGAGGTTCCCGCTAACTTGGCCCATGCCATGGCTTTTCCTCTTAAATGTTAGACTATTGAGTTGCGCTCTCTTACTAAAGGAATGACCCTTGGGGTTGCTATGCATTGTGCTGCTAGCCATCTAAGCCAGCAGGCTACTTTTATGGCAACTGGTATGCACCAAATTTATGAGGTTGAGAAACATTAATCTTCCATGGGAGACGAGGTGGCTTTGCTTTCTAGCAAGATCTCTCTCCACGATCAAAAGGCTGTTGATGCTCATAAGGCAGAAGCTCAGGTCCGGGAAGAGTTGTGAGTAGAAAAAGATAAGAGGGTGGAGCTCGAAGAAGGGTTTAAGCTTCTTTGTGCTCGATATGATGCTCTTATAACCCGCTCTGAGGAAGAGAAGGGTGCTTTATTGCTGCAGAACAAAGAGCTTTCTGAAAAAAATTTCCCTATGGAGTCCGACCACCAAGAAGCGATTAAAATTTTTGGATCATCTGCTCAATGTCATGTTTGAGCAAACTCGCAATAGTCTTTATACCCTGCAGTTTTCCAGTGATGTCACTTTAGATAAGTTGCAGCAAGGGAATAAGGATCTTAAGGCTCTTCGTGCCCGTAAGGTTAAGGATGCCAAGGCCACTGCTACTGATGCTTGGCGGAAATGTGACGACACTTTAGTAGAATTCAACTGCGTTTATAAGGAGCTTTCCTTAGCTCGTGAAGACATTTCTTACTACAAGAACGTCATCCTCCCCAAGACAGAAATATTATGTTTCTGTTCCTCTTCTATGTCCATCGCCAAAGCTTCTTTAGATAATCCTATTCCCGCTTCCCTAGATGCCATGAGGAATGTTTTGAGGAAAGCCCTCAGCTAGGTGAGTGTGCCTCTAGGCCATACTTTGAAAGAAGCTCTGGATCTCAGATTCTTTTATTCTTATTCTGATTTTATCATGGAAACTGATCTTCCTACTGGTGAATTTTATGAGGTCATGGAGGTATATTATGATTAAGCCTTTGCAGACGATGTATTGGATGTTGCTACTATTGTCCCTGGTGTCGAAATTTCCATTTCAAATCCTAATACTGGCCGATAGGGAAAATCCATTGCTGCTTCCGATGTCCTTGCTGATAAAGCTGATTTGTAGGTGGGATTCTCCTCTTTTCCTCTAGAGGGATCCTTCTTGATACTTTAAATTAGTCAAATAAAGTCATTGCAGCTGTTGTTTTGGAGCTCCAAATTTCAGATGTTGTTGATGCTCCTGAGACCTCGCGGTCTTCCGAAACAGTTCCTGTGGCCTAGGGCCCGGCTCCTTCCAATGTCTCTATCTTTCTGGGAGCTCATCTAGCTTCAGAAGGTGTTTTGTCTGACCATTAGAATCTAGTGTCCAAAGATGTTTCTGTTTCCAAAGTCTCTCGGGATCAAAAGGGCAATATTTCCAAGACCGTGGCCTCGAGTGGGATGTAATTTTAATTTTATCTTTTTTCTGGAGATGTCCCTGTTCAGTGTGAAAATCTACGTGTTTTAGGGTCTAATTTAGCACCGTTGTGTAAAATTTATATCTGTATTTTAACATCTTTTGGTTGAATTGCATATATTTGGGTTACAGATGCTTGTGAGGTGTTATTTCGTATTTTAGGTTAAAAATGAGGGTAAAAAGAGAAAAATTGAAAGTCGGGGTCGAAACTGGGTAAAAGAGGAGTCGGTGCAGAATGACATGACTCGTGCCAGCTAGGGCACAGGTCGTGACTCCCACATGAACCACTCATGCCGGCCATGATGTGCACGACCACCCAGCATGTCCTGGAAGAGCCCACTCGTGCCCCTATTTACATGACACATTCCACTCACAAATGACCGAATTTTCATGAGTTCTTTATATGGTTGGAAAGCCAAGGAAGAGAAGATCGCATGAGCATAAAAATCACCTCACTCGAAGTCTGGATGAAGAAGTTATAAGCAAAATTGTGAGGTCGTGCAGGCTGCCGACGGGTGGCACGACCCATGCCATGTCCGGCACAATTCATACCGATTGCCAAGCCAGCGCCCATGCCGATACAGCTACAAAGAAATGCCAAATGCCATGGGAGGCATAACCCGTGCCATGGCCGACACGACTCATGCCACTTCCTTGCAGGATCAGGTTCGTTGTTTTCTCGGGCCGTTCGTGTTTTTACGTAAAAAGCTCAATTTTGAGTCAGAATTCAGGATTTTATCAATCCTCAACTATAAAAGAGACACTTTGGGAATTTAATACGTAACTCTCTGATGCACATTTTCTTTACACGCAAAATTAATCCCCACGTATGAAGGATATCAGTTGCAGCTTAAACAAGCGATCAAGTGAAATATCGAACCCAAATGATGGCGTATTATCAATTTAATTATTAACTAAATTAATCAAGACAAATGGCAATTAAGTTTTAGAATAATTATCTAATTGACTAAATATTAAAATTAAATAACAATTAAAATAAAATAAACACTATAAGAATATGATTGTGACTCAAGAATGGAGAATATGTAGCTCTAGGATAATCCACTTTCACTCATTAATTTCCTTTCGTGTACCAATGTCCGACTCTGCCTTGTGAAATATGGACGCATTACTAAACTATGCATATTTACCCTATAGACACAAGCAAACATGCGTATAACACATGTGAATAACCTTGAAGCAAGAGATATAATTTCACCCCCTTTCTAGGTACTGTCAGTATCAATTATTTCCCCTTAGGATTGGTACTCTAACACGATATGATCTCCCTTTATAGGTACTATGCAATTATCCTCTTTATCCTACTTATTAATTCAAATTCAATTCAATTAATAAGTATTTATATAAGATAGTTCTAATGAAGCTTTGGAGTCCCCTCACTTAGAATCATAACACAAAATCCTGCTCAGCAGTGAACGCACTCAATCAATAACCAAGATATGTATTCAGACTCTACATAACAGTTAATGATGCACAAAACAACTCTGAGTATGAATTAATAAAGCATAGTCTTGTATAAAATAAATCCACAAGTAGTGTACTACGGAGTATACACAGAAGTTCAATTAATTCATAAAACTTTCAAAACCCTAGATCAACCAAAATTGTTCTAGCCCATGATGTTGCGAAGAACAATCATGGATGTTGGATAGATCTTACCCATATGTTCGAAAAATACAAGATAAATTAGGGAATGAATAAAACCCTAGATGTGGAAGTCATGCGTCCTTCTCCATCTTAAATCCTCCTCTTGGTTCTCCTCTTGATTCCGTAAACGAATCTTCAAAGTGATGGATGGACGGAGGAAATGATGTGGATGATGGTTGGGGGATGATCCCCCCTTGTGGGGTGTAGGATGGTTGTGTTGTGGTTCTCCTCCAATCACCAATAATGATGTGATCTACATCCCCTTTTATACTTTAAGCTCTCCTTATGACCTTGAATGGGCTTTTTCTTGGAAAACACAAAAATACACGCACCAGGGTATAAAATACGAATTTGGAGCTGTGCAGGCATGGTTTGACCTATGGATGGTTGAACCAGAGCAACCATGGTCGAACCACATCGAACCAGCTTGTGCAGTCTCACCATTTCGAGTATAACTTCCACATCTGAACTCCGATTTGAGTGATTCTTGTGCTCTCGCGATCCTCTCTTCCTTGGGTTTCTATCCTTATAATGAAATTACAAAAAGCCAACATTTGAATGTATAAAAAGTCATGAAAAGTGGTACAGCCATTCTGTTCAGCACAGCTCGCATGACGTCACCATTTCTATCATAACTTTCTGTTTTGATTCCGATTGAGGTGTTCTTTATGCCAAAACGATCCTATCTTCTGTAGTTTTCCAACCTTGTATAACACTTTAATTAAGAGCTCTACAAAAACACAGAAAAATTATACAAGTTGGACGTGTGTTTTTCAGCATTCTTGCACAAGTTGCACTTTTCTCCAACTTTGCACTTTTAATTCTTTTTCCACCTAAAATACAATAAAACACCTCAAACGCAACTTTTTCTCAAATATATTGAATATAAGATACTTGTGCTAATATATGATAACAATTCCTATAAAAAATGTGTCAAATTGGACACTAAAACACGCTTATTTTCACTCTCATCAATCTCCCAAACTTACCCATTGCTCGTCCCAAAGTAACAAAATAAAAATAAAGAGAGGGAGAGGGTTAGAAAATTAGCGGGGAAATAAGGACTATGGGAAATACCCCATTCAAAATACAATTGTCCTCAACTTAGGTCATGCAACTCTCATTACATGTAATATTCAATTCATAGCATACAAGTTAAGATAATCACCACTAATTCAAATGCTCTATTGACATGTTCTCACGGGAAGTATATATCACTCGCACTCAAGTGTAAAAGATGTACACTTATGGATTAAGGTGTTTACGCTTAAATTCAATTCAAGTGCATGCGTAACCATAAGCTTGCCAGAAGTCTCAAACTTTCCACCACTAAAAGTATGATTTGATAATGGGATCAAAAAGGATTTTTCTTTTGGATGTAATGTTGGCTCTTTTGTTAAGGTAGGAAATATATGGATAAGTGACTCAATACTTGGATCAATTAAGCCTGCAGTCTCTATCGTTCTTTCATTCTTCCTCATCACTCTAATTAAGCACAACTCAACTCTTTCAATTTTTTTATTTCTTCCGTCAAGCACAAAAATTTTACCCTTTTTTTTCCTTTCAAGGTGCCAGTTTCGTGCACTACCTCGCACATCCTCCATAGGGTACTAGATTTAAGCACTACCCTAGGGTGTTTGATTCAATGGAGTACTAGATTTAAGCACTACTTTATAATTTTCCTTAGATGCATTTTCAAACTTAATCACTGCTTCAACACCTATTTCATTTCCTTCACAAACTGTTATCAAGCTCCATCAACACACTTTGAAAAGCCATTAATTCTCTTCTAGAAGGACAATCAAGGCTAAAAAAAATTCAGATGCTCGAAGTGGTTATTTCTCGTAGGCTGCCAAAGAATGAGGTTTTTAGGCTCAATGGGGCTAACTACAGATAAACATCATTCGGTAGAGAATTATTTTGCTAAGTGACTCATAAAATCAAAGATAGCCTAAAAGTAAGATAAAAGGTAAGTTCTAGAATACACACACAAGAATGATACTCACCAGAAAGAAAATATCATGTGATTATGTAACATGAATAAAGCTTAAAATCTCACATGGGTTTGTAACAAGTAACATAGCACTTTTGATGGTAAGTAATATTCCACAAGTACACATAGAACTTCATATCACAATATAACTCAAGTATACTTCCTTCATCAATTTCAAAAGCATATGAATTTAAGGTATAATTTTATACAAATAAGCTCACATGGATCACAAAACCAAGATCTCAATCCTTTCACTGTCATGAATTAAAAGCATACATAAAAATTAGAATAAGGAAACGAGGGCACCTGATTTTTCTTCAACGTATTCACGAGTTCCTCAAGTTTTCAACTCAGTCAGGTCAATGATATAGGAGAACACACTCATCATCAAAGGATTCATCATTAATGATATAGAAGAACTATAATTGACTGTCTAATCGACTCCACACACTAGACACACCAACACAACACACTAAACATTAGTTAAGTTATAAAAAATCGACATACCAACACTAATGAAAATATTAATCTGCCACAAAAAATCAACTCCCTAACAAACAACAACCAACAAAAGGAAAAATTTACCCCTTAGTGCTCATAAGATGAGGTAAGTACATCACACCCCCCAAACTTAGTAAAAATGTAAGTTGAAACTAAGTTTGAAAAGAGATGTAATTGCCGAAATATGAGCACTTCAAATATAATAAATCCTCACTCACACGAAAGAAATAATAAAGCAATAAAATGGAAGGGCAAGCCCCCAACAGGCGCTCAAGTTTAGCATCGGAGAGTCACAATGGTTTACCGCTTTTTGAACTACTGGATTAGAGGGAGGTCTTCTCGCATCCTCACCTTCAAATAATTTCTTTTCCTCTTCTTGTCTACACTCAACACCTCATCTTTCTTGGTCACAAGTATATGATCCTTAGAATTACCTTCCTCCCATGGCTATCAAGACTCCTCCTTGTCAATCTTCCACTCAAATTTAGAATCATCTGTCCTATTAAAATTAAGATTAAACAAGTTAAAAATCACATCTATGCTCTTGCATGATTGACTCTCCATGGGCATCTTCATTGCTTGATCAAGAGAGAAAGATACATCTTCATTATCCATCAGCAGTCTAAGCTTCTCGGCTCCCGACCTCTTTGCTCTTTCCCACTTCTTTTCCAATATAAGCTCAATATTCTACTCTTTGGATGGTACTGGTGTACCTTCAATATCAGGTAAAGCATTCAGCATGAAAAATGGTGTGGTAAGAGATGGATCGAACTTAGTTCGACCATGAGTGCTGGTAGAACCAAGTGTGTCTTGGTCGAATCATGATTCAAAAAAAATAGTGTACTACAGATAGGTTGGTTTGACCATGGTTCGACCAATAGGGTTGGTCGAACCATGATGGTCATGGTCGAACTGGTCAGCTGGAAGTTCCGGAGGTTGCCCAGGTGCTTGGTTCGACCTCCATGACGTGATTCGACCTACTGGCTTGGTCAAATTGAGGTCGAATCATGCTCCTAGAACTTCTAAAATCTTTTTCGGCATTATCGGTCCCTCATACTGTGTTCTAGACCTTAATGTGATGGCATGGCATGGCATTCTTTCGGGTTCATTATGCCTTGAGACGGGAACATTCTTTTCTCCAACGTTTGTGTCAATTGATTCACGTTCCCCGCTATCTGCCCCATTATCAAAATGAGGTCCTTCAACTGCTTAGATAAATTTGTACGATTTGCTTTCATATTAGCCTCAAGACGATCAACCCTTGCATCATTCTTAATCATGTATTGATTGAAAGTATCTTCAACACTCTTCACTTCTTGCTGATGGATACTAGGCCCCCTTTGTGTCAACTCTGCAATCTGCCTCTGCTGAGATTCTAGTAGCTTGTTGATGTTAGCTAAACTAGAGGCGATCTCATCATCCATATTCGGCTTCACCACTTGATGTTCAACCTGAGCTACCTTGCCAACTATGCAAGTTTCTCTAACTCTCTCCGTAAGCCAGTCACGTGAATTCATAGAGATATCTTCAAATAACTTTTCTACTTCAAGTGTTGTCTTTGAGAATAGTTCTCCTTCTGATGATGCATCAATAAGAATACGCGACTTACAATCCAATCCATAGTAGAAGATACTTATGTACTGAGCTTTAGTCATCCCATGCTGTGGACACCTCCTGAGCATATATTTGAACCTATCCCACGCCTCATGAAATTTCTCACCTGATTCTTAACAAATTGGGTGATATCTTGCTTCATTCTTAAGATCCTTGAGGGTGGCATGTATCTCTCTAAGAACTTTTGCTGCAGTTGGTCCCATGTAGTGCAATCCGTGGCATCAAGAGTTTCATACCAAGCTTCTGCCCTATCAATCAAAGAGAACATGTATAGGGAAATTTGTCTAGCATTATCATTAGCTCCAGCACCTTTTTGAATGTTTGCATAACTAAGGAATCTTTTGAGATGTTGATATGGATCTTCAAAGTAACCTCTAGAAAAGAGTTCTTTTCCACCATGTTAATAAGAGCAGGATGTATCTCAAAATCATCATCTTCTCCCCTTGCTCATATCAAACCCATTTTGCTAGTCACATCGTACGTGAAAATTTTACGTATAGCAACATTATCCGCATTCTGCCTTGCTCTGGCAACTCATTGTGTTATTTGTTTTTTTTCTTTCTTTTCCTTTTCCTAGTGCATAAGTACCTCAGAAAAATTCAAGGTTAGATAGAATTAAATAATCAAAAATAAAAATCTTAATTTAACTAGAAATAACAAAATCAATAATAACAGCCGTCCCCGGCAACGGCACCAAGAACTTGATGCGCGTTTTCCTTGCATGCAAAATTAATCCCCAAGTATGAAGGATATCAGTTGCAGTTTAAGCAAGTGACCAAGTGAAATATTGTACCCAAAGGATGGCGTATTATCAATTTAATTATTAACTAAATTAATCAAGACGAATGACAATTAAATTTGAGAATAATTATCTAACTAAATACTAAAATTAAGCAACAATTAAAATAAAATAAACATTAGAAGAATACGACTGTGACTCAAGAATGGAAAATAGGTAGCTCTAGGATAATCAAATTTCACTCATTAATTTTCTTTCGTGTATCAATGTCCGACTCTGCCTTGTGGAATATGGATGCATCACTAAGCTATGCATATTTACTCTATAGACACAATCAAACATGCATATAACACGTGTGAATAACCTTGGAGCAAGAGATATAATTTCACCCCCTTTCTAAGTACTATCAGTATCAATTATTTTCCCCTAGGATTAGTACTCTAACCCGATATGATCTCCCTTTATAGGTACTATGTAATTATCCTCTTTATCCTACTTATTAACTATAATTCAATTTAATTAATAAGTATTTATATAAGATAGTTATAATGAAGCAACTGTGGTCGAAGCACATCGAACCAGGTTGCACAGTCTCACCGTTTCATGTATAACTTCCATATCTAAATTCCGATTTGAGTGATTCTTATGCTCATGTGATCCTCTCTTTCTTGGCTTTCTATCCATTTAAATAAACTACAAAAAATCTAACATTTGAATGTATGACAAGTCATGGAAAGTGGTACAGCCGTTCTGTTTGGCACAGCTCGCGCGACGTCACCATTTTGATCATAACTTTCTTGTTTGGATTTCAAGATTTTCTTAAAATGTATCACACTTTAATTGAGAGCTCCACATGAATACATAAAATTTACGCAAGTTGGACGTGCATTTTTCAGCATTCTTGCACAAGTTTTACCTTTTCTCAAACTTTGCACTTTTGATCATTTTTCCACCTAAAACACAATAAAATACCTCAAACGCACATTTTTCTCAAATATATTGAATATAAGACACTTGTGCTAATATATGATAACAATTCCTATCAAAAAGGTGTTAAATTGGACACTAAAACACACTTATTTTCACTCTCATCACTCTCCATAACCCTTCATACTTTTCATATCCTTTTCCTGCCACCATATCCAAATCAAGATTCACCATCCCATCCTCCCATCCCGGATAGTTCATCAGCGTTGCTTACTTGAGAAGGAGAACGAGAAGGTTTAGAGTCACGAAGGAAAGAACAGAGAATCACGCCATACCTAAGGTTTTTCTTATTCTATCTTTCTTGTTATTGAATTATAGACCTATGGGTTTGCTTTCTATCTAACCATGGGTGTTGCTTGTAACACCATGGGCTAGTACTTCTTGGATAGTTCTAGGTTATGAAGGTTTGAATTTCTTGAATTGATGATCTAGACTAGGTTAAGGATTTGTGCAGCATACTTATTCTTTTATTAATTAATACTTTGAATTAAAATATATATTTTTGTCTTATATGATCTGTCCTTATTCATGAATGTGTCATTACCTTGTGCATGTTTATGATTATTTCTTGTATTATATAAGAATTATATTTGTCAACCTGTTATACCTAAACTGGACTTAACCATATAACCTTTATTCATTAGAATAATTAATATTGGACACTTAATATATCTATTAATAACCACTTTAGAGGATTTAGTTTTTTAGATTGTTTGGTGGGAATTGAGGATTAATTCTTAAGTACCTATAAAGGGAAGTCTAGTGCTCTAACTTTAAATGAAATTTTGCATGAAGTACCTAGAAAGGGAGTAGGAATTATTCTTCTGCATCTGAGGGTTTGAACTAAATTTATGGGTTAAGTTTACTTTACAAGAGGGATTTAACACAGTTATGTGATTGCTTTCATAAAATCTGCAGGAATTCTAATCGATTGTCTAGTGATTTAATTTGATTAATTTACACTGGATTTCCTAGAGTTATCTATCTTCTCTCTTGAACACATGCATATTTATTTTTACTTTCTATTTTATTATTTTTACTACTATTCTCTACATCTTAAGTTTAATTAATTCACTTAAATACCCAAATTTGTCTTATATTAGAATATTCATAAATAAAATTAAATAGTGAGTCTAGTATTATCCTTAGGGTTTCATATTTTTACTTGGTCATACACTGAGCTACAATTGATTCCTTATACTTGGGGACACATGCGTAAAGGTGAACAGTCCCGGACTGATTGTGTTTTTCCTTCCCTTTCATACGTGTAAAGCATACCTCAATTTGGAATAATATGTATTTGACTATGTACGAATTTGGGTCCTGTAATCACTAACCTCTTGGGTGTTTTTGTAATTTTGTTTCCTTTTCTGTGTAACCGCCATTTTCTATCATGGTTCAGTGGGTTAATTAGTGACATGCCAAGTGGACGCATCTGGGTCTTCTACTCCTTGGAAGCCGTAAGGTATGTCATTCCCGACAGTTTGGTCTTTGCCATTTCTGGCTTTAACTGTCCCATCGTGATGTAAGATGTATTTTTCATTATCAGAAAATATATTTCGACTTTTGCAGTTCAAAATTTCAAAATTTTGATAACTACTCCATGTTCCCCGATAATTTCTGAAAACTTCCTCTAATTTCCTTTTCTTTATGCAAAACCCTAATTCTTGCCCCTTAATTTTTTTCCTTTGAATCAATGACTGGTGGCCATACTCCTCCCACCGATGTTCCTAACATGAATACCTTCGACTGTACTCCTGAGCCATCTGTTCGTCAGGGTACCCATAGTTTCAATCACCTTCTGGGAAGTCCTCGGGCGATCCTGAGGGATAAATCCACTTCCTCTTCTTATGGCGCGCATGATTTCTCCATTCCTTTAAATGAGAGGAGGGATAATCATGATATAGTTGAAGGTGCTGCTGGCGAAGTCCCTCTATTGATCGATGTTGAAGATGATGCTATCCTCCTATTAAATCCTTGGGATTACATTCCTCGTTGTTGGGTTATCAGTGATATAGAGGCTGCCTTCCAAGAATTTGCCCAGCATCTAGAGTGGGTGCCACATTCTTAACTTTCTCTTGAGCGTTTGAAAGAGTTTTACTGAATTTATGGTAACCCTGATATAGCCTTTGTTCCCCCTAGTGACGAAGGTTGTATTTCTCAGCCGTCCCCTAGGTGCACTGCTTTCTACTACTCTCTCTTCTTAGCGGGGCTATGATTTCCTATTCCTCCAGTTATAGGCTTGCTTTTCTAGCGGTAGAATATGGTATAGGGCGGATGGTACCGTCCTCTTGGTTAAGACTTATATCCACGATGTCTTTATTCTATGCTCTAGGTCATTCCATTCGGGATCCCTTTGAGTTGGAATTCCTTTTTTTATAGCGCTGCCAATCGCACTGATGGGTTATATCAGATGCTTCCTCGTGAGAATCGCCGGTTCATTAAAGCCCATGACATTATTGGCAGGGGCTGGGAACATGCTTGGTTCTGGTTATGGGAAAGTTTCCACCTTCCGCTAATTATTTCTCCATTTTCTTTCGTCATTGATTCTTTCTGCTTGACAAATGTATAATACTCTCCTATTCTCTTCATACCTTGAATTGTTTCTTTCTGTTTCTAACCTTTTACATTTTTGTAGGTCTTTCCCATCCTGAGTATGTCTGGCTGAGTGCTAGTTTCCGAAGGGTGTATGAAGTGTCGTCGTCAAGATGTGTGTCCTATCGTGCTAACCCTTTTCTCCAAAAGCCAATTCTGGTTGCTACTGGACTGTCAACTTTAGGCCAATGTCTACTGGTATATCCTCCATTTTACTTGAGTCTGTGGTTTTAGTTTGTTTTTCAATATAGATCTCCATCTATGTTTCTTATTTCTACTCTGTTATTTCAGACGAGCTTCGAGATGCCTTGTCCCCTATCGGCTCCACTATTTTCATTACTGGCTCTTCTTTGGCCCGTCACAAGAAAGTCAATCATTTTTCTGATGATAAGGCTGATCCTGAGTATACCTCTTATTCCTCCATTTCCGACTGCGAAAGTGATTAGAGTGCATTTCTTTTAGCTCTGTTGATTTTAAACTTCATGATGATCTTCCCTCTGGGTTTCCTTATGGTGAGACTTTGGGTCTCCTGTGTCCTTCTCGAAAGCATGTACATGCCCACCCACTGCCACTCCTAGGATCTCTATTGCTTCGAACATTGCCGAGTCATCGATGTCATCGCTTCTCGAAAAATGCCGGCGAGTCTTCTCGTCAACCTGGTATCATCTTTGTCTCTCGCCATTCAATTTCTATTGGTGAGTTTGACTCCGATCTCAAAATATTAAAAAGGATAGTCACTTTCCTTCGTGTTTCTTTGCGTTCGGTGTATTCTCACTCATCAAGTTTTTCCTTTATTACAGATCTGCCTAGCATTTATGTGGGAAGATTATGACATGATGATTGATCCTGCTAGTGGTGTTATTCCATCCACTGTTTCTAAGAAAAGTACCAATTCTAGTAATCCGCCATCTGGAAATGTCGAAGTTGAAACTCCCATTGACCCCATGATTGCTGAGGGCGACGTCAATCCTAACCAACCTGCCTCTGAGAATGTCCTTGCCATTGTTTCTACTAATCTTGATCCATCCAGTTCTGTTGATCACAATGAACCTTTCCCTATTGATGAAGATGCTGAAAGACTGGCTACCGAGAGGGCTCGCGAAAAGGTAAAAGAAATCGCCACCTCGATCATGAAGAGCTGGAAAGGAGGGGATTCATTGAGGGCATCATTCTCCCTCCTTCCTAACGTATTCGTCTAGGTGTTGATTTGAACTCCTTTCCCCGTAACTCCATTGGTTTAGCAGTGGTTACTAGGGTTATTGTAGCTTTGGTCTCATCTTCTATGTAAGCCTTAGATCAATATCGTTTGATTGCTGACCAAGTGATCCAAAATGCTGAGAGCTCATCTTCTGATTTGGAAGAAAGATTGGCCATCTTGGCAGTTGAGAATGCTCAGTTTGCTTCATTGGTAGATGACCAACAAAGACATTTGGAGGAGCAACAGGGAAGAATAGAGAGGTTAGGTTTTGAGGTGACTGTGGAGCAGGCTTCCTTTAATTCTATCAAGGTTCACCTTGCCAAGGCTAAGGCTTAAAGACTAGTTGCCCGAGCTAAAGCTGCCAAAGCTCAAGCCCGCCTAGTTGATATGGAATTTAGATCACTATTTTCTTTTGGAAAATATGAATCTCACCCTCAAGTGTAAGAGATCAATTGTAGTACGCGTATGACCAAGTTGAATTGTCGAACCTACGGGATAGTGTCAGAGTTACAAATAAATCTAATATGACTATTTCTTTATAAGACAAACTCAAATTTATGAAAATTAATTATTAAATAAAAAATAAATAAGATACACTAGCAAGAAACACAATCAAGTATTCCAAGATAAAAGACATATAATGTTAAGGATAATACAACTTAATCATGTGACAGATTATTTTAAACCCAAATTAGTTACCTGCAGATATTTATAAGAGGATCACTCAACCTAGTTAGACCTTATTGATCAGGTAGAATCTAACACTTATAATGAGCTGCAGATCCTAGGATCGATAAGGAATTAACTCTCTCTCCCTCTATAGGTACTTCATGCTAAATTCCATTAAAGGCAAGAGCACTAGACTTGCCTTTCTAGGTACGCAGTTATTAACCCCTTTTGTCTCCTTACCAATTACCTAATAATGATGTTTTACTAAGTAATTAATATTCCAAATTGATTGTCTAACACTCTTAGGAATTATAGGCCAATCCTCTAAGACTGCCACAGGAAACAATAATTATTATGTAGAAATAAAGAATCTTATTAACTATAAATCAGTGATACCGTCAAGAATAATTAAAGGAATCAAAACTCAAAACACAATAATTAGAAGTCTTAAAATATCTTCTTCAATAAGGACATAAATAATCTGCAATATAAGTAATCCAAGTCTAGGGCCATCAAATCAGATATAAATTAAACCATCAAAACTCTGACACTACCAAAAAGATATTTAGCCCATGGTGTTACAAGCAACAACCATGTCTATGGAAGAAGACTTAACCATGAGTCTAAAAACTAGAAATGTGATACTCGAGCTTCTCACTACTCATGTGTCAATATAATTTAATTTGTGTTATGTGCATTTTATAATTATGTGATAATAATGTGGCAATTATGTGATAATTATTTTTACATTTTATTTATTTTTACATTTTATTTGAGACATCCGTGATAAAAATAGTGACATTATGTGAATAAATATGTGTATAAATATTTAAGTGCATTAATTTGGATATATGAGTAAATTTTTAAGTGTATAAATATATTATTTCTTAATTATTAAATATCACACGTGTTCGCGTAATAATAATAGTGGTAAGAAAATATACACGTATGTGTCATATTTTAGCTATTAAGTATTGTACGTATATTCATAATGGATAATAATAATAATATTATATAATATATATATAAAATCAGGGGTTGATAACCCCATACTGAAGTAGCTGAGAGCAATCTGCGATTAAAAGAGAGAGAGAGAGTGAGAGAAACGAGAAGAGAGGGAAGGATTCGTGCCGAAAAAAGAAGAGGAGATAAGTTATAGTTCTTCACAAGGTCTATAATACTATCACTATTTGGAGTTCAGGTAAGTAGAGATCCAACTACAATGCATAAACATGTCATGTGTGATTAGAAACTGTTGAAAATATATTTGTGTGGCTTGAGAAGATATTGGTTATAAAGGTATGTGTGATCCGAGATGAAGTTGTTATCCAAAAAGGGATCCGTGTGATCCAAGGTGATGTGGTTATTCTATAAATTGATCTATGGGATTGAGGTAAAATTGTTATTCCAGAAGTGGATCTGTGTGAATTGAAGTTAAGTTGTTGTTTTATTATGATTAAATGTTGATATTGTAAGCAATTAAAATTTACGGTCCAATTAAATGGCGACATGTGGATTTTATTAATTAAATATTAATTTATTTTGGAATTTAAATAAATTAATTCCTAAAGTAAATTAATAAATAATTTGGGCCCAACAAATTAAATGGAGCTTAAATTAAATGAGGCCTGACCCAAGTCAAATAAGCCCAAAATTAAAGGAGGTCTGACTGAAGTCAAACAAGCCCATAAAAATTAGATCAGACCCAAATAAAATAGGCCTGATTACAGCCCAAACAAGTGGAGGCCCAAGCCCGCAGGGTATGGCCCAAATAACTCTGGACCAATCAGAATGCAGAACATTTATAAGGGGTCTTCATCTTTCACCTATATAAAGGGGTCTCCTCCATTCATTCCACACACACTGAAGCATCTGAAGACACAGACACTCTGAAGAAGTTGAAACACGAGCAATGCTCCTCAGGATCTTCAAGACAAGAACGGCAAACGACCCGGGATTAAGGTGCTAAGCCCCCCAGATCGAGTGTTTTGCATACGTTAAGTTCTTCAGTGTTCTTCGAGACAAGAATAGCATACGACCCAGGATTAAGGTGCTGAGCCCCCCAGATCGAGTGTTTTCACATCAAATACGTTTAATCCAAACAAAGGCTTGATGCCTCTGGATAAACATTACAAAGTCCTAAATTCGAGCTCGGACAAGCTTCAATTGAAGATCCGACTCCACACACGCTGTCAACACAGTCAGCGTACACTCCACACACGCTGTCAACACAGTCAGCATACACTCCAGTCAACAAAGTCAAAGTCAGCGCAGTCAACACAGTCAGCGCCGTCAACACAACCAATCAAAGTCAAAGTCCAAGTTGGTTCGAGAGAGAAGAATCAGAGGATTGATAGAGATTATTTCCTAAATTATTAAGTTCAATCCATCCAGATTATCTTTGTAATTCAACTTGTATTTATTTTATTATAAATAAATTTGTTGTTACAAATTTTGGCACGCCCAGTGGGACCATCTCTACCTCTCATCTCTTCTCCCTACAAAGATACAACATGACTCCTGTCAAGATCACGGTAGGAAGGACTTCTGCCTCCAAGCTCTCTGCCTCATTGAGTGAACAAGTTGCTGTTGTTACAAGGAGTATATCAATGAAAGCTCAGTCAGAGGCCTCCTCCGGCTCTAACTTTTCGGTTGAAATGACTTCAAGAAAACAGCTACCCATGAAAGAGGATAGTGATGAAGATTCTGCATGCTCACACCCTCGTTCATCCTCAAGTTCTTCATCGGACTCAATTGCAGCCCCGGTAATGATGGCCGGTACTACAACTATTGAGGAGCAATTAGCAAATATGATGAAAGCTATCGAAGGGCTCACGAAACATATAGAAGCTCAAGACACCAAGATCTCACAATTGATGGAAAAAAGAGACATTACGGAGACTAGCCGTGCAAATGGAAAAGGAGTTGTGGACGAGAGTGAGGTGGAAAAGTTCACAAAACGCCAAACTACTGAAAAAGAGCAAACTGAAAGAGGAGTGCAACTTTCGGCTGATGGAATGCTCCAAGTGGATCAACTCAAAGATATTATACTTGGAACAATAAAAGAAAGGTTTGAAGAGAATGCCAAGCCTATCGTCACTTATGTTAAGCCTTACACAAAAAAGAGTGAATAACTTAAGGATACCACCTGGTTATCAGCCTTCTAAATTCCAGCAATTTGATGGCAAAGGAAACCCCAGACAGCATGTGGCACATTTCATTGAGACGTGCAACGATGCTGGTACTTATGAAGACTATATGGTGAGGCAATTCGTCCGCTCTCTCAAAGGAAATACCTTTGATTGGTATATCAACTTGCAGCCTGAGTCCATAGACAGTTGGGCACAAATGAAACATGAATTCCTCAATCGTTTCTACAGCACGAGGAGAACCGTTAGCATGACTGAGCTAACTAATACTCGCTAATTGAAGGATGAGCCTGTGATTGATTATATCAATCGATGGAGAAACTTGAGTTTAAATTACAAAGACCGATTATCCGGAGAGTCTGCTATCGAAATGTGCATCCAAGGGATGGAGTGGAATTTACTCTACATACTCAAAGGGATTCAGCCAAAGACTTTCGAGGAGTTGGCTACGAGAGCTCATGATATGGAATTGAGCATGGCAGCCAGTGGAATCAAACACTCACCAGTGTCGGATTCTTACAAGTCCAGAGACAGACAAGAAGCCAAGAAAACGGGCAAGCCTTATGCAAGAAACTCCAATAAAGAATCAATGGCCATAAACACTGCTACAGTCAAGATTCGAAAGAATGGAGATGACAAGAAAGATAAAGGAAAACAAGTTACCCAAGAGTGGGGGCAAAGAAGGTTGACCCTGAAGGAGATGCAAGAAAAAGAGTATCCATTTCTGAACTCTGATGTTTCTGGCATATTTGATGATCTGATGAAAGAAAAACTCATCGAACTCCCCGAAATGAAACGTCCAGAGGAAGCGAATCAAACCAATGACCTAAAATATTGCAAGTACCATAGATTGGTGGGCCATCCCATTCATGATTGCTTCATCTTCAAGGAAAAGATCATGCAGTTGGCCAAGGAGGGAAAGATTGTGTTGGAGGATGAAGTGGCCGCAAACTTTGCTTCCATAAAAGAAGTTCACAATGAAAGCTCTTGTCATGCGGTGAGTGAGGAGGGCAATGAAGATGAACGAGTTGAGAACAAGGAAAAAGCCTATTCTATGAAGGTGACCCTCACAGATGAAGACATGTTGTTGGGTTCACAGCCTCACAACCGACCTCTATTTGTAACTGGTTATACGCAAGGGCTGCAAGTAAAGCGTATACTTGTTGACGGAGGCTCAGCAGTAAACATCCTGTCTTTAAGAATGTTGAAAAAGTTAGAGATACCGGTGGATGAACTCAATCATAGCTGTTTGATGATCCAAGAGTTCAATCATGAAGGGCAAAGGACTCTCAGCACGATTGTTCTTGATTTGATGATTGATGAGATGAGATCAACGGTGCTCTTCCATGTCATAGACGCAAAAACTTCATACAACATGCTTTTGGGGTGCCCATGGCTGCACGAGAATGGTGTGGTCCCTTCTACATTACACCAGTGTTTCAAGTATAGTGAAGGCAATAGTGTGAAAAGGGTATTCGGCGATGATAAGCCGTTTACTGAAGTTGAATCTTACTTTGCTGATGCTAAATACTTCTTCAAGAATACAAAGGAAGTGAACCGAGAAGAAACCCCAGCACAAGATAATGGGGGCAGTAAACAAATAAAGGAGGAAGGTAGCACATCATCCACCACTCTCAAGAAGAACAAAGGCAAAGAGCTTGAGGCACTGGAAGAATTAACATTGCCTTTAACAAAAATTGATGAAGGTAAGACTTCTTCTCCACCGCTCAAAGGATTCGTACGTCCTATTGAAGGAGCAAAAACCGAGCATGGTGAAGTATTTGAAGCAGAAATATCTAAGTCATATGGCCCGCAAGCTTTCAAACTCCTCAAGAAGGCTGGGTATGAACCAAAGGAGAAACCGGTGATGAGCAAGTTGCCTCAAGAGACTGTCATCTCATCTGAACATGGGCTCAATGCCACTCAAAAAATGTTGAAAAATAGTGGCCACACTGTCAAGAATGCTAAGCCAGGTTTGGGATATGTCCCTCAAAAGCCAGTCCGCATAGCAATCAGAAGAGCAAACACAAATTATATCACAGAAGGAGAAGTTTCGTCCACAGAAGACATTTTTGATGAAAGTGGAAGGAAAATCAAGAGGAGTTCTGTCTTCGAAAGGCTTGTAAGTGTTTTCGAAAGGCTCGGACCGTGTGAAAGGAACAAGATTGGGAAGAAAAATAATTTCAAGTCTCCTAGCTTCCCAAAACTCCGAAGTCGAATCCCTTCTCGTATGAAGAGGCGAAATATCTTGACAGTCTCATGTGGAAGAGAGTTGAAGGCTAAGATGCAGACAATTGTCTTTACTAAAGAAGACAATGATGATGATAAAGAAAGTGTAGCTTTCACCAACCATATCACTGCTCTTGAGGATTCTCAAGTGGAGGAAATGGATGCCGAGGATGCCCCTCCGCAATTTGAGGAGGGTGTGAAAGCCACTGTTAATGAGTTGAAAGAAATCAACTTAGGTGACGAAAGCGACTCACGTCCTACTTACATAAGTGCCCTGCTAAGTAATGAGGAAGAAGAACAATATATCAGTCTTTTACAAGAATTTCAGGATGTCTTTGCATGGTCGCATAAAGAAATGCCAGGCTTGGATCCAAAGATCGCAGTGCATCATTTGTCCATCAAAAAGGGAACTCGGCCAATTAAGCAAATGCAGCGTCGATTTCGACCAGAGTTAATTTCATTAATTGAAGATGAAGTTAATAAGCTTCTTGAAGCAGGCAAGATCAGAGAAGTCAAATATCCTACATGGATTTCTAACATCGTGCCAGTGAGAAAGAAAAATGGGCAAATCAGAGTATGTGTTGATTTTCGGGATTTAAACATGGCGTGGCCGAAAGATGACTTCCCACTGCCGATTGCTGAGCTCATGATAGATGCAACAATGGGGCATGAGGTCCTTTCGTTTATGGATGGATCATCTGGCTACAACCAGATTGGTCTGGCTCCTGAAGACCAAGAGAAAATAGCCTTTCGTACTCCGAAAGGAATATATTGCTATAATGTGATGCCATTTGGCTTAAAGAATGCTGGTGCTACTTATCAACGAGCCATGCAGAAGATATTTGATGACATGCTTCATAAGATCGTCGAATGCTACGTTGATGACATTGTGGTGAAATCAAAGAAAAAGAAAAATCATCTCCATGATTTAAGATGAGTGTTTGAGCGTTTAAGGGAGCATCAACTCAAGATGAATCCACTCAAGTGTGCATTTGGGGTTACATCCGGAAAATTTCTTGGATTTATTATTCGCCGTCGAGGAATCGAGATTGAGAAGGCGAAGATTGATGCAATCATGAAGATGCATGTGCCTCGGAACATCCATGAACTCAAAAGTCTGCAAGGAAAATTGGCATACTTGAGAAGATTCATATCAAACTTGGCCGGTCGATGTCAACCGTTTAGTCATCTCATGAAGAAAGGCAGTATATTTGAATGGGATGAAGCTTGCAATAATACTTTCAATAGCATTAAAGAGTACTTGATGAAGGCACCAGTGTTGTGTGCACCAATACCTGGACGTCCGTTAATTCTCTACCTAGCTGCTCAAGAACGTTCTGTTGGAGCTTTACTTGCACAAGAGAATGATGATGGCAAAGAAACTGCCCTTTACTATTTGAGTAGAACCATGACTCCAAATGAGTTGAAATATTCACCAATTGAGAAGATCTGCTTGGCCCTTATCTTCGTGATTCAAAAGTTGAAACATTACTTCCAAGCTCATACAGTTCGGATAGTTTCAAAAGCTAACCCACTAAAATTCATCATGTCAAAGCCAGTACTCTCAGATCGGCTTGCCAGGCGGTATCTCCAACTTCAACAGTTTGAGATTGTATATGTCCCTCAGAAGGCCGTAAAAGGACAAGTGTTGGCAGATTTTCTAGCTGATCATCCAATGCCTGCGGAATGGGAACTGTCTGATGAACTCCCTGATGAAGATGCTTTCGCTGTGGAGATAGCTTCTCCTTGGAAAATGTATTTTGATGGAGCATCTCATAGGGAAGGGGCCGGTGCTGGAGTCGTATTTGTAACATCCAGTGGTGAAGTTTTGCCATTCTCATTTTCCTTAATAGAAAACTGCTCTAACAACGTAGCCGAGTATCAAGCACTCATACTTAGTTTAGAGATGGCCGTCGATATAAAGCAATTACACCTTAAAGTGTATGGTGATTCGTTACTTGTGATAAACCAACTACTTGGGGTGTATGAAGTAAGGAAGCTTGAGTTGTTCCCATACCACAAGTATGCTCAGAAGCTGATGAGCTGGCTTGGTAATGTTGATATCGAGCATTTATCCAGAAGAGAGAATAAGCAAGCTGACGCCCTCGCCAAGCTAGCATCAAATATAGCTAAGCCGGAGGCGCAAGTTCAAATTTCAGTATGCAAAAGTTGGGTTGTACCACCAATCTTCGAGGACGATGATTATGAAGAAGTTGAAAATCATTTGGTGGAAGTCTTCGAAATTGAAGAAGAGGATTGGCGTCAACCACTCATCGATTATCTCAAGTATGATAAATTACCAAATGAGCCACGTCAAAGGGTTGATATTCGGCGTCGGGCACCTCGATTTATTTACTTCAAAGGCACAATGTATAGAAGATCATTTGATGGAATTTTCTTGAGATGCCTAAGTAAAGAAGAGTCTGTTCAAGAAATGGAGGAAGCTCATTCCGGAATTTGCAGTGCTCATCAGTCGGGGCCGAAGCTACACTTCAGAATCAAAAGAATGGGCTACTATTGGCCAACAATGGTGAAAGATTGCATGGAGTATGCACAAAAATGTCAGGCTTGCCAATTTCATGGGAACTTGATCCATCAACCTCCGGAGCCTTTGCACCCGACAGTTGCTTCATGGCCTTTTGATGCTTGGGGATTAGATGTGGTGGGGCCTCTCACAAAATCTTCTGGTGGTCATCTCTACATGCTTGCTGCCACCAATTACTTTTCCAAATGGGCTGAAGCTGTGCCTTTGAGGGAAGTAAAGAAGGAAAATGTTGCTGATTTCATTCGGATCAACATCATTTACAGATATGGTGTTCCCCGCTATATCATCACCGATAATGGAAAGCTAGAAGGATAAAAAAAGGGTGCAACACGAGGACTTCCAGGGGGTCACCCATCTTAGTACTACTCTCGCCAAAGCAAGTTTAACTTCGGAGTTCTGATAGGATCCAGTGCATTATTGCTGGTATGATCGCACCTGTCATGGATTGCCCGCTTAATTCTCTTTAGTGTCACCCCCGTAACGATGTGGCATAACTTTTGATCCAGATAGAACCACACGGGCCATAGCATATGCTCGTGAAGCTCTCGTCGAGTTGGTCGTCATGCAAAATGGGCTTGCCCATTCAGCGTCATTTTCGGGCCCCAAAATCATGCGTTTAAGTGCTTTTCGGGTAAAATTTTATCAAAAAATAGGATAAAAAGTGTAGCAAGGTGAACGACTCGCAACGGAGTTTCTCCTTTGAGCCTGTCGTGACATTTAAAATGCATCAATCGATTGACACTTTGAGTTTACTGCTCAAATTCACATGAGGTGCACGGAGATGCTTTTAAAAAAATAAAAAAGGGAGGAGGATAAAAAAGGGGTGCAACACGAGGACTTCCCAGGGGGTCATCAATCCTAGTACTACTCTCGCCCAAGCACGCTTAACTTTGGAGTTTTGATGGGATTCGGTGCATTAGTGCTGGCATGATCGCACCAGTCATGGATTGCCCTCTTAATTCTCTTAAGGGTCACCTCCGAAAGAAAATGGCATAACTTTTGATTCGGGTGGACCCACACAGGCCATAGCATATGATCGTGAAACTCTGGTCGAGCTGGTCGTCACGATGAATTGGATTGCCTATTTAGTGTAGTTTTTGGGGCCCCAAAATTATGCGTTTAAGTGCTTTTCGGACTTAATTTTGTCAAAAAGTAGGATTAAAAGTGTAGCAAGGCCAATGGGCCTGCAACGGTGTTTCCCCTTCGAGCTCGTTATGACATGTAATGTGCGTCTATCGATAGACACTGCAGGTTTACTGCTCGAGTTCCCATGAGGCGCGCGTGGATGGTTTTAAAAAAAATAGAAAAGGGAGGAGGATCAAAAAGGGGTGCAAGACGAGGACTTCTCAAGGTGTCACCATCTTTGTACTACTCTCGCCATAGCGCGCTTAACTTTGGAGTTCTGATGGGATCCGGTGCATTAGTGCTGGTATGATTGCACCCGTCATGCATTGCCCGTTTAATTCTCTTAAGGTTTACCCCCGGAATGAAATAGCATAACTTCTGATCTGGATAGACCCATACGACCATAGCATTGTTCGCGAAGCTCTCATCGAGCAGGTCATCACATGAAAGCAGCCTGCCCATTCAGCGCAGTTTTTGTGCCCCAAAATTATGCGTTTAAGTGCTTTTCGGGCTTAATTTTGTCAAAAAATATGATAAAAAAGTGTAGCAAGGTCAACGTGCCCGCAACGGAGTTTCCCATTCTAGCCTATCGCCATATTTAAGGCGCGTCGATCGATGGAAACTGCGTCAAAAAGGGGTGCAACACGAGGACTTCCCAGGGGGTCACACATCCTAGTACCACTCTCGCACAAGAAAGTTTTAATGAAATTCGGTGCATTAGTGCTGGTATGATCACACCCGTCATGGATTGCCCACTTAATTCTCTTAAGGGTCACCCCCGGAAGGAAATGGCAAAACTTTTTATCCGGGTGGACCCACACAGGCCATAGCATATGCTCGTGGAGTTCTTGTCGAGCCAGTCATGACGCTGAACTGGCTTGCCCATAGTTTTTTAGCCCCAAAATCATGCGTTTAAGTGCTTTTCGGGCTTAATTTTATCAAAAAATGAATAAAAAAGTGTTGCAAGGTGAACTGGCCCGCAATGAAGTTTTCTCTTCTAGCCCATCACGATATTTAACATGCGTCGATCGACGGCCACTGCAAGTTTACTACTCGAGTTCCCATGAGGCGCGCGTGGATGGTTCTAAAAAAATAGAAAAGGAAGGAGGATAAAAAAGGGGTGCAAAAAGAGGACTTCCCAAGGGGTCACCCATCTTAGTATTACTCTCGCCAAAGCGCGCTTAACTTCAGAGTTTTGATGGGATCCAGTGCATTAGTGCTGGTATAATCGCACCCGTCATGGATTGCTTGCTTAATTCTCTTAAAGGGCACCCCCGGAACGAAATGACATAACTTTTGATCCGGATAGACCCACACGGGCCATAGCATATGCTCGCGAAGCACTCGTTGAGCTGGTCATCACACAAATGTGGCTTGTCCATTCAATGCAGTTTTTGGGCCCCAAAATCATGTGTTTAAGTGTTTTTCGGGCTAAATTTTGTCAAAAAATAGGATAAAAAAGTGTAGCAAGGTGAATGGGCCCACAATGGAGTTTCTCATTCTAGCATATCGCAATATTTAATGCTCATCGATCGACTGACACTACTGGTTTACTGCTCGGGTTCCCATGAGGCGCGCATGAATGGTTTTAAAAAAAATAGAAAAGGGAGGAGGATCAAAAAAGGATGCAACACGAGGACTTCCCAGGGGGTCACACATCCTAGTACCACTCTCGCCCAGTAACGCTTAGCTTCGGAGTTTTGATGGGATCCAGTGCATTAGTACTGGTATGATCGCACCCATCATGGATTGCCCACTTAATTCTCTTAAGAGTCACCTCCTGAATAAAATGGCATAACTTATGATTCGGGTAGACCCACACAGGCCATAGCATATGCTTGCAAAACTCTCATCGAGCCGGTCGTCATGCTAAATTGGTTTGCATGTTTAGCATAGTTTTTAGGCCCCAAAATCATGCATTTAAGTGCTATTCGGGCTTAATTTAGTCGATAAATGGGACAAAAAAATGTGGCAAGATGAACGGGCCCACAATGGAGTTTTTCTTTCGAGCTCATCGTGACATTTAACACGCGTTGATCGACGGACACTTCGTGTTTACTGCTCCAGTTCTCATGAGGCGTGTGTGGATGGTTTTGAAAAAAATAGAAAAGAAAGGAGGATAAAAAAGGGATGCAACACGAGGACTTCCCAAGGGGTCACCCATTCTAGTACTACTCTCGCCCAAGAACACTTAGCTTCATAGTTTTGATGGTTTCCAGTGCATTAATGCTGGTGTGATAGCACCCGTCATGGATTGCCCACTTATTCTCTTAAGGGTCACCCCCAGAAGGAAATTTTATAACTTTTGATCCGAATAGACCCATGATTAGCCATAACTTGTAGTCGGGATGACCAATTCAAGAATTTATCGAACCACAGGGAGGTCGATGCTAGCACTTAAGCGATATCACGTTTATCACAATTTTATAGAGACGAATCATAGATGGATGGTTTGGGTAACAAGTAATTAAATGAAAGTAGACAAGCAATAATCAAATGACAAGATAAAAATGATGTATGAGTGGTTTTCCAAATTGAGTAGAAGTGAGATTAACAACACTATTGAAGTGGTAACTTATGAATTCATGCATTAAACTCATATGTATCAAGGGTTAAGACTAAGGGCCAACACTAATACCACCTAAACTTCCTCTCGAAATGAATAGGATGTAGATCATTTGCACAATCTCAAAATAGCTCAAAGGTTGGTTCTAAATTAAACTATTCCAACTAGGTACTAAGTTCAATTATAGAATCCCTTCATATAATCAATTGACCTCTCAATCTAACTAATCATATGTTCCATCAAAGGGTTCTAAATAATAAAGGACTTCTCAATCACTTTACCATTTATAATGCACATGAGGTGTTTGATGAAATGATTCACTTGACTATCATAAGCACATAATTGATTTCTCAATCTAATCATATAATTAGAACAATCAAACACACAAAACATCATAGATCTCAAGATATAAAAGCACCAATGATAGAAAATCAAATATCTCCATCAACATATGAATTTAATTACATAGATCCACAAATTAACCAACAACCTTCATGTTGCTAATCTCACAAGGGAGATTAGCCTACAATCTTCATAAGATCCATAACATAGACATTATAATTCTTACAAATCATGATAAACTAAAGGATTAACACAAAATTGGAATGAAAACTCCCTTGGAAATGGATCTAATTGAATCTCCCTTCTTCTTTTGGTGATCACCCAAGCTTCCTTGCTTCTTCACTTGATTTGGATGGAGGAAATTATGGAGAGATGATGTAGATCTCAAAATGGATGAATGGGATGGAGAATATGGTGTGAAATCAAAGGAATGGTGTGTGAGGTGTGTGGGAACAGTAGCAAATCGGATCTCCCTTCAAAATGTTGAATGGATTGGTATTTATACCCCATGGAGACCTTCTAGAAGAATTGTAAAAAATATCTTGTTCTGGTGCCGACACGAGTCGTGCTACGTAGCACGGGTCGTGTCGTGTCAGGGCAAACGGCACACGAGTCGTTTTGCGCCGCACGGCCAAAGGGTGGCCGTGTTGAATGTCTAGACGTCGCCGCACGGCCTCCGCTTACAGGCCCGTGTCTGGTACACGGGTCGTGCTCCGCAACACGGGTCGTGCTCCACAACACGACCAAGTGGTGATCGTGTTGGATAAATAGATGCTGCCGCACGACCATTCTGGACAGGCCCGTGTCTGGTACACGGGCCGTTTGCTGAAACACGAGCCGTGTTGCCAGCACGGCTGGCCGTGTTCTTTTACCTTTGTTTCTTCTTCCTTTGTTTGATCTTCCGTCTTCATTTTTACTCCATTTTCACCTGTTATATATATGTTTAAGATCATTCTCACACATTCCCATGAAAACACATAACACCACCAAAATACACGAAAATACGGATAAAACAATACGAAAAATACACATAAAAAGGCACTAAAATCTAGGTGAAAATAACGACAATCAACCCACTCATGCCATAGCATATGCTCGCAAAGCTCTTGTCGAGCTGGTCATCAAGAAAAACTGGTTATACCGTTCAGCGGCATTTTTGGGCCCCCAAATCATGCGTTTAAGTGCTTTTCGAGCTTAATTTCATCGAAAAATGGGATAAAAAAGTATAGCAAGGTTAACTGGCCCGCAACGTAGTTTCCCAGTGAGCCCGTCACGACATTTAATGCACATCAATCGATGGACACTGTGAGTTTACTACTCCACATCCTATGAGGCATGCGTGAATGGTTTTAAAAAAATGGATAAGGGAGGATGATCAAAAAGGGGTGCAACACGAGGACTTCACAGGGGGTCACCCATCCTAGTACTACACTTGCCCAAGTGTGCTTAACTTCAGAGTTCTAATTGGATTCATTGCATTAGTGCTGGTATGATCGCACTCGTCGAGGATTGCCCGCTTATTTCTCTTAATGATCACTCCCGAAAGGAAATAGTGTAACTTTTGATCTGGGTTGACCCACACGGGCCATAGCATATGCTCGCGGAGCTCTCATCGAACCGATCGTCATGCAAAATTAGCTTGCCCATTAAGCGTTAGTTTTTGGGCCCTAAAATCATGCGTTTAAATACTTTTCGGGCTTAATTTTGTCAAAAAATGGGATAAAAAAGTGTAGCAGTTGAACGGGCCCGCAATGAAGTTTTCCATTCGAGCATGTCGCGACATTTAACATGCGTCTATTGACGGACGCTATGGGTTTACTGCTCGAGTTCCCATGAGGTGCGCGTGGATGGTTTTAAAAAAATAAAAAAGGGAGGAGGATCAAAAAGGGGTGCAACAATAGGACTTCCCAAGGGGTCACCCATCCTAGTACCACTCTCGCCCAAGCGCGCTTTACTTCGGAGTTCTGATGGGATTTAGTGCATTAGTGCTGGTATGATCGCACCCATCATGGATTGCCCGCTTAATTCTCTTAAGGGTCACCCCCGGAAGGAAATGGCATAACTTTTGATCCAGGTAGACCCACACGGGCCATAGCATATTCTCGTGAAGCTCTCATCGAGCCGATCATCTTGTTAAATTGGATTGCCTGTTAGCACTATTTTTGGGCCCAAAAAGCATGCATTTAAGTGCTTTTCGGGCTTAATTTCGTCAAAAAATAGGATAAAAAAGTATAGCAAGATGAACGGACCTACAACAGAATTTTCCCTTAGAGCCCATCGTGATATTTAACGGCGTTGATCGACTGACACTGCGTGTTTACTGCTCCAGTTCCCATGAGGCGTGCGTGGATGATTTTAAAAAAATAGAAAAGAACGGAGGATAAAAAAGGGGTGCAACACAAGGACTTCCTTAGGGGTCACCCATCCTAGAACTACTCTCGCCCAATCGCATTTAACTTCAGAGTTCTAATGAGATCCGGTACATTAGTGCTAGTATGATCGCACCCGTCATGGATTGCCCGCTTAATTCTCTTAATGGTCATCCCCGGAAGGAAATAGCGTAACTTTTGATCTGGGTAGATCCACATGGGCTATAGCATATACTCACGAAGCTCTCATCTAGCCGATCATCTCGCAAAAATGGCTTGCCCATTCAGCGCCATTTTTAGGCCCAAAAATCAAGCATTTAAGTATTTTTGTGCTTAATTTTGTCGAAAAAGGGGATAAAAAATGTAGCAAGGTGAAAGGCCTGCAACAGAATTTCCCCTTCGAGCCCGTTGCGACATTTAATGGCGTCGATCGATGGACACTGCGTGTTTACTCCTCCAGTTCCCATGAGGTGTGCGTGGATGGTTTTAAAAAAATAGAAAAAAAGGAGGATCAAAAAGGGAGCAACACAAGGACTTCCCAAGGGGTCACCCGTCCTAGTACTACTCTCCCCAATCGCACTTAATTTTGGAGTTCTGATGGGATCCGGTGCATTAGTGCTGGTATGATCGCACCCGTCATGGATTGCCCATTTAATTCTTTGAAGAGTCACCCCCGGAAGAAAATGACATAACTTTTGATCTGGATAAACTCACATGGGCCATAACATATGCTCGCGAAGCTCTCGTTGAGCCTGTCGTCACGCAAAACTGGCTTGCCCATTCAGCATAGTTTTTGGGCCCTAAAATCATGCGTTTAAGTGCTTTTCAGGCTTAATTTCATCAAAAAATAGGACAAAAAAGTCTAGCAAGGCGAATGGGCCCGCAATGGAGTTTCTCCTTTGAGCCTCTCACGATATTTAATGTACGTCGATCGACTGACACTGCGGGTTTACTGCTCGAGTTCCAATGAGGCGCGTGTGGATGGTTTTATAAAAAATAGAAAAGAAAGGATGATCAAAAAGGGGTGCAACACGAGGACTTTCCAGGGGGTCACCCATCCTAGTACTACTCTCGTCCAAGCGCACTTAACTTCGGCGTTCTGATGGGATTCGGTGCATTAGTGCTGGTATGATCACACCCATCATGGATTGCCAGCTTAATTCTCTTAAGGGTCACCCCCGTAAGGAAATGGCGTAATTTTTGATCCGGGTTGACCCACATGAGCCATAGCATATGCTCGGCGAAGCTCTCGTCGAGCCAGTCATCACGTGAATCTGGCCTGCCTGTTCAACGTAAATTTCGGGCCCCAAAATCATGTGTTTAAGTGCTTTTCTGGCTTAATTTCATCGAAAAATGGGATAATAAGTGTAGCAAGGTGAACGGGACCGCAATGCAGTTTCCCATTCGAGCCTTTCGCGACATTTAACGTGCGTAGATCGACAGACACTATGGGTTTATTGCTTGAGTTCCCGAGAGGCACGCGTGGATGGTTTTAAAAAAAATAGAAAAGGGAGTAGGATCAAAAATGGGGTGCAACACGAGGACTTCCAAGGGACTCACACATCCTAGTACTACTCTCGCCCAAAAATGCATAGCTTCGCAGTCTTGATGGGATTCGGTGCATTAGTGCTGGTATGATCGCCCCGTCATGGATTGTCCGCTTAATTCTTTTAAGGGTTACCTCCAGAAGAAAATGGCGTAACTTTTGATGCGGGTAAATCCACATGGAATATAGCATATGCTCGCGAAGCTCTCGTCAAGCCGATCATCACGTGATACTTACTTGCCCGTTAAGTCCAGTTTTTTGTTCCCAAAATCATGCATTTAAGTGCTTTTCTTGCTTAATTTCGTCGAGAAATAGGTTAAAAGGTGTAGCAAGGCGAACGGGCCAGCAACGGAGTTTCCCCTTCAAGCCCGTCGCCACATTTAACGTGCGTCGATCGACGGACACTGCGGGTTTACAGCTGAGTTCCCATGAGGTGCGTGTGGATGGTTTTAAAAAAATAAAAAAGAAAGGATGATCAAAAAGGGGTGCAACACGAGAACTTCCTAGGGGGTCACCCATCCTAGTACTACTCTCGCCTAAGCGCGCTTAACTTCGGCGTTCTGATGGGATTCAATGCATTAGTGCTGGTATGTGTTGGATTGTATACTAAAAGTCTAGCTTTTTGTATGAACAATTTTATAACAATTAATTTGAAATGAGAATCATATGATCAAATGATTGCATCTTATAATTTATTTATATGTTCGATGCAATAGTCCACTTACTTTATACTGTAGATAATATGTTGTGCGACAACACGCGGAAGATCATATTATCGGTTTCCTTATAAAGTATAAACAGATGCTCACAATCGAGATAGACGGGGACTCTCTATCGGGATGGTTGTAGTGTGGTTTGGTAATAGCTTGTCTTGGCTATAGAATCACATTAGTGCACTTGTGTGTATTGAGCAGGACCGCTTGAGATCGTTCGATTTATACTGACTTATAGGAGAACTTGATCTCAGTTATTATGGATGTTCGTGCTCTTAATCCCTATACAATAACCTCGACACATAGGGCAGTATGTATTTCTTTGATTCATCAATGGGTGAGATTTACATGCAATTAAATCAATAAACTCGGTGAGTTGGGAAGTAGTGCTGTCTCTATGGTGTGCTGTTGATTGTAGAAGGAATCCGTGTCCGTCATAGGTTGATGATGTCCCCTTGAGGAGCTCATAAGAATTATCATGTAAACCCTGCAGGTGGAATTTATTCCGGCATGATAATGAGGTTGAGTGGTACTACTCTTGGATGAGATATTAATTAATTGAGTTGTCAGTAACTTAAATTAATTAATGGACATTGTATATCTTAAACATGGGGAGACTAACGGGCTCATAATAAGAAGGAGCCCAAAACGTAATTTTGGGATTGGTATGGTAGTGCAGTAATAATATTTTAGTGGAATATATTATTATTATTGGGCTTAAGTATAAGCTTTGGGCTAAGCTTGGATACTTAAGCCCAATGGAGGCCCAACCCAATTTCTCCTCCTGGTCCCTGCTGTAGCCCATGTATATAAGTCACCTCTGCTTATCTGGAACCCTAATCTAATTCATTATTCACGTGTGATGAGGGTTGAGAGCAGATTGAGTAGGTCTCGTAGATCGTCGCCCACACGACGTCGAGATCGGACTTGGGACATACAGCAGAAGACCGGAAGGTCGTTTGCTGCTGCAGTTCGTCATGTTCCAAAATTCATATAAAATCGTACAGTTCTTCGATTTTGATGTATTATATACTGATGGAAAACTGTCGAAGAGAGGATCGTCTGAGCACAAAGATCACTCAATTCCGACATCAGAAGAGGAACTTATGGCTATTCTCGTGGGACTGCGCTGACTGCCAGCGAGAATTCAACCTCTACATCAACCCTTGGTGAAAGGTAATGCGTTTCATGTTTACTTGCTTCCGCTGCTTGTTAGAAATACATGGAACCCTAACGGGTCACGTTAACCAAATGATTGAATGCAACAATTGGTATCAGAGCTTCGGTTTCGTGGTGAAGCGTGACACGTTAGGCTAGGGTTTATGTGATTAATTTTTCGAAATTAGGATCACATGTTTAGGGTTTTGGTTTTATTGCGCAAACCATGAATATCCCTATGTAATATATACCCTATATCATATCTATTCGTCCATGGTTGTGTGTGAGAGGATTCGACGAAAACTGTTCGTCAATTTCACATGCAAGGAAGAAAGAGAGGGCAAAAATAGAATCACGCTTTTGAGAGAAAATCCAGCGTAGTGATATTGCAGAGGCAATAACCAGAGTTTCAACGGTCGGATTGATCTGTAATTTGGTCAGCACGTTCAGACCTTGTGGATGTACATTCTGAACGGTGGAGATCGAATTTGGAGCTTTTTCTTGCTGGGAGTACGCTGAAAACAGAAGCAGATATTTGAGCGATTCTGTTTTGCGCAGTCGAGGGAAAAGTGCCATTTCTGACAAACTAATCGTTGGATCAAGCTTTAATTTGGTCAGCCGTTCAGACCTTGTGGATGTACATTCTGAACGGTGGAGATCGAATTTGGAGCCTTTTCTTGCTGGGAGTACGCTGAAAACAGAAGCAGATATTTGGGCGATTCTGTTTTGCGCAGTCGAGAGAAAAGAGCCGTTTCTCACAAAATAACCGTTGGATCGATCTGTAATTTGGACAAAATGTTCAGGACTTACAGTAGTAATTCTGGACGGTGGAGATTGGATTCTGAGGTTCTTTCAGTTTCGAACTACGAACGACAGTTGGTGTAGTTTGGTGTTGCGCGTTGGGCTGAACTTGGTTCCATGCAAGTAGGCCCTTGGACGAGCGACAGTCCGGGCGAGGGGCGCTCGTCAAGGCACTTGGGGCGCTCCCTGACATAATTGGCGGTGGGATATGACGATGGACGTCTTGGGACACAAGCAATCCTGCTTGTTGCGTAAGGCATCGATTCCACAGTAGGAGTGTCGGACAAGACATTAAAATTTAGAGGAGTTTTTATTCCTAATATATATAACTGTCATAATTGATTTAATTGTCTATTATTGTTATATATATATATATGGATGTCTGATCTCTATGATTTATTGTCTTATATAGAAGCATGCTAGTTTGCGTATTATATTTGGTATATTATATGCATGTATTGCTAGAGTGTTGGATAAGACATCCAATTTTAAGAAAACTAATTCCTAATATATAACTACCATAATAGATTGTATATTATTGTTATATATGGATGTCGAATTAATTCCTAATATATGACTGCTATAATTGATTTAATAATCTATTATTGTCATATATGAATGTCGAATTAATTCCTAATATATAACTGCTATAATTGATTGTCTATTATTGTTATATATGGATGTTGAATTGATTCCTAATATATAACTGACATAATTGATTTAATTATCTATTATTGTTATATATGGTTGCTCGTCGATATCGATAATTTTTATAATCTAGACGATATGACGATCGATATCGATAGTTTTGAAATTTTGATAATCTTGATGTTTTTCGAATATTTGATAATCTAGTCGATATCGATGATTTTAATAATCTGGAGACATCGACGGTCGATATCGATGGTTTTGAAAATTGGACAATCTGGAAATTTTGAAAATTTGATAGTCTGGAAGTCTTTGCTGATATTCGTGCCTGGTGGCGAACAATCGAATTCGCTGATATATAACTGTTAATGATTGATTTAATTATTGATTATTGTTATATATGTATGCATGACTCTCTGTGATTTACTGCCTTATGTGCCGTAATAGAAGCATGCTAGCGTTGCGTATTTTATTCTGAATATCATATGCATGTAAAAACCCTCGGTGTTAAATTACTAAGTGGGAGAGGGGATTGGTAAATATTCCCGCGACCTCCATTATTGGTTTGTAAGTGATGTGAGTAAACTTGCGTGTTGGCAATAGACCTTCCTCCCTAACGGATGAGTTTATTCACGGATCACTGGTACAGACTTCATTACATAATTATTGTTTGTAATGTGGTACATGAACTTGCGTGTTGGCAATAGGCCTTCCTCCCTAACGGATGAGTTTATATGGGGCTCACTGGTACAAACTTATAATTGATGATTGTAGGAAGCTATCCGAGCGCGTGTGTACTTCTCCAACTATAAGGCACACAAGCTCGCGCAGTGGACTTGGGATCAAATAATGGTGTACACTTAGGTGTAAATAATTAGTATCCTCCCCAACGGAGTCACTGCTATTATTTGCATGGCTAAAGAGGAACCGACTATTAATTATTTTGTCATAAAGTTAGGTTGACAAATGAAATTAATGGGTAAAACCTTCTCTTGTAAATGTTTGGGTTTGTAAACGTCCACACTAACGTGGCTTGCAGACTCACGGTGCTTGAGATGTCGGTGAATTTTATTTTTATATAGTTTTGAGGGAATCAATATAAAATGATAAAATTCGAAGATTTGATCGGTATATTTATTTATAATTCTCTGTAATTTCAAATGGTTTTATCTCGCTTATTGTTGACTAAAAGAAATTATATTTACTGGTCCAAAATTAGATGATTAGAAAAGAATCTTGGTTTTGAATTTTACTGCTTAAGAAAATACATGTGTGTTCTCACAATGGACGTCTCATGATGCCTATTAAAGTCTCTAGTGAAGAGATGAGAGGTTCATAGAAATATGATGGTCTCATGTAACTCTTCGGATACTTGAGTAAGTTAAAAGGCAGAAGATCATGATTTAATTTGATGAATGAATTGGGAAAGCATGGAGTATAAATTGAAGGGAAACCTAGATCAATTTAATTCTTTGTGAATTGCCTAGATGTTTTTGAGTAAGTTCCACCTGAATTACAATAGGATGTATATGGTGGAAAACTTCTGGCAAAACATGTGGCAAAGGAAAGCCATTTTCATCATAATGTGAACAAGTTTTATATCTTATTCACTAGTTGTTTAAAACATGATTAGTGATGGCATTTACTGACACGAAGTGTGTAGATACTGGAATCACTAAATGTTTATTACTAAGTGAGGATAAGATTGTTATGACATGGGTAAAACTACAAGAGTAGTGGCTATTGCAGTGGGAGTTGTCTATTTATTAAATGATATGAGTAGACGTTTGATTTTATGAAATTGTCTTTACGTACATTTTCATATAAAGAATTTGATTTCGGTTTCTATGCATTAATAGATGGATACTCCATTTCATTTAAATGATATGGTCATTATAATGAATGATAGAGTTGTAATCTGTTATGGTACGTTGGTGAACAATTTGTACACTCTTAAATCATGTTTATCCCCTGGATGCGACAAATAGTAATTAATAATGAGTCTTTTAATCTAGTAAGAGAAAGGTACCTTCGGAAATGAATTTCCCACCTTAATGGTGTGACGAATAGAAGGAATAGCACTCTTATGGTAGTGATTAGATAGATGATGAATTATTTGGAATTACTAAATTCATTTTATGGATATGCCCTAGGAACAGTAATTCGTAAGAATGTTTTTCTATTTGTGGAATATCCTAGAAAAATGAAGGATGATTTATTTAGTCCACAAGATCGAAGAGTGATTGTTAACATAAACACTAGATTTTTGGAAAAAGGACTATGTAATAAATCAAATACCCATGTATAAGTTGTTCTAAAGGAAGTGAGAGGAAAACACAAAGTATTAGTACCAAGTGTACAAGAGGATATACCACAAGGTAAACTGCGACGCGTGTCACATCTGATACACAATTGCGTGTAGTGTCTTCTCGTAGTGGGAGGGTTGTTCTAAATCCTGATAGATATATGTTTTGGGAGAGTCGTGAGGCTTGGTCCCTAGTAAACATGGAGTTAACCCACGAATACGACGAAGAACTACAAGATAGAAATGCGAAATCTTAACAAATTGCAATAAATGTTGAAATAGAATCAATAGATTCTAAATAAGATCTGGATGATTGTAGAACCACGGATGGTGTGAAAACCATTGGAAGTGGTCATACAAAATAAAAGAGAATCATACGGTAAGGTGAAAACCTTAGAAGTAAAGCTTGTTGGGAAAAGGTATACTCAGAAAGAAAGGGTTCGATTATGAGAAAACCTGTTCGCCAGTAGCTATGCTTATGTTGATCCGGACTCTTTTATCTGTTGCTACTCATATGAAATATGAGGGATAGCAAATAGATGTCAAGACAGCTTTCCTGATTGGAAATCTTGAGGAAAACATCTATGTGAAGCAACCAGAGTGATTCATTGCAAAGAGCTAAGAGCATTGTGATATGAGCTTAAAAGTGTCCATTAATGGACTAAAACAAGCTTCAAGATCATGAAACATCCGTTTTGATGAGGTAATCCAGTGACATGGATCTTATCAACGATCGGATGGGTCTTGTGTATTGAAAAGAGTGATGAAAACGTGGTGGTATTTCTTGTACTATACGTAGATGATATATTGCTCATTGGAGACAATGAAAGAGTATTGTCGGGCGTATGTGTATGGATAATAACGCGGTATGAAATGAAGGACTTAAGAAGAGCAAAAATATCCTTTTGATCACGGTAATACGGATCACAAGAAAGGATATTATGCTTGTCTCAAGCTTCATGAATTGATATGATCCTTACTTGTTTTAGCAAGTGACTTTATCTAAGAAAATATGTCTTGAGACACAAAAGGAAGATAAAGATGATGAAAGCGGTTCCTTATGCTTCTGCGAATAAGGAAGCTTAATCTTAGGAATGCTATGCGCGAGAATGGATATCTATTTTGCTGAACGCATGAACAGTGGGTATCAACGTAACCCGGAACAAGAATGATGAACTGTGGTAAGACATATATGAAGTGCCTGAGAAGGACTGGAAATTATATGTAAGCTTACTGGGCAAATTCACTGCTTCTTGTGGATTACGTAGATTCGGATTTTTTAGTCAGATTGGATGGCAGTAAATCCACCTCAAGGTTATGTGTTTAATTTTAGGAAGTTGAGTCATAATGTGGAGGAGTGTTATATAGAAATATATTTCAGACTCCGGACTCCATCATGGAAAGATGATAAATTGGAGCCTACGAGGCAGCCAAAGTATCTGTATGACTCTAGAAACTTCAAGATGGACTTCGAAGTGTTTCTAAGTTTCCCAAGGATATCACAATTTATATTGATGATATTGGTGCAGTTGCAAACTTGAAGGAATCACGAGCCCATAAGGCAATTAAACACATTGAGTGCAAGTACCACCCGTTACGAGAAATCGTATGATGAGGGGAAGGTTGTTGTCGCCTAGATTGCATCGGATGATGACCTAGTAAATCCATTTACAAGGATATTAAGGCGAGAGCTTTTAATGGTCGTGTAGTGGGAGTGGGAATCAGATGTATGGCGGAAGACATGACAGCATAGTCTTTTAGTATAAGTGGGAGATTGTTGGATTGTATACTAAAAGTCTAGCTTTTTGTATGAATAATTTTATAACAATTAATTTGAAATGAGAATCATATGATCAAATGATTGCATCTTATAATTTATTTATATGTTCGATGCAATTGTCCACTTACTTTATACTGTAGATAATATGTTGTGCGACAACACGCGGAAGATCATATTATCGGTTTCCTTATAAAGTATAAACAGATGCTCACAATCGAGATAGACGGGGACTCTCTATCGGGATGGTTGTAGTGTGGTTTGGTATTAGCTTGTCTTGGCTATAGAATCACATTAGTTCACTTGTGTGTATTGAGCAGGACCGCTTGAGATCGTTCGATTTATACTGACTTATAGGAGAACTTGATCTCAGTTATTATGGAAGTTCGTGCTCTTAATCCCTATACAATAACCTCGACACATAGGGCAGTATGTATTTCTTTGATTCATCAATGGGTGAGATTTACATGCAATTAAATCAATAAACTCGGTGAGTTGGGAAGTAGTGCTGTCTCTATGGTGTGCTGTTGATTGTAGAAGGAATCCGTGTCCGTCATAGGTTGATGATGTCCCCTTGAGGAGCTCATAAGAATTATCATGTAAACCCTGCAGGTGGAATTTATTCCGGCATGATAATGAGGTTTAGTGGTACTACTCTTGGATGAGATATTAATTAATTGAGTTGTCAGTAACTTAAATTAATTAATGGACATTGTATATCTTAAACATGGGGAGACTAACGGGCTCATAATAAGAAGGAGCCCAAAACGTAATTTTGGGATTGGTATGGTAGTGCAATAATAATATTTTAGTGGAATATATTATTATTATTGGACTTAAGTATAAGTTTTGGGCTAAGCTTGGATACTTAAGCCCAATGGAGGCCCAACCCAATTTCTCCTCCTGGTCCCTGCTGTAGCCCATGTATATAAGTCACCTCAACTTATCTGGAACCCTAATCTAATTCATTATTCACGTGTGATGAGGGTTGAGAGTAGATTGAGTAGGTCTCGTAGATCGTCGCCCACACGACGTCGAGATCGGACTTGGGACATACAGCAGAAGACCGGAAGGTCGTTTGCTGCTGCAGTTCGTCATGTTCCAAAATTCATATAAAATCGTACAGTTCTTCGATTTTGATGTATTATATACTGATGGAAAGCCGTCGAAGAGAGGATCGTCAGAGCACAAAGATCACTCAATTCTGACATCAGAAGTGGAACTTATGGCTATTCTTGTGGGACTGCGCAGACTGCCAGCGAGAATTCAACTTCTACATCAACCCTTGGTGAAAGGTAATGCGTTTCATGTTTACTTGCTTCCGCTGCTTGTTAGAAATACATGGAACCCTAACAGGTCACGTTAACCAAACGATCGAATGCCAACAGTATGATCATACCCATCATGGATTGCCCGCTTAATTCTCTTAAGGGTCACCCCCGTAAGGAAATGGCGTAACTTTTGATTCGGGTTGACCCACACGGGCCATAACATATGCTCGGCGAAGCTCTCGTCGAGCTGGTTGTCACGTGAAACTGGCCTGCCCATTCAGCGCAGTTTTTGGGTCCAAAATCATGCGTTTAAGTGCTTTTCGGGCTTAATTTCGTCAAAAAATGGGATAAAAAAGTGCAGCAAGGTGAATGGGCCCGCAACGGATTTTTCTAATTGAACCTGTTGTGACATTTAGTGCGTGTCTATCGACGAACACTGCGGGTTTACTGCTCGAGTTCCTATGAGGCGTGCGTGGATGGTTTTAAAAAAATAGAAAAGGGAGTAGGATAAAAAAGGGGTGCAACACGAGGACTTCCCAAGAGGTCACCCATCCTAGTACTACTCTCGCTCAAGCGCACTTAACTTCGGAGTTCTGATGGGATCTGGTGTATTGGTGCTAGGATGATCGCACCCGTCATGGATTGCCCACTTAGTTCTCTTAAGGGTTACCCCCGGAAGGAAATGGTGTAACTTTTTATCCGGGTAGACCTACACGGGCCATAACATATGCTCGCGAAGCTCTCGCCGAGCCGGCCATCACATTGAATAGGTTTGGTCTTTCAGTGCCATTTTTGGGCTCCAAAATCATACATTTAAGTGCAATTCGGGCTTAATTTCATCGAAAATAGGATAAAAATGTGTAGCAAGGTGAATTGGCCACAACGGAGTTTCCCCTTCGAGCCGGCCATGACATTTAATGTGCGTCTATCGATGGACACTGCGAGTTTACTGCTTGAGTACCCATTAGGCGCGCGTGGATGGTTTTAAAAAAATAGATAAGGGAGGAGGATAAAAAAGGGGTGCAACACGAGGACTTCCCAGGGGGTCACCCATCCAAGTACTACTCTCATCCAAATACACTTAACTTTGGAGTTCTGATGGGATTCGGTGCATTAGTGCTGGTATGATCGCACCCGTCATGGATTGCCCGCATAATTCTCTTAAGGGTCAACCCCGAAAGGAAATGGCGTTACTTTTGATTCGGGTTGACCCACACGGGTCATAGCATATGCTCACAAAGCTCTCGTCAAGCTGGTCGTCTCTCGGAATTGGCTTGCCCGTTCAGTGCAAATTTCGGGACACAAAATCATGCGTTTAAGTGCTTTTCGAACTTAATTTCGACGAAAAATAGTATAAAAAATGGGGTGCAACATGAGAACTTCTAAGGGAGTCACATATCCTAGTACTACTCTCGCCCAAGAATGCTTAGCTTCGGAGTCTTAATGGGATCCGGTGCATTAGTGCAGGTATGATCGCCCCGTCATGGATTGCCCACTTAATTATTTTAAGGGTTACCTCCGGAAAGAAATGGCGTAACTTTTGATCCGTGTAGACCCACATGGAATATAGCATATGCTCGCGAAGCTCTCGTTGAGCCGATCATCACGCGATACTTGCTTGCCCATTAAGTGCAGTTTTCGGTCCCCAAAATCATGCGTTTAAGTACTTTTTGGGCTTAATTTCGTTGGAAAATAGGATTAAAAGGTGTAGCAAGGCGAATGGGCCAGCAACGGAGTTTCTCTTTTGAGCCCATTGCCACATTTAACGCACCTCGATCGACGGACAATGCGGATTTACTGTTCGAGTTCCCATGAGGCGCGCGTGGACGGTTTAAAAAAATAGAAAAGTAAGGTGGATAAAAAAGGGATGCAACACGAGGACTTCCCAAGGAGTCACCCCTCCTAGTACTACTCTCACCCAAGCACGCTTAACTTCACAGTTCAGATGGGATCTATTGTATTAGCGCATGTATGATCGCACCTGTCATGGATTGGCCGCTTTTTTCTCTTAAGGGTCACCCCGGGAAGGAAATGGCATAACTTTTGATCCGAGTTGACCCACACGGGCCATAGCATATTCTTGGTGAAGCTCTCGTTGAGCTGGTCATCATGCAAAATTGGCCTGCCATTTAGTGCAGTTTTTAGGTCCCAAAATCATGCATTTAAGTGCTTTTCGGGCTTAATTTCATCGAAAAATGGGATAAAAAAGTGTAGCAAGGTGAACGGGCCCACAACGGAGTTTTCTATTTGAGCCTGTTGCAACATTTAATGTGCTTCTATCGACGGACACTGCGGGTTTACTGCTCGAGTTCCTATGAGGCGTGCGTGGATGGTTTTAAAAAAATAAAAAAGGGAGGAGGATCAAAAAGGGGTGCAACACATTGACTTCCCAAGCGGTCACCCATTCTAGTATTACTCTTTCCCAAGAGTGCTTAACTTCGGAGTTCTGATGGGATCCAGTGCATTAGTGCTGGTATGATCACACCCGTCTTGGATTGCCCGCTTAATTCTTTTAAGAGTCACCCCCGAAAGGAAATGGCATAACTTTTGATCCAGGTAGATCCACTCGGGCCATAACATATGCTCGCGAAGCTCTCGTCGAGCCGCTCATCATGCGGAACAGACTTGGCTGTTCAGCACTATTTTCGAGCCCCAAAATCATCTGTTTAAGTGCTATTCGGGCTTAATTTCATCGAAAAATGGGATAAAAAATTATAGCAAGGTGAACGAGCCCGCAACGGAGTTTCCCCTTCAAGCTGGCCGCGACATTTAACGTGCGTCGATCGACGGACACTGCGAGTTTACTGATCGAGTTCCCATGAGGCGCGCGTGGATGGTTTTAAAAAAATAGATAAGGGAGGAGGATCAAAAAGGTGTGCAACACGAGGACTTCCCAGGGGGTCACCCATCCAAGTACTACTCTCGCCCGACCACGCTTAGCTTCGGAGTTCTGATGGAATTCGGTGCATTGGTGCTGGTATGATTGCACCCGTCATGGATTGCCCACATAATTCTCTTAAGGATCATCCCAGAAGAAAATGGCATAACTTTTGATCCGAGTTGACCCACACGGGCCATAGCATATGCTCGCGAAGCTCTCGTCAAGCCGGTCATCTCGCAGAACTAGCTTGCCCGTTCAGCGCAATTTTTGGGACACAAAATCATGCGTTCAAGTTATTTTCGGACTTAATTTCTTCAAAAAATAGTATAAAAAGTATAACAAGGTGAACGGGACCGCAACAGAGTTCCCCATTCAAGCCTGTCACGACATTTAATGCGCGTCTATCGACGTACATTGCGGGTTTACTGCTTGAGTTCCCATGAGGCGCCCATGGATAGTTTTAAAAAAATAAAAAAGGGAGGAGGATCAAAAAGGGGTGCAACACGAGGACTTCAAAAGGTGTCATCCATCCTAGTACTACTCTCGCCCAAGCGCGCCTAACTTCGGAGTTCTGATGGGATCCAGTGCATTAGTCCTAGTAAGATCGCACACGTCATGTATTTCCCGCTTAATTCTCTTAAGGGTCATCCCCGGAAGGAAATGTCGTAACTTTTAATTCGAGTACACCCATGCACGGGCCATAGCATATGCTCGCGAAGCTCTCATTGAGCCTATCGTCACGCGGAATTAGCTTGCCCGTTCAGCGTAGGTTTTAGGCCCTAAAATAATGCGTTTAAGTGCTTTTCTGGCTTAATTTCATCGAAAAATGGGATAAAAAGTGTAGCAAGGTGAACTGGACCGCAATGCAATTTCCCATTCGAGCTTGTCGTGACATTTAACACGTGTTGATCGACGGACACTGCGGGTTTATTGCTCGAGTTCCTGGGAGGCACGCGTGGATGGTTTTAAAAAATGGAAAAGGGAGGAGGATAAAAAATGGGGTGCAACACGAGGACTTTCCAGGGAGTCACACATCCTAGTACTACTCTCGCCTAAGAACACTTAGCTTCGGAGTCTTGATGGGATCCGGTGCATTAGTGATGGTATGATCGCCTCATCATGGATTGCCCGCTTAATTCTTAAGGGTTACCTCCGGAAAAAAATTGCATAACTTTTGATCCGGGTAGACCCACATGGACTATAGCATATGCTCGCTAAGCTCTCGTCAAGCCGATCGTCATGCGATTACTTTCTTGCCCATTAAGTGTAGTTTTTGGTCCCCAAAATCATGTGTTTAAGTGCTTTTTGGGCTTAATTTCATCGAGAAACAGCATAAAAAGGTGTAGCAAGGCGAATGGGCCAGCAACGAAGTTTCCCATTCGAGCCCATTGCCACATTTAACATGCATCGATCGACGGACACTGCAGGTTTACTGCTCAAGTTCCCATGAGGCGCGCGTGCATGGTTTAAAAAAATAGAAAAGAAAGGAGGATAAAAAAGGGGTGCAACACGAGGACTTCCCAATGAGTCACCCCTCCTAATACTACTCTCACCCAAGCGCGCTTAACTTCATAGTTCAGGTGGGATCCATTGCAGTAGTGCTAGTATGATTGCACATGTCATGGATTGCCCGCTTATTTCTCTTAAGGATCATCCCCGGAAGAAAATGGCATAACTTTTGATCCGGGTTTATCCACACAGGCCATAGCTTATTATCGGCGAAGCTCTCATCGAGCCGGTCATCGCGTGAAACTAGCCTGCCCATTCAGCACAATTTTTATGTTCCAAAATCATGCGTTTAAGTGCTTTTCGGGCTTAATTTCATGGAAAAATGGGATAAAAAGTATAGCAAGGTGAACGGGCCTGCAACAGAGTTTCCCATTTGAGCCTGTTGCAACATTTAACGCGCGTCTATCGATGGACAATACGGGTTTACTGCTCGAGTTCCTACGAGGCGTGCATGGATGGTTTTAAAAAAATAGAAAAGGGAGGAGAATCAAAAAGGGGTGCAACACAAGGACTTCCCAAGCGGTCACCCATCCTAGTACTACTCTCTCCCAAGCGCGCTTCACTTCGGAGTTCTGATAGGATCTGGTGCATTAGTTCTGGTATGATCGCACCCGTCTTGGATTGCCCACTTAATTCTCTTAAGGGTCACCCCGGAAAGAAAATAGCGTAACTTCTAATCAGGGTAGACCCACGTGGGCCAAAACATATGCTTGCGAAGCTCTCGTCGAGTCGGTCGTCACACGGAATAGGCTTGGCCATTAAGTGCCATTTTCGGGCCCCAAAATCATGTGTTTAAGTGCTATTCGGGCTAAATTTCATCGAAAAATAGGATAAAAAATTGTAGCAAAGTGAATGGGCCCGCAACGGAGTTTCCCCTTCAAGCCGGCCATGACATTTAACGCATGTCGATCGACGGACACTACGAGTTTACTGCTCGAGTTCCCATGAGGCGCGCGTGGATGGTTTTAGAAAAATAGATAAGGGAGGAGGATCAAAAAGGGGTGCAACACGAGGACTTCCAAGGGATTCACCCATCCTAATACTACTCTCGCCCAAGCACGCTTAACTACAGAGTTCTAATGGGATTAGGTGCATTAGTGCTGGTATGATCGCACCCGTCATGGATTGCCCAAATAATTCTCTTAAGGGTCACCCCCGGAAGAAAATGGCGTAATTTTTGATCCGGGTTGACCCACACGGGCCATAGCATATGCTCGCGAAGCTCTCATCAAGCCGGTCGTCTCGCCAAACTGGCTTGCCCATTCAGCGCAATTTTTGGGACACAAAAAAATACATTTAATTACTTTTCAGACTTAATTTCGTTAAAAAATAGTATAAAAAGTGTAGTAAGGTGAACGGGACCGCAATAGAGTTTCCCATTCGAGCCTGTCGCGACATTTAACACATGTCTATCGACGTACACTGCGGGTTTACTGCTCGAGTTTCCATGAGGCATGCATGGATGGTTTTAAAAAAATAGAAAAGGGAGGAGGATCAAAAAGGGGTGCAACACGAGGTCTTCCCAAGGTATCACCCATCTTAGTACTACTCTCGCCCAAGCGTGCATAACTTCGGAGTTCTGATGGGATCCGGTACATTAGTGTTAGTATGATCACACACGTCATGGATTGCTCGCTTAATTCTCTTAAGGGTCACCCCCAGAAGGAAATGATTTAACTTTTGATCCGGGTAGACCTACCCTCAGGCCATAGCGTATGCTCGTGAAGATCTCGTCGAGCCAGCCATCACGTGATATTGGCTTGCTAGTTCAACGCTATTTTTGGGCCCTAAAATATTGCGTTTAAGTGCTTTTTGAGCTTAATTTCATCGAAAAATAGGATAAAAAAGTGTAGCAAGTGAACAGGCCCGAAATAGAGTTTTCCCTTCGAGCCCGTCGCAATATTTAACACGCGTCGATCATCGGACACTATGAGTTTACTGCTCGAGTTCCCATGAGGCGCGCGTGGATGGTTTTAAAAAAATAGAAAAGGAAGGAGGATAAAAAAGGGTGCAACACATGGACTTCCCAGAGGGTCACCCATCATAGTACTACTCTCGCCCAAGCGCACTTAATTTCGGAGTTCTGATGGGATTCGGTGCATTAGTGTTGTTAAGATCACACTCGTCATGGATTGCCTGCTTAATTATCTTAAGGGTCACCCCCGAAAGGAAATGGCATAACTTTTGATTCGGGTTGATACACACGGGCCATAGCATTTGTTCACGAATCTCTCGTCAAGCTGGTCATCATGTGAAATTGGCTTGCCCATTCAGTGTAGTTTTTTGGCCCAAAATTATGCATTTAAGTACTTTTCGGGCTTACTTTCGTCAAAAAATAGGATAAAAAAGTGTAGCAGGTGAACGAGCACGCAACAGAGTTTTCCTTTCAAGCTTGTCGTGACATTTAACGCGTGTCTATTGACGTACGCTACGGGTTTACTGCTCGAGTTCCCATGATTCGCGCATGGAAGGTTTTAAAAAAATAAAAAAGGGCAGAAGATCAAAAAGGGGTGCAACACGAGGACTTCCCTAGGGGTCACCCATCCTCGTACTACTCTCGCCCAAGCGCGCCTAACTTCAGAGTTCTGATGGGATCCAGTGCATTAGTCCTGGTATGATCGCACACAGACATTGTGGGTTTACTGCTCGAGTTCCCATGAGGCGTGCATGGATGATTTTAAAAAAATAGAAAAGGGAGGAGGATAAAAAAAGGGTGCAACACGAGGACTTCCCAGGGGGTCATCCATCCCAGTAATAATCTCGCCCAAGAATGCTTAGCTTTGGAGTTTTGATGGGATCCGATGCATTAGTGATGGTATGATCGCACCCGTCATGGATTGCCCGCTTAATTCTATTATGGGTCATCCCGTAAGAAAATGGCCTAACTTTTGATCCAGGTGGACCCACACGGGCCATAGCATATGCTTGCTAAGCTCTCGTCGAGCTGGTCGTCACGTGGAAATGGCATGCCTGTTCAGTGCAGTTTTTAAGCCCCAAAATTATGCGTTTAAGTTCTTTTCGGGCTTAATTTTTGCAAAAATGGGATAAAAAAGTGTAGCAAGGTGAACGGGCCCGCAATGGAGTTTCCTATTTGAGCCTATCATGACATTTAACGTGTGTCGATCGACGGGCACTGCGAGTTTACTGCTAGAGTTCCCATGGGGTGCTTTTGGATGTTTTTAAAAAAAATAGAAAAGGGAGGAGTATCAAAAGGGGGTGCAGCACGAGGATTTCCTAGGGAGGGCAACGCATGATCTTAAGGGTCACCCCCGGGTAGACCCACATAGGCCTTAGCATATGCTCACGAAGCTCTCACTGAGCCGGTCGTCACGTAAAATTGGCTTTCCCATTCAGCACCATTTTTAGGCACTAAAATCATGTGTTTAAGTGCTTTTCTGGCTTAATTTTGTCGAAAAATGGGATAAAAAAGTGTAGCAAGGTGATCGGGCCCGCAACGGAGTTTCCCATTAGAGCCTGTCTTGACATTTAATGCACGTCGATTGATGGACACTGCGGGATTACTACTCGAGTTCCCTTGAGGTGCTTTTGGATAGTTTTAAAAAAATAGAAAAGGGAGGAGGATAAAAAAGGATGCAACACGAGGACTTCCCAAGGGGACCCATCCTAGTACTACTCTCACCCAAGCACGCTTAACAGGAAGGAAATGACATAACTTTTGATCTGGGTAGACCCACATGGGCCATAGCATATGCTCTCGAAGCTCTCGTTGAGTTGGTCATCTCGCGAAATTGGCTTGCCATTTCAGCACCATTTTCGGGCCAAAAATCATGCGTTTAAGTGCTTTTTGAGCTTAATTTCGTCGATCGACGGACACTTCGAGGTTTACTGCTCGAGTTCCCATGAGGCGCGCGTGGATGGTTTTAAAAAAATAGACAAGAGAGGAGGATCAAAAAGGTGTCCAAAACGAGGATTTCCTAGGGGGTCACACATCCTAGTACTACTCTCGCCTAAGCATGCTTAACTTCATTGTTCTGATGGGATCTGGTGCATTAGTGCAAGTATGATCGCACCTGGCATTGATTGACAGCTTATTTCTCTTAAAGTTCACCCCCGGAAGGAAATGGCGTAACTTTTGATCCGATTACACCCACATAGGCCATAGTCTATGCGCGTTAAGCTCTCATCGAGCTGATCGTCATGCGAAACTGGCTTGCCCATTCAGCGTCATTTTTGGGCCCTAAAATCACTCGTTTAAGTGCTTTTGTGGCTTAATTTCATCAAAAAATGGGATAAAAAAGTGTAGCAAGGTGAACGGGCCCGCAACAGAGTTTCCCATTCGAGCCTGTCGCGACATTTAACGCGCATCAATCGACGAACACTGTGGGTTTACTGCTCGAGTTCCCCTGAGGCACGCGTGGATGGTTTTAAAAAAATAGAAAATGGAGGAGGATCAAAAAGGGGTACAACACGAGGACTTCCCAGGGGGTCACACATCCTAGTACTACTCTCGCCCAAGAATGCTTAGCTTTGTAGTTTTGATGGGATCCGGTGCATTAGTTCTGGTATGATCGCACCCATCATGGATTGCTAGCTTAATTCTCTTAAAGGTCATCCCCGGAAGGAGATGGCATAACTTTTGATTCGAGTGGACCTACATGGGCCATAGCGTATGCTCGCGAAGCTCTCGTCGACCGGTCATCACACGAAATTGGCTTGCCCCTTAAGCGCAGTTATCGAGCCCTAAAATCATGTGTTTATGTTCTTTTTGGGCGTAATTTCTTCAAAAAATGGGATAAAAAAGTGTAGCAAGGTGAACGGGCCCGAAAAGAAGTTTTTCCTTCGAGCCCATCGTGATATTTAACGCGTGTCGATTGACGGACACTACGGGTTTACTGCTCGAGTTCCCATGATTCGCGCGTGGATGGTTTAAAAAAATCAAAAAGGGAGGAGGATCAAAAAGGGGTGCAGAACGAGGACTTCCCAAGGGATCACCCATCCTAGTACTACTCTTGCCCAAGCGTGCCTAATTTCAGAGTTCTAATGGGATCCAGTGCATTAGTGCTGGTATGATCACACCCGTCATGGATTGCCTGCTTAATTCTCTTTAGGGTCACCCTGGAAGGAAATGGCATAATGTTTGATCCGGGTAGTCCCACACGGGCTATAGAATATGCACGTGAAGCTCTCGTCGAGCCGGTCATCACGTAGAATTGAGTTGTCCATTCAGCATTATTTTTGGGCCTCAAAATCTTGCATTTAAGTACTTTTTGTGCTTAATTTCATCAAAAAATAGAATAATAAAGTGTAGCAAGGTGAACGGGCTTGCAACAGAGTTTCCCATTCGAGCCTATCGCAATAATTAACGCGTGACGATCACGGACACTGCGAGTTTACTGCTCAAGTTCCCATGAGGCGCGCGTGGATGGTTTTGAATAAAAATAGAAAAGTGAGGAGGATCAAAAAGAGGTACAACAAGAGGACTTCCCAGGGGGTCACCCATCCTAGTACTGTTCTCGCCTAAGAACATTAGCTTTGGAGTTTTGATGGGATCCGGTGCATTACTGCTGGTATGATCGCACCCGTCATGCATTGCCCACTTAATTCTCTTAAGAGTCACCCCCGGAAGGGAATGGCATAACTTTTGATCTGGGTGGACCCACAAGGCCATAGCATATGTTTATCAAATTGATCGTCATGCAAAACTGGCTTGCCCATTCAGCATAGTTTTTGGGCCCCAAAATCATGCGTTTAAGTGCTTTACGGGCTTAATTTCATCAAAAAATAGTATAAAAAGTGTAGTAAGGCTAACGGGCTCGCAACTGAGTTTTCCCTTCAAGCTCGTCGTGGCATTTAACGCTCATTGATCGACGGACACTGCGGGTTTACTTCACGAGTTCCTCTGATGTGCTTGTGGATGATTTTAAAAAAAATAGAAAAGAAAGGAGGATTGATCGTAGTCATTTTCACCTAGATTTTAGTATCTTTATTTGTGGATTTTCGGATGTTTTTATCCGTATTTGTGTTACTTTTGGTGGAGTTATTGTTATTTTGAGAAATGTGATATGATTTGATAGAATTGTGTAAATGAGCTTAAATATGTGTAAAACAGGTCAAGAAATGGACAAAAATGAAGTCGAGAGTGAAACGGAGTCGGAAGGACACAGCCTGCTTGTATACAGGCCGTGTGCAGAACACGGCCCTGTAACAAGTGGCCATGTATTGTCATCAGAAATCGCTGCTCGCCCAGGATAATGGCCATGCGCTGGTGCACGGGCCGTGCATTGCTGCACGCCCCGTGTGCGAGGCACGGCCCTGTAAGAAGAAGCCGTACATTATCATCAGAAATTACTACACGGCCATGATCAAGGCCATGTACTGCAGCTCGAGTCGTGTCCGGAAGTACGCACAACATGCCAAAGTAGGTGTGTACTAATGGGCCGTATACTGCAGCACGGGCCGTGTAGGTGCCAAATCCTGTGTAATTTTCAGAATGTTCCGAAAGCTTCTAGAAGGTCCATAAGTGATATAAAACTATGACTTGTGCGAAATTGAGAGGGAGAGATCAGATTACAAGCAGTTACACACACTAAAACACCATATTTCCTCACACACTAGATCCCCAATCCATTTCTACCATCTAGATCCATCAAAACACCATTTGATCTCCATTTTCACTCAATAAATCCATCATTTCATCCATCCTTCCACCATTTGAGAAGATTGAAGCATCAATTGTTGAAGAATTGTTGAAGGAATTGATCAATTGAAGAGGAGTAAAGCTTTTCACATGCAAGGGAAGCAATTCTACTTTTCTATTGTTAATTTTCTTCTCAAAATGGCTCAAATGGAGCAAAGCTTGATTTTTATTGAATTAATCACCATGTTTAGTGGCTAGTTTTTGTAGTAGGGCTAGTCATATGAGTGGTTGAGGTGAAGAGTTAGATATGTAAAACTTGAGTAGTGATTTGAATTGATTTGTGGATTTTCTTTTATGATATATCAATCATGTTTCATTTTAATGCTTGTGTGATTAAATCTTCTATTCATAGTATTATGATGCCCATTCCAATGTTGTGAGTGGATGTTTAATTGAATCATACATTGAATTGTGCATGCATGTTAGTATAAGGGGAGGTAAGTCATACCCTCTTTTAGCTTAGAACATTCATAGAGGGACACTTAAGAAATTGAGTGAAAAGAACCAACTTATGATCATAGTACCTTAAGGGAATATAGATTAAGACCAATCTTAGGAGATTTAGGCTTGTAAAAGAGTCGAGAACCTAGTTGCCTTGGCCATAGGGATTAGGGGTAAAATTGTGATTGTTTTTAATCCACAAGTTAATGAAAGTTAGCATCAAGAGTTTTGCATATCTAGCTCAAGTCTTAACCATGAGTATGATTAGCCTTGCTCTCTTCTCAAGTGAAATCTACATCCATTCCATTCATCATTTGCTTTTTATTTGATCATTTATTTTGTTAGTCTTAATTCTAGTTAATTGAGTAGAATCGTAAGTAATTGTTTTAAATACAACATCTTCAATCTATCATCCTTACAAAGCATAAATCAATGGAAAATCCAGATACAAACTTAGGTTTTATTTCCCTTGGGACGATATTACTATAAATTTTGTACTTGGTCGCGCGTTTACTCGACGATAGATTTTCTTACACTTACACATTGAAAAATGCGATTAAGAACATGGCAGCGCTGCCGGGGAAATGTTAAACATTTGTTTGTAACGAGTTTGAAGTTGATTAGTTTAGATAAGGATATTTCTTTTATTTGTTTACTTGTTTAATTGTCTTGGTTATTTGAGAGCTAATTTGAAAATTTTTGTAGGTACATGCAAACTCGTTCTAGGTCTCAATCTATTGAACCTTTGAACTTGGAATTGGAAGCTACTTTGAGAAGACAAAGAAGAGGAGTGTTGGAACCTACGGAAAAAAATATGGAAGAAGTAAGGGATAATGCAAACATGGTTGATGAAGAAGGAAATTTGAGAAATTTTCAAGGTGGTGATAATGCTAGAGGAGGTTATGGTAATCAAGAATATGTGCCACAAGTTTATGCTCAACAAATGCATTTGTAAAACCAACAAATGCAAGCTATTATTCAAAACTTGTTGGCACAACAAGAAGTAAAGAATAATCCTCCGGTGGTGCAAAATCAACTCGTGGAATTGGAAACAATGGAGCGGGAATGAATGTCCGTGATCATTTTCAACCACAATATGGGAACTATGGAATGGGACCACCATTGAATGTGAATAATTTTGAAATCAAGATGGGGTTGATCAACATGGTGCAAGCAAATCAATTTGGTGGTGGTACTATGGAGGATCCAAATGCTCACTTAGCCTAATTTACGGAGTTGGCAAACACGATAAAGATAAATGGGGTAAGTGAGGATATTGTCAAAATGAAGCTTTTCTCATTTTTATTGAGAGATAGAGCTAAGGCTTGATTTCATACTATACCACCGGGATCCTACACCACATGGAGAGAGTTGGCACAAATATTCTTGAGCAAGTATTTTCCACCATCCAAGATGTTGCATCTTAAAGGGAAAATCTTTCAATTCAAGCAATTGCCACTTGAGACATTTAGTGAGGCATGGGACCGATTCAAAGAGATGTTAAGGAAGTGTCTACAACATGGATTCCCCGAGGAGTAACAAATAGGATTCTTCTATGCCGGTTTACATGGAAGTGAGAAGATGCTCATTGATGCTTCGGCGAGAGGTTCGATTTTGGGCCAAACTCCGGAGAGAGCAATTGCTATAAGTGAAGAAATAGCTGGCAATCACGGAGATACTAAAAAGGATGAATACTAGTATGCAAGTGTCTCAAACCTCTACACCGATGGTGAATCAACAAGTCTTGCAAATCCTCCACAAGGTATGTCAATGCCTTTGATGAATCAACAAATGTTTCCTAATCCTCAACAAGGCATGACTATGCCTAATGTGGGCCAATCTTCTCAAAATTGTCAAATACCTACCTTTATGCCCCAACAAGGTATGTCCTCTAATTTTGGAATTCAAGACATATGGTGTCCACCAGATACGACACTTGAAGAAGTTGCCTTCATGCAAGGAAGGAACTTTCAAGGAAATTATAGTAGTAATTTTGAAAATAATGGAGGAGGATATCCACAAAGGCAAGGAGGATGGGGGCAAGGTAATTTTCAAGGGAATTTTAGCCAACCCCGTAGGTTTGAGAATTTTTTGTATAGAAATCAAGGGAATGCCCTCACTCTTTCACAGGGCATTAATCCAGGGGAGAAATCTCAAAATGGTAAAGGGAAGCCTACGGTGGAGGATCAAGTTGCTAAAATATTTGAATTCATGAAGAAAGATAAAAAAGAAAGAAGGCAAAGAGATGAGGTGAAAGATAAAAGAATCAAAGCTTTGGCGACACAAATGAGTCAAATGGTAAGTGAAAGGGGGGGATTGTTGGATTCTATACTAAAAGTCTAGCTTTAGTATGAACAATGTTATAACAATTCATTTGAAATGAGAATCATATGATCAAATGATTGCGTCTTATAATTTATTTATATGTAGATGCAATAGTCCACTTACTTTATACTGTAGATAATATGTTATGCAACAACACGCGGAAGATCATACTATCGGTTTCCTTATAAGGTATAAATAGATGCTCACAACCGAGATAGACAGGGACTCTCTATCGGGATGGTTATAGTGTGGTTTGGTATTAGCTTGTCTTGGCTATAGAATCACATTAGTGCACTTTGTGTGTATTGAGCGGGACCGCTTGAGATCGTTTGACTTATAGGAGAACTTGATCTCAGTTATTATGGATGTTCGTGCTCTTAATCCCTATACAATAACCTCGACACGTAAGGCAGTATGTATTTCTTTGATTTATCAGTGGGTGAGATTTATATGTAATTAAATCAACAAACTCGGTTAGTTGGGAAATAGTGCTGTCTCTATGGTGTACTGTTGATTATAGAAAGAATCCGTGTCCATCATAGGTTGATGATGTCCCCTTAAGGAGCTCATAAGGATTATCATGTAAACCCTGCAGGTGGATTTATTCCGGCATGATAATGAGGTTGAGTGGTACTACTCTCGGATGAGATATTAATTATTGGAGTTGTCAGTAACTTAATTAATTAATGGACATTGTATATCTTAAACATGGGGAGACTAACGGGCTCATAATAAGAAGGAGCCTATAACGTAATTATGGGATTAGAACGGTAGTGCAGTAATAATATTTTAATGGTATATATTATTATTATTGGACTTAAGTATAAGCTTTGGGCTATGCTTGGATACTTAAGCCCAATGGAGGCCCAACTCTAATTTCTCCTCCTGGTCCCTTCTGTAGCCCATATATAAGTCATCTCAGCTGTCTGGAAACCCTAATCAATTGATAATTCATGCCTAATACTGTAAAGGGGGGTTAGGGAATAGAAGAATGAGAAGATCTCGAAGATTGTCGCCCACACGACGTCGAGATTAGACTTGGGAATACAGCAGATGACTGGAAGGTCATTTACTGTTGATGTCTGCCACATTCTACAATTTTTATAAAATCTTACAGATTTCAGAATTGGACGTGTGATAAACAAAAGCCACGGAAGAGAGGATTGTTTTGGCGCATAGATCACTCAAATTCGATATCGGATGAGAGAGTTATTCCCAAAACGGTGAGGCTGCGCAAGATGGTGGCGAGAATTCGTCTTCTTCAACATACCCTGGTGAAAGGTAATATGTTTCTTGTTTACTTGCTTCCGCTGCTTGTTAGAAATGTATGGAACCCTAATGAGTCACGTTAACCAAATGATCAAATGCCAACAATTGATATCAGAGCTTCGGTTTCATGGTGAAGCATGAAACATTAGGCTAGGGTTTATGAGAATTATGTGTTTTTATTTTGAATTGAAAATCATGAATATTTAGGGTCTTGGTTTAATTGAGTAATTGATGAATATCCTGTGAAAACCCTACGAGTAATTCATGAAAACCCTAATCCCATACACGATGATTTTTTTTTGTGAATGAGCCTATAGATTCTCAAAAACACCACACGATGAGTTGTCTTGACATGGCTGGAAGTCGATGGTGAAAGAGAGGCATGGCAGAGCGCTATTGGTGCAACGGCATGGGCGAATCATACCAGTTCCTAGCGAGTCCAAGGGAATTTTGAGCAATTCCCGTTCGGTCTACTGGGGTCAAAAATTGCATGATGCATGAGTTCAGAATGATGGCGTGAGTAGCAAGCAAATGATAATATAGGCAGTTGGGTTTTGGCGAAACTCCCATGGCGCCTATGCTGTCAAACCTGGTGAAAGACTAGCGCCGCAAAGTTGCATCGACGGTGGAACGATGTTCCGAGCGAGTCCAAGGTAAGTTCTGACCGCATCTACATAGCTTTCAAGCGTGTCTGCGGTGGATTATCGAATGGGTTTATCACCTAGTTTTGAGCGGGTCTAGGTTACTTCTCGGTGGACCAAGCATCATTTTCGGTCGGGTGTTGATGCTGAGCAATAGCTCGCCTGAGCAATGAATTGGCGGTTCCACCAGCTGTAGGTCGATGGCATGCATCGAATCCACTTTGCACAGCGGGATGTGAATGGCGGCGCATGCGACATGACCTGCAGGAGAGACGTTGATGGCCGGATGATACTAATGCAGCGGTTCCAGTGGAGGCTTGGCAATCCATGGCAGGATTGTTGCCGCTGCAAGTGATCGCCGGAGGTCCTTGGGGCCATGGCAGAAGGGTTAACGGCTGACTTCCCGTATGACAACATCGATCGGTAGCTACTGCCGGCATGGTATCCGGCAGTAGATGGCGTGCTGATGATGGAATCTGGCCAAGTAGCAAGACGTCTCGTTTGAAGTGGGGACGGTGGTATGGTGGTCATTGGCTAATGGCAAAAATGACTGTTGGTGGCACGAACATCAATTGCTCCCTACAGTTCATGGTGCTGATCGTGATGGCTAATGCACGATTGAAGTTTACGTGGCACGCTAGTGGCACGACCTATAGGAGAAGCCGGTATGTCCTGGCAGTGGCGTAAGCATGATCAACTGCCAGCAGATACATGATTTTCGACAGCAGATGGGAAACTTGAGAAGCCCTGATGTATCCCGATGTGTGCGGATAACAACGTTTGCTGGAATTTTGGTAATCTGGCTGGTGGTAAAGATCAGCAGCAAACACAGCTAGAAGAAACCGGCAATGGTCCAGCAGCCATGGTATTTCGACTATGCAATGGGTTCTTGGTAATAGCCAATGAGTTTTTTTTGGCTGGGATTGCACATCACGGATGAAGCAGTTTTGGATGATGTGGTTCCATGTGAGTGATGGCTTAGGGCCCAAGCCAACTTATTGCACAAGAAACCCATTTAATTGCCTTATTTGTTGACCAAGTCAAGTCCTTCCATATTTGGTAATTTTTTTTATTCCTTATATATAATTGTTATAATTATTTTATTTGTCAATTATTACTATATATTTGGAGGCAAGTGCTATTTGATTTACTGTCTAATTTGTTGTAATAATGGCATGTTTATTTGCATAATTGTATCTTGAATATTATATGCATATAAAAACTCTCAGTGATAAATAACTAAGTGGGAGAGGGGATTAGTTATAAATTCCCGCGGCCTCCATTATTGGTTTGTAAGTGATGTGTGTAAACTTGCATGCTGGCTTAGACCTTCCTCCCCATCAGATGAGTTTATTCATGGATCACTGGTACAGACTTTATTAAATAATTATTATTTATAATGTGATGCACATGTACTTACGTGTTAGCATAGACCTTCCTCTCCATCAGATGAGTTTATTTGCGGATCACTGTACAAACTTATAATTGATGACTGTAGGAAGTTATCCGAGTGCGTGTGTACTTCTCCATCTGTAAGGCACATAAGCTTGGAACCCTGGACTTGGGGTCAAATAATGGTGTACACTTAGATGTAAATAAAAAGTATCCTCCCCATCGGAGTCACAGCTTTTATTTGCATGGCTAAAGAGGAACCGACTATTAATTATTTTGTCATGAGGTTAGATTGACAAATGAAATTAATGGGTAAAACCTTCTCTTATAAATGTTCAGGTTTGTAAACGTCCACACTATCGTGGCTTGCAGACTCACGGTGCTTGAGATGTCGGTGAATTTTATTTTTATATTATTTTGAGGGAATCAATATAAATGGATAAAATTTGAAGATTTGATCGGTATATTTATTTGTGATTCTCTTTAATTTCAAATGGTTTTATCTCGCTTATTGTTTAATAAAAGAAATATATTCACTGGTCCAAAATTAGATGATTAGAAAATAATCTTGGTTTTGAATTTTACTGCTTAGGAAAATATAAATATGTGTTCTCACTAAGGATGCCACATGATGCCTATTAAAGTCTCTAGTGGAAAGGTGAGAGGTTCATAGAAATATGATGGTCTCATTCGACTTTTTGAATACTTGAGTGAGGTTAAAAGGTAAGAAGTCATGGTTGACTTGATGAATGAATTGAAAAGCTTGGAGTAGAAATTGAAGGGAAACCTGGTCAATTTAATTCTCCGTCTGGATGTTTTGAGTAAGTTCTACCAGAAATACGAGAGCTTGTATATAGTGGGGAACTTCTGACAAAACACATGGCGAAGTAAATCTAATTTCATCAAGATGTGAACAAGGTTAATATCTTATTCACTAGTCGTTGAAGCATGATTAGTGATGGCATCTACTGACACATTGTGTGTAGATATCGGAATCACTAAAAGCGTGTAACTAAGTGATGATGAGATTATTATTATGGACATGGGTAATACTACGAGAGTAGTGGTTGTTGCAGTGAGAGTCATTTATTTATCTTACGATATGAATAAACGTTTGATTTTGAGAAATTGTCTTTATGTACGTTTTTCATAGAAAGAATTTGATTTAAGTTTCTATGCATTTACGGATGGATACTCCATTTCATTTAAATGACATGGTCATAGTGATGAGGCATGGATCTATAATCTGTTATGGTACGTAAGTGACAATTTGTTCTCTTAAATCATGTTTATACCACGGATGCAACAAATAGTAATTAATAATGCGTCTTCTAATCCTAATAAGAGAAAAACTCTTATGGAAATGATTAGATAGATGATGAATTGTTTCGAATTACTAAATTCATTTTATGGGTATGCCCTAGAAACAGCATGTCGTATAACGTTTGTCTGTTTGTGGGATATCCTAGAAAAATGAAGGGTGATTTTTTTAGTCCAAAAGATCGAAAGGTGATTGTTAACACAAACACTAGATTTTTAGAAAAGGACTATGTATTAAATCATAAATCCATGTATAAATTGTTCTAAAGGAAGTGAGAGAGAAAACACAAAGTATTAGTACCAAGTGTACAAGAGGATATACCACAAGATAAACTACAACGTGTGTCACGTCTGATACACAATTACATGTAGTGCCTTGTCATAGTGGGAGGGTTGTTCGACCACCCGTAAGATATATATTTTGGAAGAGTCGTGAGACTTAGTCCTAGTAAACATGCAGTTGACCCACGGATACGACGAAGCACTACAAGATCGAAATGCGATATCTTAGTAAGTGCAATGATGTTGAAAAGAAATTGATGAATTCTAAATTTAGATCTGGGAGCTTGTAGAACCACTATACGGTGTAAAAGCCATTGGAAGTGGTCTTACTAAATAAAAGAGGATCATATGGTAAAGTGAAAACCTTGAAAGCAAAGCTTGCTGCGAAAAGGTATACTCAGAAAAAAGGGTTCGATTATAAGATAACCTATTCGTCGGTAGCTATGCCTAAGTCGATTCAAACTCTTTTATCTGTTGCTACTCATATCGAATATGAGGGATAACAAATAGATGTTAAGATAGTTTTCCTGATTGGAAGTCTTGAGAAAAATATCTATATGAAGCAACAAGAGTAATTCATTGCAAAAGGCTAAGAGCATTGTGATGTGTAAGCTTAAAAGTGTCCATCGATGGACTAAAGCAACCTTTAAGAACATGAAATATCCATTTTGATGAGGTAAATCCAGTGACAAGGATTTAATCAATGTTCGAATGGGGCTTGTGTATTGAAAAGATTGACGGAAATGTGGTGGTATTTCTTATACTAACGTAGATAGTATCTTGCTTATTGGAGACAATGAAAGAGTATTGTCGGGCATATGGGGTATGGTTAATAAAGCAGTATGAAATGAAGGACTTAAGATAAGCAAAATATATCATTTTGATCACGGTAATACGGATCACAAGAAAGGATGTTATGCTTATCTCAAGTTTCGTAAAATTATACGATCCTTACTCATTTAGCATATGAATTTATCTAAGAAAATGTGTCATGAGACACAAAACAAGATAAAGGTGATGAAAGCGGTTCCTTATGCTTCGGCTAATAAGGAAGCTTAATCTAAGGAATGCTATGCACGAGAATGGATAACTGTATTGCCAATGGCATGAACAGTGGGTATCAAGGTAACCCGAAATAAGAATGATGAACTGTAGTAACACATAATTTTGAAGTACCCGAAAAGGACTAGAAACTATATGTGGGCTTACCGAACAGATTCACTGCTTCTTATAGGTTACATAGATTCGGATTTATCAAATCAGATATGGACGGCAGTAAATCCACCTCAAAGGTTATGTATTTAATTTTAGGAAGTAGAGTCATAATGTGGAGGAGTGATATATAAAAATATATTTCAGACTCCGGACTCCATCATGGAAAGATGATAAATTGGAGCCTATGAGGCAGCCAAAGTATATATGTGACTCTAGAAACTTCATGATGGACTTTGAAGTGTTTCTAAGTTTGCCCAAGGATATCACAATTTATTTTGATGATAATGGTGCAGTTGCAAACTTGAAAGAATCACGAGCCCATAAGGCAATTAAACACATGGAGTGCAAGTACCACCTGTTACGAGAAATCGTATGATAAGGGAAAGGTTGTTGTCGCCTATATTGCATTGAATAATAACCTAGTAAATCCATTTGCAAGGACCTTAAGGCGAGAGCTTTTGATGGTCATGTAGTGGGAGTGGGAATCAGATGTATGGCAGAAGACATGACAACATAGTCTTTTAGTATAAGTGGGAGAGTGTTGGGTTGTATACTAAAAATCTAGCTTTAGTATGAATAATGTTATAACAATTCATTTGAAATGAGAATCATATGATCAAATGATTGCGTCTTATAAATTATTTATATGTAGATGCAATAGTCCACTTACTTTATACTGTAGATAATATATTGTGCGACAACACGTGGAAGATCATATTATCGATTTCCTTATAAAGTATAAACAGATGCTCACAACCGAGATAGACAGGGACTCTCTATCGGGATGGTTATAGTGTGGTTTGGTATTAGCTTATCTTGGCTATAGAATCACATTAGTGCACTTTGTATGTATTGAGCGGGACCGCTTGAGATTGTTCGACTTGTACTGACTTATAGGAGAAATTGATCTCAGTTATTATGGATGTTCGTGCTCTTAATCCCTATACAATAACCTCGACACGTAAGGCAGTATGTATTTCTTTGATTTATCAATGGGTGTGATTTACATGTAATTAAATCAACAAACTCGGTTAGTTGGGAAATAGTGTTGTCTCTATGGTGTACTGTTGATTGTAGAAAGAATCCGTGTCCATCATAGGTTGATGATGTCCCCTTAAGAAACTCATAAGGATTATCATGTAAACCCTGCAGGTGGATTTATTCCGGCATGATAATGAGGTTGAGTGGTACTACTCTCGGATGAGATATTAATTATTGGAGTTGTCAGTAACTTAATTAATTAATGGACATTGTATATCTTAAACATGGGGAGACTAACGGGCTCATAATAAGAAGGAGCTCATAACGTAATTATGGGATTAGAATGGTAGTGCAGTAATAATATTTTAGTGGTATATATTATTATTATTGGACTTAAGTATAAGCTTTGGGCTAAGCTTGGATACATAAGCCCAATAGAGGCCCAACTCTAATTTCTCCTCCTGGTCCCTGCTGTAGCCCATATATAAGCCATCTCAGCTATCCGGAAACCCTAATCAATTGATAATTCACACCTAACACTGTGAAGGAGGTTATAAAATAGCAGATTGAGAAGATCTCGAAGATCGTCGCCCACACGACGTCGAGATTGGACTTGGGAATACAGTAGTAGACTGGAAGGTCGTTTGCTGCTGCTATTTCCCACCTTCTATGATTTTTATAAAATCATACAGACTTTAGAATTGGACGTGTGATATACTGACGAAAAGCCACGGAAGAGAGGATTATTTTGGCGCATAGATCACTCAAATCTGATATCGGATGAGAGAGTTATTCTCAAAATGGTGAGGCTGCGCAGGATGGTAGTGAGAATTTATTTTCTTCAACATACCTTGGTGAAAGGTAATACGTTTCTTGTTTACTTGCTTCCACTGCTTGTTAGAAACGTATGGAACACTAATGGGTCACATTAACCAAATGATCGAACGCCAACAGGGATGTTCATCGGCAAGGGAAATTTTCATCTACAACCATTACTAATCTGAAGGAGCAATGCAAGGCTATTGAACTTCGTAGTGGAATAAAATACGAAGGATCTTCTATGCCGATGGAAGTAGAGGGGGTAGAGTGTGAAGTTGAGCCTATGTAAAGTTTGGATGAAGAAGGAAAAGAGAAAGAAGTTGAAATTGTTGAAAAAGATGAAAGTACCCCTATACTTGAAGAAGAAAGAGTGAAGTCTCTAAAGAAGTGGGAAAGATGTAGAGAAGCAAAACGAAAAAAGAGAGAAGAGAAGATTGAAAGGGATGAATGGGGAACTCCAAAGTTGCCCGTTGCAATTCCATTTCCACAAAGGTGCTTGAAAAAGGGATTAGAAGAAAAATTTGCTAAGTTTGTAGAAATGTTGAAAAAGTTACATGTGAATATTCCTTTTGCGGAGGCTTTATTACAAATGCCCAACTACTCCAAGTTCTTGAAGGATATTTTGTCAAAGAAAAGAAGCTTGGGAAAATTTGAAACGGTGAACCTTACGGAGGAATGTAGTGCAATATTGCAAATGAATCTTCCCCCTAAATTGAAAGATCCGGGGAGTTTTACTATTCCATGTGAGATGGGAGAGCATGAGAACTACAAAGCTTTATGCGATTTGGGAGCTAGCATTAAGTTGATGTCATTGTCAATCTACAAGAAGTTGGGTATTGGTGAGGTCAAGCCGAACTCGATTATACTTCAATTAGCCGATCGATGTTGCTTATCCAAAAGGAATTGTTGAGGATGTTTTGATCAAAGTTGGCAAGTTTGTATTTTTCGTTGATTTTATGGTGTTAGATATGGATGAAGATTCGAATGTTCCTTTAATACTTGGTCGTCCATTCCTTGCCACGGGTAAAGCATTGATTGATGTGGAGAAGGGAGAGCTTACTTTGAGGGTGAATGAAGAAGAGGTGATATTTTCATTGAGAGAGGCTATGAGGTATCTCAAGAACAAGGAGAATGTGGAAGATTGGAGGTTGTGGATAACATTGTTGAAGAACATATGTATCATCTTCACTCCAAAGATCCGTTGGAACTCATCATAAGCCATTCTTACTCTATTAAATCTCTTAAATCTAAATCTCGTTTTTGTTTGGAAAATGATGAAATGATTGATAAATTGCATGGTTTAAATGCTTGTAGGGCACTCACGAATGAGAAAGCAAAGGAATCAAAAGTTGAAAAACTTGATGAAGGACCAAAGGAGGAAGTGCAAGAGAAGAAGAAGGTGGAGTTGAAACCATTGCCGGAGCATTTAAAGTATGCTTACTTGGAAAAAGATAAAACATATTCGGTAATTGTATCTTCTTCTCTTAATGATCTATAGAATTAGAAAAATTGCTAAGAGTCTTAAGAGAGCATAAATCCTCTATTGGTTGGAGCATTAAAGATTTGAAAGGTATTTGTCCATCTATGTGTATGCATAAGATTCATTTGATTGATGATGAGAAGTCTTGTGTTCAAAACCAACGTAGATTGAATCCTATAATGCAAGAAGTGGTAAGAAAGGAGGTATTAAAATGGCTTGATGCGGGAATAATCTTTCCAATAAGTGATAGTCAATATGTAAATCCTTTACATGTAGTAGCAAAAAAAAGTGGTATGACAATTGTTAGATCCGATACAAATGAAACCATTACTACTAGAACTATTACGGGTTGGAGAGTGTGTGTTGATTATCATAAATTGAATGAAAACACTCGTAAAGATCATTTCCCATTTGCCATTCATAGACTAAATGTTGGATCATCTTGCAGGGCATGAGTACTATTGTTTTCTTGGTGGTTACTCTGGGTACAATCAAATATTGATTGCACCAGAAGACCAAGAGAAGACAACTTTCATATGTCCCTATGGTACATTTGCATTTAAAATGATGCCGTTTGGTCTATGTAATGCCCCCGCCACTTTTCAGCGTTGTATGATGGCTATCTTCGATGGTTTGATTGAAAATATTATGGAGGTATTCATGGATGACTTTTCTATGTATGGTGCTTCTTATGATATACGCTTGACTAATCTCACTATGGTGTTGCAGAGGTGTGAAAAATCGAATCTTGTGCTATATTGGGAAAAGTGTCATTTTATGGTGACAGATGGAATTGACTTAGCGCATCATATCTCAAAGCATGGTTTAAAAGTTGATAGAGCTAAAGTGATAGCCATAGAACGTCTTCCCCCTCCTACTAGTGAGAAGGGGGTGAGATCATTCTTAGGCCATGCGGGCTTCTATAGACGCTTCATTAAGGATTTTTCCAAAATTGCTAAACCTCTTTGTAAATTGCTATAAAAATATTGCCCATTTAACTTTGATGATGAATGTCGTGTATCATTTTAGGTGCTAAAAGATGCTCTCACTTCATCGCCAATACTCATCACCTCGGATTGGAGCTTGCAATTTGAATTGTATTTTGATGCTAGTGATCAATCCATCGGAGTGGTGTTGGGCCAAACAAGGGAGAAGAAGAATAGAGCAATCTATTATGCCTCAAAGACCTTGAATGCATGCCAAGTCAATTATACCACCACGGAGAAGGAATTTTTAGACATAGTGTATGCTTTTGAGAAGTTTCGACATACTTGGTTGGAACACAAACGATTGTTTACACGGATCACGCGGCTATAAAATATCTTATGAACAAAAAAGATGTTAAACCTCGTTTAATCCATTGGGTGTTGCTTTTGCATGAATTTGATGTGGTGATCAAGGATAAGAAACGCGTGGCGAATGTGATCGCGGACCATTTGTCTAGATTAGAAAATAGAGGTAAGAATGAGGATATAAAACCAATTGGGGATGAGTTCCCGGATGAAGAAATTTTGCTATTGGAGGTTGAGCAAGTATGTTCTCTCATTGTGAATGTGCCGCCTTGGTATGCCGACTATGTTAACTTCATTATTTGTAGAATCAAGCCCACATTGCTTAATGAGTACAAGGAGATGAAGTTTCATGTTGAAGTGAAGACGTATTTATGGGATGAGCCATATTTTTTAAAATTTGTAATAATGGAGTGATAAGAATATGTGTGGCCAAAGAAGAAGTTATGGGAATTCTGGAACTTTGTCATTCGTCTTTGTGTGGGGTCACTTCGCTCATCAAAAGATGGGGCTAAAGTTTTACAATCGGGGTTCTATTAGCCAACATTGTTTAAGGATGCAAAGAAGTTTGTGGCTAAGTGTGATCGATGTCAAAGGATAGGGGAATAGGAAAGAGAGATGAAATGCCCATGATCTTGAGAATTGATGTGGATATATTTGATGTATGGGGCAATGATTTTATGGGACCATTTCCCTCATCAAAAGGATATGTGTACATCTTGCTAGCTGTGGATTATGTGTCAAAGTGGGTGGAGGCAATCCCCACTAAGACAAATGATGCTTTGATTGTGCAGAGGTTCTTGAAAAATAATATTTTTGCTAGGTTTGGAGTTCCAAGGGCTTTAGTGAGTGATGGAGGATCACACTTTGTCAACAAGTTGATGGAAAGTTTGTTAAAGAGATATGGAGTGAAGCATCGAGTGGCTACACCATACCATCCTCAAGCAAATGGTTTGGCGGAGGTTTCAAACCGCCAAATCAAGTTAGTTTTGGAGAAGATCATCAATGGAAGGAGGAAGGATTGGTCGGACAAGCTTGATGATGCTTTATGGGCATATAGAACGGCTTTTAAGACCATCCTTGGTGTATCACCGTATCAATTGGTTTATGGTAAAGCTTGTCACCTCCCCATGGAGTTGGAACATCGGGCATTGTGGGCTATCAAACGCCTCAATATGGATGAAAGGGAGAGTGGTCAAGCGATATTGTTGAAGTTAGTGGAATTGGAGGAGTTTATAGGAAGAGCATTTGATATCTCAATCATCTACAAGGAAAATATGAAGAGATGGCATGATGCTAAAGTGAAGGAAAAGACTTTTGCTCTGGAAGATAAAGTTCTTGTATTCAATTCGAGGCTTAAGTTATTTCCCGGAAAGCTCAAGTCTAAATGGATGGGGCCATATAAAGTGCTTGAAGTGTTGAATGGACATACATTGAAGCTTAAGGGTCCGAATAATGAGTTTGTGGTAAATGGTCATAGAGTGAAGCATTATCTATCTCCTTCTCAAAAGGAGATAATGTATGTCGATACTCTCTCTTCCTAAACTTCTTTGTTTGTTTGTAGAGTAGTGTAGATTTTATTTTCTTTTTGTTGTGTTTGTTAGTTTTCTTGTTGACTTGGTATGAAGGTGGCTAAGCTCGTGAGAAAGATGCAAAAGATGAAAGACAAGGAGGCTAAAGGTTGAATGATGATGTATGCCACACCACTCTTTACAAACATAAATTTTAACACTTGTGTTAATTTAAGTTTGTGGGGAGGTTGCATGGTGGTCATACTTGCTCATACAAATTACAAGATGAAGGTTCATGAAAAACATTGATGGAAACAACAAGGGTATGTCTCACCACTTTTTACAAACTTAATTCTCAACTTGTTTTGATTTAAGTTTGGGGGGAGAGTGCGTGGTGTGACTTATACCTTGTATATGCTTGAGTGTGTGATGAATCATTTGTCATGTATTGTCTTGCAAAATGGTCAATTTTGAAAATTTTCTCATGAGTTAGTTGAGTTTTTGGTATGTTTGGTGGTGTTTTTTAGTGCATTTCAATCCAATTTTGATCATAGTTGTAGTGTGAATGATGCTTTAGTGTTTTGAGCATGAATAGTGTGTTTGAAAAGTTGAAAAACAGGGGCAAGAATGAAGTGAAGTGTGAAAAAGTATAGAAATAGGGTAAACTGCTACACGGGCCGTGCTCCGCACACGGCCCTGTAGCAGTCGTCCGTATAGCAGCATCAGAAAATGCTACGCGGCTAGGAGGAAGGCCGAGCTCAGCAGCTCGAGCCATGCAGAATAGCAGGTACACGGGCCGTGTTCCGCACACGGTCCTGTAACAACAGGCCGTGCAGGAGCATCAGAACACGCTACACGGCCTCACTTGAGGCCGTGCAGCGTAGCATGGGCCGTGCAGGGTTTCTTTTATTTTTTTTAAATGGCCGCTCCGAACTCATTCCACACACTCTCTTTCATTTGTAAACACTTCGTTTGCATCCAAATTCACCCCTCCAAGCACACGAATCATCACCTGAGGTTAGTTTGGAGTCATTGTGAGTGAAATTCTTCGATTTTGCACATCCAAAACACATCTCCAATTCCAAGTATTGAAAGGTATGATTACTTTGAACCCTAACTTGTAGAATTTTGATAAGAATTTATTGAATTGATACATGAGAGTTGTTATATTGTAAATATTATATGCTTTATTGAGTGATTCTCATGCATGTTTCAATTTGATTTTTGAATTGAGTTGAATTAGGGTTCATGTGGAATAATTTGGGGATTGTGTGAGAATCATGAGTTTGAATAATTGTATTGTGTTAATTGATGAATTACATGAGTATGGTGTTTATTCGAGAGAAAGTAGACTTAGATATTGAGGATTTGGGCATGAGGCCATGTGAATTGAATATTGAAAAGTTGTTTAAATTTTGTGCATGCCAAGTATTTGATGAAATATCTAAGAGAGAATTTTGTTAGAATTTGAAGAACATATGTGAATGAAGTTTGATGATGATGTAATTTGGAATTCATATGTGTGAGAATACTTAGAAATTGGCTATGAATGATAGTTAATTGAGATGAATGATGGTGAAGTGGATATTATGTCTAAGATGGAAGTTGTAATGCTATGAATGAGTATGTTGATGCACAATAGGTTCTATACTAAGTTGAATAAATAGGGTAGAATTTATACGATGCATTAACAATCTTATTTAGTTAATTGATTATAATTTGAGAATTATTGTTTTGTAGATGGCCGAGAGGAGAGTTAAACCAAGGAATGAGGATTTCATTGTGATAACCGATCCAGGGGAATTGGCTAATTTGGATGCACAGTTGATGGAAAACGGAATACATCTGGATAATTTCGAGGTTGAGTTTGAGGATTATTGGGAGAAGTATGTGCTCCGTTGGCAAACATTAGCTCCGAAGATCAAGCCCACTCATTTCCAAGAAACGGAAACGATGAGAGGACTAGGACTCGAGGAGGATTTGAGGAAGCTATTCCATTTTGCTGAGATGGAAGCATTTTTTTTACAAGAGGCCACCAACCTACTTTTACTTAATTGCAGAATTCATGAGCACGTTGCAAGTCAAGAAGGATCGGAATGGATTACTTATTTGGGTGACATTCCAGTTAGATAATGTGTTGAGAGAAAAGGTTCCCTTGGCTGTGTTGAATGAGTGTTTTGGTTGCCCACCATGTCCGAACCATCAAATTGTTTATGAAGGAGGTGGTTTTAACCAATAAGAATTGTGGAAGAGCTTGGTGAACGATGGGACAGAAAGAGCAGGATACGTGCCTAGTGCTTCAAAAGGGACCTCAATCCGAAACCCAGTGATGAGATACTTGGAGAAAATTATCTCAAACACCATCTTAGGGAGGTTTGAAGGTGGAGCAGTTGGAGAGAAGCAGCTTTACATCATGTTTTGCATCTACAATGAGTGACCGTTGAACGTTGCAGCACACTTTGTGCAGCATGTGGAAAGAGATGATAAGAGACAATCATCTCAAGGTCTAATGCTAGGAGGGATGATCACTATGATAGCTCAAGGATTGAGAGTTAATGTGGCAGGTATGGAGAATCGAATAGTGAGTGAAGGGCTGAACTACCAACAATTAATGCGGATGAAATTCTTGACCATGGTTGGGAACCAATATTGTCTGAGGCAGGAAAAGGGAGCTCCATTTCCCTTGCCAACTCTAAAGCTCACCACGTTCTACACTCGAAGGAAGTATGCCAACTTGGCAATGGCGAGTGCTAATCACTCAAGAGTAGTGAGAGCTTTCTATATGAGAAATTGTGATGAAGTGGAAGAGGTTCTAAGATAGTTGAGAGTGGAAGAGAACCTCGAGCTAGCTAACTTGAGAGCTGAGCTAGTGCCAATGGAGGGCGATGAGCAAGGAGAACAACCGGAGCAGGTAGAGTTTGAGGAGCAGGGCCCTGCTCCACCACAGTTTGAGGAAGAATGGGCACAGCCACCAGTGGGACCTGAGCAAGGGAATGATAAATGGAATTATATGATGGATGAGGTGCGAGACATGAGGCATGTGTAGCAGACGTATGGGGCACAAATTAGGGAAATCCGAGAGGTTCAGCAAGAGCATGGAAGGCATATTGAAGAGTTGAGAGCTGGACAGTGTCGGAGGGAGTATTATGAGGAGCGATCACGAGTGCATGCCAACAACATGGAAGAGATGCTAATGATGATATTCAACTTCCAGTTTCCCGGATCTCCTCGTGCATACATTCCATGGAACACTTATCATCCACCTCCTCCGCCTCCAGAGCAATGAAGGGAGTATTTTGAGTGCTTGACACTTTTGTCCATTCGTCTCAGTTATTGTTAAATTGTTGAAAGAATGTTTGGATTGATTTGATTTGATTCGATTGGATTGTACTTAGATTGTTTGTTTTTGGGAGGTTTCCTTTATTTTGGGACTTTATTTTAAGTTTTATGCGATTTATTTTTTTATTTTTTTCATATTTTGGTTTGATTTTTATTGTTTGGATGAGATGGGTATTTGATTTTTATTGCTATGAATGTGACTTGATGTGTTGACACTTTTTGATGGATGATTTGGTTAATGCATGTTATATGTTGCAATGTTTGTTTGTTTTTGATGTTTGTGTTGTTGTTGTCTTGTTATTTTTATTCTTGTAGGGAAGGCTTGGTGGTATGTTTTAGGAAGGTGTTTAATGTTTTTGAATGTGAGCTATGATGCATTGTTTGTGATGAGTGATGGCAAGTATGTTAATGGTTTCTACTTGTTGAAATTGTGACATGAATTACATAATGTGTTCAATTTTGAGAAGTATGAAGGGTAATTAGGTTTCTTTTGGTCCAAGCAAAAGCTTGTGAGAATTGAGACTCAACCGTGCCTCCATGGTTAATTCTTGATGAGAGGACCGGTTGTACTTAGACAAACTAGAACTTGCTCATGGATTATAGGAATGAAGCCCGAATGGTTAAAATTTGTGAAATGATCTTAGGTCATCCTTGTTAAATGAAGTTATAGCCATAAAATTCCTTACCAAAATATTATCCCTAGTGATCCACTTTGAGCCTATAAGCCTTTTCTTTGTGATTCAAGCACAATACAAGCCTTTAAAATCCACTTGAGCCTTATATATATAACCTAAGTGTGGGTGATTGAGGAGATGATGGTTTACAAGGTTTGATGTGAGAATTGTGCTAGAAAAGAAAGGAAATGGTAAACAAACAAGAAAAGGATAAAAAGAGCTAAAGCAAAAATGCACATGCGACCTCAAGACAAGAAAAAGGAGCAAATCAACAAAAATGAGCTCATGGAATTCAAAAGTCGAAAGAAAGGGAGCATGCAAAAAAAAAATCAAGAGAAGCTCAAGAAATCCAAGGAATGATAATGGATAGTGCTTATGATTAGAGACGAAAGTAAAGAAAGCTTGAAAGTGAGTAAGTTGGAGAAAGGTATCATCTCTTCGATTATCTACACTTGAATAGTCACTATTATCCAAAGTTTCCTACCCTACCAAAGAGCCTAAACATTACATCCTAAGATAAAGACCTTTTTGATCACTTATTGAACTAGGGTGGCTTGTGAACATAGTCCATGAGCAAGCCTATGGTAAGTCGGTTCTAACCGGTTGATGAGTGATGTTAAAAGCCCTACTCTATAGAGTGTTGAGTGAATTTGATATCCTATGAGAGGCTTGGATTGATAGGAATTTGAGTACTCTTTTATCATTCTTAAGATTGAACTTGTTAATCTTTCATGTAATAAGTTTGATGATGTAGGAATACTTAATGTGATTTTGTAGTCCTTATTACTTGTGATGTGTTGTGGTTTATATTTGTTAGGTGTTTTCCTAGGTGAAAATTACTCCTCTTGTTTATCATTTTTCATTGTTCGAGGACGAACAATACTTTAAGTTTGGGGGTTGATTGTAGTCATTTTCACCTAGATTTTAGTGTCTTTATTTGTGGATTTTTGGATGTTTTTATCTATATTTGTGTTACTTTTGGTGGAGTTATTGTTATTTTGAGGAATGTGGTATGATTTGATAGAATTGTGTAATTTAGCTTAAATATGTGTAAAACAGGTCAAGAAATGGAAAAAATGGATTCGGGAGCGAAACGGAGTTGGAAGGACACAGCCTGCTTATACACGGGCCGTGTGCGGAACATGACCCTGTAACAAATAGTCGTGTATTGTCATCAAAAATAGTCGTGCGTTACTACATGCCCCATGTGCGAGGCACGGCCCCGTAAGAAGAAGCTGTGCATTGTCGTCAGAAATTACTACACGGCCATAATCAAGGCCGTGTACTGCAGATCGAGCCGTGTCCGAAAGCACGCACAACACGCCGAAGTAGGTGTGCCCTACACGGGACTTGTACTGCAGCACGGGCCATGTAGGTGCCAAATCCTGTGTAATTTTCAGAATGTTCCGGAAGCTTCTAGAAGGTCAATAAGTTATATAAAACCATGACTTGTGTGAAATTGAGAGGGAGAGATCAGATTACAAGCAGTTACACACACTAAAACACCACATTTCCTCACACACTAGATCCCCAATCCATTTCTACCATCTAGATCCATCAAAACACCATTTGATCTCCATTTTCACTCCATAAATCCATCATTTCATTCATCCTTCCACCATTTGAGAAGATTGAAGCATCAATTGTTGAAGAATTGTTGAAGGAATTGATCAATTGAAGAGGAGGAAAGCTTTTCACATGCAAGGGAAGCAATTCTACTTTTCTATTGTTAATTTTCTTCTCAAAATGGCTCAAATGGAGCAAAGCTTGATTTTCATTGAATTAATCACCATGTTTAGTGGCTAGTTTTTGTAGTAGGGCTAGTCATATGAGTGGTTGAGGTGAAGAGTTAGATATGTAAAACTTGAGTAGTGATTTGAATTGATTTGTGGATTTTCTTTTATGATATATCAATCATGTTTCATTTTAATGCTTGTGTGATTAAATCTTCTATTCATAGTATTATGATGCCCATTCCAATGTTGTGAGTGGATGTTTAATTGAATCATACATTGAATTGTGCATGCATGTTAGTATAAGGGAAGGTAAGCAATACCCTCCTTAGGCTTAGAACATTCATAGAGGGACACTTAAGAAATTGAGTGAAAAGAACCAACTTATGATCATAGTACCTTAAGGGAATTGAGATTAAGACCAATCTTAGGAGATTTAGGCTTGTAAAAGAGTCGAGAACCTAGTTGCCTTGGCCATAGGAATTAGGGGTAAAATTGTGATTGCTTTTAATCCACAAGTTAATGAAAGTTAGCATCAAGAGTTTTGCATATCTAGATCAAGTCTTAACCATAAGTATGATTAGCCTTGCTCTCTTCTCAAGTGAAATCTACATCCATTCCATTCATCATTTGCTTGTTATTTGATCATTTATTTTGTTAGTCTTAATTCTAGTTAATTGAGTAGAATCGTAAGTAATTGTTTTAAATACAACATCTTCAATCTATCATCCTTACAAAGCATAAATCAATGGAAAATCCGGATACAAACTTAGGTTTCATTTCCCTGGGGATGATATTACTATAAATTTTATACTTGGACATGCGTTTACTCGATGATAGATTCTCTTACTCTTACACATTGAAAAATGCGATTAAGAACAAGGATCAAAAAGGGGTGTAACACGAGGACTTCCCAAGGGGTCACCCATTCTAGTTCTACTCTCGTCCAAGCGCGCTTAAATTCGGAATTCTGATGGGATCCGGTGCATTAGTACTGGTATGATCGCACCTGTAAAGGATTGCCCGCTTAATTCTCTTAAGGGTCATCCCCGAAAGGAAATGGCATAAATTTTGATCCGGGTAGACCCAGATGGGCCATAGCATATGCTCGCAAATCTCTCGTCTTGTCGGTCATCATGCGAAATTGGCTTTCCTGTTTAGCGCTGTTTTCAAGCCCTAAAATAATGCGTTTAAGTGCTTTTCGTGTTTAATATCATCGAAAAATGGGATAAAAAAGTGTAGCAAGGTGAACGGGCCCACAATGGAGTTTCCCATTCGAGCCTGTCGTGACATTTAACGCACGTTGATGGACGGACACTATGGATTTACTGCTCGAGTTCCAATGAGGCGCTCATGGATGGTTTTAAAAAAATAAAAAAGGGAGGAGGATAAAAAAGGGGTGCAACACGAGGACTTCCCGGGGGGTCACCCATCCTAGTACTACTCTCGCCCAAGAACGCTTAGCTTTGGAGTTTTGATGGGATTCGGTGCATTAGGCTGGTATGGTCACACCTGTCATAGATTGCCCAATTAATTCTCTTAAGGGTCACCCCCGGAAGGAAATGCCGTAACTTTTGATTCTGGTGGACCTACACATGCCATAGCATATACTCGAGAATCTCTTGTCGAGCTGGTCATCATGCAAAATTGGCTTGCCCATTCAACACAATTTTTGGGCCATAAATCATGTGTTTAAGTGCTTTTGGGGCTTAATTTCGTCAAAAAATGGGATAAAAAAGTACACCAAGTGAACGCCGCAATGGAGTTTCCCCTTCGAGCCCATCGTGACATTTAATGCGCGTCGGTCGACGGACACTGTGAGTTTACTGCTCGAGTTCCCATGAGGTGCACGTGGATGGTTTTAAAAAAATAGAAAGGGAAGGAGGATCAAATAGGGGTGCAACACGAGGAATTCTCGGGGTGGTCACCCATTCTAGTACTACTCTCGCCCAAGCACGCTTAACTTCAAAGTTCCGATTGGATTCGGTGCATTAGTTCTAGTATAATAGCACTCGTCATGGATTGTCCCCTTAATTCTCTTAAGGTTACCCCCGGAAGGAAATGGCATAACTTTTCATCCGGGTAGACCTACATGGGCCATAGATATGCTCGCGAAGCTCTCATCAAGAAAGTCATCTCGCGATACTTTCTTGCCTGATCAGCGCCATTTTTGGGCCCCAAAATCATGTTTTTAAGTTATTTTCGGGCTTAATTTTGTCCAAAAATGGGATAAAAAAGTGTGGCAAGGTGAACGGGCCCGCAATGGAGTTCCCCATTCGAGTTCGTCACAGCATTTAACGCGCGTCGATCGATAGACACTGTGAGTTTACTGCTCGAGTTCCCATGAGGCACGCGTGGATGGTTATAAAAATAGAAAAGGGAAGAGGATCAAAAAGGGGTGCAATACGAGGACTTCCCAGGGGTCACCCAACCTAGTACTACTCTCGCCCAAGCGTGCTAAACTTTGGAGTTTTGATGGGATCCGGCGCATTAGTGCAGGTATGATCGCACCCGTCATGGATTGCCAAGTTAATTCTCTTAAGGATCACCCCCGGAAGAAAATGGAGTAACTTTTGATCCGGGTAGACCCACACATGACATATGCTAGCGAAGCTCTCATCGAGCCGATCATCACTCAGAATTGGCTTGCCTGTTCATCGTAGTTTTTGGGCCCCAAAATCATACGTTTATGTGCTTTTCGGGTTTAATTTTGTCAAAAAATAGGATAAAAATTATAGCAAGGCAAATGGGCCCGCAACGGAGTTTCCCCTTCGAGCCCGTCGAGACATTTAGCACGCGTCGATCAACGGATACTGCGGGTTTACTGCTCGAGTTCCCATGAGGCGCGCGTGGAAGGTTTTAAAAAAATAGAAAAGGGAGGAGGATCAAAAATGGGTGAAGCACAAGGACTTCCCTGGGGTCACCTATCCTAGTACTACTCTCGAACAAGCACGCCTAACTTCAGAGTTCTGATGGAATACGGTGAATTAGTGCAGGTATGGTCGCACCCGTCATGGATTCCCCGCTTAATTCTCTTAAGGGTCACCCCCGGAAGGAAATGGCGTAACTTTTGATCCGGATAGATCCACACGGGCCATAGCATATGCTCGCGAAGCTCTCGTCTAGCCAGTCGTCACATGGAATTGGCTTGCCCATTTAGCGTAGTTTTAGGCCCCAAAATTATACGTTTAATTGCTTTAGGGGCTTAATTTCGTGGAATAATGGGATAAAAAAGTGTAAAAAGGTGAACGGGCCCGCAACGGAGTTTTCCATTAGAGCCCATCGTGACATTTAACACGTATCGATCGATGGACACTGCGAGTTTACTGCTCGAATTCCCATGAGGTGCACGTGGTTGTTTGTAAAAAAATAGAAAAGGGAGGAGGATCAAAAAGGGGTGCAACACGAGGAATTCATGGGGGGTCACCCATTCTAGTACTACTCTCGCCCAAGCGCGCTTAACTTCAGAGTTCTGATGGGATTTGGTGCATTAGTATTGTATGATCGCACCCGTCATGGATTGCCTACTTAATTCTCTTAAGGGTCACCCCCGGAAGGAAATGGCATAACTTTTGATCTGGGTAGACCTACACGGGCTATAGCATATGCTCGCGAAGCTCTCGTCAAGTTGGTCATCTCGTGGTACTTGCTTGCTTGTTCAGCGATATTTTTAGGCATGCGTTTAAGTTATTTTTGAGCTTAATTTCTTCCAAAAATGGGATAAAAAGAGTGGCAAGGTGAACGAGCCCATAACGGAGTTTTTCCTTCGAGCTAGACGCGACATTTAACACGCATTGATTGATGGACACTATGAGTTTACTGCTCGAGTTCCCATGAGGCGCACGTGGATGGTTATAAAAAATAGAATAGGAAGGAGGATCAAAAAGGGATGCAACACGAGGACTTCCCAGGGGTCACCCATCCTAGTACTACTCTCGCCCAAGCGTGCTAAACTTTGGAGTTCTGATAGGATCTGGTTCACTAGTGATGGTATTATCACACCCGTCATGGATTGCCAGGCTAATTCTCTTAAGGGTCACCACCGAAAGGAAATAATATAACTTTTGATCCGGGTAGACCCACACGGGCCATTGCATATGCTCGTGAAGCTCTCGTCGAGCTAGTCATCATGCGGAATTAGCTTGCCCATTCAGCGTAGTTTTTGGGCCCCAAAATTATGCATTTAAGTGCTTTTGGGGCGTAATTTCATCGAATAATGGGATAAAAAGTATAGCAAGGTGAACGGGGCCCAAGCACGCTTAACTTCGGAGTTTCGATGGGATTTGGTGCATTAGTGTTGGTATGATCACACCCGTCATGGATTGCCCGCTTAATTCTCTTAAGGGTCACCCCTGGAAGGAAATGGAGTAACTTTTGATCCGGGTAGACCTACACTGGCCATAGCATATGCTCGCGAAGCTCTCGTCAAGCCGGTCTCTCACGGTACATGCTTGCCTATTCAGTGCTGTTTTTAGGACCCAAAATCATGCATTTAAGTTATTTTCGGACATAATTTCGTCCAAAAATGGGATAAAAAAGTGTGACAAGGTGAACGAGCCCACAACGGAGTTTACACTTTGAGCCAGATGCAACATTTAATGCGCGTCGATTGACGGACGCTGCGAGTTTACTGCTCGAGTTCCCATGAGGTGCGCATGGATGGTTATAGAAAAAATAAAAAAGGGAGGAGGATCAAAAAGGGGTGCAAGACGAGGACTTCCCAGGGTCACCCATCCTAGTACTACTCTCCCCCAAGCATGCTAAACTTCGGAGTTCTGATGGGATCCGGTGCATTAGTGCTAGTATGATCACACCCGTCATGGAATGCCTGGTAAATTCTCTTAAGGGTCACCACCGGAAAGAAATAGTGTAACTTTTGATAAAGGTAGACCCACAAGGGGCATAGCTTATGCTCGTGAAGCTCTCGTCGAGCTGGTCATCATTCAGAATTGGCTTGCCCATTTTGCGTAGTTTTTGTGCCGCAAAATCATGCGTTTAAGTGCTTTTGGGGTATAATTTCGTCGAATAATGGGATAACAAAGTGTAGCAAGGTGAACGGGCCTGCAATGGAGTTTTCCATTAGAGACCATCGTGACATTTAACACGTATCGATCGATGGACACTGCGAGTTTACTGCTCGAATTCCCATGAGGTGCACGTGGTTGTTTGTAAAAAAATAGAAAAGGGAGGAGGATCAAAAAGGGGTGCAACACGAGGAATTCATGGGGGGTCACCCATTCTAGTACTACTCTCGCCCAAGCGCGCTTAACTTCGGAGTTCTGATGGGATTTGGTGCATTAGTATTGTATGATCGCACCCGTCATGGATTGCCTACTTAATTCTCTTAAGGGTCACCCCCGGAAGGAAATGGCATAACTTTTGATCTGGGTAGACCTACACGGGCTATAGCATATGCTCGCGAAGCTCTCGTCAAGTTGGTCATCTCGTGGTACTTGCTTGCTTGTTCAGCGATATTTTTAGGCATGCGTTTAAGTTATTTTTGAGCTTAATTTCTTCCAAAAATGGGATAAAAAGAGTGGCAAGGTGAACGAGCCCATAACGGAGTTTTTCCTTCGAGCTAGACGCGACATTTAACACGCATTGATTGATGGACACTATGAGTTTACTGCTCGAGTTCCCATGAGGCGCACGTGGATGGTTATAAAAAATAGAATAGGAAGGAGGATCAAAAAGGGATGCAACACGAGGACTTCCCAGGGGTCACCCATCCTAGTACTACTCTCGCCCAAGCGTGCTAAACTTTGGAGTTCTGATAGGATCTGGTTCACTAGTGATGGTATTATCACACCCGTCATGGATTGCCAGGCTAATTCTCTTAAGGGTCACCACCGAAAGGAAATAATATAACTTTTGATCCGGGTAGACCCACACGGGCCATTGCATATGCTCGTGAAGCTCTCGTCGACCTAGTCATCATGCGGAATTAGCTTGCCCATTCAGCGTAGTTTTTGGGCCCCAAAATTATGCATTTAAGTGCTTTTGGGGCGTAATTTCATCGAATAATGGGATAAAAAGTATAGCAAGGTGAACGGGGCCCAAGCACGCTTAACTTCGGAGTTTCGATGGGATTTGGTGCATTAGTGTTGGTATGATCACACCCGTCATGGATTGCCCGCTTAATTCTCTTAAGGGTCACCCCTGGAAGGAAATGGAGTAACTTTTGATCCGGGTAGACCTACACTGGCCATAGCATATGCTCGCGAAGCTCTCGTCAAGCCGGTCTCTCACGGTACATGCTTGCCTATTCAGTGCTATTTTTAGGACCCAAAATCATGCATTTAAGTTATTTTCGGACATAATTTCGTCCAAAAATGGGATAAAAAAGTGTGACAAGGTGAACGAGCCCACAACGGAGTTTACACTTTGAGCCAGATGCAACATTTAATGCGCGTCGATTGACGGACGCTGCGAGTTTACTGCTCGAGTTCCCATGAGGTGCGCATGGATGGTTATAGAAAAAATAAAAAAGGGAGGAGGATCAAAAAGGGGTGCAAGACGAGGACTTCCCAGGGTCACCCATCCTAGTACTACTCTCCCCCAAGCATGCTAAACTTCGGAGTTCTGATGGGATCCGGTGCATTAGTGCTAGTATGATCACACCCGTCATGGAATGCCTGGTAAATTCTCTTAAGGGTCACCACCGGAAAGAAATAGTGTAACTTTTGATAAAGGTAGACCCACAAGGGGCATAGCTTATGCTCGTGAAGCTCTCGTCGAGCTGGTCATCATTCAGAATTGGCTTGCCCATTTTGCGTAGTTTTTGTGCCGCAAAATCATGCGTTTAAGTGCTTTTGGGGTATAATTTCGTCGAATAATGGGATAACAAAGTGTAGCAAGGTGAACGGGCCTGCAATGGAGTTTTCCATTAGAGCCTGTTGAACATTTAATGTGCGTCGATCGACGGACACTGCGAGTTTACTGCTCGAGTTCCCATGTGGCGCACGTGGTTGGTTATAAAAAATAGAAAAGGGAGGAGGATCAAGAAGGGGTACAACACGAGGCCTTCCCGGTGGGTCACCCATCCTAGTACTACTCTCGACCAAGCACGCCTAACTTCAGAGTTGTGATGAGATACGGTGCATTAGTGTGGGTATGATCGAACCCGTCATGGATTGCCCACTTAATTCTCTTAAGGGTCACCACTGGAAGGAAATGGCATAACTTTTGATCCGGATAGACCCACACGGGCCATAGCATATGGTCAGAAGCTCTCGTCTAGCCGACCGTCACATGGAATTGGCTTCCCATTTAGTGCCATTTTAAGGCCCAAAAATCATGCGTTTAAGTGATTTACAAGCTTAATTTTGTCGAAAAATGGGATAAAAAAGTGTGGCAAGTTGAACGGGCCCGCAACGGAGTTTTCCCTTCTAGCCAGTCGCGACATTTAATGTGCGTCGATCGATGGACATTGCAAGTTTACTGCTCGAGTTCCCATGAGGCGCGCGTGGATGGTTTTAAAAAAATAGAAAAGGGATGAGGATCAAAAAGGGGAGCAACACGAGGACTTCCCAGGGGTCACCCATCCTAGTATTACTTTCACCCAACCGCACTTAACTTTGGAGTTCTGATGGGATTCGGTGCATTAGTGTTGGTATGATCGCACCCGTCATGGATTGCCCGCTTAATTCTCTTAAGGGTCATCCCCGAAAGGAAATGGCGTAACTTTAGATCCGGGTATACCTATGTTGAGAGTTGAATTTCACGCATTTTATATATGCACATTACACCGTTTTGCTTAGGAAAGTTATTATTTTTGTATGGAATTATATACATTTGAGTATTTACATGATTTTGATGCTACTAAGGTGTTTTGTTGAGTTTTGAAGGGTAAAACATGATCAAAAGTTCAAAGTTGGAATGAGGAGTGAAAGTGAGAAGGAATGCTGAAAAATATAGTCCACGTTGCACAAATTTTTTGTATTCTTGTAGAAGTCCAAATTTATCATGTCATATATAGTTGGAAAGCCACAGAAGAGAGGGTCATTTTGACATAAAGAACACCCCAATCGGATTCTAAACAAGAATGTTATGATCAAAGTACTAACGTTGCGCATGCTGTACCGAGCAGCCACTTTGCATGACTTTTTACATATTCAAATGTTGGAGTTTCTGAGAGTTCTTTATATGGATAGAAATCCAAAGAAGAGAGGATCGCAAGAGCACAAAAATCACCTAAATTGGAGTCCGTATGAAGAAGTTATGCTCGAAACGGTGAAGTCGCGCAGTGCAGTCTTCGCAGCTCGGGAGGCCGCTCGGCTCGAGCAGGACCAACGTTGTGCGAATTTCCAGCCGAGTTGGGTTGCTTCAGAACCTAAACGACATCCCCGTTTCACTTATATGTCACTCGGCAGCTTCCAGGCACAGCTCGGCCCGAGCTAGGGGTCGAGCGGCCCAAAATCAGACCCAGACGGGGCCTGTTCGATGCAGCAACGTATATATACCCTCAAATCGCGATTCTGAAGCAGTTTTGATCGCGAAAAAGCCCTGAATCAGTCCTAGAAACAATTAGGGAGATCAAAACACAAATTGGAGAGAACCCATCCATAATTCATCATCAATTCACACCTCCAATCCTTCCATATCAGATTGACAACCTGATTTCACCATCCATCCACTTTCAAGAGTGTTCCAAGTGCTAATTGAGGGAGAATCGAGCAATTGGAGAGACGGAGAAGGAATGAAAGACTACGTCTACACTAGGGTTTCATAATTCCTTTCTTTTCCTTCCTTTTACTTTGATTTTTGGTATGAGTTGCTTAGCCATGAGTGTTGCTTGTGACCTCATGGGCTAATTTTATATACAGTTCTAAGGTTTGATGGATTGATTTAATTGATTTGGGGATTTAGACCAAAGGTTGGGATTTTATGCAGTTGATCTTTTGATTTTACTTATTTTATTACGACATGCTTTTCTGCTTCGTAACGTCTTCATAATATATTCATGACATCAGCTATAATGCTTGGATTATTGTGTTAGCTTGTGTGCGTTCATGATTGGTATTGTCTATCAGTTAGGGATTAGAGTAACTCCGCTATAAGCACTTTAATTTCATGAACTGGTTAATCAAATACTTGATTAGTTTAGTGGAACAATGCAATTAGACAATCAAGTAGGAAGTGAATAGAACCTTGTAGTAATTCCAGAAAATATCTTGTTAGTCGAACTTACCATCCGGAGGTATTGTTGTTCGCTGGATTAGTATCTAGGAATAAGGCTTGGTAATATTTGCGCACCTTATGATTTAAACCAGATTATACTGTTAGCTTAGAATCGAATCATATTCGGTGGGATAACAGGGATATGTTGTGTATTTTCAGTGAAACTGCATGAATGAACAATCGTAAGTTTAATAACCCAAATTAATTGGTCTCTACCTGATACCTTAGAACTGTTCGTCATCTCTTGATTAGAAACTTGCTTTTATTTTTATTGCTTTTTAATAATTCAGTTATTTAATATTTCAGTAATTTAGATAATTAATTCACTACAATACTCTGAATATTGGTTACTCAATTCTGATTAATTAGTAATTAATAGTAAAATAAATAATTAGTTGTCTCAGTGGGATTGATAATTTAACTTGGGTGCTTGCTGCTACAATTGATATCCTTACACTTGAGGATTAAATTATAGTGCGCAGAAAAAGCCTATCAAGTTTTTGGCGCCGTTGCCGGGGACGGCTTAATTATTTATTTTTCTTTTATTGCTAGTTTAATTAGGACTTTTTATTGCTTTTTTTTATTTTTCGTATTTGGATATATTCTGACTATAAATTATCTTTGAGGTACTGAGATGGACGAAATATTGAAAAGATATGGAAATCAGAATGTTATGGATCCTTTTCCATGCATAGACAAAATATTGAAACGCTATGAAAATCATAATGCTATGGTTCCTTCTCCATATTACATGGATGAGAGGAATTATGGTTATGATTCTTTAGTGAATCAAAGTCATTCTCAGTACTACAGTCAAGTCAGATATGAAGATGAATGGTCTTATGCTTACAATCAACCTTATCAAGAGAACACTTATTCTGGATCGATCGGAGTTTCCCAAGAATTACAAGACGCGTTTGATACTTCCATCAAGAAGCATGAAGAAAACATGGGAATATTGGAAGCTCTAGAAAGAAAGATGAAAGTTCAATCGCAGGAGAGGGAAGTTGCATCGCAGGAGTTTGATCAAAGAATGAGAGACATAAACAATCTTCTTGCGAACATCACTTCAAGTTTAAATTCTCAAGGTCAACAAGAGGAAAGAATGGATGAAGAGGAGTTTGAGGAAGATATTGTTGTTCCATTGTACCCTGGAATGCAATTTGAAGGTCCTATGATGTCGCTTGAGGAAGTCGAACTCGAAGAGGAGTCCACTCGATTAAGTCAAGTGGTTCCACTTGAATTGAGCTATCAACTGGAGTCAATTGTTGAGGAAGAAAAGAAAGAAGAAGAGCAAAGTCATGAAGCAACCGAAGAGGACTTGAAGAATGAAATGAGCATTTCTAAACCTTTAAACTCTTTAAGTTGCATTGAATTTAATGATATTATTTCTGTTGACTTTATTTCACCTTATGATTCCTCTCATATTCTTAGGGATAGAAAGGAACTAGAAGAGAAGTTCGGAATTTTTTTCGGAAGAAGGAATAAGTGGTGGAGTAGAATGAAGAGGTTGATGAAATTTGATCTTAACGTGGTTGGCAAGGTCAAGATAAATTTTAAGAATGCCAATGAGGCCATCCCTCGTCATAAGTATTGGATTGATGAAGAAGCACAGCGATTAGAATACGATGGCAAGGATGAAAGATATCCATGGCCATTCCGATGAGCTTGAGGTATTCCGTCGTGACTCTCCGACGTTAAACATGAGCGCTTGTTGGGGACTGTCCCTTCCATTTTATTGCTTTTATATGTCTGTGTTGGTGTAGGAATTTTATTAGGTGTTGCTCGACTGCGGTATATACTTATTTGCAAACTTAGTTTTTCACTTCGTTTAATCTAAGTTTGGGGGGGTAACGTACATACCTTGTCTTTCAGTGTCGAAATAGAATTTTTGCATTGTGTTGTTGCTTGGAGAGTCGATTTTTTGCGGATTTTTAATATTGTTGATTTATTCGAGAGTGTTGAGAGTTCGATTTTTTGTGATTTGCCAGGTTTCGTGTTTTGTTTTGTGTGTTGTTTGTTGGTCCTAGTGTTAGTATAGTCGATTTATGGATCTCTGTGATGATTTTTCGATTTTTCTTAGCACTTGAGGGTATTATATTATGTGGATGGATGATATTGGATTGTTGATTAGGAGTTCATGGTGGTATTCATAGAGTTATGTGTTATTGATTCATACTGTATGATTGTACTTGAGAAACAATTTGAGATTGTGCTTAGATATTGAGATGCTTGAAATTTGATTATGTGCAAGGATGATTAGCTATGTAGCTTGATTAGGTTTGCTCGTTCATTCCTATAGCCATGTGAGATTTGAGCCTTTTGAAATCATGACAAGTTTCATGATTCAGTTTATTCTTGTGAGTGTCGTTCATACACACGTATTCTAGAACTTGGCTTTATATCTTGCTTGAAGCTACGTGTTTAATTAGATGATAGGAAATGATCTTAGGCCATCTTTGTTATTTATTAGTCACTAGCCAAATTATTATCCTACCTATTGAAATTATCCGTAGTTAACCCTTTTGAGCCTGAAAAGCCATATTTGTTGGAAGCCTACGTGATAAGCCAATTGATCCCTTTGTTAGCCTTTAAAAATCCCTACCTAGTAGAGAGTTGAAGGAGTCAATTTGGTGTCTTGAGAAGAAACATAAAAGGAGAATAAGTTGGAAGTGATGAAAATTGTTGAAAAGAGTGGTTAAATTGTTGCATAAATGGGTAGTATCCGAAACTGGTACCCCATGAAAAGGGTAGTGCCTGAAACTGGTACCCTTATTTGAAAAAGAAAAAAAAAGAAAAGAAAAGAGGGAAGAAGAAAAATTTCAAGTAAGGATGTGGTGTTCAAAAGTGTAGGAGGAATCAAATTGCAAGAAGCATTGAAGAGCATTGAAGAAGAAAGAAGAAAGTAAAGCTGTTTGTTGAAAAGTTGTAAGTCTTCTTTGATTCTCTACTAGTAATTGAGTCACGATATCCATATATTTCCTACCTTTACCAAAGAGCCAACATTACAACCTAACGCAAGACCTTTGTGATCCTATTGTTGAAATTATTCCTTTAGTCGAGAGTTGAGATGATTGCCAAGCTTATGGTTACGCGTGTGTTTGAATTGATTATGAGTGTAAACACCATACCCTAATGTGTATATCTCGCACTTGAGTGTTGAACGTAAATACTACCCGTGAGAATGGGTGGATGAGCATTCCGAATGAGTGAAATAGTTAATTTGAATTGTATGTTCTTAGATGGATGGTTATTTTGCATCTGAAGTATGATCTCTGAATTGTTATATTGTCTTTGATGTCTTCTGCTGTGAAATTTCCTCTCAATTAATCTATATTGGTTTTTAAGGTTGTTGCCTCGGGACGAGCAACAGGTAAGTTTGGGGGTTTGTTGAGAGTTGAATTTCACGCATTTTATATATGCACATTACACCGTTTTGCTTAGGAAAGTTATTATTTTTGTATGGAATTATGTACATTTGAGTATTTACATGATTTTAATGCTACTAAGGTGTTTTGTTGAGTTTTGAAGGGTAAAACATGATCAAAAGTTCAAAGTTGGAATGAGGAGTGAAAGTGAGAAGGAATGCTGAAAAATATAGTCCACGTTGCACAAATTTTCTGTATTCTTGTAGAAGTCCAAATTGATCATGTCATATATGGTTGGAAAGCCACAGAAGAGAGGGTCATTTTGACATAAAGAACACCCCAATCGGATTCTAAACGAGAATGTTATGATCAAAGTACTAACGTTGCGCATGCTGTACCGAGCAGCCACTTTGCATGACTTTTTACATATACAAATGTTGGAGTTTCTGAGAGTTCTTTATATGGATAGAAATCCAAAGAAGAGAGTATCGCATGAGCGCAAAAATCACCTAAATTGGAGTCCGTATGAAGAAGTTATGCTCGAAACGGTGAAGTCGCGCAGTGCAGTCTTCGCAGCTCGGGAGGCCGCTCGGCTCGAGCAGGACCAACGTTTTGCGAATTTCCAGCCGAGTTGGGTTGCTTCAGAACCTAAACGACATCCCCGTTTCACTTATATGTCACTCGGCAGCTTCCAGGCACAGCTCGGCCCGAGCTAGGGGCCGAGCGGCCCAAAATCGGACCCAGACGGGGCCTGTTCGATGCAGCAACGTATATATACCCTCAAATCGCGATTCTGAAGCAGTTTTGATCGCGAAAAAGCCCTGCATCAGTCCTAGAAACAATTAGGGAGATCAAAACACAAATTGGAGAGAACCCATCCATAATTCATCATCAATTCACACCTCCAATCCTTCCATATCAGATTGACAACCTGATTTCACCATCCATCCACTTTCAAGAGGGTTCCAAGTGCTAATTGAGGGAGAATCGAGCAATTGGAGAGACGGAGAAGGAACGAAAGACTACGTCTACACTAGGGTTTCATAATTCCTTTCTTTTCCTTCCTTTTACTTTGATTTTTGGTATGAGTTGCTTAGCCATGAGTGTTGCTTGTGACCTCATGGGCTAATTTTATATACAGTTCTAAGGTTTGATGGATTGATTTAATTGATTTGGGGATTTAGACCAAAGGTTGGGATTTTATGCAGTTGATCTTTTGTTTTACTTATTTTATTACGACATGCTTTTCTGCTTCGTAACGTCTTCATAATATATTCATGACATCCGCTATAATGCTTGGATTATTGTGTTAGCTTGTGTGCGTTCATGATTGGTATTGTCTATCAGTTAGGGATTAGAGTAGCTCCGCTATAAGCACTTTAATTTCATGAACTGGTTAATCAAATACTTGATTAGTTTAGTGGAACAATGCAATTAGACAATCAAGTAGGAAGTGAATAGAACCTTGTAGTAATTCCAGAAAATATCTTGTTAGTCGAACTTACCATCCGGAGGTATTGTTGTTCGCTGGATTAGTATCTAGGAATAAGGCTTGGTAATATTTGCGCACCTTATGATTTAAACCAGATTATACTGTTAGCTTAGAATCGAATCATATTCGGTGGGATAACAGGGATATGTGGTGTATTTTCAGTGAAACTGCATGAATGAACAATCGTAAGTTTAATAACCCAAATTAATTGGTCTCTACCTGATACCTTAGAACTGTTCGTCATCTCTTGATTAGAAACTTGCTTTTATTTTTATTGCTTTTTAATAATTCAGTTATTTAATATTTCAGTAATTTAGATAATTAATTCACTACAATACTCTGAATATTGGTTACTCAATTCTGATTAATTAGTAATTAATAGTAAAATAAATAATTAGTTGTCTCAGTGGGATCGATAATTTAACTTGGGTGCTTGCTGCTACAATTGATATCCTTACACTTGAGGATTAAATTATAGTGCGCAGAAAAAGCCTATCAACCTACACGGGCGATAGCATATGCTCGCGAAGCTCTCGTCGAGCCAATCATCTCGCGGTACTTGCTTGCCTATTCAGCATCATTTTCGAGCCTAAAAATATGTGTTTAAGTGATTTTTGGGCTTAATTTCGTCCAAAAATAGGATAGAAAAGTGTGGCAAGGTGTACGAGCCCGCAATGGAGTTTTCCCTTTGAGCCCATCGCGGTATTTAATGCACGTCGATCGACAGACACTGTGAGTTTACTACTCGAGTTCCCATGAGGCATGCGTGGATGGTTATAAAAAAATAAAAAAGGGAGGGGGATCAAAAAGGGGTGCAACACGAGGACTTCCCAGGGGTCACCCATCCTAGTACTACTCTCGCCCAAACGTGCTAAACTTTGGAGTTCTGATGGGATCTGGTGCATTAGTGCTGGTATGATCACACCCATCATGGGTTGACCGGTTAATTCTCTTAATGGTCACCCCCGGAAGGAAATGCTATAACTTTTGTTCTGGGTAAACCCACACGGGCCATAGCATATGCTCGCGAAGCTCTCATCGAGTCGGTCATCACTCGAAATTGGCTTGCCCATTCTGTGCAGTTCTCGGGCCCAAAAATCTTGCGTATAAGTGCTTTTGGGGCTTAATTTTGTCGAATAATAGGATAAAAAAGTGTAGCAAGGAGAACGGACCTGCAATGGAGTTTTCCATTACAACCCATCATGACATTTAACGCACATCGATCGACGGACACTGCGAGTTTACTGCTCGAGTTCCCATGAGATGCGCGTGGTTGGTTATAAAAAAAATAAAAAAGGGAGGAGAATCAAAAAAGGGTGCAACACGAGGACTTCCCGGGGGGTCTCCCATTCTAGTACTACTCTCGCCCAAGCGCGTTTAACTTCAGAGTTCTGTTGTGATTTGGTGCATTAGTATTGGTATGATCACACCCGTCATGGATTGCCCGCTTAATTCTCTTAAGGGTCACCCCTGGATGGAAATGGCATAACTTTTCAACCGGGTAGACCTACACGGGCCATAGCATATGCTCACAAAGCTCTCATCGTGACAGTCATCTCAAGGTACTTGCTTGCCTATCCAGCGCTATTTTTGGGCCACAAAATCATGCGTTTAAGTGATTTTCGGGCTTAATTTCGTCCCAAAAAGGGATAAAAAAGTGTGGCAAGGTGAACGAGCCCGCAATGGAGCTTCCCCTTCAAGCCGGTCGTAACATTTAATGTGCGTCGATCGATGGACACTGCGAGTTTACTGCTCGAGTTCCCATGAGGCGCGCGTGGATGGTTATAAAAAAATAGAAAAGGGAGAAGGATCAAAAAGGGGTGCAACACGAGGACTTACTAGGGGTTACCCATCCTAGTACTACTCTCGCCCAAGCGTGCTAAACTTCGGAGTTCTGATGGGATCCGGTGCATTAGTGCTGGTATGATCGCACCCGTCATGGATTGCCCGCTTAATTCTCTTAAGGGTCACTCCAGGAAAGAAATGGCATAACTATTGATCTGGGTAGACCCACACGGGCCACAGTGTAGGCTCGCGAAGCTCTTGTCGAGCCAGTCATCACACGAAATTGGCTTGACCTTCAGCGTAGTTTTCGAGCCCTAAAATCATGCATTTAAGTGCTTTTCGGGCTTAATTTCATTGAAAAATGGGATAAAAAAGTGTAGCAAGGTGAATGGGCCCGGAATAGAGTTTCCCATTCGAGCCTGTCGCGACATTTAACGCCCATCGATTGACGGACACTGCGGGTTTACTGCTCGAGTTCCCGGGAGGCACGCGTGGATGGTTTTAAAAAAATAGAAAAGGAAGGAGGATCAAAAAGGGGTGCAACACGAGGACTTCCCTTGGGATCACACATCCTATTACTACTCTCGCCCAAGAATGCTTAGCTTAGGAGTTTTGATGGGATTTGGTGCATTAGTGATGGTATGATCACACCCATCATGGATTGCCCGCTTAATTCTTTTAGGGGTCATCCCGGAAGGAAATGACATAACTTTTGATCCGGGTGGACCCACACGGGCCATAGAATATGCTCGGGAAGCTCTCGTTGAGCTGGTCATTACACTGAACTGGCTTGCCTGTTCAGCATAGTTTTTGAGCCCCAAAATCATGCATTTAAGTGCTTTTCGGGTTTAATTTATTCGAAAAATGGGATAAAAAAGTGTGGCAAGATGAACGGGGCCGCCATGGAGTTCCCCTTTTAGCTCGTTGCAACATTTAACGTGCTTCGATTGATGGACACTGCGGGTTTACTGCTCGAGTTCCCATGAGGCGCGTGTGGATCGCTTTAAAAAAATAAAAAAGGGAGGAGGATCAAAAAGGGGTGCAACACGAGGACTTCCCAAGGGGTCACCCATCCTAGTACTACTCTCGCCCAAGCATACTTAACTTCAGAGTTCTTATGGGTTCCGGTGCATTAGTACTGTTATGATCGCACCTATCATGGATTGTCTGCTTAATTCTCTTAAGGTCACCCCCGGAAGGAAATGGCATAACTTTTGATCCGAGTAGACTCACATGGGCCATCGCATATGCTCACGAAGCTCTCATCGAGTTGTTTGTCACGTAAAATTGGCTTGCCTATTCTGCGCCATTTTTGGGCCCCAAAATCATTCGTTTAAGTGCTTTTTGGGCTTAATTTCATCGAAAATGGGATAAAAAAGTGTAGCAAGGTGAACGGGCCTGCAATGGAGTTTCCCAGTCACGACATTTAATGCGCGTCAATTGATGGACACTATGGCTTTACTGCTCGAGTTCCCATGAGGCGCGCGTGGATGGTTTTAAGAAAAAATAGAAAAGGGAGGAGGATCAAAAGGGGGTGCAACACGAGGACTTCCCTGGGGTCACCCATCCTAGTACTATTCTCGCCCAAGAATGCTTAGCTTCGGAGTTTCAATGGGATATGGTGCATTAGTACTGGTATGATCGCACCTGTCATTGATTTCCAGCTTAATTCTCTTAAGGGTCACCCCCGGAAGAATATGGCGTAACTTTTGATCCTGGTGCACCCATGATGAGAGTGGAAATTAGCGTGTTTTAGTGTCCAATTGAACACCTTTTTTATTGATATTGTTGTCATATATTAGAACAAGGGTCTTATATTCATTATATGTGTGAAAAAGGTGCACTTGAGGTGTTTTATTGTGTTTTAGGTGGAAAAATGATCAAAAGTACGAAGTTGGGGAAAAGGTGAAACATGTGCAATGAATGCTAAAAAATGTACGTCTAACTTGTGCAATTTTTCTGTGTTTGTGTGGAGATGAAAACTGTTGTGATACATGGTTGGAAATCTACTGAAAAGAGGATCGTTTTGGAGTAAAGAACACCTAATCGGATTCCAAACGAGAAAGTTATGATCAAAATGGTGACATCGCGTGAGCTGTGCCGAACTGAACGGTTATGCTACATTGCATGGCTTGTTACACCTTCAATTCTTAGAGTTTTTATTAGTTCTTTATATGTATAGAAAGCAAAGGAAGAGAGTATCGCGTGAGCGTAAGAATCAATCAAATCGGAGTCCAGATGTGGAAGTTATACCCGAAACGGTGAGACTGCACATGGCAGTTCGACTAGAGTTCGACCTCCTCTGTTCGGTTCACCACTGTCGTGGTCAAACCAGAAGCCTAAACAAGTGCAAAATTAGGATTTTTACCCCCTGTTCATGAATTTTCGTGCTTTCCAAGAAAAATCCCGTGTGTAACTCCATACAACACTACTTGGTAGAACTAGGGTTGTGAAGATTTTTACATATTAATTGAACTTTCGTGTGTAAACTCCATACAACACTACTTGTGGATTTATTTTATATATGATTGTGCTTTCTTAATCCATATTCACGGTCGTTTTGTACATCTTCAATTGGTATATAGAGTCTGAATATATATCTTGGTTGTAGATTGAGTGTGTTCACCGCTGAACAGGATTCCATGTTATGATTCCAAGTGAGAGGACTCCGAAGCTTCATTAGAACTATCATATATGAATACTTATTAATTGAATTGAATTCGGGTTATTAAGTAGGATAAAGAGGATAATTTTATAGTACCTATAAAGGGAGATCATATCGGGTTAGAGTACCAATTGGCTAGGGAAATAATTGATACTGATAGTACCTAGAAAGGAGTGTGGAATTATATCTATTACTCTGAGGTTATTCACACGTGTTACATGCATGTTTACTTGTGTCTATAGAGTAGATATGAATAGTTTAGTGATGCGTCCATATTCCACAAGGCAGAGTAGGACATCAACACACAGAAGTGAAATTAATGCATGAAACTGGATTATCCTAGAGCTAACTATTCTCCTACTTGATCCACTTTTATATTCTTCAAGTGACTTTATTTTATTTGTTATTTTAATTACTTGTTTAGTAGTTTAATAATTAAATCCTAAAACTTTATTGCTTTCATCTTAATTAATTTAGATAATAATTAAATTGATAATACGTCGTCCTTTGGGTTTGATATTCACTTGTTCGCTCGCTTAAGCTGCAACTGATATCCTTAATACTTGGGGATTAATTTTGCGTGCAAAGAAAACGCGTATCAAGCTCTTGGCACCGCTGCCGGGGATGGCTTTTATTATTAGTTTACTATTTCTAATTTGATTAAGACTTTTATTTGTAATTATTTAATTCTATCTAACCTTGAATTTTTCTGAGTTGCTTGTGCACTAGGAAATGGAAAGGAAGGAAATGAGCAAATAACACATTGAGCTGAACATGGCCAGAGCAAGGCAAAATCCGGATGATGTTGCAATCCTTGAAATTTTCACGAACTATTGGATTGGCAACATGGGGTTGATAGGAGCAAGGGGGAAGATGATGATTTTGAGATACATCCCGCTCTTATTAACAAGGTAGAAAAGAATCCCTTTTCTGGAGGTTGTTTTGAAGATCCATATCAGCACCTCAAAAAATTTCTTGGTTATGTAAACACTCAAAAAGGCACTGGAGCTCATGATAATGCTAGACTGATTGCCCTATTCAAATTTTCTTTAATTGATAAGACAGAAGCTTGGTATGAGACTCTTGATGCCACATACTGCACTACATGGGACCAACTGCAGCAGAAGTTCTTGGAGAGATACATGTCATCCTCAAGGATCTTAAGAAGAAAGCAAGATATCGATCAATTTGCTCAGAACCAAGGTGAGAAGTTCTATAAGGCGTGGAATAGGTTTAAAGAGATGCTCAGGAGGTGCCCACATCATGGGATGTCAAAGGCTCAATACATAAGTATCTTCTACTATGGATTGGATTGTAAGTCGTGTGTTCTTATTGATGCATCATCAGGAGGAACGTTGTTATCTAAGACAGCACTTGAAGCAGAAAAGTTGTTTGAAGATATCTCTATGAATTCACGTAACTGGACTGTAGAGAGAGATAGAGGATCATATGTACTTGGAAAGGTAGCGCAGGTTGAACATGAAGTGGTGAAGCCGAATAGGAATAATGAGATCGTCTCTAGTCTAGCTAACATCAACAAGCTACTAGAGTCCCAGCAGAAGCAGATTACAGAGTTGACACTAAGGGGGCCTAGTATGAAGCAGCACGAAGTGAAGAGTGTTGAAGATACCTTCAATCGATACATGGCTGAGAATGATGCAAGGGTTGCCCACATCGAAGCAAGAATGAATATTGATCATGCAGATTTATCGAAGCAGTTGAAGGACCTAACTTAGATTATGGGGCAGATGACCGCGAACGTGAATCAACTAACACAAAAATTGGAGAATAAAGCCATCACGTTGAGGTCTGGAACGCAGTACGAGGGACAGATGAAGCTGGAATCAAAATCTGAAGTGAAAGAAGCCCGGTTCGACCCCGATTCGACTAGCACAGGTGATCAAATTATTCAGGGGAGGTGGAATCAGGCACCTGGGCAACTTCCAGAAGAAGAAGAGGGTTGGTTCGACCAAAAATAGGTCGATTCGACCAGAAGCACTGGTCGAACTCAGGTTGAAGGCCACTATTCAGGATGCTCTATTTTATCTGATGCCCGATTCGACCACGATCACTCCAATTCGACTAACCCTACTGGTCGAACTCAGGTCGAATAACACCATCCTGTGCATGTTGTTTTGTCTAATGCTCGATACGACCACGATCACTACCGTTCGACCAAACCAGTTGGTCGAACCATGGTCGAACTGGCCTATAAGGGAGAGAATGCAGGTTCAGGTGTGTAGTTCGACCACTATTTAACCAATTCGACCAGCAACCCTGGTCGAACTCAGGTCGAATCATTTTGTTCTGCATTATTTTCCATGTTGAATGCTTTACATGATGTTAATGCTACTCCCATGCCATCCCAAGGACATAATAATAAGCTTATAGTGGAAAAGAAGTGGGAAAGAGCTAAGAGGTTGAGAGCCGAGAAGCTTAGACTGCAGATGGATATGAAGAAGTGATTTTCTCTCTTGATCATGCAATGAAGATGCCCATGGAAACTAAATCATGCAAGAGCATAGATGTGGTTTCTAACTTGTTTAATCTTGATTTTTCTAAGACAGATGATTCTGAATTTAAGTGGAAGATTGACAAAGATGTGTCTAGATAGCCACGGGAGGAAGAAAATTCTGAGGATCATATTCTTGTTACCAAGAAAGGTGAGGTGTTGAGTGAAGAGTGAAAGAAAGTATTTGAAGGTGAGGATGCGAGAAGACCATCATCTAATCCAGTAGTAAAAAGCGATAATCCACTGTGACTCTCCGACGTTAAACATGAGCGCCTGTTGGGGGCTTGCTCTTCCATTTTTATTGCTTTATTTCTTTCGTGTGAGTAAGAAATTTTTATATTTAAGGTGCTTACTAATCGGCAATTACATCTCTTGCAAACTTAGTCTCAACTTATGTTTTTACTAAGTTTGGGGGGTGTGATATTATTACCTCATTGCAGCACCAAGAGTATAATCTTTTCTTTGTAATGTTTGTTAGGGGAGTTGATTTTTTGCGGTATGTTGAAACTTTAATCGATTTTGGTGTGTCGATTTTTTGCAATTTTCCTAGTGTTCAGTGGTGTTTCTAGTGTGTGGAGTCAATTAGATAGTCAATTGAGTTTTTTTAAAGTTCTCCTATTTTATTATTAATGAATCCATGATGAGGAGGTGTGCTTGAGCTTTGATGATAGAAAAGGTAAAAGAGTGGCAAGGCGAGTTCTACACTATGGCTTTGACCTGACCGAGTTGAATAACTCGAGGAGCTCGTGCATAAATTTTGAAGGGAAAAATCAGGTACCCTCGTTTCCTTATTCTAATTTTTATATGTGCTTTTAATTCATAGGAGTGAAAGGATTGTGTTTTTGGTTTTGGTGATCTACATGAGCTTATATTTTTAAATTGTGCTTAAAATTCATATGCTCTTGAAATTGTTGAAGGAAGTGTACTTGAGTTATATTGTGATATGAAGTTCTATGTGTACTTGTGGGATATTACTTATAATGAAAGGTGCTCTGTTACTTGTTAAAAACCCATGTGAGATTTTGAGCCTCGTTGATCATGAACACATGATATTTTTTTCTGGTGAGTATCGTTCTTGTATGTGTATTCTAGAACTTGTCTCTTATCTTACTTGAAACTACATGTGTGTTAGATGATGGGAGATGATTTTAGGCCATCCTTGAATTTATAAGTCACTTAGCCAAATAATTTCCTACCAAATAATTTTATATCGTAGTTAGCCTTGTTGAGCCTAAAAACCTTATTTCTTTGGCAACCTACGAAGATAGCCACTTTGATATCCTATTTGAGCCTTAAATTCCTATATTTAGTGGAGAATTAAATGTTTTCAAAGTGTGTGAATTGATTTTCATGGAGTTTGGAAGGAATAAAATATTTGGAGATGTACAAGTAATTATGAGTTGAAAAATATGAGCTGAAAAATAAGTTACTTAGGGGTAGTGCCCGAAATTGGTACCCGAGATGTTAGAGGTAGTGCCCAAAACTGGTACCTCGTGAAAAAAGAAAGGAAAGAGAAAGTACGTTGAGCTTGAAGGAAATGAGAGAAAAGAAAATTAGAAGAGCATGAAGCTGGATAGCCTTGAAGTGTAAAAATCTACAGTACAAAAGATCTCCGGTTTTAATTCTCTACTAATTGAGTCACTTTATCCATATATTTCCTACCTAAACAAAAGAGCCAATATTACGTCCGAACAAAAGTCCTTTTTGATCCTAGGGTCGAATCATACTTTTAGTGGTGGAGAGTTTGAGACGTTTGGCAAGCTTATGGTTACGCATGCACTTAAATTGAGTTTGAGCGTAAACATCTTATCCCATGAGTGTACATCTTTTACACTTGAGTACAAGATATATATACTTCCCGTGAGAACTTGTCAATGGAGCATTTGAATTGGTGGTGATTGTCTTAACTTGTATGCTATGAATTGATTATTACATGTAATGAGAGTTGCATGACCTAAGTTGAGGACAATTGTATTTTGAATAGAGTATTGGCCATAGTACATGTTTCCCCACTAATTTTCTTACTCTCTCACTCTTTATTTTTATTTTGTTGCCTCAGGACGAGCAACGGGTAAGTTTGGGGATTGATGAGAGTGGAAATTAGCGTGTTTTAGTGTCCAATTGAACACCTTTTTGATTGATATTGTTGTCATATATTAGCACAAGGGTCTTATATTCAATATATGTGAGAAAAAGGTGTACTTGAGGTATTTTATTGTGTTTTAGGTGGAAAAAGGATCAAACGTGCGAAGTTGGAGAAAAGGTGCAACATGTGCAATGAATGCTAAAAACGCACGTCCAACTTGTTCAATTTTTTTGTGTTTTTGTGGACATCGAAACTGGTGTTGTGATACATGGTTGGAAATCCACTGAAAAGAGGATCGTTTTGGCGTAAAGAATACCTCAATCGGATTCCAAACGAGAAAGTTATGATCAAAATGGTGACGTCGTGTGAGTTATGCCGAATAGAACAGTTGTGTTACATTGCATGGCTTGTTAGACCTTCATTTTGGGAGATTTTGTGAGTTCTTTATGTGTATAGAAAGCCAAGGAAGAGAGGATCGCGTGACAGCAAGAATCAATCAAATCGGAGTCTGAATGTGGAAGTTATACGCGAAACGGTGAGACTGCTCACGGCAGCTCAACAAGAGTTCGACCTCCTCTGTTCGGTTCGACCACTAGTCGTGGTCGAACCAGACCTGAACAAGCGCAAAATCGGGATTTTTACCCCCTGTTCATGAATTTTTGTGCTTTCCAAGAAAAAGCCCATCCTAGGTCCATAAGGAGAGCTCACAAGTATAAAAGGGGATGTAGATCACACCAAGAAGACACATTACAAGAGAGAGCGGATTGGACACAACACAATACAATCATCCTACACCCCACAAGGGGGGTTCACCCCCCAACCATCATCCACATCCTTTTCTCCATCCATCCATCACTTTGAAGATTCGTCTGTGGAATCAAGAAGAGAACCAAGAGGAGGATTCAAGATGGAGAAGGAAGCGACGACTCCCACATCTAGGATTTCCTTCGTTTCCTAATTTATCTTGTATTTTCAGGACATATGGGTAAGATCTATCCAACCTCAATGATTGTTCTTCATAGCATCATGGGCTAGAGCCTTTTTGGTAGAACTAGGATTGTGAAGGTTTTTACGAATTAATTGAACTTTCGTGTGTAAATTCCATACAACACTGCTTGTGGATTTATTTTATATATGATTGTACTTTCTTAATCTATATTCACGGTCATTTTGTGCATCTTCAATTGGTATATAGAGTCTAAATATATATCTTGGTTGTAGATTGAGTGTGTTCACCGCTGAACATAATTCCATGTTATGATTCTAAGTGAGTGGACTTCAAAACTTCATTAGAACTATCATATATGAATACTTATTAATTGAATTGAATTCGGGTTATTAAGTAGGATAAAGAGGATAATTTTATAGTACCTATAAAGGGAGATCATATCGGGTTAGAGTACCAATTGGCCAGGGAAATAATTGATACTAATAGTACCTACAAAGGGGGGTGGAATTATATCTCTTGCTCAGAGGTTATTCACACGTGTTACACGAATGTTTACTTGTGTCTATAGAGTAGATATGCATGGTTTAGTGATGCGTCCATATTCCACATGGCAGAGTCGAACATCAACACACGGAAGGGAAATTAATGCGTGAAACTGAATTATCCAAGAGCTACCTATTCTCCTACTTGATCCACTTTCATATTCTTCAAGAGACTTTATTTTATTTGTTATTTTAATTACTTGTTTAGTAGTTTAATAATTAAATCCTAAAATTTTATTGCTTTCGTCTTAATTAATTTAGATAAAATTTAAATTAAAAATGCGCCGTCCTTTGGGTTCGTTATTCACTTGGTCGCTTGCTTAAGCTGCAACTGATATCCTTAATACTTTGGGATTAATTTTACGTACAAAGAAAACGCGCATCAACCCACAGGGCCCATTGCATGTTCTCACGAAGCTCTCGTTAAGCCGGTCGTCACGCGAAACTAGCTTGCCCATTCAGTGCAATTTTTTAGCCCCAAAATCATGTGTTTAAGTACTTTTCGGGCTTAATTTCGTCGAAAAACAGGATAAAAAAGTATAGCAAGGCGAGCGGGCCTGCAATGGAGTTTCCCCTTTGAGCCCATCGTGACATTTAACGGACTTCGATCGACGGATACTGTGGGTTTACTGCTCGAGTTCCCATAAGGCGCGCGTGGATGGTCTTAAAAAAATAGAAAAGAAAGGAGGATAAAAAGGGGTGCAACATGAGGACTTCCTAAGGGGTCACCCATCCTAGTACTACTCTCGTCCAAGAACGCTTAGCTTTGGAGTTTTGATGGGATCCAGTGCATTAGTGTTGGTATGATCGCACCCGTTATGGATTACCAGCTTAATTCTCTTGATGGTCACCCCCGGAAGGAAATGGCGTAACTTTTGATCCGAGTGGACCCACACAGACCATTTCATATGCTCGCGAAGCTCTCATCGAGTCGGTCGTCACTTGAAACTAGCTTGCCCGTTCAGCGCTATTTTTGAGGCCCAAAATCATGTGTTTAAGTTCTTTTTGGGCTTAATTTCATCGAAAAACAGGATAAAAAAGTGTAGCAAGGCGAATGGGTCCACAATGGAGTTTTCCCTTCGAGACCGTCGCGACAATTAATGCGCATCGATCGATGGACACTGTGGGTTTACTGCTCGAGTTCCCATGAGGCGCGTGGATAGTCTTAAAAGAAATAGAAAAGAAAGGAGGATAACAAGGGGTGCAACACGAGGACTTCCCAAGGGGTCACCCATCCTAGTACTACTCTCGCCCAAGAATGCTTAGCTTTGGAATTTTGATAGGATACAGTGCATTAGTGCTGGTATGATCGCACCCATCTTGGATTGCCCGCTTAATTCTCTTAATGGTCACCCCCGGAAGAAAATGGTGTAACTATTGATCCAGGTGGATCCACACGGGCCATTACATATACTTTCGAAGCTCTCGTCGAGCTGGTCGTCACGTGAAATAGGCTAGCCCATTCAGTGTTGTGTTTGAGCCCTAAAATCATGCATTTAAATTCTTTTTTTGGGCTTAATTTAATTGAAAAATAGGATAAAAAAGTGTAGCAAGGTGAACGGGCCCGCAATGGAGTTTCCCATTCGAGCCCGTCATGACATTTAACGCATGTCGATAGATGGATATTGTGTATTTACTGCTCGAGTTCCCATGAGGCGCGCGTGGATGGTCTTAAAAAATAAAAAAAAAGGAAGATAAAAGGGGGTGCAACACGGGGACTTCCCAAAGGGTCACCAATCCTAGCACTACTCTCACCCAAGAACGCTTAGCTTCGGAGTTTTGATAGGATCCATTGCATTAGTGCTAGTATGATTGTACCCGTCATGGATTGCACGCTTAATTCTCTTAAGGGTCACTCCCGGAAGGAAATGGCGTAACTTTTGTTCCGGATGGACCCACACGGGCCATATCATATGCTCACGAAGCTCTCATTAGGCTGGTCGTTACGCAAAATTAGCTTGCCTATTCAACATAGTTTTTTGGCCCCAAAATCATGCGTTTAAGTGCTTTTCGGGCTTAATTTATTCAAAAAATGGGACAAAAAAGTGTGGCAAGGTGAACGGCCTCGCCATGGAGTTTCCCCTATGAGCCCATCGCGACATTTAACTGCGGGTTTACTGCTCGAGTTCCCATGAAGCGCACGTGAATGGTTTTAAAAAAATAAAAATAGGGAGGAGGATCAAAAAGGGGTGCAACACGAGGACTTCCCAAGGGATAACCCATCCTAGTACTACTCTCGCCCAAGCGCACTTAACTTCGGAGTTCTTATGAGATTCGGTGCATTAATGCTGGTATGATCGCACCCGTCATGTATTACCCGCTTAATTCTCTTAAGGGTCATCCCCAGAAGGAAATGGTGTAAAAACTTTGGATCCGGGTAGACCCACACGGGCCATAGCATATGCTCATGAAGCTCTCATCGAGCCGGTCATCACGTGAAATAAGCTTGCCTGTTCTGCGCCTTTTTCAGGCCCAAAAATCATGCGTTTAAGTGCTTTTCGGACTTAATTTTGTTGAAAAATGGGATAAAAAAGTGTAGTAAGGTGAACGGGCCTGCAACGGAGTTTCCCATTCAAGCTAGTCATGACATTTAACACGCATCGATCGACGGACACTGCTACTGCTGGAGTTCCCATGAAGTGCGCGTGGATGGTTAAAAAAATAGAAAATGGAGGAGTATAAAAAAGGGGTGCAACACGAGGACTTTCCAGGGGGTCACCCATCCTAGTACTACTCTCGCCCAAGCACGCTTAACTTCGGAGTTCTGATGGGATCCGATGCATTAGTTCTGGTATGATCGCACCCATCATGGATTGCCTGATTAATTCTCTTAAGGGTCATCCCCGGAAGAAAATGGCATAACTTTTGATCTGGGTGGACCTATATAGGGCTCGCTCTCGTCGATCGGGTCATCACGCAGAACTGGCTTGCCCATACAGTGTAGTTTTTGGGCCCCAAAATCATGCGTTTAAGTACTTTTTGGGCTTAATTTTGTCGAAAAATGGGATAAAAAAATGTAGAAAGGTGAACGGCCCACAACGGAGTTTCCCATTCGAGCTTGTCGAGATATTTAATGCGCATTGATCGACGGACACTGCGGGTTTACTGCTCGAGTTCCCATGAGGCGCGCGTGGATGGTTTTAAAAAAATAGAAAAGGGAGGAGGATCAAAAAGGGGTGCAACACGAGGACTTCCTAGGGGGTCACACATCCTAGTACTACTCTCGTCTAAGAATGCTTAGCTTTGGAGTTCTGATATGATCTGGTGCATTAATGCTGGTATGATTGCACCCGTCATGGATTACCCACTTAATTCTCTTAAGGGTCACCCCCGGAAGAAAATGGCATAACTTTTGATCCGGGTGGACCCACACGGGCCATAGCATATGCTCGTGAAGCCCTCGTCGAGCCGGTCATCACTTTGAATTGGCATGCTCGTTAAACATAGTTTTTAGGCACCAAAATCATGTGTTTAAGTGCTTTTTGGGCTTAATTTCATCAAAAAATGGGATAAAAAAGTGTAGCAAGGTGAACGGGCGCGCAAAGGAGTTTTCCCTTTGAGCCCGTCACGACATTTAACGTGCATCGATCGACGGACATTGTGGGTTTACTGCTCGAGTTCCCATGAGGCGCGCGTGGATGGTCTTAAAAAAATAGAAAAAATGGAGGATAAAAAGGGGTGCAACACGAGGACTTCACAAGGGGTCACCCATCCTAGCACTACTCTCGCCCAAGAACGCTTAGCTTCGTAGTTTTGATGGGATCCATTGCATTAGTGCTGGTATGATCGTACCCATCATGGATTGCCCACTTAATTCTCTTAAGTGTCAACCCCGAAAGGAAATGGCGTAACTTTTAATCCGGGTGGACCTACATGGGCCATATCATATGCTCGCGAAGCTCTCGTTGGGCTGGTCGTTACGCAAAATTAGCTTGCCTGTTCAGCATAGTTTTTTGGCCCCAAAATCATGCGTTTAAGTGCTTTTTGGGCTTAATTTATTCGAAAAATGGGACAAAAGAGTGTGGCAAGGTGAACGACCCCACCACGGAGTTTTCCCTATGAGCCCGTCGCGACATTTAACGTGTTTCGATCGACGAACACTGCGGGTTTACTTCTTGAGTTCCCATGAGGCACACGTGGATGGTTTTAAAAAAATAAAAATAGGGAGGAGGATCAAAAAGGGGTGCAACACGAGGACTTCCTAAGGGATCACCCATCCTAGCACTAGTCTCGCCCAAGCGCACTTAACTTCGGAGTTCTTATGGGATCCGGTGCATTAATGCTGGTATGATCGCACCCGTCATGGATTACCTGCTTAATTCTCTTAAGGGTCACCCCAGATGGAAATGGTGTAACTTTTGATCTGGGTAGACCCACACGGGCCATAACATATGTTCACGAAGCTCTCATCGAGCCGGTCATCATGTAAAATAAGCTTTCCTATTTTGCGCCTTTTTTGGGCCCAAAAATCATGCGTTTAATTGCTTTTCGGACTTAATTTTGTCAAAAAATAGGATAATAAAGTGTAGTAAGGTGAACGGGCCTGCAACGGAGTTTCCCATTCAAGCCAGTCGCTGATGAGTGTGTAAATTCACAAGTTTGGCGCTATGTTTTGTGCTAGTTTTGGAGAGTTTTGATGTGGAAATAGGTGGAAAACCTATATATATTGTGAATTAGCATGAATCAGGTGTTAGTGGAGCTATTTGAGTGTTTTCTTAGCAAAAACGGAGTGAAAGAGCCAAGAATCGAAGAGACACAGTCGAAGCCATGCGAACCGCCCAAGAATTAGGTGGGTTCGACCTGGTTGGAGGAGGGTTCGACCTCTCCAGCAGGTCGAACCAACATTGTTGAACTTACAGAAGAGGATTCGACCACGACTCGAGTGGTTCGACCTGTCCATCAGGTCGAACCATGGTCGAACCAGTTCGCAGGAAAGAGGATTCGACCACGACGTTTGAGTTCGACTTGCCAGTTGGTCAAATCGGGAGCGGGAGTTGTCCAGTGATGAGGTTCGACCTGGGGTTCGACCAAGGCCTAAGTGGTTCGACCTGTCCAGAAGGTCGAACCTGTGCAGAATTCTTCCAGTAGCAGGGTTCGACTTGGGGTTCGACCTGTGGCCAGTTGTTCGACCTGTTTGACGTGGTCGAACCTATGCGCGAGAACTTACCTTATCTGGATTTTCGAGGCCGAAACGCGTGAGATCACTTTGAAAGCCCATTCCAAGCCCTAGAGACGTGATTACAAGTATAAAAGAAGGCTTATACAGAGAATAAAGAGAGCTTTTGATCATCAATCATAAGAGAGACAAGAGTAGAGGTGGTGATCCATCCGGAGGGCTGTACAGAGGTTCGCTGAAGGTTCAAGTAAGAATGATCAATCTAACCATGATTGTTCCTAGATCAATCATGGGCTAGAACCACCTTGGTAGTTCTAGGGTTATGAAAGTTTCATGATGTAATTCGTATTTCGTGTGTAAAACTCCGTACAACACTACATGTGGTTTGTTTTATATAAGATTGTATATTTAATCCATACTCATAGTCGTTTTGTACATCAATGATCGTTGTGTAGAGTCTGAATACATAACATGGTTATTGATTGAGTGCGTTCACTACTGAGCAGGGTTTATTATTATAATTCTAAGTGAAGGGATTCCGAAGTCTTATTAGAACCGTCATATATGAATATTCATGAATTGAATTAAATTCGGGTTGATGAATAGGATGAAGAGTATAACTTTATAGTACCTAAAAAGGGAGATCAAATCGGGTTAGATTCTAGACGTAGAAGATAATTGATTATGATAGTACCTAGAAAGGGGGGTGAAGCATATCTCTTGCTCTGATGTTATTCACACGTGTCAAGCGCATATTTACTTGTGTCTATAGAGTAAACTTGTATGGTCTAGTGATGCGTCCACAAACCACAGGGCAGAGTCGGATACCATCACATGAAAATACGAATTGCTAGTGAAACTGGATGACCCGACGAACTACCTATTATTCTTATTGATCACAACTCACTTTTCTCTACTCTTACTATTTCTTTTTGCTATTTCGATTAGAAGTTATTATCCATTAAACCTTTACAATTACCAAACATAGTCTAAAATATACTAGAAGATAACGAAATTGATATTTAACCGTCCCTTGGGTTCGATATTGTAACTTGGTCATCTTCGCGACTACAATTGATATCCTTATACTTGAGGATTAATTTGTGTGTTGAGAAAACCCTATCAAGTTCTTGGCGCCGTTGCCAGGGACGGCGTAAAATATCTTTTTGTATTATTTCTAGTTTATTAGGACTATTTACCTTGTTTTGTTGTTTTCTTTCTTATTCGTTTTAGGTGTATGCTCACAAGATCAAAGAAAGGTAATCTTGAACCGTATAATCCTGAGATTGGAGCATCATCAAGAAAGAAGAAGAAGAAAAAGAGCAAGGCAAAGACAATAGACCTAACTGAAGCTCTAAATTTTGGAGTCGAGGTTGACGAGCAGATTTCGCAAACGATTGAGGCTACAACTGAAGTTAATTTGGAAGTAGAAACAGTCAACATGGCAGCGAATCCGGATAATCTAGCCATCCGAGAGGTTTTCAGAAATAATGGGGCTGGAAATTATGAGCTTTTTGGAGCAAGGGGAACTAACACAGCGTTCGATCTTCATCCCGCTCTTATTAGCATGATAGAAAGAAACTCCTTTTCAGGAGGGTCTTTCGAGGATCCGCAGCAGCATCTGAATAAATTCTTGGGCTATGCAAGTACTCAAAAGGACGTAGGAGAACATGAAGATGCTAGGAAGATCCTTTTGTTCAAATTCTCGCTTACTGAAAAGGCGAAGGATTGGTACAATACTATTAACGCAGCTGAGTGCACCACATGGGAGCAATTGAAGTTAAGGTTCTTGGAAAGGTATATGCCACATTCGAAGGTGTTTAAGATGAAGCAAGATATTAACCAATTTGCTATCAGTGGAGGTGAGAAATTTCATGAAGCGTGGGATAGATTCAAGGACATGCTCAGGAAGTGTCCTCAACATGGGTTATCTAAAGCCCAATATATCAGTATATTCTATAATGGATTGGACTATGAATCAAGAGTGCTACTTGATGCTTCTTCTAATGGAGAATTGCTTACAAAGTCATCCGTTGAGGCCGAGAGATTGTTTGAAGACATATCGATGAATTCGAGGGATTGGCCTACTGATAGAGTTAGAGGTATGTATGTTCTTGGAAAGGTAGCTCAGGTTGAACAAGCAATGGTGAAAACAAAGAGAGAGGATGAGATCGTTTCGAGCTTGTCCAATATCAACAAGCTACTTGAGTCTCAACAGAAGCAGATCAGCGAGATATCTCAACGAGTGCCAATCATGCAGCAAGAGATGATGAATAATGGAACCATCCAAGAAGAATTGGAGGAAGCAAATTATGCCATGGGTCAAAGTATTCAAGGAACAAGGTACCCAAATCAAGGAAACCAGAATTACCAAGGGAACTATCGAGGGAACTTTAATAATCGTGGTCCCTCTGGTAGTTATCAACAGCAACCAAGGAGGCCTGAATTTTCATGGAGCAATATGAACAATGCAGTGCAACTTCCGATGGGTGTTGATCCGGGAGAAAAGGTGGAAGAAGGGAAGCCTGGTTTTGAGGATACTGTGAACCGGTACATGGTAAAGAATGATGAAAGAGGCCTGAATTTTCACCTAGATTTTAGTGTCTTTTTATATGTGTTTTCGTATATTTTTATCCGTATTTTATGTGTTATTTGGTTGTGTTTTGTGTTTTCATGGAAATGTGTGTGAATGAGCTTAAACCTACTATGAGCATCATCCCTAGTCAACCACTTTGAGCCTTAAAGCCTATTTATTGTGATATAAGCACATTACAAGCCATGATTACCCACTTAAGCCTTACATATATACCATTTGTGTGGGTGATTGAGGAGATGGTAAGTAGAAAGGTTTGATAAGGAAGAAAAAGAAAAAAGGAAATGGTAAACAAGCAAGAAAAAGGATGAAAAAGAGCAGAAGAAAGAATGGACATGCAACCTCAAAATAAGAAAATGAGCAAAGCAATAACAATATGCTCAAGTACTTAAAAGTTCAAAGAAGGAAGCATAAATCATAAGAAGCTCAAGAAATCCAAGGAAGTTGATGATTAGTGCTTGTGATTACCAAAGTTGAGAAAGGAAGAAAGAAAAGTGGAGAAGTTGGAGAAATTGGCCATCTCTTCGATTACTTACACTTGCTTAGTCACTATTATCCATATCTTCCATACCCTACCAAAGAGCCTATCATTACATCCTTAATGTAAGACCTTTTTGATCATTAATAAAAACTTTGGTGGTTTGTGAATATAGTCCACGAGCAAGCTTATAGCGAGTCGAGCTAATCGATTGATGAGTGTTGATTTACCTACTTTAAAGAGTGTTGAGTGAAATTGATATCTATGTGAGGCTTGGACTAAAAAGGGACTGTATTACACTATCATTCTCTTTAGATTGAACTTGTTAATTCTTCATGTCATGAATCTAATGTTGTAGGATGACTTAGCATAAATTGTGATTCTTATTATTATTGATGTGTTGTTACTTATGTTCGTTTAGTCTTTTCCTAGGTGAAAATCACTCTCATTGGTTTATCATTTTCGTTGTGTGGGGACGCACAACACTTTAAGTTTGGGGGTGTGATGAGTGATATTTTCACCTAGATTTTAGTGTCTTTTTATATGTGTTTTCGTATATTTTTATCCGTATTTTATGTGTTATTTGGTTGTGTTTTGTGTTTTCATGGAAATGTGTGTGAATGAGCTTAAACCTACTATTTTCACTTTTTATTTGATGCTAAATAGGATAAGGAAGATGTAGGAAAAAGCGGAACTCAATTTGGAGTTGAAACGAGGGAGAACGAGCCAAAACAGTGAAGGAATCAGGGCAGCAGCAACACGACTGGCCGTGTCGGTGGCACGAGCCGTGTCGCAGTACACGACTCGTGTAGCTAACACGGGCCTGTCCAGAATGGTCGTGCGGCAACATCTATTCATCCAACACGACCACCACTTGGCCGTGTTGCGGAGCTCGACTCGTGTTGCAGCACACGACCCGTGTAGCCAACACGGGCCTGTAAGCGATGGCCGTGCGGGAGCATCAGTTCACGCAACACGGGCACCTCATGGCCGTGTTGCGCCACACGACTCGTGTCGTGTCAGGGATCAGAAAAAAATCAGAATCCTTCTAGAAGACCCAAAAGGGTATAAATACCCCTCCATTCATATTTTATAAAAAAATTCGATTTCCATCCCTTCCACACACACCTCACACACCATTTCTTCCATTTTCCACCATCATCTTCATCCATTCTTCATCCACCCATCTACACTTGATCCCCTCCATCAAATCCACCATCCAAGTGATCAAGGAAGCAAGGGAGAGTGAGATCACAAGAAGAAGAAGGAGATCTCCATTGGAGCACTTCAAAGGGGGAATCTAATTCTAATTTTTGTGCATTTCTTTATAGATTGATCATGTTTTGTAAGGATCTTAATGTCTATGTTAATTTTCTTATGGATATGAGAGGCTAATCTCCTTTGTGAGATTAGCTCCATGATTGGTGTTGGATAATTTAGTTTTTATGCAAATTGATTTTAATCTTGAATGGGCTTTGTGTTATTTCTATCATTGATTGTTGATTGCTTGATGTATATGATGATTTGTGTGATTAATTGTCATGGGCATGTGATTAGATTGAGAAATCAATTATGTGTTTAGGATAGTTCATTGAATCATTTCATCATACACTTCATGTGCATTAATTTAGAATGAGATAGAGATATCCTTCTAGATTTAGAACCCTTTGATAGAACATTTGATTAGCTTAATCGAGAGGTTGGTTGATTAAATGAGGAGACCCAAACAATTAGTGAATTCATAGTACCTTAAAAGGGAATATTGCTTATGATTTAGTACCTAATTAGGGAACTCATAGAGTAATTAGTACCTAGTGGGATGTGTTTGCTATTGTCTCGATCCTATGTGCGTTTGGGAGCCTTGTTGAGGGCCTACATCCTATCCATCTCGAGAGAGAGTTTAGGTGGAATTAGTGATCGCTTCTATACCTTGTCCATGAGAGATTAGAATTAATTGCATAATTACTTAATTATCTATGCCATGATTGTTGTTAATCTCATCCTTGCATCATTTGGAACCATCTTATCTTTGCATTCATTTTATCTTTATTTCTTGCTTTAGCATAATTGCATTCATTTGCTCCTATCCTCTCTTCCGTCGTCCTTATAAAATCACGATAAACTTGAGATCGCTTAAACTCTAGTACCTTCCTCCCTGTGGTTCGATAATTTCTTTAATTGGTCATGCCCACTATATTATGGCTAATCAAATGGCGCCGTTGCCGGGGAGGTAACGGTCGCTAGTAGTTTGACGAAGGATTGTTTAGAGTGGTCTTAATAAGGACATTTTTTTTTTTTGCATCTTATATTTGCTTTGGAAAATTTTGTTCTAATTTTTCTTTCTTTTATAGGTGCATACCTTGAGAAGGAAGAAGAAGGAGAGCAACCCCAAAAATATGAGCTACATGGATAATCTTCGAGATATGGTGAATAGAAGTGTTCATTCCGCTATGAACACACAAGGAAATTTTCAAGGATTTCAAATGCCAAATTGGGAGCCTAATTTGCAACCGGATTACGGAGTACAAGATATGCAATTCCAACAACAAGGTTATGAGAATTTGGGAGTTCCTCATCAAATGCATCATCAAGTATACCCTCAAGGTGTGGAAGATGGTTTTCAAGGAAATTTTTCTAGAAATCAAGATGGAAATCAACCACATCTATGGGGCGATTTTCAAGACTCCAACACCTCTTATTCCACCCAACTTGACTATAGAGAGAAGCTTAGAAATGAGTTGATCGAAAAGATTATGGAGCGCATGGAGAAGGAGAGTAAGTATAATGAAGCTTGGATGGATCGAATCGGAAATTGGTGTGACAGGGTGACAAGTGCAATAGTAGCATTCGGTGCTAGATTAGATTCCATTGAGCACCAAGTTAGTCAAGTTGTATCCACCGTTGAGAACAACAAGCCTTCTACCTCCGAAACGAATCTATGCATGGCCATTAAAGATCGAAAAGAGGATGGTTTAGAAAGGTTTGATAAGGTTATGAAGGAAAAGAGAGAAAGGGTGCCCAAGTGGGTGAAAGCTAAAGAGTTGAAAGAAGAGTTGACGGAGGAATTCGATAGATTTGTCGAGTCTCTTGAAGAGATGGTAGAGAAAGTCAAGATTCAAAATCAAAAAGAGATTCATGCCATTATGGAAGAAAAGAAACCTCCGGAAACTAAGATCATGGATTCTACTCCCCACAAGCCAAAACCTTCTCATTCTATTGAAATTTCAAATTCTCTTAAAAACTTCCATGATTTCATTGATAAAATTTTGTTTGGTGATTGTAGGAAAAAGGTTGCAAGAGGGCACCAACACTTGTCAATGCCCGAATTCTTACCGGGGGATGTGGTTGAAGTTCAAAATGCATATAAAGCCCCATGGAAAAAGTGGAACAAGTGGAAAGGGCCATTCCTTGTGAAGAACGCCTTCGGAGACCAATTACTTGAGTTATTTAACAAGAAGGGAACCGTTCTAGTGGTTGAACGGGAGAGCACAAGGCACTACTTCAAGAAGAAACCTATGATAGTGCCTAAGGACTATTCAAGACCACCATGAGCTAAAGACTATCGTCCGGCTTGAAGACGTTAAACTTAGCGCTAGATGGGAGGCAACCCATCATTACCTTTTATTGCTTTATTTAATGCTTTCAATAAGGTTGATGGATTTGTTTGTTTGCATTTTTGGCATGTAGATTGATTGTGTTCATGAGGAGAATGTGTATTGGACAAACGATAAGTGCTTGATTTGAAGTGTGAAAGTAAGTCACACCACTTTTTGCAAACTTACCTCGAAACTCTTGTTTCAATTTAAGTTTGGGGGGATATGGCGTGGTGTGACATACTTTGTCTTGAAAGCATATACTTTTCGTATTTTTGAGCTAATTTTAAAATTTTTCTCATGAGTTTGGTTTGATTTTGGTATGATTGGTGGTGTTGAAGTGCATGATAGTCCATATTTGTTAAATGCAATTGTTGAGCTAACGGTGTTTGTTAAGTGTTTGAGCATGAGTGAAAGGTATTGGAAGCACGAATGGAGCTTGGAGCTAACGTTTTCTTTACCAAATGCCCATTGAGGGAGTATTCTACACCTTATCACTTCTAGTTGCTTGACATATTTTGATGTGTATTGATGTGATTAGCATGCTACTTTATGTGTTATGTTTTTGGGATGTTTATTTTCGTAAGTTAGGATTTCCTTTTCAATAAAGGTTGGGATGATTGTGAGCTTAATTGATTATGGATGTTATGAATGTGTGCTTCATTGTTTTATGATGGTGATTTTTATTCTTGCATGTTATGTATTTTTGGTTATTTCTTGTTTGTTGAGTCTTTATTTTATGTTTCGTGTGCATTTTTATTCTTGTTTAGGGAGTGTTTGATGGATTGTTTTTGGAATGTCGTGAGTCATTTTTGAATATGAGTGATGATATGTTGTGGTAATAAGTGATGACAAGTTATGATTAAGAATCTCTACACTTTCGAATTGTGACATGTTTTATTTAACTTGTTCAATTTTGAGATGAATGTGGTGTAATAAGTTTCTTAAGGTCCAATGCATAAGCTTGTGAGTATTTGAACCTCAACCGTGCATACATGGTATTTTCTTCATGAGTGGATTGGTTGTGTTTGATAAGCTAGAACTTGCTCAAGGACTATAGGAACGAGCCCGATTTGTGGAGATTAGTGACATGATCTAAGGCCATCCTTGTTATTATAGTCATTACCATATATTTCCTTACCATGAACATCATCCCTAGTCAACCACTTTGAGCCTTAAAGCCTATTTATTGTGATATAAGCACATTACAAGCCATGATTACCCACTTAAGCCTTACATATATACCATTTGTGTGGGTGATTGAGGAGATGGTAAGTAGAAAGGTTTGATAAGGAAGAAAAAGAAAAAAGGAAATGGTAAACAAGCAAGAAAAAGGATGAAAAAGAGCAGAAGAAAGAATGGACATGCAACCTCAAAATAAGAAAATGAGCAAAGCAATAACAATATGCTCAAGTACTTAAAAGTTCAAAGAAGGAAGCATAAATCATAAGAAGCTCAAGAAATCCAAGGAAGTTGATGATTAGTGCTTGTGATTACCAAAGTTGAGAAAGGAAGAAAGAAAAGTGGAGAAGTTGGAGAAATTGGCCATCTCTTCGATTACTTACACTTGCTTAGTCACTATTATCCATATCTTCCATACCCTACCAAAGAGCCTATCATTACATCCTTAATGTAAGACCTTTTTGATCATTAATAAAAACTTTGGTGGTTTGTGAATATAGTCCACGAGCAAGCTTATAGCGAGTCGAGCTAATCGATTGATGAGTGTTGATTTACCTACTTTAAAGAGTGTTGAGTGAAATTGATATCTATGTGAGGCTTGGACTAAAAAGGGACTGTATTACACTATCATTCTCTTTAGATTGAACTTGTTAATTCTTCATGTCATGAATCTAATGTTGTAGGATGACTTAGCATAAATTGTGATTCTTATTATTATTGATGTGTTGTTACTTATGTTCGTTTAGTCTTTTCCTAGGTGAAAATCACTCTCATTGGTTTATCATTTTCGTTGTGTGGGGACGCACAACACTTTAAGTTTGGGGGTGTGATGAGTGATATTTTCACCTAGATTTTAGTGTCTTTTTATATGTGTTTTCGTATATTTTTATCCGTATTTTATGTGTTATTTGGTTGTGTTTTGTGTTTTCATGGAAATGTGTGTGAATGAGCTTAAACCTACTATTTTCACTTTTTATTTGATGCTAAATAGGATAAGGAAGATGTAGGAAAAAGCGGAACTCAATTTGGAGTTGAAACGAGGGAGAACGAGCCAAAACAGTGAAGGAATCAGGGCAGCAGCAACACGACTGGCCGTGTCGGTGGCACGAGCCGTGTCGCAGTACACGACTCGTGTAGCTAACACGGGCCTGTCCAGAATGGTCGTGCGGCAACATCTATTCATCCAACACGACCACCACTTGGCCGTGTTGCGGAGCTCGACTCGTGTTGCAGCACACGACCCGTGTAGCCAACACGGGCCTGTAAGCGATGGCCGTGCGGGAGCATCAGTTCACGCAACACGGGCACCTCATGGCCGTGTTGCGCCACACGACTCGTGTCGTGTCAGGGATCAGAAAAAAATCAGAATCCTTCTAGAAGACCCAAAAGGGTATAAATACCCCTCCATTCATATTTTATAAAAAAATTCGATTTCCATCCCTTCCACACACACCTCACACACCATTTCTTCCATTTTCCACCATCATCTTCATCCATTCTTCATCCACCCATCTACACTTGATCCCCTCCATCAAATCCACCATCCAAGTGATCAAGGAAGCAAGGGAGAGTGAGATCACAAGAAGAAGAAGGAGATCTCCATTGGAGCACTTCAAAGGGGGAATCTAATTCTAATTTTTGTGCATTTCTTTATAGATTGATCATGTTTTGTAAGGATCTTAATGTCTATGTTAATTTTCTTATGGATATGAGAGGCTAATCTCCTTTGTGAGATTAGCTCCATGATTGGTGTTGGATAATTTAGTTTTTATGCAAATTGATTTTAATCTTGAATGGGCTTTGTGTTATTTCTATCATTGATTGTTGATTGCTTGATGTATATGATGATTTGTGTGATTAATTGTCATGGGCATGTGATTAGATTGAGAAATCAATTATGTGTTTAGGATAGTTCATTGAATCATTTCATCATACACTTCATGTGCATTAATTTAGAATGAGATAGAGATATCCTTCTAGATTTAGAACCCTTTGATAGAACATTTGATTAGCTTAATCGAGAGGTTGGTTGATTAAATGAGGAGACCCAAACAATTAGTGAATTCATAGTACCTTAAAAGGGAATATTGCTTATGATTTAGTACCTAATTAGGGAACTCATAGAGTAATTAGTACCTAGTGGGATGTGTTTGCTATTGTCTCGATCCTATGTGCGTTTGGGAGCCTTGTTGAGGGCCTACATCCTATCCATCTCGAGAGAGAGTTTAGGTGGAATTAGTGATCGCTTCTATACCTTGTCCATGAGAGATTAGAATTAATTGCATAATTACTTAATTATCTATGCCATGATTGTTGTTAATCTCATCCTTGCATCATTTGGAACCATCTTATCTTTGCATTCATTTTATCTTTATTTCTTGCTTTAGCATAATTGCATTCATTTGCTCCTATCCTCTCTTCCGTCGTCCTTATAAAATCACGATAAACTTGAGATCGCTTAAACTCTAGTACCTTCCTCCCTGTGGTTCGATAATTTCTTTAATTGGTCATGCCCACTATATTATGGCTAATCAAATGGCGCCGTTGCCGGGGAGGTAACGGTCGCTAGTAGTTTGACGAAGGATTGTTTAGAGTGGTCTTAATAAGGACATTTTTTTTTTTTTGCATCTTATATTTGCTTTGGAAAATTTTGTTCTAATTTTTCTTTCTTTTATAGGTGCATACCTTGAGAAGGAAGAAGAAGGAGAGCAACCCCAAAAATATGAGCTACATGGATAATCTTCGAGATATGGTGAATAGAAGTGTTCATTCCGCTATGAACACACAAGGAAATTTTCAAGGATTTCAAATGCCAAATTGGGAGCCTAATTTGCAACCGGATTACGGAGTACAAGATATGCAATTCCAACAACAAGGTTATGAGAATTTGGGAGTTCCTCATCAAATGCATCATCAAGTATACCCTCAAGGTGTGGAAGATGGTTTTCAAGGAAATTTTTCTAGAAATCAAGATGGAAATCAACCACATCTATGGGGCGATTTTCAAGACTCCAACACCTCTTATTCCACCCAACTTGACTATAGAGAGAAGCTTAGAAATGAGTTGATCGAAAAGATTATGGAGCGCATGGAGAAGGAGAGTAAGTATAATGAAGCTTGGATGGATCGAATCGGAAATTGGTGTGACAGGGTGACAAGTGCAATAGTAGCATTCGGTGCTAGATTAGATTCCATTGAGCACCAAGTTAGTCAAGTTGTATCCACCGTTGAGAACAACAAGCCTTCTACCTCCGGAACGAATCTATGCATGGCCATTAAAGATCGAAAAGAGGATGGTTTAGAAAGGTTTGATAAGGTTATGAAGGAAAAGAGAGAAAGGGTGCCCAAGTGGGTGAAAGCTAAAGAGTTGAAAGAAGAGTTGACGGAGGAATTCGATAGATTTGTCGAGTCTCTTGAAGAGATGGTAGAGAAAGTCAAGATTCAAAATCAAAAAGAGATTCATGCCATTATGGAAGAAAAGAAACCTCCGGAAACTAAGATCATGGATTCTACTCCCCACAAGCCAAAACCTTCTCATTCTATTGAAATTTCAAATTCTCTTAAAAACTTCCATGATTTCATTGATAAAATTTTGTTTGGTGATTGTAGGAAAAAGGTTGCAAGAGGGCACCAACACTTGTCAATGCCCGAATTCTTACCGGGGGATGTGGTTGAAGTTCAAAATGCATATAAAGCCCCATGGAAAAAGTGGAACAAGTGGAAAGGGCCATTCCTTGTGAAGAACGCCTTCGGAGACCAATTACTTGAGTTATTTAACAAGAAGGGAACCGTTCTAGTGGTTGAACGGGAGAGCACAAGGCACTACTTCAAGAAGAAACCTATGATAGTGCCTAAGGACTATTCAAGACCACCATGAGCTAAAGACTATCGTCCGGCTTGAAGACGTTAAACTTAGCGCTAGATGGGAGGCAACCCATCATTACCTTTTATTGCTTTATTTAATGCTTTCAATAAGGTTGATGGATTTGTTTGTTTGCATTTTTGGCATGTAGATTGATTGTGTTCATGAGGAGAATGTGTATTGGACAAACGATAAGTGCTTGATTTGAAGTGTGAAAGTAAGTCACACCACTTTTTGCAAACTTACCTCGAAACTCTTGTTTCAATTTAAGTTTGGGGGGATATGGCGTGGTGTGACATACTTTGTCTTGAAAGCATATACTTTTCGTATTTTTGAGCTAATTTTAAAATTTTTCTCATGAGTTTGGTTTGATTTTGGTATGATTGGTGGTGTTGAAGTGCATGATAGTCCATATTTGTTAAATGCAATTGTTGAGCTAACGGTGTTTGTTAAGTGTTTGAGCATGAGTGAAAGGTATTGGAAGCACGAATGGAGCTTGGAGCTAACGTTTTCTTTACCAAATGCCCATTGAGGGAGTATTCTACACCTTATCACTTCTAGTTGCTTGACATATTTTGATGTGTATTGATGTGATTAGCATGCTACTTTATGTGTTATGTTTTTGGGATGTTTATTTTCGTAAGTTAGGATTTCCTTTTCAATAAAGGTTGGGATGATTGTGAGCTTAATTGATTATGGATGTTATGAATGTGTGCTTCATTGTTTTATGATGGTGATTTTTATTCTTGCATGTTATGTATTTTTGGTTATTTCTTGTTTGTTGAGTCTTTATTTTATGTTTCGTGTGCATTTTTATTCTTGTTTAGGGAGTGTTTGATGGATTGTTTTTGGAATGTCGTGAGTCATTTTTGAATATGAGTGATGATATGTTGTGGTAATAAGTGATGACAAGTTATGATTAAGAATCTCTACACTTTCGAATTGTGACATGTTTTATTTAACTTGTTCAATTTTGAGATGAATGTGGTGTAATAAGTTTCTTAAGGTCCAATGCATAAGCTTGTGAGTATTTGAACCTCAACCGTGCATACATGGTATTTTCTTCATGAGTGGATTGGTTGTGTTTGATAAGCTAGAACTTGCTCAAGGACTATAGGAACGAGCCCGATTTGTGGAGATTAGTGACATGATCTAAGGCCATCCTTGTTATTATAGTCATTACCATATATTTCCTTACCATGAACATCATCCCTAGTCAACCACTTTGAGCCTTAAAGCCTATTTATTGTGATATAAGCACATTACAAGCCATGATTACCCACTTAAGCCTTACATATATACCATTTGTGTGGGTGATTGAGGAGATGGTAAGTAGAAAGGTTTGATAAGGAAGAAAAAGAAAAAAGGAAATGGTAAACAAGCAAGAAAAAGGATGAAAAAGAGCAGAAGAAAGAATGGACATGCAACCTCAAAATAAGAAAATGAGCAAAGCAATAACAATATGCTCAAGTACTTAAAAGTTCAAAGAAGGAAGCATAAATCATAAGAAGCTCAAGAAATCCAAGGAAGTTGATGATTAGTGCTTGTGATTACCAAAGTTGAGAAAGGAAGAAAGAAAAGTGGAGAAGTTGGAGAAATTGGCCATCTCTTCGATTACTTACACTTGCTTAGTCACTATTATCCATATCTTCCATACCCTACCAAAGAGCCTATCATTACATCCTTAATGTAAGACCTTTTTGATCATTAATAAAAACTTTGGTGGTTTGTGAATATAGTCCACGAGCAAGCTTATAGCGAGTCGAGCTAATCGATTGATGAGTGTTGATTTACCTACTTTAAAGAGTGTTGAGTGAAATTGATATCTATGTGAGGCTTGGACTAAAAAGGGACTGTATTACACTATCATTCTCTTTAGATTGAACTTGTTAATTCTTCATGTCATGAATCTAATGTTGTAGGATGACTTAGCATAAATTGTGATTCTTATTATTATTGATGTGTTGTTACTTATGTTCGTTTAGTCTTTTCCTAGGTGAAAATCACTCTCATTGGTTTATCATTTTCGTTGTGTGGGGACGCACAACACTTTAAGTTTGGGGGTGTGATGAGTGATATTTTCACCTAGATTTTAGTGTCTTTTTATATGTGTTTTCGTATATTTTTATCCGTATTTTATGTGTTATTTGGTTGTGTTTTGTGTTTTCATGGAAATGTGTGTGAATGAGCTTAAACCTACTATTTTCACTTTTTATTTGATGCTAAATAGGATAAGGAAGATGTAGGAAAAAGCGGAACTCAATTTGGAGTTGAAACGAGGGAGAACGAGCCAAAACAGTGAAGGAATCAGGGCAGCAGCAACACGACTGGCCGTGTCGGTGGCACGAGCCGTGTCGCAGTACACGACTCGTGTAGCTAACACGGGCCTGTCCAGAATGGTCGTGCGGCAACATCTATTCATCCAACACGACCACCACTTGGCCGTGTTGCGGAGCTCGACTCGTGTTGCAGCACACGACCCGTGTAGCCAACACGGGCCTGTAAGCGATGGCCGTGCGGGAGCATCAGTTCACGCAACACGGGCACCTCATGGCCGTGTTGCGCCACACGACTCGTGTCGTGTCAGGGATCAGAAAAAAATCAGAATCCTTCTAGAAGACCCAAAAGGGTATAAATACCCCTCCATTCATATTTTATAAAAAAATCCGATTTCCATCCCTTCCACACACACCTCACACACCATTTCTTCCATTTTCCACCATCATCTTCATCCATTCTTCATCCACCCATCTACACTTGATCCCCTCCATCAAATCCACCATCCAAGTGATCAAGGAAGCAAGGGAGAGTGAGATCACAAGAAGAAGAAGGAGATCTCCATTGGAGCACTTCAAAGGGGGAATCTAATTCTAATTTTTGTGCATTTCTTTATAGATTGATCATGTTTTGTAAGGATCTTAATGTCTATGTTAATTTTCTTATGGATATGAGAGGCTAATCTCCTTTGTGAGATTAGCTCCATGATTGGTGTTGGATAATTTAGTTTTTATGCAAATTGATTTTAATCTTGAATGGGCTTTGTGTTATTTCTATCATTGATTGTTGATTGCTTGATGTATATGATGATTTGTGTGATTAATTGTCATGGGCATGTGATTAGATTGAGAAATCAATTATGTGTTTAGGATAGTTCATTGAATCATTTCATCATACACTTCATGTGCATTAATTTAGAATGAGATAGAGATATCCTTCTAGATTTAGAACCCTTTGATAGAACATTTGATTAGCTTAATCGAGAGGTTGGTTGATTAAATGAGGAGACCCAAACAATTAGTGAATTCATAGTACCTTAAAAGGGAATATTGCTTATGATTTAGTACCTAATTAGGGAACTCATAGAGTAATTAGTACCTAGTGGGATGTGTTTGCTATTGTCTCGATCCTATGTGCGTTTGGGAGCCTTGTTGAGGGCCTACATCCTATCCATCTCGAGAGAGAGTTTAGGTGGAATTAGTGATCGCTTCTATACCTTGTCCATGAGAGATTAGAATTAATTGCATAATTACTTAATTATCTATGCCATGATTGTTGTTAATCTCATCCTTGCATCATTTGGAACCATCTTATCTTTGCATTCATTTTATCTTTATTTCTTGCTTTAGCATAATTGCATTCATTTGCTCCTATCCTCTCTTCCGTCGTCCTTATAAAATCACGATAAACTTGAGATCGCTTAAACTCTAGTACCTTCCTCCCTGTGGTTCGATAATTTCTTTAATTGGTCATGCCCACTATATTATGGCTAATCATAATGCCATCACACTGAGGTCGGGAACGCAGTACGAGGGACCGATGAGGCCGGAATCAAAGTTGGAATTTTTTAAGCCTCGGTTCGACCAAAATTCAGAGGGTTTGACCTGGCATACAGGTCGAACCATGGTCGAACCTCATCAATAAAAGCACTCTATTTTGTCACAGGAACGGTTCGACCAACACTCAGAGGGTTCGACCTGGCATACAGGTCGAACCATGGTTGAACCTCATCGGCCAGAGCACTCTGTTTTGACGCAGGAATGGTTCGACCACGATCGAAATTGTTCGACCAACTCTTCAAGTCGAACCCAGGTCGAATCGGAGGATAGAGATTATACAGTGAAGCAGTTCGACCACGATCGAAATTATTCGACCAACTCTTCAGGTCGAACCCAAGTCGAACCTCTGGAGCAGAATGAGATCAGTCTTCCAGGAGAGAGGTTCGACCAATACAATCCTGGTTCGACCTCTCAAACTGGTCGAACCCTAGTCGAACCTCGCCAAGATGTTTTGATTGATACACCTGATGTTCCTTTTGATGTTGATGCAACTCAAATGGTACGGAATGAGCAAAGTACAGACATAATAGCTGAGAAAAAATGGGAAAGAGCTAAGCGATTAAGAGCCGAAAAGGAGAAAGCGGAGAAGGTTGATCGTGATGAATGGGGGATTCCCAAAACAAAGATACCTCCACCGTTTCCCTACAAGCTAGTGAAGAAGGGGTTGGAAGAGAAGTTCAAGAAGTTTTCAGAGATAATGAGCAAGATAAGCTTGAACATCCCTTTTTCAGAGGCAATCATGGAGATGCCATATTATTCTCGATTCCTTAAAGACATATTGATGAAGAAGCGAAGCTTAACCGGAGTTGAAACGGTAAACTTATCTGAGAATTGTAGCTCAATTATTCAAAAGAAGTTGCCACCAAAGATGAAAGATCCGGGGAGCTTTACTATTCTATGTGAGATCGGGAAGGGGCCAGCACGGCGAGCTTTGTGCGATCTAGGGGCAAGCATCAATTTGATGCCGTTGTCCATCTTTCAGAAGCTTGGTTTGGGGGAGCTGACTCCGACAACTGTTGCTCTCCAATTGGCAGATAGATCAATGACGTTTCCGAAAGGTATTGTTGAAGATGTTCTTGTAAAGGTGGAGAAGCTAGTCTTTCCTGTGGATTTCCTTGTACTAGAAATGGATGATGACAAGGATAATGTTCCTTTAATCTTGGGGAGGCCATTCCTTGCTACGGCTGGAGCTATGATAGATGTTCGGAAGGGAGAACTGAAGTTGCGAATGGACAAAGAAGAAGTACTTTTCAACTTGGACAAAGCAATGAAGTTGCCAATGGAGTCCTAGTGTTATAGTATTGACGTGGTGGAGGAGATTGTGAAGGAGGATATGTCTCTGATCTTGTCAAAGGATCCTCTTGAGACATGTTTGATGGAGTCTCTTACTTATCCCACTACAGAGCTTGACGGACTTTCTAACGAGGTATGTATTGAATTTCTTGAAAACTTACTTGCTTTGGGTGATGACAGGTTTGCATTGGAAAGAAATAAGGTGGAAGAAGTCAAATGGACCAGGAAGTACTTACCTTTGGATAACGAAAGCACTCCAGTGGACGAAAGAAAAGTGGAGTTGAAACCATTGCCGGAACACTTGAAGTACGCTTTTCTTGGTGATAATGCACAATATCCTGTAATTGTATCTTCTTCCCTTAATGAGGATCAACTTGAGGAGTTATTAGATGTCTTAAGGAAGTACAAGTCTGCAATAGGGTGGTCACTTGATGATTTGAAAGGTATTAGTCCTTCGTATTGTATGCATCGGATTAGGTTGTTGGATGAAGCCAAGGCGAGTGTTCAAAATCAGCGTAGGCTGAATCCCGCAATTCAAGAGGTGATAAGGAAGCAAATCCTTACGTGGTTGGATGCTGGAATTATATATCCTATTAGTGATAGTCCCCATGTGAGTCCATTGCATGTAGTTGCTAAAAAGGGGGTATGACTGTAGTGAAAGCTGAGGATGGAGAAGCTATAGCCACGAGGATTCCTACGGGATTGCGTACATGTGTGGATTATAGGAAATTAAATGAGAACACGTGTAAGGACCATTTTCCTCTTCCTTTTTTGGATCAATTGTTGGATCGTCTTGCAGGGTATGAGTTTTATTGCTTCTTGGATGGATACTCGGGGTACAATCAAATCATGATTGCTCCCGAGGATCAAGAAAAGACCACTTTTACTTGCCCCTACGGGACCTTTTCTTTTAGGAAGATGCCGTTTGGATTGTGTAATGCGTCTGCTACTTTTTAGAGATACATGATGGCGATTTTTGATGGTTTGATAGAGAAGATCATGGAAGTATTCATGGACGATTTTTCAGTTTTTGGTTCTTCTTTTGATATTTGTTTGTCTAACCTTGCTATTGTTTTGAAGAGGTGTCAAGAAACTAATCTTGTCTTGAATTGGGAGAAGTGCCACTTCATGGTGAAGGATGGGATTGTTCTTGGGCATCATGTTTCCGCCAAGGGATTACAAGTAGATCATGCTAAAGTGGTGGCAATTGAAAAGCTTCCACCACCGACCAATGAAAGAGGAGTGCGGTCCTTCCTTGGACACGCCGGTTTTTACAGGAGATACATAAAAGACTTCTCAAAATACTCTAAGCCCTTATCTCATTTACTTGAAAAGGATATTCCTTTTGTGTTTAATGATGAGTGTCTAACAACTTTTCAAGTTTTGAAGGAGGCACTTATTACTGCCCCTATCTTGATCACACCGGACTGGACTCAACCATTTGTACTTATGTGTGATGCAAGTGATGTAGCACTGGGTGTGGTGCTCGGGCCGCTAAGGGAGAAGAAGTTCTGCGCCATTTACTACGCGAGTAAGACTTTCAATGCGGCACAGAAGAATTACACGGTGACTGAAAAGGAGTTTTTGGCTGTTGTGTATGCATTCGATAAGTTTCGTCAGTATTTGGTTGGCATGAAGACGATTGTGTATACGGATCATTCAGCGATTCGGTATTTGATGGAGAAGAAGGAGACGAAGCCTAGGATTATAAGGTGGATTCTACTACTTCAGGAGTTTGACATGGAGATTCGGGATAAGAAAGGAACAGAAAATGTGTTGGCAGATCACTTGTCAAGGTTGGAGACTAAGGAGCATTGTGATAATTCTTTTGAGTATATTGAAGAGATGTTCCCTGATGAGAAGATCATGGCTGTGGCTGTTGAAGGGACTGAGAGAGCATGTGTGGTCGCAGTGCAAGGTATGGATCCATGGTACGCGGATTATGTTAATTACATTGTCATTGGAGAAATTCCAAGGGATCTCAACCGATATCAACTTGCGAAATTTCATAGGGAAGTTGAGACATTTATATGGTATGATCCGTTTGTTTACAAGATTTATACAGATTCTATTGTCCGAAGATGTGTACCCGAGATGGAAATGGAGAGTGTGCTTGAGTTCTGCCATGGACAACCAAATGGGGGGCATTTCGGAGCGCAAAAGACTGCAGCTAAGGTACTTCAATCCGCTCTTTATTGGCCTACATTGTTTAGAGATAGTGAGAGCTATGTGGCGTCTTGCGATAGATGTCAGCACATGGGAAATATAGGTAGGAGAGATGAGATGCCAATGCAGCCTAGCATAGTTGTGGAGATATTTGATGTATGGGGGATCGATTTTATGGGGCCTTTTCCCCCGTCGAATGGGTTTCTCTACATTCTTCTTGCGTGGATTATGTTTCAAAGTGGGTGGAAGCGATTCCTACTCGTGTAAATGACTCGAAAATTGTTTTATCTTTCCTGAAGAAACATATTTTTACCTGTTATGGAGTTCCTAGAGCACTAGTTAGTGATGGAGGTTCCCACTTCGTCAATAAATTTCTTGAGAAGGTGCTTAAGGATTATGGTGTTAAGCATAGGGTTACTACACCCTATCATCCGCAAGCGAATGGGCAAGCAGAGGTCTCCAACCGTCAAGTCAAACAGATTCTGGAGAAAGTGGTAGGAACTAATAGAAAGGATTGGGCTATGAAGCTTGATGATGTGTTATGGGGGTTCCGGACCGCTTACAAGACGGTGTTAGATATGTCACCGTATCAAATTGTCTATGGAAAGCCGTGCCACTTACCTGTAGAGATTCAACAAAAAGCGTTTTGGGCTTTACGACGCTTGAACTTGACCCCTTAAGGATGTGAAGGAGTTGAGGATAACTCACATGAATCAATTGGATGAGTTTAGGAGTCGTGCTTACAAGAATTCAGAGATTTATAAGGAAAGAATGAAAAGGTGGTATGATTCTAAGATCTCATACAAGGAGTTCTAGCAAGGAGATGAGGTACTACTTTTTAACTCTCGTTTGCAGCTTTTTGCAGGCAAGTTGAAGTCTAAGTGGGCGGGGCCATTCATGATTCATCGAGCCTTAGGAGGGGGGAGTTTTGAGCTTATTGACAAAGATGGAGATGTTATCGCGGCAAATAGGTATCGGTTGAAGCATTATAGGTCGCCGGATGATGCGTGTGTTATTTTTGATGATACCTTGATCTGATTTGGTACCGTCGTGACTCTCCGACGTTAAACATGAGCGCTTGTTGAGAGCTTACTCTTCCGTTTTATTGCTTTATTTCTTTTGTGTGAGTAAGAAATTTTTATATTTAAGATGCTTACTAATCGGCAATTACATCTCTTTTCAAACTTAGTTTCGACTTACGTTTTTACTAAGTTTGGGGGGGGTGTGATGTTATTACCTCATTGAAGCATTAAGAGTATAATCTTTTCTTTGTATTGTTTGTTAGGGGAGTTGGTTTTTGCGGCCATATTGAAATTTTAATCGATTTTGATGTGACAATTTTTTACAACTTGCCTAATGTTCAGTGGTTTTTGGTTGTGTTTTCTTTTACGGAGTTTCTCATGAATGATGTTTTGTGGAACAATTTTTGAAGTTGTGCTCTAGATTGTATCTAATGAGTTGTGTTGAAGCTTGAAGTGTGTAGTGAATGAAGAACACTCAGTTTTGAAAATCAGGAGGATGGTTCGACCAACACTAGGAGTGGTTCGACCAGTGCCAGAGGTCGAACAAAAGCAGAGGAAGTCGAACCGGCGTCGAAAGTTGTCCAGAGAGGAGGTTCGACCTAAGCCATAGTTGTTCGACCTGATTAGAAGGTCGAACCTAAGGTCGAACCAGTCAGTTCAAAGCACTCTGTTTTTCAGAAGAGGGGTTCGACCAATTCAAGGATGGTTTGACCTGATCAGCAAGTCAAACCCAGGTCAAACCGAGAAGATCATTTGTCCAGAAGAGAGGTTCGACCTGGTCATCCATGGTTCGACCTATTCAGGAGGTCGAACCTGAGGTCGAACCAAGCCAGGTACGCGATTTAAGTTCGATTTTTCAGAGGGGTTCGATCATTTTTTCAAAACACCAAACCTCGAACCCTCTTCGAACCTCTACCCCCTTGCACAAATTCTTCAATTACACTTGATTTCACACCGATTACACAACACTACATCTTGAATTTTCGATTCGGTCGCGGATTTGGGCGGATTTCGTCGCGAGTTAGGGCTGAAATCGCGATTTTTGATTGTTGTGTGTTCTCGATCGGTTGTTCACCATGGGCAAGTCAAAAGGTATGTTTTTCCAACTTAATTACTCTAGGATTGAAGGTTTAGGTAAGAAATTCAATGTGAATAAGAGGATTGATGTTGAGCATGGTTGAATTTCATGGTGAATGTTGATATTGTGAATTGTTTCATATGAATTCTTGTTTCTTGGTTTTTGGTTGTTTGATTATTGATAGAACTTGAATTTTTATGAGGATTGATCAAGGATAGAACATATCATAGAATGAGCATGTTGATTTGGTTTGAAATTGATGAAATTGAAGTAGTTCATTGAGAGAAACATGTTGAATTTTTGATTGAATTGCTTGAATTGCTTAATCCATGCTTGTTGGTTATGTTTTGATGATTAAAGAAGGTGTGATTGAAGATGTCTTGAGAATGTTGAATAAGCAAGTGGTGTTGAGATGATAGTTTGTCTGAATATGCATTGATGCTTGAAGTCTTGAGTAGAGTATGTGATGTGCTAGTAAAATACTTGCTTTCTTATCTTGTTGGTTGGATTGAAGTATTTGTTTTCAGGAAAGGGACAAGGATCAAGTAAAGGAAAAGGAAAGGCAGAGGAGGAAAGATCGAAGAAGAGGCATGACAGGCCTTCGAATTTGGATAAAGTGACAAGAAAACTGAGGCTACAAGATCGTTTACCCAATAACTTCAAGATTCAAATGCAAGATTGGGATGAGATTAAAGAGAAGTGGGAAGAAGTTTCAGACAAGATAGCTCGCACTCGATACCAAGATGATGAAGCGATGAGGATAATGAGAATAGGGGATGATATATTTTGGATGTTTGTTCAAGTAGGGATCCAAAGATTCATGGAGTTGAAGAGGCCGACGTACTTCCATGTTACAGCGGAAGTAGTTTGCTCATTTGAGATGGAGAAGGACCCGCTTGGGTACCCATATTAGTGTACGTTTCAGCTTGGCGGAGTGAGTAGGAGATGGACGTCTGAGGATTTCAATGAGCTATTTGAGACGCCTTTAGAGATCCCTTGTTTAGAAAATGCTGCATTCAGTGCAAAATGGTTTTGGAGGGAGATCACCGGGGAGATTCGTGATTATAAGACCAGACAGGCTCGTGCTTCCGCAATAAAGAACCCAGTCTTGAGGTACATGGACCGCGTCCTGAGCAACACGTTATTTACCCGCTCGGAGGGGAGTGTTGTGTCTAGAGGAGAGCTTTACGCCCTGTGGTGTATGCTAAACGGGGTAAAGTTCAATGTTGGAGCTTATTTTATTGTGCAGCTGAATCGATTCAAGACCATTGGATTTCAAAAGGTGAATATAGGAGGGTTATTGACGATCGTGGCTGAGCATTACAACTTGGATCTCACCGGCTTTACACCAGTAGAAGGAGAATCCGATTTGATGCTGAGCACGTGCGTGAAGGGAGGATTTGCCCATTTTAGAAATGGAGATTGGTTTTTCACGAGGGGTCTCAAGCCTTTCGAATTTATGTTCCCCTTCGACGTGAGCAACTTGACAACTATTCGGGAAGCAAGGAATAAGTTAATGAATTCTCTTGGACATACCGCCTTATCCGTGGCAGTGAAGTCGGGAGGTGATTGGAGAGTGGTAGCGCAGATGTGTGCTGAGGGAAGGATGGCTGAGTTACAGCAGATCGTTGATCAAGGAGAGTTCCATCCACCTCAGCCACAGCAGCCTAAAGAGGAGGATCAGGTAGATGAGCAGTCGGAGATAGAGATTCCAGAAGGAGAGCAGCATGATGCGCCTCAGCATGCTCCGGTACCGCAGCAGCGGCGAGCAGTTCCAGGTACTCGGGAGCAGCTTCGCTTGATTCATGAGCAGCTGATCGCGGTGGTAGCTGCACAGCAGGAGACGAACAGGCAGCTCGCGCTCGCTAACGCTAACTACGCCACGCTGAACGAAAGGTACTCTGCCTTGGATGAGCGTGTTGGTAGAGTGAGTAGTCGAGTGGATATGATGTATATGCACATTACCAGTCTGTGCCGAGCTGTGAAAAATAGGATGGATGAGGATGACGATGATGATGAGGATGATGATGCTCCTAGGGAGTAGTTTCAGGTTTTCTTTTGGCTTCTCTGATTCATCTTATCTCCCATTCTTCTTTTTATTTTTACAGATTGGGGTGTGATTCATGTGTGAGTGGCATGTACTTGATATAGTTGATCTTGTATCATTGTTTTGTATATGGGTTATTGATTCTGTGCATTCATGTATTTACGTGTTTATTTTCATTGGAAAGAGCATGAATAATTTGTTAAGTATATGGAATTCATGAGGAATTGATTTTGATTATGTGCTATGAGGAGTATTAGGAATTGATTACTTATGTGAGGATTTGAGCCTTTATCATGATTAATCATGATAGTTTATTTTTGAGAGAATCATTCGTATGAGCGTATTCTAGAACTTGGCTTGGAGTCTTGTGTGAAACTTACAATTGATGAAATATTAGGATGTGATCTTAGGCCATTTTTGATTAATTGAGTCACTTAGCCAAATTTTACCTTTCCTAATGATTTTATAAATCTTTGGTAGCCCTGTTTGAGCCTTTTAAAAGCTTTTTCTTTGGCAAGCCAAATATAAGAGCCTTAATTACCTTATTTGAGCTTTGAAAATACCCTATTCATTGGTAGAGAGAGTAAGGTGAATACTTGTGGAAGAAGAAAAGGAAGATGGAATGAGGTTTAGTAAGAAAAGTGCATGGTTAAATCTTGTTAGGGGTAGTGCCTGAAATTGGTACCCGAATTGCTTATACATGGGGCTTGAAGTTTTTAAGAAGCAGTCGAACGATGTTCAAGAAGGGTAGTGCCTGCAACTGGTACCCGAGCGATCAAAAGAAGAATGATGTTGATGCAAGGAAGAGAAGGAAAATTAAAAATTGCAAGTGCAAGAGAAGAATTGGAGGAGAATATGAAGCCGAATGAGAAATCAAGAACCTCCAAGGTAACTCTCTACTAGTGTCTTAAGTCACTATGACCAAATTTTCCTACCCTTTCCAAACAGCCAACATTACAACCTAGAAACAAGTCCTTTGTGATCCTAGTATTAATCTAATGTAAGTTGATTTTTGAGACCTTTGCCAAGCTTATGGTTACGCGTGAATATGAATTGATATGAGTGTTTATACTAGCCTATAGTGCCTCACGCACGAGCGAAAGAGAGTAAAGACTTATCTTTTCAGCGAGATTACTTAGTACTCCGAATGGTGTGTGATTGGATTGATTTTACATGAGTGAAATATATGATGCAAGTAATTCTTGTTTGATTCAATGAAGTGGCATGTGTAATATGTGTTGTACTAGATCTTGTTGAATTATACACGACTCCTGTGATTTAAATTGGTTGCCTTGGGATGAGCAACATGCAAGTTTGGGGGTTTGATGAGTGTGTAAATTCACAAGTTTGGCGCTATGTTTTGTGCTAGTTTTGGAGAGTTTTGATGTGGAAATAGGTGGAAAACCTATATATATTGTGAATTAGCATGAATCAGGTGTTAGTGGAGCTATTTGAGTGTTTTCTTAGCAAAAGCGTAGTGAAAGAGCCAAGAATCGAAGAGACGGAGTCGAAGCCATGCGAACCGCCCAAGAATTAGGTGGGTTCGACCTGGTTGGAGGAGGGTTCGACCTCTCCAGCAGGTCGAACCAACATTGCTGAACTTACAAAAGAGGATTCGACCACGACTCGAGTGGTTCGACCTATCCATCAGGTCGAACCATGGTCGAACCAGTTTGCAGGAAAGAGGATTCGACCACGACTTTTGAGTTCGACTTGCCAGTTGGTCGAATCGGGAGCGGGAGTTGTCCAGTGATGAGGTTCGACCTGGGGTTCGACCAAGGCCTAAGTGGTTTGACCTATCCAGAAGGTCGAACCTGTGCAGAATTCTTCCAGTAGCGGGGTTCGACCTGGGGTTCGACCTGTGGCCAGTTGTTTGACCTATTTGACGTGGTCGAACCTATGCGCGAGAACTTACCTTATCCGGATTTTCGAGGCCGAAACGCGTGAGATCACTTAGAAAGCCCATTCCAAGCCCTAGAGACGTGATTACAAGTATAAAAGGAGGCTCATACAGAGAATAAAGAGAGCTTTTGATCATCAATCATAAGAGAGACAAGAGTAGAGGTGGTGATCCATCCGGAGGGCTGTGACAGAGGTTCGCTGAAGGTTCAAGTAAGAATGATCAATCTAACCATGATTGTTCCTAGATCAATCATGGGCTAGAACCACCTTGGTAGTTCTAGGGTTATGAAAGTTTCATGATGTAATTCGTATTTCGTGTGTAAAACTCCGTACAACACTACCTGTGGTTTGTTTTATATAAGATTGCATATTTAATCCATACTCATAGTCGTTTTGTGCATCAATGATCGTTGTGTAGAGTCTGAATACATAACATGGTTATTGATTGAGTGCGTTCACTACTGAGCAGGGTTTATTATTATAATTCTAAGTGAAGGGATTCCGAAGTCTTATTAGAACCGTCTTATATGAATATTCATGAATTGAATTAAATTCGGGTTGATGAATAGGATGAAGAGTATAATTTTATAGTACCTAAAAAGGGAGATCAAATCGGGTTAGATTCTAGACGTAGAAGATAATTGATTATGATAGTACCTAGAAAGGGGGGTGAAGCATATCTCTTGCTCCGATGTTATTCACACGTGTCAAGCGCATATTTACTTGTGTCTATAGAGTAAACTTGCATGGTCTAGTGATGCGTCCACAAACCACAGGGCAGAGTCGGACACCATCACATGAAAATATGAATTGCTAGTGAAACTGGATGACCCGACGAACTACCTATTATTCTTATTGATCACAACTCACTTTTCTCTACTCTTACTATTTCTTTTTGCTATTTCGATTAGAAGTTATTATCTATTAAACCTTTACAATTACCAAACATAGTCTAAAATATACTAGAAGATAACAAAATTGATATTTAACCGTCCCTTGGGTTCGATATTGTAACTTGGTCATCTTCGCGACTACAATTGATATCCTTATACTTGAGGATTAATTTGTGTGTTGAGAAAACCCATATCAGTCGCGACATTTAACACGCATCGATCGACGGACACTGCTACTGCTCGAGTTCCCATGAAGTGCGCGTGGATGGTTAAAAAAATAAAAAATGGAGGAGTATCAAAAAGGGGTGCAACACGAGGACTTTCCAGGGAATCACCCATCCTAGCACTACTCTCGTCCAAGCACGCTTAATTTCGGAGTTCTGATGAGATCCGGTGCATTAGTTCTGGTATGATCGCACCCATTATGGATTGCCCGGTTAATTTTCTTAAGGGTCATCCCCAAAAGAAAATGGCGTAACTTTTGATCTGGGTGGACCTACACAGGGCTCGCTCTCGTCGATCCGGTCATCACGTAGAACTGGCATGCCCATACAATGTAGTTTTCGTGCCCAAAATCATGCGTTTAAGTACTTTTTGGGCTTAATTTCGTAGAAAAATAGGATAAAAAAGTGCAGCAAGGTGAACGGCCCGCAACGGAGTTTCCCATTCGAGCTTGTCGAGACATTTAACACACATCGATCGACGGATACTGCGGGTTTACTGCTCGAGTTCCCATGAGGCGCGTGTGGATGGTTTTAAAAAAAATAGAAAAGGGAGGAGGATCAAAAAGGGGTGCAACACGAGGACTTCTTAAGGGGTCACACATCCTAGTACTACTCTCGTCCAAGAACGCTTATCTTCGGAGTTCTGATATGATCCGGTGCATTAGTGCTGGTATGATTGCACCCGTCATGGATTACCCACATAATTCTCTTAAGGGTCACCCCCGGAAGAAAATGGCGTAACTTTTGATCTGGGTGGACCCACACGGGCCATAGCATATGCTCGTGAAGCCCTCGTCGAGTCGGTCGTCACGTTGAATTGGCATGCTCATTAAGCATAGGTTTTAGGCACCAAAATCATGTGTTTAAGTGCTTTTCGGTCTTAATTTCGTCAAAAAATATGATAAAAAAGTGTAGCAAGGTGAACGGGCGCGCAAAGGAGTTTTCCCTTCGAGCCCATCGTGACATTTAACACTCGTCGATCGACGAACACTGTGGGTTTACTGCTCGAGTTCCCATGAGGCTCACGTGGATGGTTTTAAAAAATAGAAAAGAGAGGAGGATAAAAAAGGGGAGCAACACGAGGACTTCCCAAGGGTTCACCCATCCTAGTACTACTCTCGCCCAAGCGCACTTAACTTCGGAGTTATGATGGGATCTGGTACATTAGTGCTGGATTGATCGCTCTTGTCATGGATTGCCTATTTAATTCTCTTAAGGGTCATCCCCGGAAGAAAATGACGTAATTTTTTATCCGGGTAGAGCCACATGGGCCATAGCATATGCTCGCGAAGCTCTCATTGAGCCTATCATCTCGCAAGATTAGCTACTCGATCAGCATAGTTTTTGGGCCCAAAAATAATGCATTTAAGTACTTTTTGGGCTTCATTTCGTCGAAAAATGAGATAAAAAAGTGTAGCAAGGTGAACGGGCCCGCAACAGAGTTTTCCCTTCGAGCCCATCGCGACATTTAACGTGCGTCAATCGATGGACACTGCGGGTTTAGTGCTTGAGTTCCCATGAGGCGCGAGCGGATATTTTTTAAAAAATAGAAAAGGGAGGAGGACCAAAAAGGGGTGCAACATGAGGACTTCCCAAGCGGTCACCCATCCTAGTACTACTCTCACCCGAGCGCGCTTAACTTCAAAGTTCTGATGGGATCCGATGCGTTAGTGCTGGTAAGATCGCACCCTTTATGGATTGCCCGCTTAATTCTCTTAAGGGTCACCCCCGAAAAGAAATGCCGTAACTTTTGATCTGGGTGGACCCACATGGGCCATAGCATATGCTCGCGAAGCTCTCGTCGAGCCAATCATCACGCGAAATTGGCATGCTCATTCAGCAATTTTCGAGCCCAAAAATCATGCGTTTAAGTACTTTTTGGGCTTAATTTCTTTGAAAAATGGGATAAAAAAGTGTAGCAAGGTGAACGGGCCTGCAATGGTGTTTTCCATTTGATCCTGTCGTGACATTTAACGCTCGTCGATCGACGGACACTGTGGGTTACTGCTCGAGTTCCCATGAGTCGCGCGTGGATGGTTTTATAAAAAAATAGAAAATGGGCAAGGATAAAAAAGGGGTGCAAAATGAGGACTTCCCAAAGGGTCACCCATCCAAGTACTACTCTCGCCCAAGCATGCTTAGCTTTGAAGTTCTGATGGGATGCAGAGCATTAGTGCTGGTATGATCGCACCCATCATGGATTGCCCATTAAATTCCCTTAAAGGTCACCCATGAAAGGAAATGGCTTAACTTTTGATCCGGGTTGACCAACACGGGCCATAACATATACTCGTGAAACTCTCGTCGAGCCGGCCTTCATGCTAAACTGGCTTCCCCATTCAGCACAGTTTTTAGGCCCCAAAATCATGCGTTAAGTTTTTTTCGAGCTTAATTTTGTCAAAAAATAGGGTAAAAAGTGTAGCAAGGTGAACGGGCCCGCAACGGAGTTTTCCCTCCTAGCCCGTTGTGACTTTTAACGCGCGTTGATGGACAGATATTGCGGGTTTATTGCTCGATTTTCCATGAGGCGCGTGGATGGTTTTAAAAAAAATAGAAAAGGGAGGAGTTTCAAAAAGGGGTGCAACACGAGGACTTCACAGGGGGTCACCCATCCTAGTACTACTCTCGCCCAAGAGCACTTAACTTTGGAGTTCTGATGTGATCCAGTGTATTAGTGCTGGTATGATCGCACAAGTCATGGATTGCCCTCTTAATTTTCTTAAAGGTCACCTCAGAAGGAAATGGCATAACTTTTGATCCAGGTAGACCCACACGGGTCATAGCATATTATCGGGAATGTCTCGTCAAGCCAGTCATCATGCAGACTTGGCTTACCCATTTAGCGCTGTTTTTAGGTCGCAAAATCAAGCGTTTAACTACTTTTCAGGCTTAATTTTGTCAAAAAAGGGATAAAAAGTGTAGTAAAGTAAACGGGCCCACAACGGAGTTCCTCTTCGAGCCCATCACGACATTTAACAAGCATCGATCGACGGACACTGTGGGTTTACTGCTCGAGTTCCCATGAGGCGCACGTGGATGGTTTTAAAAACAAATAAAAATGGAAAGAGGATCAAAAAGGGGTTCAACACGAAAATTAACCAAGGGGTCACCCATCCTAGTACTTCTCTCGCTCAAGCGCGCTTAACTTCAGAGTTCTGATGACATCCCGTGAATTAGTGTTGGTATGATCGCACCCGTCATGGATTGCCTGCTTAATTCTCTTAAGGGTCACTCCCGGAAGGAAATGGCGTAACTTTTGATCTGGATGGACCCACTCGGGTCATAGCATATGCTCGCAAAGCTCTTGTCGATCCGGTCGTTATTCAAAATAGGCTTGCTCATTTAGTGTAGTTTTTAGGACCCCAAAATCATGTGTTTAAGTGCTTTTTGGGCTTAATTTTGTCGAAAAACAGGATAAAAAGTGTATCAAGGTGAATGGGGTTACTGCTCAATCGACGGACACTGCGGGGTTACTGCTCGAGTTCCCATTACTCATTAGGCATGTGTGGATGGTTTTAAAAAATAAAAAAGGGAGGAGGATCAAAAAGGGGTGCAACACGAGGACTTCCAAGAGGGTCACACATCCTAGTACTACTCTCGCCTAAAAACGCTTAGCTTCAGAGTTTTTATGGGATCCAGTGCGTTAGTGCTGGTATGATCGCACCCATCATGGATTGCCTGCTTAATTCTTTTAAGGGTCACCCCTAGAAGGAAATGGCGTAACTTTTGATCTGGGTGGACCCACACGGGCCATAGCATATGCTCGCGAAGTTCTCGTCGAGCCGGTCATCACGCGAAATTCTCTTGCCCGTTCAGCAAAGTTTTTGGGTCCCAAAATCATGCGTTTAAGTGCTTTTTGGGTTTAATTTCATCGAAAAATGTGATTAAAAAGTGTAGCAAGATGAACGGGCCCGCAACATAGTTTCCCCTTCAAGCCCGCCGCGACATTTAACGTGCGTCGATCGACACACTTGGGGTTTACTGCTCGAGTTCCCATGAGGCGCGCATGGATGGTTTAAAAAAATAAAAAAGGGAAGAGGATCAAAAAAGGGTCAATACAAGGACTTCCCAAGGGGTCACCCATCCTAGTACTACTCTCGCGCAAGCGCACTTAACTTCGGAGTTCTGATGGGATCCGGTGCATTAGTGCTGGTATGATCGCATCTGTCATGAATTGCCTGCTTAATTCTCTTAAGGGTCACCCCGGAAGGAAATGGCATAACTTTTGATCTGGGTATACCCATGAACATTCTCGCGAAGCTCTCGTCAAGCCGGTCGTGATGCGAAACTGGCTTGCCCAATATGCACAATTTTCGTGCCCCAAAATCATGTGTTTAAGTGCTTTTCGGGCATAATTTCATCGAAAATAGGATAAAAAAGTGTAGCAAGGTGAACGGGCCCGCAATGGAGTTTCCCATTCGAGCCTGCCACGACATCTAGCGCGCGTCGCTCGACAGACACTGCGGGTTTACTACTCGAGTTCCCATGAGGCGCGCGTGGATAGTTTTAAAAAAATTGAATAGGGAGGAGGATCGTAAAGGGGTACAACACGAGGACTTCCCAGACGGTCACCCATCCTAGTACTACTCTCGCCCAAGAATGCTTAGCTTCGGAGTTTTGATGGGATCCAGTGCATTAGTGCTGGTATGATCGCACCCGTCATGGATTGCCCGCTTAATTCTCATAAGGGTCACCCCCGGAAGGAAATGGCATAACTTTTGATCTAGGTAGACCCACACGGGCCATAGCATACGCTCGAAAAGCTCTCGTCAAGCTGGTCGTCATGCGGAATAGGATTGCCCATTCAGCGCGGTTTTTGGGCCCCAAAATCAAGCTTTAAGTACTTTTCGGGCTTAATTTCTTCAAAAAATGGGATAAAAAGTGTAGTAAGGTGAACGAGCCCACAATGGAGTTTCCTCTTTGAGCCCGTCACGACATTTAACACACGTCGATCAACGAACACTGTGGGTTTACTGCTCGAATCCCCATGAGACACGCGTGGATGGTTTTTAAAAATATAAAAATGGGAGGAGTATAAAAAATGGGTGCAACACGAGAACTTCCCAAGGGGTCACCCATCCTAGTACTACTCTCGCCCAAGAATACTTACCTTCATAGTTCTGACGACATCCGGTGCATTAATGCTGGTGTGATCGCACCCATCATCGATTGCCCACTTAATTCTCTTAAGGGTCACCCCCGGAAGAAAATGGCATAAATTTTGATCCGGTTGGACCCACACGGGCCATAGCATATGCTCTCGAAGCTCTCGTCGAGCCAGTCATCACCCAGAACTATCTTGCTCATTTAACATAATTTTTAGGCCCCATAATCATGTGTTTAAGTTCTTTTCGGGCTTAATTTCATCGAAAAATGGGATAAAAAAGCATAGCAAGATGAACAGGCCCGCAACGGAGTTTCCCATTCGACCCCATCGTGACATTTAACATGCGTCGATCGATGGACACTGTGGGGTTACTGATCGAGGTCCCATGAGGCGCGCGTGGATGGTTTTAAAAAAATAGAAAAGGGAGGAGGATCAAAAAGGGGTGCAACACGAGAACTTCCCAGGGGGTCACCCATCCTAGTACTACTCTCGCCCAAGAACGCTTAGCTTCAGAGTTTTTACAGGATACAGTGCATTAGTGCTGGTATGATCGCACCCGTCATGGATTGCCTGCTTAATTCCCTTAAGGGTCATCCCCGGAAGGAAATGGCGTAACTTTTGATTTGGGTAGACCCACACGGGATATAACATATGCTCGCAAAGCTCTCGTCGAGCCGGTCGTCACGTGAAATCATCTTGCCCATAAAACACCATTTTTTGTCCCCAAAATCATATGTTTAAGTACTTTTTGAGCTTAATTTAGTCGAAAAATGGGATAAAAAAGTGTAGCAAGTTGAACAGGCCCACAACAGAGTTTCCCATCCGAGCCTATCGTGATGTTTAACGCACGTCGATCGATGGACACTGTGGGTTTACTGCTCGAGTTCTCATGAGGCGCGCGTGGATAGTTTTAAAATAATAGAAAAGGAAGGAGTATAAAAAACGGGTGCAACACGAGAACTTCCTATGGGTCACACATCCTAGTACAACTCTCACCCAAGAATGCTTAGCTTTGGAGTTTTGATAGGATCCGGTGCATTAGTGCTGGTATGATCTCACCTGTCATGGATTGCCCGCTTAATTCTTTTATGGATCACCCCCGAAAGGAAATGGCGTAACTATTGATCCGGGTGGACCCACACGGGCCATAGCATATGCTAACGAAGATCTCGTCGAGCCAGTCATCAGAAAGAACTGGCTCGTCCTTTCAGCACAGTTTTTGGGCTCCCAAAATCATGCGTTTAAGTGCTTTTTGGGCTTAATTTCTTCGAAAAATAGGATAAAAAGTATAGCAAGGTGAACAAGCCCGCAACAGTGTTTTCCATCCGAGCCTATCACGACATTTTACTCGCGTCGATCAACGGACACTACAGGTTTACTGCTCGAGTTCCCATTAGTCGCACGTGGATGGTTTAAAAAAATAAAAAAGAGAGGAGGATCAAAAAGGGGTGCAACACGAGGACTTCCTAGGGGGTCACACATCCTACTACAACTCTCACCCAAGAACGCTTAGCTACGGAGTTTTGATAGGATCTGGTGCATTAGTGCTATTATAATTGCACCCGTCATGGATTGCCCGCTTAATTCTCTTAAGGGTCACCCCCGGAAGGAAATGGCATAACTTTTGATCCGGGTGGAACAACACTGACCATAGCATATGCTCGCAAAGCTCTCGTTGAGCCGGTCATAACGAGAATCAGCATGCCCATTCAGCATAATTTTTAGGTCCCAAAATCATCCGTTTAAGTGCTTTTTGGGCTTAATTTTTCGAAAAATGAGATAAAAAAGTGTAGCAAGGTGAACAGACCCGCAACGGTGTTTCCCATTCAAGCCTATCATGATATTTTATGCACGTCGATCTACGGATACTGCGGGTTTACTGTACGAGTTCCCATGAGTCGCGCGTGGATGGTTTTAAAAAAATAAAAAAGGGAGGAGGATCAAAACGAGGACTTCCCAAGGGGTCACCCATCCTAGTACTACTCTCTTCCAAACATGCATAACTTCAAAAATTTGATGGGATGCGGTGCATTACTACTGGTATGATCACACCCATCATGGATTTCCCGCTAAATTCCCTTAAAGGTCACCCCTGGAAGGAAATGGCGTAACTTTTGATCCGAGTGGACCCACCCGGACCATAGCATATGCTCACGAAGCTCTCATCGAGCCGGTTGTCAAGCTAAACTAGTTGGCCCATTAAGTGCAGTTTTTGGGTCCGAAAATCATGCATTTAAGTGCTTTTCGGGCTTAATTTTGTCGAAAAATAGGATAAAAAAGTGTAGGAAGGTGAATGGGCCCGCAACGGAGTTTCCCCTCCGAACCCGTCGCAACTTTTAACGAACATCGATTGACAGACACTGTAGGTTTACTGCTCGAGTTCCCATTATGCACGCATTGATGATTTTAAAAAAAATAGAAAAGAGAGAATCAAAAAGAGGTGCAACACGTGGACTACCCAGGGGGTTACCCATCCTAGTACTACTCTCACCCATGCATGCTTAAATTCGAAGTTCTAATGGGATCCAGTGCATTAGTGCTGGTTTGATCACACCAGTCAAGGATTGCCCTCTTAATTCTCTTAAGGGTCACCCCGAAAGAAAATAGCATAGTTTTTTATCTGGGTGGACCTACATGGGGTATAGCATATGCTCACGAAGCTCTCGTCGATCCGGTCATCACCCTGAACTGGCTTGCCCATTCAGCGCAATTTTTAGGCCCCAAAATCATGCATTTAAGTGCATTTCAGGCTTAATTTATCGAAAAATGGGATAAAAAGTGTAGCAAGGTGAACGGGCCCGCAACGGAGTTTCCCATCCAAGCCTATCGCGACATTTAACACGCGTCGATCGACAAACACTGCGGGTTTACTACTTGAGTTCTCATGAGGCGAGCATGGATGGTTTTAAAAAATAGAAAATTGAGGAGGATCAAAAAGGGGTGCAACACGAGGACTTCCTAGGGGGTCACGTATCCTAGTACAACTCTAGCCCAAGAACGCTTAGCTTCAGAGTTTTGATAGGATCCAGTGCATTAGTATTGGTATAATCGCACCTGTCATGGATTGCCAGCTTAATTCTCTTAAGGGTCACCCCCGGAAAGAAATGGCATAACAATTGATCTGGGTGGACCCACACTGGCCATAGCATATGCTCACGAAGCTCTCGTCGTGCCAGTCATCAAACAGAATTGACTTGTCCATTCAGCGCAGTTTTTAGGCTCAAAAATTATGCGTTTAAGTGCTTTTCGGGCTTAATTTTATCAAAAAATAGGATAAAAAGTGTAGCAAGGTGAACGGGCCCGCAAAGGTGTTTCCCATTCGAGCCTATCGCGACATTTAACGTGTATCGATCGACGGACACTGTAGGTTTACTGCTCGAGTTCCCGTGAGGTGCACCTTGATGGTTTAAAAAAAATATAAAATGGAGAAGGATAAAAAAGGGGTGCAACACCAGGACTTCCTAGGGGGTCACCCATCCTAGTAATACTCCCGCCCAAGATCGCTTAGCTTCGGAGTTATGATGGGATCCAATGCATTAGTGTTGTTATAAACACACCCGTCATGGATTGCCCGCTTAATTTTCTTAAGGGTCACCCCCGGAAGGAAATAGCATAACTTTTGATCCGGGAGGACCCACCCAGGCCATTGCATATGCTCGCGAAGCTCTTGTCGAGCCAGTCGTCAAGCTGAACTGGCTTGCCCATTCAGCACAGTTTTTGGGCCAAAAAACATGCGTTTAAGTGCTTTTTGGGCTTATTTTGTTGAAAAATGGGATAAAAAGTGTAGGAAGGTGAACGGGCCCACAACGGAGTTTCCTCTCTGAACCCGTCGTAACTTTTAACGCCTGTCGATTGTCAGACACTACGGGTTTACTGCTTAAATTCCCATTATGCGCGCGTGGATGATTTAAAAAAATAGAAAAGAGAGAATCAAAAAGAGGTGCATCACGTGGACTACCCAAGGGTCACCCATCCTAGTACTACTCTCGCCCATGCACGCTTAACTTCGAAGTTTTGATGGGATCCGGTGCATTAACGCTGGTTTGATCGCACCAATCAAGGATTGCCCGCTAAATTCCCTTAAAGGTCACCACTGGAAGGAAATTGCGTAACTTTTGATACGGGTGGACCCACACGGGCCATAGCATATGCTCGCGAAGCTCTCGTCGAGCTGATCATCACATTAAACTGGGTTGCCCATTCAGTGCAGTGTTTGGGCTCCAAAATCATGCGTTTAAGTCCTTTTCGGGCTTAATTTTGTCAAAAAATAGGATAAAAAAGTGTAGGATGGTGAACGGGCCAGCAAAAGAGTTTTCCCTCCGAATCCGTCGCAATTTTTAACACGCGTCGATCGATAGACACTGCAGGTTTACTACTCGAGTTCCCATGAGGTGCGCATGGATGATTTTAAAAAAATAGGAAAGAGAGAATCAAAAAGGGGTGTAACACATAGATTTCCCAAGGGGTCACCCATCCTCCTAGTACTACTCTCACCCATGCACGCTTAACTATGAGGTTTTGATGGGATCCAGTGCATTAATGCTGGTTTGATCACACACGTCATGGATTGCCCTCTTAATTCTCTTAAGGGTCACCCCCGTAAGGAAATGGCATAATTTTTGATCCGGGTGGACCTACATGGGGCATAGCATATGCTCGTGAAGCTCTCATCGATCTGGTCATCACGCGGAACTGGCTTGCCCATTTACGGTAGGTTTTGTACCAAAAATAATTTGTTTAAGTGATTTTCAGGCATAATTTCATCGAAAAATGGGATAAAAAGTGTAGCAAGGTGAACGGGCCAGCAACATAGTTTCCAATCCGAGCCTGTCGCGACATTTAACATGCGTTGATCGACGGACACTGCAGGTTTACTGCTCGAGTTCCCATGAGCGTGCATGGATGGTTTTTAAAATAATAAAAAAGGAAGGAGGGTCATAAAGGGGTGCAACACGAGGACTTCCCAGAGGGTCTCCCATCCTAGTACTACTCTCGCCCATGAACGCTTAGCTTCGAAGTTTTGATGGAATCCGGTGCATCAATGCTGGTATGATCGCACCCGTCATGGATTGCTCACTTAATTTTCTTAAGGGTCACTTTCGTAAGGAAATGGCGTAACTTTTGATCTGGGTGGACCCACATGGGACATAGCATATGCTCGCAAAGCTGTTGTCGAGCCAATCATCGCGTAAAATGGGCATGCACATTTAGTGCAGTTTTTGTTCCCCAAAATCATACGTTTAAGTGCTTTTTGGGCTTAATTTCTTCCAAAAACGGGATAAAAAGTGTAGCAAGGTGAACAGGCCTGCAACAGTATTTCCGATTCGAGCCTGTCATGACATTTTACGCGCGTCGATCGGCTAACACTGTGGGTTTACTGCTCGAGTTCGCATAGGTTGCGCGTGGATTGTTTAAAAAAATAGAAAAGGGAGAAGGATCAAAAAGGGTTACAAAATGAGGACTTCCCAAAGGGTCATCCATCCTAGTACTACTCTCGCCCAAACATGCTTAACTTTGAAGTTCTGGTGGGGTGCATTGCATTAGTGTTGGTATGATCGCACCTGTCATGGATTGCCCTCTAAATTCCCTTAAAGGTCACCCCCGGATGGAAATGGCGTAACTTTTGATTTGGGTGGACTCACCTGGGCCTTAGCATATGCTTGCGAAGCTCTTATCGAGCCGGTCGTCAAGTTAAATTGGTTTGCCCATTCAGCACAGTTTTTGGGCCCAAAAATCATGTGTTTAAGTGCTTTTCAGGCTTAATTTTGTCAAAAAATGGGATAAAAAAGTGTAGGAAGGTGAACGGGCCCACAACGGAGTTTTCTCTCCGAACCCATCGCAACTTTTAAAGCACATCAATTGACAGACACTGCGAGTTTACTGCTTGAGTTCTCATGAGATGAGCGTGGATGGTTTAAAAAAATAGAAAAGGGAGGAGGATCAAAAAAGGGTGCAACACGAGGACTTCCTAGGGGGTCACGCATCCTAGTACAACTCTCGCCCAAGAACGCTTAGCTTTGGAGTTTTGATAGGATCCGGTGCATTAATGCTGGTATGATCGCACCTGTCATGGATTGCCAGCTTAATTCTCTTTAGGGTCACCCACAGAAAGAAATGGCGTAACTATTGATTTGGGTGGACCCACATGGGCCATAGCATATGCTCACGAAGCTCTCGTAGAACCAGTCATCAGAGAGAATCGACTTGTCCATTCAGTGCAATTTTTGGGCTCCAAAATCATGCGTTTAAGTGCTTTTCGGGCATAATTTCATTGAAAAAGGGATAAAAAAGTGTAGCAAGGTGAACGGGCCCGCAAAGGTGTTTCCCATTCGAGCCTGTCGTGACATTTAACGTGCGTTGATCGATGGACATTGCAGGTTTACTGATCGAGTTCCCATGAGGCGCGCGTTGATGGTTTTAAAAAAATAGAAAAGGGAAGAGGATAAAAAAGGGGTGCAACACCAGGACTTCCTAGGGTCCATCCTAGTACTACTCTCTTCCAAGAATGCTTAGCTTCAGAATTTTGATAGGATTCGGTGCATTAGTGCTGTTATAATCATACCCATCATGGATTGCCCGCTTAATTCTCTTAAGGGTCAATCCCGTAAGAAAATAACTTAAATTTTGATCTGGGTGGACCCACACGGGCTATAGCATATGCTCGCAAAGCTCTCGTTGAGCCGATCATCACGTGAAATTGGCATGCCCATTCAGTGCAGTTTTTGGGCCCCTAAATCATGCATTTAAGTGCTTTTTGGGCTTAATTTCTTTGAAAAATGGGATAAAAAAGTGTAGCATGGTGAACAGGCCCGCAACGGTGTTTCCCATTTGAGCCTGTTGCGAAATTTTACACGGGTCGATCTACGGACACAGCGGATTAACTGTTCGAGTTCCCATGAGTCGCGCGTGGATGGTTTAAAAAATAAAAAAGGAAGGAGGACCAAAAAGGGGTGCAAAACGAGGACTTCCCAAGGGGTCACCCATCCTAGTACTACTCTCGCCCAAACCCATCTAGTACTACTCTCGCCCAAACACGCTTAACTTTGAAGTTCTGATGGGATGCGGTGCATTAGTGCTGGTATGATCGCACCCGTCATGGATTACCCGCTAAATTCCCTTAAAGGTCACCCCCGGAAGGAAATAGCGTAACTTTTAATCCGGGTAGACCCACACGGGCCATAGCATATACTCGCGAAGCTCTCGTCAACCCGGTCGTCAAGTTAAATTTGGGTAGACCCGTTCAACGCAGTTTTTGGGCCCCAAAATCATGCGTTTAAGTGCTTTTCGGGCTTAATTTGTCAAAAAATAGGATAAAAAGTGTAGGAAGGTGAACGGGCCCGCAATGGAGTTTTCCCTCCGAACCTATCATAACTTTTAACACGCATCGATCGACAGACACTGAGGGTTTACTGCTTGAGTTCCCATGTGGCGCGCGTGGATGGTTTTAAAAAATAGAAAAGTGAGGAGGATTAAAATGGGGTGTAACACGAGGACTTCCTAGGGGGTCACCCATCTTAGTACTACTCTCGCCCAAGCATGCTTAACTTCAGAGTTCTGATGGGATCCGGTGTATTTGTGCTAGTATGATCGCACCCGTCATGGATTGCCCGCTTAATTCTCTTAAGGGTCACCCCTAGAAGGAAATAGCGTAAGTTTTGATCCGAGTAGACCCACACGGCCCATATCATATGCTCGTGTCCTTATGCGTAACTGGCTTTCCCATTTAGTGCAGTTTTCGGGCCCCAAAATCATCCATTTAAGTGCTTTTCTGGCTTAATTTCATCAAAAAATAGGATAAAAAAGTGTAGCAAGGTGAACGGGCTAGCAATGGAGTTTTCCCTTCGAGCTCATCCCGACATTTAATGCGCGTCGATCGATGGACACTGAGGGTATACTGCTTGAGTTCCCATGAGCCGCGCGTGGATGATTTTTAAAAATAGAAAAGGGAGGAGGATAAAAAAGGACTGCAAAACGAGAATTTCCCAAGGGGTCACCCATCCTAGTACTACTCTCGCCCAAGCACACGCTTAACTTCGAAGTTCTGCTGGTATGCAGTGCATTAGTGCTGGTATGATCGCACCCATCATGGATTGCTTGCTTAATTCTCTTAAAGGTCACCCGCGGAAGGGAATAGCGTAACTCTTGATCCAGGTGGACCCATATGGGCCATAGCATATGCTCGCAAAGCTCTCGTCGAGTCATCGTCATGCTAAATTGGCTTGCCCGTTCAGCATAGTTTTTGCGCCCCAAAATGATGCGTTTAAGTTCTTTTCGGGCTTAATTTTTCAAAAAATGGGATAAAAAGTGTAGCAAGGTGAACGGGCCCGCAAAGTAGTTTCCTCTCCGAGACCGTCGCGACCTTTAATGCGCGATGATCGACAAACACTATGGGTTTACTGCTCGAGTTCCCATGAGGCGCACGTGGATGGTTTTAAAAAAATAGAAAAATGAGGAGGATCAAAAAAGGATGAAACACGAGGACTTCCCAGGGGGTCACCCATCCTAGTACTACTCTCGCCCAAGAACGCTTAACTTCGGAGTTTTGATGGGATACGGTGCATTAGCGCTGGTACGATCGCACCCATCATGGATTGCCCGCTTAATTCTCTTAAAGGTCACCACCAGAAGTAAATAGCGTAACTTTTGATCCGGGTGGACCCACACGGGTCCTAGCCTATGCTCGCGAAGCTCTCATCGAGCTGGTCGTCATGCTAAATTAGCTTGCCCATTCTGCATAGTTTTTGGGCTCCAAAATCAAGCGTATAAGTGCTTTTCGAGCTTAATTTTGTTGAAAAACGAGATAAAAAAGTGTAGGAAGGTGAACGGGCCCGCAACGGAGTTTCTCCTCCGAGCCCATCGCGACTTCCATTTGAGTGATTTTTATGCTCACGCAATCCATTCTTCCTTGGATTTCTATTCATATAAAGAACTCATAAAAATAAAAATATTTGAATGTGTAACGAGTCATGAAAAGTGGCACAGTCGTGCTGAGTAGGTATAGCTTGCGCGACATCACAATTTTGAGCATAACTTTCTCATTTGGACTCCGATTGAGGTGTTTCTTTTGCCAAAATAACCCCCTCTTCTATGGCTTTCCAACCATGTGTGAAAATTTTAGTTTTGATCTCCACAAAATTTTAAAAAAATTACACAAGTTGGACGTGTATTTTTCAGCATTCATGCACAAGTTTCCCCTTTTTCTCCAACTTTGAACTTTTGATGCTTTTTCCACCTAAAACACAATAAAACACCTCAAACGTAGATTTTTCTCACTTATATTGAATATAAGATACTTATGCTAATATATAACAACAATTCCTATAAAAAAAGGTGTTAAATTGAACACTAAAATACGCTTATTTTCACTCTCGTCACTTACTCTTTAAGTTTTTTATCGTATACATAAATAGAATATATATAATGTAAAATAATAATAATAATATTGATATAATAATAATTTAATTTTACTATACTAAATTAAAGTAATAAATAATTGAACAAAGCTAAGTAATCCAAAAATAATATGGCGAAAGATGTTTGAACCTAGTATCTCCTAAAAAATTATAAATACTAAAGAGTTAAAAAGTCATAAGCGTTGGCATTCTATCATTTGGTTAACGTGAACCATTAGGCTTCCATATATTTCTAATTCAGCGGAAACAAGAAAATAAAGAAACATATTATCTTTCACCAAGGTATGTTGAAGAAGAAAGATTCTCGATGGCAGCCTGCGTAGCCTCACGGGTTTGGGCAAAACTTTCTCATCTGATCTCCGATTAGAGTGATCTACATGCCAAAACGATCCTCTCTTTCGTAGATTTCCAACAATGTATCATATGTCTAGTTCAGTGTATCACACAATTTTAGAAAAATCTTGGAAGTTGGCAAACAGCAGCAGCAAACAACCTTCTGATCTTCTATTGTATTCCTAAGTCCAATCTCGACGTCATGTGGCGACGATCTTCGAGATCTTCTCAATCTACTGTTCCCTCATCCTCCTCACTATGCTTAGGCTGAATAATTTTATTAGGGTTTTCGAACAGTTGAGATGACTTATATATGGGCTACAGCAGGGACCAGGAAGAGAAATTAGAGTTGGATCTCCATTGGGCTTAAGTATCCAAGCTTAGCCCAAAGCTTATACTTAAGTCTAATAATAATAATATATACCATTAAAATATTATTATTGCACTACCGTTCTAATCCCTTAATTACGTTATGGGCTCTTTCTTATTATGAGCCCGACAGTTTCCCCATGTTTAAGATATACAATGCTCATTAATTAATTAAGTTACTGGCAACTCTATTAATTAATATCTCATCCGAGAGTAGTAACACTCAACCTCATTATCATGCCGGAATAAATCTACCTACAGGGTTACGTGATAATCCTTATGAGCTCCTCAAGGGGACATCATCAACCTAAAGAGGACACGGATTCCTTCTCCAATCAACAGCACACTATAGAGACAACACTATTTCCCAACTCACCGAGTTTATTGATTAAATACATGTAAATCTCACCCATTGATGAATCAAAGAAATACATACTGCCTTACGTGTCGAGGTTATTATATAGGGATTAAGAGCACGAACATCCATAATAACAGAGATCAAGTTCTTCTATATAGTCAGTATAAATCGAAAGATCTCAAGCGGTCCTGCTCAATACACACAAAGTGCGCTAGTGTGATTCTATAGTCAAGACAAACTAATACCAAATCACACTACAACCATCCCAATAGAGAGTCACCATCTATCTCGGTTGTGAGCATCTGTTTATACTTTATAAGAAAACCAATAATATGATCTTCCGCGTGTTGTCGCACAACATATTATCTACAGTATAAAGTAAGTGGACTATTGCATCGTACGTATAAATAAATTATAAAATGCAATCATTTGATCATATGATTCTAATTTCAAATTCATTGTTTAAACATTGTTCATACAAAAAGATAGACTTTTTTGTATACAATCCAACAATCTCCCACTTATACTAAAAGACTATGATGTCATGTCCACTACCATACATCTGATTCCCACTCCCACTACACGACCATCAAACACTTTCGCCCTAAGGTCCTTGTAAAAGGATTTACTATGTTATTATCCGATGTAATCTAGGCGACAACAACCTTTCCCTCATCATACAATTTCTCGTAACATGTGGTACTTGCGGTCTATGTGTTTAATTGCCTTATAGACTCGTGATTCCTTCAAGTTTGCAACTTCACCATTATTATCACAATAAATTGTAATAATTTTGGTCAAACTTAGAATCACATCTAAGTCCATTATGAAGTTTCTAAAGTCATGCAAATGGATTTGGCTGCCTCAGAGGCTCTAATTCAACATCTTCCTATGGTGGGGTCCGAAATATATTTCTATATAACACTCCTCCATGTTATGGCTCTACTTCCAAAATAAACACTTAACCTTTGAGGTGGATTTACTACCATCCCTATCTGATTTGAAAAATTCAAATCTATGTAACCCAGAAGAAGCAGTGAATCTGTCCGATAAGTCCACATATAATTTCTGGTCCTTTTTAGGTACATAAATATATATCTTATCACAGTTCAACATTCTTGTTTCAGGTTACCTTGATACCCACTGTCCATGCATTTAACAAAATAGATATCCTATCTCGTGCATAGCAATCATTATATTAAACTTCCTTATTCACCGAAGCATAAGGAACTGCCTTCATCACCTTTATCTTCTTTTGTGTCTCAAGACATATTTCCTTAGATAAAGTCACATGCTAAAACAAGTAAGGATCGTATCAATTCATGAAGCTTAAGATAAGCACAACATCCTATCTTGTGATCACCATGATCGCAAGGATATATTTTGCTTCTCTTAAGTCCTTCATTTCATAGTACTTTCTCAACCATACCCATACGCCTTGCAATACTTTTTCATTGTCTCCAATAAGCAATATATCATCTATGTACACTACAAGAAATACCACCACGTTTTTGTTACTCTTTTCAATACATAAGACACATCCTCGCACTGATTAAATCCATATGACTGGATTAACTCATCAAAATGGAAGTTTCAAGATCTTGAAGCTTGCTTTAGTCCATTTATGGATAATTTTAAGCTTACACTCATAATGCTCTTAACCTTTTGCAATGAATCATTCTGGTTGCTTTACATAGATGTTTTCCTCAAGACTTCCAATCAGGAAAGCTGTCTTGACATTTATTTGCTATTCCTCATATTTCATATGAGTAGCAACATATAAAAGAGATGGATCGACATTAGCATAGCTACCGGCGAACAGGTTTCCTAATAATCGAACTCTTTCTTTCTGAGTATACCTTTTCGCAACAAGCTTTGCTTTCAAGGTTTTCACTTACCGTTTGATCCTCTTTTATTTTGTATGACCATTTCCAATGGCTTTTACATCATTTAATAGTCCCACAAGCTCTCAGATTTGACTTACAATCCATAGATTTTATTTCAACATTCATTGCAACTTGCTAAGATATCGCATTTTTATCTTGTAGTGCTTCGTCGTATTCGTGGGTCAATTCCATGTTTACTAGGGGCCAAGTCTCACGACTCTCCCAAAACATAAATGTATCCGGTTGTAGAACAACCCTCCCACTATGACAAGGCACTACAGGCAATTATGTATCAGATATGACACGCGATGCAATTTACTCTTGATATCTCATCTTGTACAATTGGTACTAATACTTTGTGTTTTCCCCCTCACTTCCTTTTAGAACAACTTATACATAGGTTTGTGTGATTTATTATATAGTCATTTTCCAAAAATCTAGTGTTTGTGTTAACAATCACCCTTTGATCTTTTGGACTAAATAAATCACCCTTTATTTATCTAGGATATCCTACAAACAGACAAACATTCATACAAAATGTTGTTTCTAAGGCATATCCATAAAATGAATTTAATAATTCTAAATAACTCACCATCCATCTAACCATTTCCATAAGAGTCTCTCTCTTATTAAGATTAGAAGACGGGTTATTAATTTCAATTTTTTGCATCCGTGGGATAAACATAATTTAAGAGTGTACAAATTGTCACCAACGTACCATAACAGATTATAGCTTCGTCCTTCATTATAATGACCATGCCATTTAAATGAAATAGAGTATCTATCCGCAAATGCATAGAAACTGAAATCAAATTCTTTCTATGAAATGTATGTAAAGACAATTTCTCAAATGCAAATGTTTACTCATATCATACGATAAATAAACAACTCCCATTGCAACAGACACTACTCTCGTAGCTTACCCATGTCCACAATAATCTCATCATCACTTAATTGCAGATTTAGTGATTCCGGTATCTACACACAACGTGTCAGTAGATGCCATCCCTAATCATGCTTAAACAACTAGTGAATGAGATACTAACCTTATTCACATCTTGATGAAATTGACTTTTCTTTGTCACATGTTTTGTCAGAAGTTTCCCACCATATACAACCTCTTGTATTTCAGGTAGAACTTGCTCAAAACATACAGGCAAATTATGAAGAATAAATTGATCTAGGTTTCCACTTCAATTTCTACTCCAAGCATTTTCAATTCATTCATCAATTCAACTATGACCTTCTGCTTATCTACCTTACTCAGGCATCTGAAGAGTTTCATGAGACCATTATATTTCTATGAACATCTCACCTCTCCACTAGAGACTTTAATAGGTATCATATGACATCCTTAGTGAGAACACATATGTTTTCTTAAGCAGTAAAATTCAAAAACCAAGATTCTTTTCTAATCATCTAATTTTGGACCAGTAAATATAGTTTTTTTAGTAAACAATAAGTGAAATAAAACATTCAAAATTACAGAGAATCACATAAAAATACCGATCAAATCTTTGAATTTATCCTTTTATATTGATCCCTTCAAAACAATATAAAAATAAAATTCACCTACATCAAGCACCGTGAGTTGCATGCCACGATAGTGTGGACATATACAAACCCGAACATTTACAAGAGAAGGTTTTACCCATTAATTTCATTTGTCAACCTAACCTCATGAAAAAATAATTAATAGTCGGTTCCTCTTTAGCCATGCAAATAAAAGCAGTGACTCCAATGGGGAGGATACTTATTATTTACATCTAAGTATACACCATTATTTGAAACCAAGTCTGCGGCCCAAGCTTACGTGCCTCACAGATGAAGAAATACACACGCGCTCGGATAACTTTTTACAGTCACCAATTATAAGTTTGTACTAGTGAACCGCATATAACTCATCTGATAGGGAGAAAGGTCTATGCCAATACGCATGTTCATGTGCATCACACTACAAACAATAATTATTTAATGAAGTCTGTACTAGTGATCCGTGAATAAACTCATCCGATGGGGAGGAAGGTCTATGCCAACACGCAAGTTTACTCACATCACTTACAAACTAATAATGGAGGCTGCAGGAATTAATTACCAATCTCTTCTCCCACTTAGTTATTTAACACCGAGGATTTTTACATTCATATAATATTTAACAATAAAATACTCAACCTAGCATGCTCCTATTACGGCACATAAGGCAGTAAATCACAGAGAATCATGCATAACATATATAACAATAATCAAATAATTAAATCAATTATAAACAGTTATAAATCAGCGAATTCGATTGTTTGCCACCAAGCATAAAAATGAGCAGATGCGACTATGCGAGGTTTGACCCCGAACCAAAATTGAAATCCTGGAAGAATCTTGTATCGATTTTTCCTCTAATTCCTTGCTCGACAACATGCCCTATACCACGCACGACTGCTAGCAACTCATACATCATCATGCACCATGCCATGCCAACATCATGCTCTCTTCAGCCATAGGTCGTGCTACAGACTCCATCGGGTCGTGTCTTTGAAGCAAACAACTTGTGCTCCAAGCCACTATTCCTAACATGCCGTCAGGTCAAGACAATCTTTGCTTCTTTGCATCGGCAGATAGGATGATTCATGTGGCCAACTCTCATGGCTCCCACCTTTCTGATGAATCACCAGTGCTCTGTCGATAGATCGACGAGCGCCACCAGTAGGCATCCAAGCCTCGCTGTCATGTCACCATCTCCACCGTCCTGTACTACCTCATGCATCAGTAACCGGGGTCTGGAGGATCCACCGCCGCACGTATCTTCTTCTGCCTCCACCGTGTGTAATGCACGATCGCCACCGTTCTGTTGCGACCCATCATCGGACCACCTGGTACCATGCTAGCACGTCAAGAAAACTCGCCAAAAATTTAGCCTGGCTTGGAAGTTCAGCAACGACTGGCTCGGAAATCCTTCAGACCTGTCCTGGAAAAAATTGAGACCCATTCAGAAATGGCCTAACTCGCCCAGGACTTAATCTGACTCGCTCAAAAATGAGCAGACCTGACCATAATCTTGGCTGGCTCAAAAAGCATATGACTCGGTCAAAAACTCGCGATGGCCTGATTGGAACTTCACCACACCCAATCGCTAATTCATGTAGACTCGCTCGAAAAGACATTCAGGCCTGCCCAAAAATGCCTCAGGTCTGCCTAAAAACGTCATCTTCCAGCTGACTTTTGATGCACGCCACCTGTCAACCTTCATGCCAATGATCAAGCAGCGATGGTCATGCCATCGCATCATCGTCTAGCCAACATCACGCCGCTTACCACCACAGTTCAGTCCTTCCTCCAAGCCTATCGTTCGCGCTGTCTTTCCATCACCGGAAGGCCATGTCTTTCAGTGCTGTTCGTCGCCCGCCATGCCACCGCTGGTTGTGTGGAATCCACAAAATCCTAGATGTCTGCATTAGTCGCACTGCCGGCAGGAAGTATTCATGTCTCGCGCAAGCGGTTACTCCGCCACCATCACGTTCTGTTGTCATCGCTAAACAACGTGATCACCATTCCATCATCAGTCGAGGCTGCAATGGGCAGGCGTCGTGCCACTTTCACCATTCACAAGTCACACGGTCGTGCAGCCACCGTCCATGCACCGGCGTACTATGCGTCCATCGTCCAACATCCATCTATGCCAAGATCGGTGAATGTGTGAGAGTGTACAATTAGGGTTCCAACAGGAATAAAGTTCTAAACCCTAATATCATGTATTCCACTTAAACCCTAGCCTAACGTGTCACATTTAGTCATAAAATCGAAGCTCTAATACCAATTATTGGCATTCGATCATTTGGTTAATATGAACCGTTAGGGTCACATACATTTCTAATTCATCGGAAGCAAGAAAACAAATAAACATATTACCTTTCACCAGGGTATGTTGAAGAAGAAAGATTCTCTCCGGCAGCCTGTGCAGCCTCACTGTTTTAGGCATAACTCTCTTATCTGATATCTGATTTGAGTGATCTATGCGCCAAAACGACCCTCTCTTCTGTGGCTTTCCAACTGGGTATCATGCATCTAGTTATGAGTTTCACACGATTTTAGAAAAATTGTGGAAGTTGATGAACAGCAGCAGCAAACAACCTTTCGATCTTCTGCTGTATTCCCAAGTCCAATCTCAACGTCGTGTGGGCGACGATCTTCAAGATCTTCTCAATCTGTTTTTCCCTCACCCTCCTCACTGTGTTAGGCGTGAATAATTTCATTAGGGATTTCGAACAGTTGAGATAACTTATACATGGGCTACAGCAGGGACCAGAATGAGAAATTAGAGTTGGGCCTCTATTGGGCTTAAGTATCCAAACTTAGCCCAAAGCTTATACTTAAGTCCAATAATAATAATATATACACTAAAATATTATTACTGCACTACCGTTCTAATCACATAATTATGTTATGGGTTCCTTCTTATTATGAGCCCGACAGTCTCCTCATATTTAAGATATACAATGCCCATTAATTAATTAAGTTGCTGACAACTCCATTAATTAATATCTCATCTAAAAGTAGTATTACTCAACCTCATTATCATGCCGAAATAAATCCACCTGCAGGTTTACATGATAATTCTTATGAGCTCCTCAAGGGGACATCATCAACCTAAATAGGACACGGATTCCTTCTCCAATCAACAGTACACCATAGAGACATCACTATTTCCCAAATCACCGAGTTTATTGATTTAATTACATGTAAATCTCACCCATTGATGAATCAAAGAAATACATATTACCTTACGTGTTGAGGTTATTGTATAGGAATTACGAGCATGAACATCCAAAATAACAGAGATCAAGTTCTCCTATATAGTCAGTATAAATCGAACGATCTCAAGCAGTCCTACTCAATACACACAAAGTGCACTAGTGTGATTCTATAGTCATGAAAAACTAATACCAAATCACACCATAACCATCCCGATAGAGAGTCCCCGTCTATCTCGGTTGTGAGCATCTGTTTATACTTTATAAGAAAATCGATAATATGATCTTCCGCGTGTTGTCGTACAACATATTATCAACAGTATAAAGTAAGTGGACTATTGCATCGTACATATAAATAAATTATAAGATGCAATCATATGATTCTCATTTCAAATTCATTGTTTAAACATTGTTCATACAAAAAGCTAGACTTTTAGTATACAATCCAACAATAAATACCCCAACCAATGATAATTTGCCATCTCACAAATTTTAAAAAATCATAAATACACTAATAACCTTAGCTTGACACCTCACAATTTATAAAATTTAAATTTGGAGATTTATTTTGTTTTAATATATAAGAATATTATAACATTATCACTTTTTATTAAACTATTGTATGAGACAGTCTCGCGAATCCTATTATGTGAGATGAACTATCCATTTTACTTATGAACCGGTTAATTGAGAAGAAAAATGCCGGTTAAGAATAAGGCAAAGACTTGAATGAGACCGTCTCACATATCTCATTTCGTGAAATGGATACTCTTTTGACCCAAATCACGCTAGGTTCTTTACTATTAATCGTTAGTTTTCAATTTTGAATTAAATTCTACCGGAGGCGTAGTGGCTCATGCTCATTTTCCATCGATTGTTTTGTATTCGACACTTCTTAAGCTTTTTCTTTTCCATCTTTTTTTAGTTTAATAATTATTTAATTTTCTTTCTTTTTATTCAAAATTTAAATTTTGTTAGGAATACTTTTTCTTTTTAGTTTGGGCATTTAAATTTATAAAAAAATCATACTACCATTTTTTTAAATTGATACCCTTTAATAAAAAGTGATAATTTAAAAAAAAAATACTTGATTAATAAAATGTAATAGTTTCCCTATTAAATTATTTCATTAATAATTAATAGAATGTTTAAAAAGTAATAATATTTTTAATAAAAAGTGATATCTGATTTACGAAAAGTGATAATCTTGAATAGTGATAATCTTTCAATTGAACTGTTTCATTAATAATTAACGTATAAAAAAGTGACAACATTTTTATTAAAAAGTGATACCTTATTAGTAAAAAGTAATAGCTTAGCAATTGAATATTTTATGAATAACTGGTAGGAAAGATAAAAAGTGATAAGATATTAATAAAAAGTGATTAAATTAATGAAAAATGAAAACCGTCCAATTAAACAAATTTATGAATGATTTTTTAGATGAATAAAAAGTAATAAAAATTCTAATGAAAATATATATTTGATCAATAAAAATGACAAAAGCTAAAATAAACTATTTTATGAACAATTTGTAAGATGAATAAAATGTAATAATAATTATAATAAAAAGTGATAATAAAATAGAAAACACATGAAAGTTTGAATACATTAATAATAGTATAATAATATATTATTTTAAAGAAATCTAATTAAAAAATAAATAAAAAGAAAATTTTCTAGATGTTAATAATAGCTCGCGCAGCGCAATGCAACTCCTCCCTTTTCTTACTTTATAGGCGCCCTTTTCTTATTTAATGGATAACTTAAATTGGAAGGATAACCGATCTCACAGAATAGTATTCCTGAGATGGTTTCACATAAGACTCACCCTATGAATAGAAGACACCACCCAAATTTTTGCTGGCTATACATATTATCAAGGGAAATTAGTTGTAATTGTTGAACTGTATACTAAAAGTCTAGCTTTAGTATGAACAATGTTTTAACAATTTATTTGAAATGAGAATCAATGATCAGATGATTTCGTCTTATAATTTATTTATATGTTCGAGCAATAGTCCACTTACTTTATAATGTAGATAATATGTTGTGCGACAACACGCAGAAGGTCATATTATCGGTTTTCTTATAAAGTATATACAGATGCTCACAACTGAGATAGACGGGGACTCTCTATCGGGGGATGGTTGTAGTGTGATTTGGTATTAGTTTGTCTTGACTATAGAATCACATTAGTGCACTTCGTGTGTATTGAGCAGGACTGCTTCAGATCGTTCGATTTATGCTGACTATATAGGAGAACTTGATCTCTATTATTATGGATGTTCGTACTCTTAATCCCTATACAATAACCTCGACACGTAAGGCAGTATGTATTTTTTTATTCATCAATAAGTGAGATTTACATTTAATTAAATCAATAAACTCTGTGAGTTAGAAAATAGTGTTGTCTCTATGGTGTGCTGTTGATTGTAGAAGGAATTCGTGTCTGTTATAGGTTGATGATGTCCCCTTGAGGAGTTCATAAGGATTATCATGTAAACCCTTTAGGTGGATTTATTACGTCATGCTAATGAGGTTGAGTGGTACTACTCTCGGATGAGATATTAATTAATGGAGTTGTCAGTAACTTAATTAATTAGTGGGCATTGTATATCTTAAACATGAGGAGACTAACAGGCTCATAATAAGAAGGAGCCCATAAGGTAATTATGGGATTAGAACGGTAGAGCAGTAATAATATTTTAGTGGTATATATTGTTATTATTGGACTTAAGTATAAGATTTGGTCTAAGCTTAGATACTTAAGCCCAATGGAGGCCCAACTCTAATTTCTCCGCCCGATCCCTACTGTAACCCATATATAAGTCATCTCAACTATCTGTAAACCCTAATTGATTCACTCCTAACACTGTGAGGAGGGTGAGTGAATAGCAAATTGAGAAGATCTCAAAGATCATCGCCCATACGACATCGAGATTGGACTTGGGAATACAGTAGAAGATCGAAAGGTTGTTTGCTGCTGCTGTTCGTGAAATTTCATGATTTTTCTAAAACCGTGTGGAACTCCAAACTAGACGTGTGATACACCGTTGTAAATCCACTGAAAAGAAGATCATTTTGGCGTGTAGAACACTCAAATCTAAGATTGGATGAGAGAGTTATTCCCAAAACAACGAGGCTACGCAAGATGCCAGCGAGAATTCATCTTCTTCAATATACCCTGGTGAAAGGTAATACGTTTCTATGTTTTCTTCCTTCAGCTGATTATATAATCATATGGAACCCTAATGGTTCACGGTAACCAAATGATCGAATGCCAATAATTGATATTAAAGTGTAGGATCTATGGATAAACGTGACATGTTAGACTAGGGTTTATGTGATTATGTGATTTAATTTCTAATTAGAATTGCATAAGAATTAGGGTTTGGTATATTATTATATTATTCAATGTGAAACCCTATATTTTTCACGGCTGCACCGCAGCAGTTTATGGTGGCGGCACACGGTGGCTGATGGGCGGACATGAGCGACGGCGAAATAACATTGTAATAGGGCTGACAAAAATTATTAGGATGACTGAACAGACGTGGCATGAACAACCACTCTGGGAGACCTTCTCATGGCGTTCCTAGAGAACAACAGCGATCGCAGAGATGGGGTGTGGTGCAAGCCAAGGCTTATGGTGGTGCTTGTCGGTGGTTTTTGCTACTAGCTAGCACGGCTGTGATACACGGCTGAACTGTGTGCATTGGATGGTGTCATGACGAGGCTGATGGTGGTGGATGGCATGACTGTTATTAGATAAATGGCCTTCAAAAACTAGGTTCCGAGTGAGTCTGAAATAAGTTTTGAGCGAGTCTTCACCGTGCGAGTGGACGGCATTTTCGAGCGGGTCTGATGCGTATTCAGGTCGGGCCTGCACGAATTCCAGTTGAGTCTGTGGTGGCCCAATGGCAGAACATGACAGCAAGGCACGGCGTTGGTCTTTCCAGTGCTGGCATGGCGTGAACCTACTGATTCAGCTGTGGAATGGCACGGTAGTTGCTAACCTGTTGTGCAAGGCATGGCTGATGGCGGTGGTTGCTGGTGTCTGGCACTGGGTAGGCGAGGGTGGACCAGCAAGTCCGGCTGCCATGGTTGGCATGCAGATGACTAGGCGGCGATGTCGTGTGGCACAAGTCACCATGTTTTTCGGGCGAGTCAACTATTTTTCCGAGTGGGCCTGAGGTTGCTTCCGAGCAAGTCTGTGAAGTGGCCGAGTTGAGTAGCTGGAGAGCTTGAATACGGCGAGCAGCTGGTAGGCCAGGGCACATCGTCGGGCGTATAGCATAGGAAAGCGTGCAGGTTGACGAGCTTGCTAGGCTTATTGTAGGGCATGATGGCATGCAGTATGCTAGGTGTTTTCGCTCGTAGACATGCACGAGTCATGCACCATGTTGGGCAAAAAGGTGTGCCCTCATTTTCTGCCTAGCGAGCAGCTGCAGGGCGTGTGCTGCATTTTGTCATACGGAGTTTGCCAGCGGCATGCGGAATGTCGGGCGGGCTAGCGGGCAATGGTGCTTTTGGACGTTCAGAGCATGTCGTGTAAAGGTTGCACGGTGGCAAGCAGGGGCACATGTTGGCCTGCTGGGCAAGGGGATGGAGTGCACGGTGGCATGCTAGGTGGCGTGTGGATCACCGTGTGGTGCGCTCGGTGTTGAGCGGTGAGCAGGCTATCGAGAAGAGATTCTGAGGAAAATTTGTGAAGAATGGCTTCAGAATTTCAGATTAAGTTTTGGGGCGCTGCCCCGAACCCCATGACATCGACCTCATTGGGGAGGTCGATCATGTCTGCATTCCCCGCATTCATGCTTGGTGGCGAACAATCAAATTCACTGATATATAATTGTTCATAATTGATTTAATTATCTGATTATTATTATATATGCTATGCATGTTCTCTGTGATATACTGCCTTATTTGTCGTAATAGGAGCATGCTAGGTTATGTATTTTATTTTTGAATATTATATGCATGTAAAAACCCTTGGTGTTAAATTACTAAGTGGGTGAGGGGATAGGTAAATAATTCCCGCGGCCTCCATTATTAGTTTGTAAGTGATGTGAGTAAACTTGCGTGTTGGCAATAGGCCTTCCTCCATAACGGATGAGTTTATTTACGGATCACTGGTACAGACTTCATTAAATAATTATTGTTTATAATGTGATGCACATGAACTTGCGTGTTGGCATAGACCTTCCTCCCTAACGGATGAGTTTATATGTGGTTCACTGGTACAAACTTATAATTAATGATTGTAGGACGTTATCCAAGCGCGTGTGTACTTCTCCAATTGTAAGGCACACAAGCTTGGGCCGCGGACTTGGGATCAAATAATGGTGTACACTTAAGTGTAAATAATAAGTATTCTCCCCAACGGAGTCACTGCTATTATTTGCATGGCTAAAAATAACTGACTATTAATTATTTTGTCATGAGGTTAGGTTGACAAATGAAATTAATGGGTAAAACCTTCTCTTGTAAATGTTCGGGTTTGTAAACGTCCACACTATCGTGGCTTGCAGACTCACGGTGCTTGAGATGTCAGTGAATTTTATTTTTATATTTTATGAGGGAATCAATATAAATGGATAAATTCGAAGATTTGATCGGTGTATTTATTTGTGATTCTCTTAATTTCAAATGGTTTAATCTCGCTTATTGTTTACTGAAAGAAATTATATTTACTGGTCCAAAATTAGATGATTAGAAAAGAATATAAGCTTTAATTCTCACTGCTTAGGAAAATACATATGTGTTCTCTCTAAGGATACCATACGATACCTATTAAAGTCTCTAGTGGAGAGGTTCATAGAAATATGATGGTCTCATGCAACTCTTTAGATACTTGAGTGAGGTTAAAAGGCAAGAGGTCATGGTTGACTTGATAAATGAATTGAAAAAACATGGAGTAGAAATTGAAAGGGAAACTTAGGTCAATTTTATTCTCCATAGTTTGCCTAGATGTCTTGAGCAGGTTCTACCTGAAATACAAGCATTTGTATATGGTGGGGAACTTCTGACAGAACACGTGGCGAAGGAAAGCCAATTTCATCAAGATGTGAACAAGGTTAGTATCTCATTCACTAGTTGTTGAAGCATGATTAGTGATGGCGTCTACTGACACGTTGTGTGCGGATACCGGTATCACTAAAAGCATGTAACTAAGTGATGATGAGATTATTGAGTACATGGGTAATCTACAAGAGTAGTGACTGTTGCAGTGGGAGTTGTTTATTTATCTAGGGATAGGAATAAAAGTTTGAGTATGAGAAATTATTTTTATGTACGTTTTATAAAAAGAATTTGATTTCAGTTTCTATGCATTTACGGATGGATACTTTATTTCATTTAAATGGCATGGTCATTATAATGAAGATGGAGTTATAATCTTTTATGGTACGTAGGTAACAATTTGTACACTCTTAAATCATGTTTATCCTACGGATGCAACAAATTAAAATTAATAATGCGTCTTCTAATCATAATAAGAGAAAGAATCTTATGGAAATGGTTAGATAGATGATGAGTTATTTGGAATTATTAAATTCATTTTATGGATATGCCCTAGAAACAGTAATTCGATTAAATGTTTGTCTGTTTATGGAATATCCTAGAAAAATGGAGGGTGATGATTTATTTAGTCCAAAAGATTAAAGGGTGATTGTTAACACAAACACTAGATTTTTGAAAAATGACTATGTAATAAATCACATACCCATGTATAAGTTGTTCTAAAGGAAGTGAGAGGGAAAACACAAAGTATTAGTACCAACTGTACAAGAGGATATACCACGAGTAAACTGCACCGCGTGTCACATCTGATACACAATTTTCTATAGTGCCTTGTCATAGTGGGAGGGTGACCGGTGTAAAATTCACCTAGATTTTAAGTGAATTTTTATGGCTTTAAGTCAATAATTAAGCATGATTTTAATGAAATTGCTATTAATTGCTTGATTATTTGGAGAAAGGTATTTTTGTTTAATTTTGCAGAAAAATGGGTGGTTTTGAGCTCAAAAGAATGAAGGAAGAAAGGAGATTAAAGATGGGATGAAGATGAGAAAAATATTAAAATGGAGAATAGGCAACGGAGCTACAACAACACATTTCCATAAAGGTATTGTCTACTGAAGATGGATGGCCATGGGGCTGAAGTAGTTTTTTGGGCCACAAATGGGTTGGAGCAGTTGGGGAATTGGACCTCTAAGTTAAGCCATAAGCATTTTAATAAAAATAAGAAAAAAAAGGAAATGGCTTGCGGAGGTCGGGTTTGAACATGGAACCTCCGCCTCACTCGTACTCCCATTCAACCAGCTGGGCTACATGGACATATGTAATGATATTCCATAAAGGTGTTGTCTATTGAAGATGGATGGCCATGGGGCCGAAGTAGTTTTTTGGGCCACAAATGGGTTGGAGCGGGGAATTGGGCCTCTAAGTTGGGCCATGAGCATTTTATTAAAAATAAGAAAAGAAAGGAGAAGGCTTGTGGAGGTCGGGTTTGAACATGGAACCTCCACCTCAGTCGTACTCCCATTCAACCAACTGGGCTACATGGACATATGTAATGGAATTCACCCAGAAATTATATTATATTAAAAATGGGATGAAGATGAGAAAAATATTAAAATGGAGAATAGGCAACAGAGCTACAATAACACATTTTCATAAAGGTGTTGTCTATTGAAGATGGATGGCCATGGGGCTGAAGTAGTTTTTTGGGCAACAAATGGGCTGGAGCAGTTGGGGAATTGGGCCTCTAAGTTAGGCCATGAGCATTTTATTAAAAATAAGAAAAGATAGGAGAAGGCTTGCGGAGGTCGGGTTTGAACATGAACCTCCGCCTCATTTTTACTCTCATTCAACCAGCTGGGCTACATGGACATATGTAATGGAATTCACCCAGAAATTATATTAAACTTATTATGGGCGCTAATTTAAAATGAGGAAAAATGAAGGCAGCCAGCCAGATTGGAACCCAACACCAGCAACCTTCAGCCAGTCCTTATGTCCAGCGCTGAACCGTCCAGCCAGACCGTTGTTAGTGTCCAGTTTTTGTCCGGTTCACCTTTTAAACTTTACACTTGGAACCGATTTTCACTCCAAAAATCACTAAAAATTCCGTAAATTCCATCCTTGTCCCATATCCTCAAGTATCCCACATTAAGAAATTAGTCCAACACTCCTCTCACCCTACAACTATAAATACCACCCAATTGGAAGCCCTCACTAACAATTTTCACTTAGAGTTCAATTATGTGTCTTAGGAATTAATTAAATCATTTCATCATGTGGGTTATGTGGATTAATGTGAGAAGAGTTGGAGACGACCTCTCATGTTTAGAACTACATAAATGGACACTAGAGAGGTTAGATCAAGAGATTAATTAATCTAGTGAGGGGAACCCAACCTTAGTGAATTCATAGTACCTAGAAAGGGAATATTACCTATGATTTAGTGCCTTTTAGGGAACTCGTACGTGTAATTAGTACCTATTGGGAGGTGATCGCTATGGTATCGATCCTATGTGCTATTTTGGGGCCTTTGTAAGGGCCTACATCCTCTTCATCTCGAGAGAGAGTTTAGGTGGAATTTGTGATCGCTCTTACAATGATAGCTTAAATTGGGAGGCAATTAGATGTGTTACATGATTTATCCATTTGAATTGCATCATGAAGATTTCCTTTTCATTGAAAATTCCAAAAATATTGTAATTAGTTATTTTTCTTATTTTTATTATCTCTCTTCTCGGTCGTCCCTAACTAATACGAGACTATAACTTGAAGGTTATAAATCCTAAATTCCCCTAGGTTCGATAAATTTTTTAATTGGTCATCCCGACTATAAATGACCAATCAGAGGGTTGTTCTACAACTGGATACATTTATGTTTTGGGAGAGTCGTGAGACTTGGTCCCACTTAAACATGGAATTGACCCACGGATACGACGAAGCACTACAAGATAAAAATATGATATCTTAGCAAGTTGCAATGAATTTTGAAATAGAATCTATGGATTTTAAATTGGGAGCTTGTAGGATCACTAAATGGTGTAAAAGCCATTTGAAATGGTCATACAAAATAAAAGAGGATCAAACGGTAAGGTGAAAACCTTGGAAGCAAAGCTTGGCAAAAAAGGTATACTCAGAAAGAAAGGATTCGATTATGAGGGAAGTTGTTCGCCTGTAGCTATGCCTAAGTCGATCCGGACTCTTTTATTTGTTGTTGTTCATATTGAATATGAGGTAAAGTAAATAGATGTCAAGACAGCTTTCCTGATTGGAAGTCTTGAAGAAAATGTCTATGTGAAGCAACCAGCGTGATTCATTGCAAAGGGCTAAGAGAATTTTGATTGTAAGCTTAAAGGTGTCCTTCGATGGAGTAAAGCAAGCTTCAAGATCATGAAACATCCATTTTGATTCCATATGGATTTATTCAATGCGCGGATGTGTCTTGTGTATTGAAAAGAGTGATGAAAATGTAGTGGTATTTCTTGTACTATACGTAGATGATATATTTCATATTGGAGACAATGAAAGAGTATTGTCGGGCGTATGGGTATGGTTGATAAAGTAGTATGAAATGAAGGACTTAAGAGAAGCAAAATATATCCTTGCGATCATGGTGATCACAAGATAGTATGTTGTACTTATCTCAAGTTTCATAAATGACACAATCCTTACTCGTTTTAGCATGTGACTTTATCTAAAGAAATGTGTCTTCACATAAAATAAAATAAAGGAGATGAAAGCAGTTCTTTATGCTTCAACGAATAAAGAAGCTTAATCTAAGAAATGCTATGCACGAGATCGGATATCTATTTTGCCGAAGGAATGGTCAGTGAGTATCAAGGTAACCCGAAATAAGAATGATAAACTGTGGTAAGATATATACTTATGTACCTGAAAAGGACCAGAAATTATATGTGGACTTACTGAACATATTCAGTGCTTCATATGGGTTACATATATTCAGGTTTTTCAAATCAGATAGGGATGGAAGTAAATCCCCCTCAAAGGTTATGTGTTTAATTTTAGGAAGTAGAGTCATAAGATGAGGGAGTGTTATATAGAAATATATTTCGGACTCCACCATGGAAAGATGATAAATTGGAGCCTCTGAGGCAGCCAAAGTATTTATATGACTCTAGAAACTTCGTGATGGACTTCGAAGTATTTCTAAGTTTGCCCAAGGTTATTATATTTTATTGTGATAATAATGGTGCAGTTGCAAACTTGAAGGAATCACGAGCCCATAAACAATTAAACACATGGAGCGCGAGTACCAGCTATTACAAGAAATCGTATGATGCCAAGATTGCATTGGATGATGACCTAGTAAATCCATTTACAAGGACCATAAGGCGAGAGCTTTTAATGGTCGTGTAGTGGGAGTGGGAATCAGATATATGGCAAAAGACATGACAGCATAATCTTTAAGTATAAATGGGAGATTGTTAATTTGTATTCTAAAAGTTTAGCATTAGTATGAACAATGTTTTAACAATTTAATTTAAATGAGAATCAATGATCAAATGTTTGCGTCTTATAATTTATTTATATATTCGATGCAATGGTCCACTTACTTTATAATATAGATAATATGTTGTACGATAACACGCGGAATATTATATTATCGATTTTCTTATAAAATGTAAACAGATGCTCACAATCGAGATAGAAGGGGACTATCTATTGGGATGGTTTTAGTGTGATTTGGTATTAGTTTGTCTTGAGTATAAAATCACATTAGTGCACTTTGTGTGTATTGAGTAGGGCCGCTTGAGATCGTTCGATTTATACTAACTATATAGGAAAACTTGATATCTGTTATTATGGATGTTCGTGCTCTTAATCTCTATACAATAACCTCGATACGTAAGGCAGAATGTATTTCTTTGAATCATCAATGGGTGAGATTTACATGTAATTAAATCAATAAACTCGGTGAGTTGGGAAATAGTGTTGTCTTTATGGTGCGCTATTGATTGTAGAAGGAATCCGTGTCCGTTATAGGTTGATGATGTTCCCTTGAGGAGCTCATAAGGATTATTATTTAAATCCTACAAGTGGATTTATTCTGGCATGATAATTTGGTTGAGTGTTACTACTCTCGGATGAGATATTAAATAATGAAGTTGTCAGTAACTTAATTAATTAATGGGCATTGTATAACTTAAACATGGGGAGACTAATAGGCTCAAAATAAGCAGCCTATAACGTAATTATGGGATTAGAATGGTAGTGCAGTAATAATATTTTAGTGGTATATATTATTATTATTGGACTTAAGTATAAGCTTTAGGCTAAGCTTGGATACTTAAGCCCAATGGAGGCCCAACTCTAATTTTCTCCTCCTGGTCCTTGCTGTAGCCCATACATAAGTCATCTCAACTATCCGGAAACCCTAATTGATTCATACCTAACACTGTGAGGAGGGTGAGGGAATAATAGATTGAGAAGATCTCGAAGATCGTCACCCACACGACGTCGAGATTGGACTTGGGAATACAGCAGAAGATTGGAAGGTTGTTTGTTGCTGCTGTTCGTCAACTTTTATGATTTTTCTAAAATCGTGTGGAACTCCAAACTGGACTTTCGTACACCGTTGGAAATCCACTGAAGAGAGGATCGTTTTGGCGCATAGATCACTCAAATCCTAGATAGGATGAGAGAGTTATGCCCAAAACGGTGAGGCTGCGCTGGCTGCCGGCGAGAATTCATCTTCTTCAATATACCCTGGTGAAAGGTAATAAGTTTCAATATTTTCTTGCTTCCGCTGATTATAGAATCGTATGGAATCCTAACGGTTCATGTTAACCAAACAATCGAATGCCAACAGTAATAGATCAACCTACATAAATTTTTTCTAAATGGCCTTTGACTAAAAGGTGTTATAATTTTAATTATTAAAAAAAAGAAAAAATGAAATTATTATTTATAAATAAAACTCATATTTTTGCCAAAATTCTTGCACAACCAATCTCCCAAAATTAAGAAGGATGGGGAAGCTCTCAATCGTTCCATTCGAATTCTGGATATGTTTGCTTAGCAGACCATTTTCCATATGTAATTAGCTTTCATTGACTCTTTAATCCTATTTTCCGCGGTGAGTAAGATTTTTCAACATCATCTTCTCAAGCCCTAACCTGCAATTATTCTTCTCGATAGACGAAGATGGATGTGATTCTTCTCTGTGGATGTTTTTTGCGAATCAAGAAATCATCTTTGCTCCGGTATTCCTCGGTCGATTGTTTCAATTCCTCTTGATGCTCAATTTTTTATTGGTTTTGTACTCCTATATATTTGTTAACCTAAATATTTTTCTATCCTCTTGGCATTTTTATTGTGAATTGGAAGTTTTAGGTTTTTCAAATTATGAACTAAGATCAATTTATTTTCTGATAATTTGATCCTGGACTCTTTTTTTCCCATAGCAATCATAAGTATTTTAAATACCTCCAACCTATAGGAAGTAGACTATATATGCTTTGGTTATGCCTGCATTGACATAATTTAATTGTTATGTAGTGAAGCTTTATAATATACTATGAGGTTAACTATTATATTTAGCTTGGATTTGTTTCTAGTGTGATTAAGTTGCTTGGATTGGGTGAAATTTTACTTATTTAATTACCACGCAATGTTCGAGATGAGATCTGCAGCTCCATTTTCTTCATGATAAATGTGAGAAACCCAAAAACTCGAGTTTGCTACCAATTGCTTTGCCCTTCTGATGAGTGAAATTTTCACCTAGATTTTAGTGTATTTTTATGTGTATTTTCGTATAATTTTATCAGTATTTATGTATTATTTGGTTGCGTTTTGTGTTTTTATGGAAATATGTGTGAATGAGCTTAAACATATGATTTTCAAGTAAAAATGGATTCTAGACGCGATAAGGAAGATTTGGGAAAAAATGGAGCTTAATTCGGAGTTGAAACGAGGGAGAATGAGTCAAATTAAGCAAAATGCTAAAAAATGCACGTCCAACTTGTATAATTTTTATGTACCCTTTTGGAGCTCAAAACTAGAACTCTGACATATGGTTGGAAAGCCACAGAAAAGAGGATCGTTATGGTATAAGAAACACTTCAATCGGAGCCCAAACGAGAAAGTTATGATTAAAATGGTGACGTCGTGCAAGATGTTCCTACTTAGCATGATTGTGCTACTTTGCATGAATTTTTACACCTTTAAATATTGGAAGTTTTTTCAGGTCTTTATATGGATAGAAAGCCAATGAAGAGAGGATTGTGTGAGCGCAAGAATCACCCAAATCGAATTTCGGATGTGAAAGTTATATGCAAAACGGTGAAACTGCACTGCACCAACCCGAACTTGACCTGAATCCGATCCGAGCTCGGCCCAAAGTCAATTTTATGATTATAATGTGTTCTAGAAGTTCCAAGGGGTAAAAACACCCATTTTTGAGTGTAAAGATCAGTAGGGGATCAGATCCACACCTAATATTTTCACACACTTTCCTCTCTATTCCATCTACCCTTCATCCCACTCACCGATTCTTCATCCATCCATCCACATTTGATTTCCTCCATCAAATCTACCATTCAAGTGATCAAGGAAGTAAGGGAGAGTGAAGATTTCAAGAAGAAGAAGGAGATCTCCATTGAAAGACTTCAAAGGGGGAATCTAATTCTAATTTTTGTGAACTTCTTTATAGTTTGATCATGGAATTTGTAGATTCAATTGTTTACATTGATTTCTCTAAGACTATGATAGGCTAATCTCCTTTGTGAGATTAGCTCCATGATTGGTGTTGGATAATTTAGTTTTTATGCAATTTGATTTTAATCTTGAATGGGCTTTGTGTATTTCTATCATTGAATGTTGATTGCTTGATGTATATGATGATATGTGTGAATAATTGTCATGGGCATGTGATTAGATTGAGAAATCAATTATATGTTTAGGATAGTTCATTGAATCATTTCATCATACACTTCATGTGCATTAATTTAGAATGAGATAGAGATATCCTTCTAGATTTAGAACCCTTTGATAGAACATTTGATTAGCTTGATCGAGAGATTGGTTGATTAGATGAGGGGACCAAAACCATTAGTGAATTTATAGTACCTTAAAAGGAATATTGCCTATGATTTAGTACCTAATTAGAGAACTCGTAGAGTAATTAGTACCTATTGGGAGGTGTTCATTTTGGTCTCGATCCTATATGCTTTTGGGAGCCTTGTTGAGGGTTTACATCCTATCAATCTCGAGAGAGAGTTTATGTGGAATTAGTGATCGCTCCTATGCCTTGTCCATGAGAGATTAGAATTAATTGTATGATTTCTTTATTATCTATACCATGATTGTTGCTAATCTCATCCTTGCATCATTTGGAACCCATTTATCTTTCATTCATTTTATCATTTATTTCTTGCATTAGTTAAATTGTATTTATTTGCAAGATATTCATCCCATTCCGTCGTCCTTATAAAATCATGATAACTTGAGATCGCTTAAACTCTAGTACCTTTCTCCCTGTGGTTTGATAAATTCTTTAATTGGTCATCCTGACTATATACGACCAATCACCTTCTCTACCGAGAATAGATCCTCCATGGAATAATCAGGGATGGGTGAAAGCATGTACAACATAAGTGGAGTTAGTCTCCAACCAAAGTCGATTCCATCCTCTGTCTACAAAGTGTTCAATGGCCAAACAAGCTGCTGCTAATTCTGTCTCTAGTGCAAACCCCGAGCCAAAACTACTGATGAGAGTGAAAATAAGCATGTTTTAATATCAAATTTAACACCTTTTTGATTGATATTGTAGTCTTATATGAGCACAAGTGTCTTATATTCGATATATGTGAGAATCATCTGAACTTGAGGGGTTTTATTGTATTTTAGGTGGAAAAAGGATGAAAAGTGCAAAGTTGGAGAAAAGGTGCAATTTGTGCAAGAATGCTGAAAACGCACATCCAACTTTCATAATTATTCTGTATTGTTGTGGAGCTCGAAACTATTGGTTTGATATATGATTGGAAAGCCACTGAAGAGAGGGTCGTTTTGGCTTAAAGAACACCATCATTGAAGTCCGAACGAGGAAGTTATGAGCAAAGTGGTGGCGCTGCGCGAGCTGTGCCGAACAGAATTGCAGTGCTACTTTCTATGGCCTGTTACATATCAATTCTTGGAGTTTTTGTTATTTCTTTATAAGGATAGAAAGCTCAGTAAGAGAGGATCACGTGAGTGCAAAAAGCACTCAATTTGGAGGTCGGATGTGAAAGTTCTACGCGAAACGGAGAGACTGCGCAAATCGGTTCGACCTGCTTGAGGTCGAACCGCGGTCGAACCCAACGGAAAAAATGCTGGTTCGACCACGACATGCTGGTTTGACCTATTGGCTGGTCGAACCATGCACTTGGGACGTCCATAAGAGTGGTTCGACCATGGTTCGACCTGTAGGGGTTGGTTCGACCTGTTTGGGAGGTCGAACCGAGCTTCGGGAACTTACCAAATCCGTATTTTCGAGGCCTAAACGCGTGTGATCACTTGAAAAGCCCATTCCAAGCCTAGGAGACGTGATTACAAGTATAAAAGGAGGTACAGCCCCAAAAAAAGGAGGAACACAACACAATACAAGAGAGGAGAAGAGAGGACACAACATACAACACTCCACAAGGGGGGATCACCCCCCAACCATCATTCTTTTCTCCATCCATCCATCACTTTGAAGATTCGTTTGTGGAATCAAGGGGAGAACTAAGAGGAGAATTCAAGAGCGAGAAGGATGCGATGACGCCACATCTAGGGTTTATTCGTTTTCTAATTTATCTTGTATTTTCCAGACATCCGGGTAAGATCTATCCAACACCAATGATTGTTCTTCGCAACATCATGGGCTAGAGCCTTTTTGGTAGAACTAGGGTTTTGAAGGTTTTATCTAGTTAATTGAACTTCCATGTGTGCACTCCGTACAACACTACTTGTGGATTTATTTTATATATGATTGTGCCTTTTTAATTCATACTCACGGTCGTTTTGTGCATCATTAACTGTTGTGTAGAGTCTGAATACATAACATGGTTATTGGTTGAGTGCGTTCACTGTTGAGCAGGGTTTTAAGTTATAATTCTAAGTGAAGGGATTCCGAAGTCTTATTAGAACTATCTTATATGAATACTCATTAATTGAATTGAATTCGAGTTAATAAGTAGGATAAAGAGGATAATTTTATAGTACCTATAAAGGGAGATCATATCGGGTTAGAGTATCAATCCTAGGGGGAAATAATTGATACTGATAGTACCTAGAAAGGGGGGTGAAATTATATCTCTTGCTCCGAGGTTATTCACACGTGTTACGCGCATGTTTACTTGTGTCTATAGAGTAGATATGCATGGTTTAGTGATGCGTCCATATTCCACAAGGCAGAGTCGGACATTGACACATGGAAGGAAAGTTAATGAGTAAAACTAGATTATCCTAGAGCTACCTATTCTCCTACTTGATCCACTTTCGTATTCTTCGAGTGGTACTTTATTTTATTTGTTATTTTAATTATTTGTTTAGTAATTGTTAATTAAATCCATCAAATCTTATTGCCTTGTCTTAATTAATTTAGATAATAATTAAATTAATAATACGTCGTCCCTTGGGTTCGATATTCACTTGGCCACCTTTCGAGACTACAATTGATATCCTTCATACTTGGGGATTAATTGTGTGTTGAGAAAACTGTTGGATTGTATACTAAAAGTCTAGCTTTAGTATGAACAATCTTATAACAATATTTGAAATGAGAATCATATGATCAAATGATTGCATCTTATAATCTATTTTATATGCATGATGCAATAGTCCACTTACTTTATACTGTAGATAATATGTTGTGCGACAACACGTGGAAGATCATATTATCGGTTTCCTTATAAAGTATAAACAGATGCTCACAACTGAGATAGACGGGGACTCTCTATCGGTATGTTGTAGTGTGGTTTGGTATTAGCTTATCTTGGCTATAGAATCACATTAGTGCACTTGTGTGTATTGAGTAGGACCGCTTGAGATCGTTCGACTTATACTGACTTATAGAAGAACTTGATCTCTGTTATTATGGAAGTTCGTGCTCTTAATCCCTATACAATAACCTCGACACGTAGGGCAGTATATATTTCTTTGATTCATCAATGGGTGAGATTTATATGTATTAAATCAACAAACTCGGTGAGTTGGGAAGTAGTGTTATATCTATGGTGTGCTGTTGATTGTAGACGGAATCCATGTCTGACATAGGTTGATGATGTCCCCTTAAGGAGCTCATAAGGTTTATCATGTAAATCTTGCAAGTGGATTAATTTCCGACATGATAATAAGGTTGAGTTGTACTACTCTCGGATGAGATATTAATTAATTTGAGTTGTCAGTAACTTAATTAATTAATGGACATTGTATATCTTAAACATGGGGAGACCATCGGGCTCATAATAAGAAGGAGCACAGAACATAATTTTGGGATTGGACGGGTAGTGCAGTAATAATATTTTAGTGGACTATATTATTATTATTAGATTTAATTAAAAACTTTGGGCTAAGCTTGGTTAATTAAAATTCAATTGAGGCCCAGTCCAATTTCTCCTCCTGGTCCCTGCTGTAGCCCAATTATATAAGTCATCTCAGCTCCTGTTAACCCTAAGTATGTGCCTTATTTGACATACGGGAGACAACAGAAAGCAGATTGAGAGAACTCTGGGGATTGTTGACCACCCAACACCAGAGTTGACTTTGGGACATACGGTAGAAGATCAGAGGTGTTCATCACAGATCTTCATCCTCTACATCAACCCAGAAATACGGTAAACATTTTAATTACTTCCGCTGATTGTTTACCTATATCCCTAATCGGATCACGTTTGAACCACACGATTCAATTGCCAACAATTGGTATCAGAGAGTTGGTTTCGTGGTGAAACGTGAGACGTTAGGAAGGTTTTGATCTTACGTGTGTTGATAGTGGATTTAATAGCATGTAAGAAAGGCCTTTTGTGATTACATGATCTTAATCTGTTAATAATCGCAAGAAAGAAATCTAGGGTATAGTTTTTATACTTGAAACCCTATCTGCTATCCTTATCACCGTTGTTCAAACAAGCAAAGAAAAACACCTCTGTCCCGTGAGTGCAAAGGAAAACTGAGATATCTGCCAGGCTGCTCATAGCCTATATCCTCTTCATGCTCGATCTGGGCATCGTTGGTTGGTAGCCGGTGATGTGTTGGAGCATCTAGACGGAGAGTTTACAAAGAGGACGTTGATGGCTAGTCATTCGAAAGAAGGCGACGGGGTGATGGCGGATGTGACTATCACTGGACTATATGAGGCGGTGGCTATCCCACGGCTGAACGGCGATCGGGCGGTGACTGGATTGCTGTCACGCAATCGTGACGCACTGGAGGTCTGATGGGAGCGATTGCCAGCATCTGGTTTATTTACCAGGGCAATCTGATGGCGACTCCAGTCTGTGAACATGGATGGCAACTTGCGGCTGCGCGACGGGGCTGAAGGCGTCAAATCACGACGATGGTCAATGCTACAAACAGGCTGCAATCGGGAGAGTCTATCAATCGATTTGAGGAAGATTCTGAGCGAGTCTACTGCAAATTCCAGTCGGGTCGAGGCACTTTCCGATCAGGTTGATGCAACTGATGATCGAAGAAGGTGTTCCAAAGACTGGAAGAAACTCTCGGCGATGGGATGAGACTCCATTACTTGCAGTCCGGGGTTGGCTCAAGAAGGTGGTCGCATGGGTTTGACATCCCTGTCAATGCCCTCGGTAGGTGACGACTGCGGCAAGAACTGGACGACGGGCATCAAACCTGGAAGGCTGGGTTTTGGGCGAGTCGACTGGTGTTTCCGGTCGTTTCTGAAGCCACTTCCAAGCAGTTGATGGCAGTTTCCGACTGGGTCCTGGAAGTTCTGGGCGCGAGTTGTGAAGCTTTCTCTCTTGTCTTCGTCCAATCCTTGCGGGTCTCCTTATTTTTTGGAGAGACAGTGGCGGTTGCCGATCGAGTCTGGAAGGTGGTGAGACAGCGACAAGGCACGATTGATGGTGACTGTCGGACGAAGTGGAGATCATTACCGGCATCTTTCTCGGCTGATACGCACGGGTTCCAGCTCTGGGGGCTCCAGAGAAGTCGGCGATTGTTGGCGTGACTCCGGTGGGCTGCTTGTGATGTCTTCTCACGGCTGGCAGGGAGGAGTAGGAATCGCTTGCGGCAGCTAAGCATTAGGGCTGGGTCAGCAAGGCATTCATCATCTTCTTGGGCCATGGAGCCTTATTTGGGCCTGGATCCTTTTGGGCCAGCTGGGCATATTTATTGTGGAATTGGTTTGGACCAAGTTTGCTGTTGGGCTGCTGGCCATTTTCAATTTTCTGTTTTAATAAATTGTGGGTAATGGGCCAAGCATGATAAATTAGTTATTTATTAATGGGCTAATTTTGTGCTAGTGGGCTTGGTGGATTTAATTTAATTTTGGGCTGAGTATATGGGTCATGGATAATGGGTTTGATTAAATATTTAGTCTGCTGCTCATTTTGTGCTTATTTGTCGCTCTAGGGCCCAATTAATTGATCCACTATTTATGCAATTAATTATTATATATAACTGATTTAATTGTTTTAACTTGACAATTAATTGTTATATATGAAAGGCATATTCTATGTGATTTATTTATTTAAATTGCTGTTAATAGAAGCATGCTAAGATGTATATTTTATTTCAGAATATTATATGCATGTTTAAAACCCTCGGTGTTTAAATAACTAAGTGGGAAAGGGGATTGGTAATAAATTCCCGCGGCCTCCATTATTGGTTCGTAAGTGATGTGAATAAACTTGCGTGTTGGCATAGACCTTCCTCCCCATCGGATGAGTTTATTCACGGATCACTGGTACGAACTTCTTTGTGATAATCATAGGAAGTTATCCGAGTGCGTGTGTACTTCTCCATCTGTAAGGCACACAAACTTGGGCCGCGGATTTGGGATTAAATAATGGTATACACTTAGTTGTAAATAATAAGTATCCTCCCCATCGGAGTCACTGCTGTTATTTGCATGGCTAAAGAGGAACCGACTATTAATTATTTTGTCATAAAGTTAGGTTGACAAATGAAATTAATGGGTAAAACCTTCTCTTGTAAATGTTCGGGTTTGTAAACGTCCACACTATCGTGGCTTGCAGACTCACGGTGCTTGAGATGTCGGTGAATTTTATTTTTATATTATTTTGAGGGAATCAATATAAAAGGATAAAATTCGAAGATTTGATCGGAATATTTATTTGTGATTCTCTAAATTTCAAATGGTTTTATCTCACTAATTGTTAACTAAAAGAAATTATATTTACTTGTCCAAATTAGATGATTAGAAAATAATCTTGATTTTGAATTTTACTGCTTAAGAAAATACATGTGTGTTCTCACAAAGGACGTCTCATGATGCCTGTTAATGTCTCTAGTGAAGAGATGAGAGGTTCATAGAAATATGATGGTCTCATGTAACTCTTCGGATACTCGAGTAATTTTAAATGCGGTAGGTCATGATAGAATTTGATGAATGAATTGAAAATACATGAAATAGAAGTTGAAGGGGAAACCTAAGTCAATTTATTTTCCATAATTGCCTAGATGTTTTGAGTAAGTTCCACCAGAATTGCAAGAGGATGTATATGGTGGGAAACTTCTGACAAAACATGTGGCAAAGGAAAGGCATTTTCATCATAATGTGAACAAGTTTAATATCTTATTCACTAGTTATTTAAACATGATTAGTGATGGCATCTACTGACACGAAGTGTGTAGATACTGGAATCACTAAATGTTTATCACTTAGCAAGGATAAGATTATTAATGACATGGGTAAAACTACAAAGGTAGTGGCTATTGCAGTGGGAGTTGTTTATTTATCTCATGATAAGAATAAACGATTGATTATGAGAAATTATTTTTACGTACCCTTCATAGAAAGAATTTGATTTCGGTTTCTATGCATTAACGGATGTATACTTCATTTCATTTAAATGACATGGTCATAGTAATGAGGAATGAAGCTATAATCCGTTAAAGTACGTTGGTGGATAATATGTAAACTCTTGAATCATGTACATCCCACAGATGCAATAAATAGTAATTAAATAATGCATCTTCTAATATTAGTAAGAGAAAGGAACCTTCGGAGATGAACTAAAACATACATTTGGCATCTAAGATTAGTTCATTTTACTTAGGTAGGATTCAAAATTTGATAGCATTTAAACCGTAAGGTTTATCTGAAGTGGAAACTATCAGAATTGCGAGTCTTGCTTGGAAGTAAAAATGATTAACTGCCTTTTCAAGGCTGTGGGGTGTAGAGCCAAAGATATATATGTTGGAATTAGTTCATTCTGATTCAAGCAAACCTAATATTATCTAGGCGAGAGATGATTATGAATATTCAAAGATTATTCTAGATACCAATATATTTATTTGATGCACTGCATGTCTAAGTTCTTTGATTAATTCAAGAATTGTAAGGCTGGTACAGTGAAGCGTCATGAAAAATATATTAAGTCATTATGATTTAATCATGATGGCGAATACCTCTTGGGATAGTTAGGAGCTATTGATCAGAAGTTGAGATTAAATCTCAAGCTGACTACACCAGGTATGCCCCAATCTGAATGGTGTGGTGGATAGAAGGAATAAGGCTCTTATGGTTATGATTAGATAGATGATGAATTATTTGGAATAATTAAATTCATTTTATGGATATGCCCTAGATACAGTAATTCGTGAAACATTTGTCTGTATATGGGATATCCTAGAAAAATGGATGGTGATTATTTAGTCCAAAAAGATCGAAGGGTAATTGTTAACACAATAACTAGATTTTTGGAAAAGGACTATGTAATAAGTCACTAACCTATGTATAAGTTGTTCTAAAGGAAGTGAGAGGAAAACACTAAGTATAAGTACCAAGTGTACAAGAGGATATACCACAAGGTAAACTGCAACGCGTGTCACGTCTGATACACAATTACATGTAGTGTCTTATCGTAGTGGGAGGGTTGTTTGACAACCCATAAATATATGTTTTGGGAGAGTCGTGAGACTTGATCCCTAGTGAACATGGTATTGTCCCACGAATACGACGTAGCACTACAAGATTAAAATGCAGAATCTTAGTAAGTTGCAATAAATGTTGAAATAGAATCTACGGATTCTAAATTAAGTCTGGGAACTTGAATGACCACTAAATGGTATAAAAGCCATTGCAAGTGGTCAAAGGAAATAAAAGAGGATCATATGGAAAGGTGAAAACCTTAGAAGCAAAGCTTGTTGCGAAAAAGTGTACCCAGAAAGAAATGGTTCGATTATGAGGAAACATGTTCGCTGGTAGCTATGCTTATGTTGATCTGGATTCTTTTATTTATTGCTGCTATGAGGAACAGTAAATAGATGTCAAAGACAGCTTTCCTGATTGGAAGTCTTAAAGAAAACATCTATGTGAAGCAACCAGATGATTCATTGCAAAGTACTAATAGCATTTTGATAGTAAGCTTAAAATTGTCCAGCGATGGACTAAAGCAAGCTTTAAGATTGTGAAGCATCTGTTTTGATTAGGTAATCCAGTGGCATGGATTTAAATCAATGAGCGGATGAGTCTTGTGTGTTGTAAAGAGTGACGGAAATGTGGTGGTGTTTCTTGTACTATACGTAGATAGTATCTTGCTCATTGGAGACAATGAAAGAGTATTATCGGGCGTATGTGTACGGTTAATAAAGCGGTAGAAATGAAGGACTTAAGAAAGGTAAAATATATCCTTTTGATCAAGGCAATACGGATCACAAGAAAGGATGTTATGCTTATCTCAAGTTTCATAAAATGATACAGTCCATACTCGTTTAGCATGTGAATTTATCTAAGTGACTGTGTCTTAAGACACAAAAAGAAGATAAAGAAGATGAAAGCGGTTCCTTTTACTTCGGCGAATAAGGAAGCTTAATCTAAGGAATGCTATGAACGAAGTTGGATATCTGTTTTTCTGGATGCATGAACAGAGGGTATCAACGTAACTCGGAACAAGAATGATGAACTGTGGTAAGACATATATGAAGTGCCTGAGAAGGACTGAAATCATACATAAACTCACTGAGCAGATTCACTGCTTCTTGTGGATTACGAAGATTTGGATTTTTTAATCAGATTGGACGGTAGTAAATTCTCCTCAAAGGTTATGTGTTTAATTTTAGGAAGTATAGTCATAATGTGGAGGAGTGTTATATAGAAATATTTTTTAGACTCCGGACTCCATCATGGAAAGATGATAAATTGGAGCCTATGAGGCAGCCAAAGTATCTATATGACTTTAGAGACTTCATGATGGACTTTGAAGTGTTTCTAATTTGCCCAAGGTAATCACAATTTACATTGATGATATTGGTGCAGTTGCAAACTTGAAGAAATCACAAGTCCATAAGGTAATTAAACACATGGAGCGCGAGTACCACCTGTTACGAGAAATCGTATTATGAGGGGAAGGTAGTTGTCGCCTAGATTGCATCGGATGATGACCTAGTAAACCATTTACAAGGACCTTAAGGCGAGAGCTTTTAATGGTCGTGTAGTGGGAGTAGGAATCAGATGTATGGTAGAAGACATGACAGCATAGTCTTTTAGTATAAGTGGGAGATTGTTGGATTGTATACTAAAATTCTAGCTTTAGTATGAACAATCTTATAACAATATTTGAAATGAGAATCATATGATCAAATGATTGCATCTTATAATCTATTTTATATGCATGATGCAATAGTCCACTTACTTTATACTGTAGATAATATGTTGTGCGACAACACGTGGAAGATCATATTATCGGTTTCCTTATAAAGTATAAACAGATGCTCACAACCGAGATAGACGGGGACTCTCTATTGGTATGGTTGTAGTGTGATTTGGTATTAGCTTGTCTTGGCTATAGAATCACATTAGTGCACTTGTGTGTATTGAGAAGGACCGCTTGAGATCGTTCGACTTATATTGACTTATAGAAGAACTTGATCTCTATTATTATGGAAGTTCGTGCTCTTAATCCCTATACAATAACCTCGACACGTAGGGCAATATGTATTTCTTTGATTCATCAATGGGTGAGATTTATATGTATTAAATCAACAAACTCGGTGAGTTGGGAAGTAGTGTTGTATCTATGGTGTGCTATTGATTGTAGAAGGAATCCATGTCCGACATAGATTGATGATGTCCCTTTGAGGAGCTCATAAGGTTTATCATGTAAATCTTGCAAGTGGATTAATTTCCGGCATGATAATAAGGTTGAGTGGTACTACTCTCGGATGAGATATTAATTAATTTGAGTTGTCAGTAACTTAATTAATTAATGGACATTGTATATCTTAAACATGGGGAGACCATCGGGCTCATAATAAGAAGGAGCCCAAAACATAATTTTGGGATTGGACGGGTAGTGCAGTAATAATATTTTAGTGGACTATATTATTATTATTGGATTTAATTAAAAGATTTGGGCTAAGCTTAGTTAATTAAAATTCAATTGAGGCCCAGTCCAATTTCTCCTCCTGGTCCCTGCTGTAGCCCAATTATATAAGTCATCTCAGCTCCTGTTAACCCTAAGTCTGTGCCTCATTTGACATATGGGAGACAACAGAAAGCAGATTGAGAGAACTCTGGGGATTGTTGGCCACCCAACACCAGAGTTGACTTTGGGACATACGGTAGAAGATCAGAGGTGTTCATCATAGATCTTCATCCTCTACATCAACCCAGAAGTACGGTAAACATTTTAATTGCTTCCGCTGATTGTTTACCTATATCCCTAATCGGATCACGTTTGAACCACATGATCCAATTGACAACAAAAACGCCCATCAACTTCTTGGTGCCGTTGCCGGGGACGGCTGTTATTATTGATTTTATTATTTCTAGTTTGATTAAGATATTTTTTTCTTTTATTTGTGATTATTTATTTTTATCTAACCTTGAATTTTTCCGAGTTACTTGTGCGCTTGAAAAAAGAGAGGAAGGAAAGGAGCAAATAACACATTGAGCTGAACATGGCCGGAGCAAGGCATAATCCGGATAATGTTTCCATTCATGAAATTTTCACGAACTTTGGGAATGTCAACATGGGGTTGATAGGAGCAAGGGGGAAAGATGATGATTTTGAGATACATCCCGCTCTTATTAACATGGTAGAGAAGAATCCCTTTTCTGAAGGTTGTTTTGAAGATCCATATCAGCATCTCCGAAGATTTCTTGGTTATGCAAATACTCAAAAGGGCAGTGGAGCAAATGATAATGCTAGGCGAATTGTCTTATTCAAGTTCTCTTTAATTAATAAGGCTGAAGCTTGGTATGAGACCCTTGATCCAGCCGATTGCAATACATGGGACCAACTGCAGCAGAAGTTCTTGGAGAGATACTTGCCACCCTCAAGGATCTTAAGAATGAAGCAAGAGATCACTCGATTTGTTATGAATCAGGGTGAGAAATTTTATGAGGCGTGGGACAGGTTTAAAGACATGCTCAGGAGGTGTCCACAGCATAGAATGTCTAAGGCTGAATACATAAACATCTTCTACTATGGATTGGATTATAAGTCGCGTGTTTTTATTGATGCATCATCAGGAGGAGCGCTGTTATCAAAGACAGCACTTGAAGCAGAAAAGTTATTTGAAGACATCTCTTTGAATTTACGTGACTGGCCAGTAGAGAGAGATAGAGGATCATATGTACTTGGCGAGGTAGCGCAGGTTGAACATCAAGTGGTGAAGCCGAATAGGGATGATGAGATCGTCTCTAGTCTAGCTAACATCAACAAGCTACTAGAGTTCTAGCAGAGGCAGATCACAGAGTTGACACAAAGGGGCCTAATATGAAGTAGCAAGAAGTGAAGAGTAATGAAGATACCTTTAATCGATACATGGCTCAGAACGATGCAAGGATTGACCACATCGAAGCTAGAATGAATGTTGATCATGCAGATTTATCTAAGCAGATGAAGGAGCTTACTTTGATTATGGGGCAGATGACGGCGAACGTGAATCAATTGACACAAAAATTGGAAGATAAAGCCATCACGTTAAGGTTCGGAACACAGTATGAAGGAACGACAGAGATGAAATCAAAATCTGAAGCCAAAGAAGCCCAATTCGACCCTGATTCGACCAACACAAGAGGTCGAACCATGCAGGGTAGGTCGAATCGGAGCACTGGACACGATCAGGAGAAGACTCAGCATTGGTTCGACCGAGCTCCATCTGATTCGACCTGGCTAACAGGTCGAACCTTGGTCGAACCCGACGTTTTCGAGCACTCTATTTTTCCAGAAGACCAGTTCGACCACAGCCTTATTGGTTCAACCTGGATACCAAGTCGAACCCTGGTCGAACCACATCAAGCAAAACACTCTATTTCAGATCATCATCGGTTCGACCACGTCACTCATGGTTTGACCACACCTACTGGTCGAACCCAGGTCGAACCGGAGGCCAAAGACCATGTAGAGAGCAGATTTGACTTGGGGGAAAGTGGTTCGACCTGGTCACAAGGTCGAACCCAGGTCGAATCGCATAATCAGAGAGAGAATCAAGTTTCAGAAGAGTGGTTCGACCACTACGTGCCTGGTTCGACCTGTCGAACAGGTCGAACCCAGGTCGAACCCAAACTGAAAAGTGAGAATGGACTTCCAGGAGATTAGTTCGACCACTATGTACCTGGTTTGACCAATACCCCTGGTCGAACCCAGGTCGAATCCTCTCAGAACGTACCTGTTTCTACGCCGAATGCTCCGCATGATGTTGATGCTACTCCAGTACCATTACATGAGCAGAATACTGAGCTTACAATGGAGAAGAAGTGGGAAAGAGCAAGTAGGTTGAGAGCCGAGAAGCTTAGACTGCGAATGGATAATGTAGATGTGGTTTTCTCTCTTGATCATACAATGAAGATGCCCATGGAGACTCAATCATGCAAGAGCATTCATATGGTTTCTAACTTGTTTAATCTTGATTTTTCTAAGACAGGTGATTCTGAATTTAAGTGGAAGATTGACAAGGGGGTGTCTAGACAGCTATGGGAGGAAGGAAATTTCAATGATCATATTTTTGTAACCAAGAAAGGTGAGGTGTTGAGTGTAGACAAGAAGAGGGAAAGAAAGTATTTGAAGGTGAGGATGCGACAAGACCGTCCTCTACCGTCGTGACTCTACGACGTTAAACATGAGCGCCTGTTGGGGGCTTGCCCTTCTGTTTTATTGCTTTATTTCTTTCGTGTGAGTAAGAAATTTTTATATTTAAGGTGCTTACTAATCGGCAATTACATCTCTTTTCAAACTTAGTTTTGACTTACGTTTTTACTAAGTTTGGGGGTGTGTGATGTACTTACCTCATTGAAGCACCAAGAATATAATATTTTTTTTGTAATGTTTGCTAGGGGAGTTGATTTTTTGTGGTATATTGAAACTTTAATCGATTTTGATATGTCAATTTTTTGCAATTTGCCTAGTGTTCAGTGGTGTTTCTAGTGTGTGTGGAGTCGATTAGATAGTCAATTAATTCTTTCTTATAGTTCTCCTATTTTATTATTGATGAATCTGTGATGATGAGTGTGTTTGAGTTTTGATGATAGAAAAGGTAACTAGGTGGCAAGACGAGTTCTACATTGAGGCGTTGACTCGAGGAGCTCGTGCATACATTAAAGAAAAATCAGGTGCTCTCGTTCCCTTTTTCTAATTTTTGTATGTGCTTTTAATTCATGGAGTGGAAGGATTGAGTTTTTGGTGGTGATCCATATGAGCTTATATTGTTTAAATTATGCCTAAAATTCATATGCTCTTGAAATTGATGAAGGAAGTGTACTTGAATTATATTGTGGTATGAAGTTCTATGTGTACTTGTGGGATATTGCTTACCATGAAGAGTGCTCTGTTACTTGTTAAAAACCCATGTGAGATTTTGAGCCTCGTTGATCATGATACATAATCACATGATATTTTCTTTTCTGGTGAGTATCGTTCTTGTGTGTGTATTCTAGAACTTGCCTCTTGTCTTACTTGAAACTACATGTGTGTTAGATGATGGGAGATGATTTAAGGCTATCCTTGAATTTATGAGTCACTTAGCAAAATAATTTCCTACCAAATAATTATATATCCGTAGTTAACCCCGTTGAGCCTAAAAGCCTTATTTCTTTGGCAACCTACGAAGATAGCCACTTTGATATCCTATTTGAGCCTTAAATTCCTATATTTAGTGGAGAATTAAATGCTGTCAAAGTGTGTTAATGGTGCTTGATAACAATTTGGGAAGGAATGAAATTGGTGTTGAAATTAATAGTGATGGATTATGATAATGCATCTAAGGAGAAGCATGGAGTAGTGCTTAAATCTAGTACTCCATGGAATCAAAAACCCTAGGGTAGTGCTTAAATCTAGTACCCTATGGAGGATGCATGAGGTAGTGCCCGAAACTGGTACCTCGAGAGAAAAATGATGTGCTTGAGACAAGAAAAAGTATGTTGAGCTTGAAGGAAAGGAGAGAAAAGAAAATTAGAAGAGCATGAAGCTGGATAGCCTTGAAGTGTAAGAATCTGCAGTACAATAGATCTCCGGTTTTAATTCTCTATTAATTGAGTCACTTTATCCATATGTTTCCTACCCTTACCAAAGAGCCAACATTACATCCAAAAGAAAAGTCCTTTTTGATCCCATTGTTGAATCATACTTTTAGTGGTGAAGAGCTTGAGACGTTTAGCAAGCTTATGGTTACACATGCACTTGAATTGAATTTGAGCGTAAACACTTTAACCTATAAGTGTACATATTTTACACTTGAGTGAGAGATCATATATATACTTCCCGTGAGAACATGTTGATGGAGCATTTGAATTGGTGGTGATTGTCTTAACTTGTATGCTATGAATTGATTATTACATATAATGAGAGTTGCATGACCTAAGTTGAGGACAATTGTATTTTGAATGGGTATTGGTCATAGTCCTTGTTTCCCCGCTAATTTTCATACTCTCTTTCTCTTTATCTTTATTTTGTTGCCTCGGGACGAGCAACGGGTAAGTTTGGGGGATTGATGAGAGTGAAAATAAGCGTATTTTAATATCCAAGTTAATACCTTTTTGATTGATATTGTAGTCTTATATGAGAACAAGTATCTTATATTCGATATATGTGAGAATCATGTGCACTTGAGGTGTTTTATTGTGTTTTAGGTGGAAAAAGGATGAAAAGTGCAAAGTTGGAGAAAAGGTGCAATTTGTGCAAGAATGCTGAAAACGCACATCCAACTTTCATAATTATTCTGTATTGTTGTGGAGCTCGAAACTGTTGGTGTGATATATGGTTGGAAAGCCACTGAAGAGAGGGTCATTTTGGCGTAAAGAATACCATCATTGAAGTCCGAACGAGGAAGTTATGAGCAAAGTGGTGACGCCGCGCGAGCTGTGTCTAACAGAAATGCAGTGCTACTTTCCATGGCCTGTTACATATTCAATTCTTGGAGTTTTTGTGATTTCTTTATGATAGAAAGCTCAGGAAGAGAGGATCACGTGAGCATAAAAATCACTCAATTCAGAGGTCGGATGTGAAAGTTATACGCGAAACGGAGAGACTGCGCAAATCGGTTCAACCTGCTTGAGGTCGAACCGAGGTCGAACCCAACGGAAAAAATGCTGGTTCGACCACGACATGCTGGTTCGACCTGTTGGCTGGTCGAACCATGCACCTGGGACGTCCAGAAGGGTGGTTCGACCATGGTTCGACCTGTAGGGGTTGGTTCGACCTGTTTGGGAGGTCGAAGTGCGCTTCGGGAACTTACCAAATCCGTATTTTCAAGGCCTAAACGCGTGTGATCACTTGAAAAGCCCATTCCAAGCCTAGGAGACGTGATTACAAGTATAAAAGGAGGTCTATACAGCCCCAAAAAAAGGAGGAACACAACACAATACAAGAGAGGAGAAGAGAGGCCACAACATACAACACTCCACAAGGGGGGATCACCCCCCAACCATCATCCTTTACTCCATCCATCCATCACTTTGAAGATTCATTTGTAGAATCAAGGGGAGAACTAAGAGGAGAATTCAAGAGCGAGAAGGACGCGATGACGCCACATCTAGGGTTTATTCGTTTCCTAATTTATCTTGTATTTTCCGGACATCCGGGTAAGATCTATCCAACACCCATTATTGTTCTTCGCAACATCATGGGCTAGAGCCTTTTTGGTAGAACTAGGGTTTTGAAGGTTTTATCTAGTTAATTGAACTTCCATGTGTACACTCCGTACAACACTACTTGTGGATTTATTTTATATATGATTGTGCCTTTTTAATGCATACTCACGGTCGTTTTGTGCATCATTAACTGTTGTGTAGAGTCTGAATACATAACATGGTTATTGGTTGAGTGCGTTCACTGTTGAGCAGGGTTTTAAGTTATAATTCTAAGTGAAGGGATTCCGAAGTCTTATTAGAACTATCTTATATGAATACTCATTAATTGAATTGAATTCGGGTTAATAAGTAGGATAAAGAGGATAATTTTATAGTACCTATAAAGGGAGATCATATCGGGTTAGAGTACCAATCCTAGGGGGAAATAATTGATACTGATAGTACCTAGAAAGGGGGGTGAAATTATATCTCTTGCTCCGAGGTTATTCACACGTGTTACACGCATGTTTACTTGTGTCTATAGAGTAGATATGCATGGTTTAGTGATGCGTCAATATTCCACAAGGCAGAGTCGGACATTGACACATGGAAGGGAAGTTAATGAGTAAAACTGGATTATCCTAGAGCTACCTATTCTCCTACTTGATCCACTTTCGTATTCTTCGAGTGGTACTTTATTTTTATCTCTTGCTCCGAGGTTATTCACACGTGTTACACGCATGTTTACTTGTGTCTATAGAGTAGATATGCATGGTTTAGTGATGCGTCAATATTCCACAAGGCAGAGTCGGACATTGACATATGGAAGGGAAGTTAATGAGTAAAACTGGATTATCCTAGAGCTACCTATTCTCCTACTTGATCCACTTTCGTATTCTTCGAGTGGTACTTTATTTTATTTGTTATTTTATTATTTGGTTTAGTAGTTGTTAATTAAATCAATCAAATCTTATTGCCTTGTCTTAATTAATTTAGATAATAATTAAATTAATAATACGTCATCCCTTGGGTTCGATATTCACTTGGTCACCTTTCGAGACTACAATTGATATCCTTCATACTTGGGGATTAATTGTGTGTTGAGAAAACGCCCATCAACTACTAGTGAAGCTGCCCATGTAAAAGCCACGACTATTTCAGAATACTCCACCTCTAGATATACAGCCCAGTGCACCAGCAGCGAAGCCGTCTGTATTAACTTTCACCCATCCTGGTATTGGCGGCTTCCATTTTACAGGAGTAATTTGGGGTGCCCTACGCTGCTTTCCCATGATCCCAAAGTATTTTAGAACCATCAAGTCTTCTACTGTGTTGCTCATAGCTCCCATATCGAACAGGTTTCCTTCCCGAACGAAAGCCATTAGTCTAGCCATGATACTCAAAGCTCTAATCTCCTTATCCACCAGCATTGTATCATCACCATCATGCTTACTATCATATCCATGGTGCATGGCCTCATTACGTTCCTGCCATATAATCCATACGAAAGATACCATCGCTAATCTCTATAAGGATTTAATTTGCTTGCTGCTGTTTATCCTCATTGCTTGCAATAGGAATCCCTCAAAAGGTTGATCCACATGCAGTGTATGGCCAAAAGGGAACCCTGCCAAAAGCTTTGTTAGTACCTGCAAAGATACTGGACATTTTAGAAAAAGATGGTCAGTCGTCTCTTAGGGTTGTCGGAGTTAAACTAGATGAGCTTAAAAAGAAAATTATCCAATACAGTGCACATGCTTAATCTTTACTTGAAGAAAACAATAATCTATCTTTAAATTAGGATGAAAGATATATTATGGTGATTAATTATTTTAATGTAATTATGTAATATAATGTTTTGCCCTTGATAAGAAGGTGCCCCTGATTATGGTTATGTATATGTATTGCATTTTTTGTGATGTATATGTATCCTCGGTATGAACTGTGTTTTGTAAATCATAAAATGTTAAGAGTGTGAACTGTATTGTATAAATCATAAAAAATTAGGTTGAATGTTTAGATTTGTTATGTAAGGAAAATTTTGTAAATGCCACCATATATGACAGTTCCTTAATCCTTATTATCTCAATCATTTGTCCAAATTATAAATTATTTATGGTTTTGAAAATTGATTTTGGATTTTTTTTAATAGGGATTTAAAAAATCACTCATATCTACTCGTAGAAGTAATATTATTCTTCAATTCACTATTAAAAGTTATTTTCAACCTTCTAGGAGTATCCCTTTAATCCTTGTTGAGTCTTAAGTTATTAATATTCCTTGTTTTTTCTTTTTTTTTTGAATTGAAAAGCCTTATGAGTGGTAGTCTGCAAAATCATAAGTTAATTCTTGCAATTGCAACAGTTTGTCGTCAATTTTGATTTTCCACATTTGATAGTTGACAAAGATTATTCTACAAATCCTTTTAGTTTTCAAAAGTTATAATTTCTCATTAAGAAAACACGTAAGCATGTTGAGTTCAAGTACGCCTTATCAAGTTATACGTGTTTTGTGCTAAAACTCAAATCAAATGAATAAATGATTGTGGTATGTTTATGAAATATATAGAATTTCTACTAGCCTGAAAAGATGTAAGTTCCATTCGTCCTGATCACATGTCTGAATGGAGAGAAAAATTAGCAGATCGATTTTTGAAAGACATTTTGATCCACATGTAATATTAGTTTTACATTAATTTATAAAAATGCATTATTCTCGTGTGTTAATATTTTGTTGAAATATATTTAATCTGTTTGTTTTTAATATTTAGGGGAAAAGATGGTGGAGAAAAAGACTACATGGTAGCTGTTTTGCTGCAGAAAAAGAAAAAGAAAAAAATCTCTTGACCATAGTTTCATTTCATGAAAATATTCTTTTGCATAATCTATTTTAAAATCACTCTTTGACCACAAAATCCCATGCATAACATTATTATAATGATTAATACAGTAAACTTGTGGTATTAGCTTCATTGGTGAATTAGAATGTTATGTTTAATTTTTCAAGTACTATGAACAAATCCCAAATGGTTCAAAGTAAATAATATTGACATGATAATGTATGAACCTTTATTTGTTAGTATATAGATTTGTATGATATCATATAGCCTTTGGGCTATGTATTTAACATTTAAGAAAATTCATGAGGATATTACAATTGAATCTCTTTGACTTGAATATGTAAGGGAGAGAGATGATGGAGAGAAGATGAAGAAAAAGACTGCATGATAGTTATTTTGCTGCAGAAAAAGAAAAGAAAAAAAATTATTTTGTTTTTTTGGTTCATATGTATGGTTTTGATTTTAATTTAATACATCACTCATTAGTCCAAATAATTATCTTATTTTTGTTTAATATCTTTGCAATGTTTCTATTACAACTGGCATTCGAGATCTGAATGCATTTCAAAATTATATGCTCTATTATAGAATTTATGGCTCATAACGAACACCAGCTCTTTGGATTTATGGAAAGAATATTTTGATTCAAAGTGGGCAAAAAAGAAAAGAGAGGCATAAATACTGATTGGGCCATGTTATTATTACAACCAGGAGATGATGTTAGAGATAATGGAACAGGGATATAGACGCAATATGAATCCACATGTTGACTACCATCCTAATTTTAATCATGGTGCTAAGATAGAAGAAGGAAAGGCCGGTATTAATAAGGTGTTGGCTAGATACATGAAGAAAAATAATGCTGACATAAACAAAATCAATAACTGTATTGTTCTCATGGACTCAAATATGACAAAGCAGAATGAGAAAATGAAAAAGCAGTTGCAAAATTTGTCATATATCATGGGCCAGATCTCCACTACAGTTTCAGAAAGGGAAATATTCGTCAGTTACAAAAATTAACCTAAAAGAGTGTCATGCGATTACTTTGAGATCAGGAAGCAGTATAAAGGTCCAGAACTGGTACAGAATGATACAGAACTGATACAGAATGACATAAAACTGAAGCAGGACAAAACAGGGATGGAGCAGAGCCGCTCGACAGCCAGCTCGGGCCGAGCTGGGTCCCCATAGTGCCGAGTTGCAGCCGAGTGAGGTGCAGGCTGGTTCAGACGCATTTTCCGATTTGGCTCAATCCCATCCCGGCACTATTCACCCTCCATTCGAGTTGAACAGCCATCCGAGTAGCCCCCCGGGTTTTTAGCACATCCAAGTTCTGTACAGAGTCAATCTGATCTTGAAATTGCTGATAAAAAGTGGTAGAAAGCTAAGAAACAGAGAGAAAAGGAAGTGGTATTCGAGAAAGACAGTTTGGGACTTCCGATTATAAAGGAACCAATTTCTTTCCCTCAGAGATTCTTGACAAAGAGCCTTGATGAGAAGTTCAAAAAGTTCATTGATGTAATGAGGAACATTCAATTCAGTATTCCCATTTCTGAGGCCTTGGATCAGATGTCATACTATGCAAGGTTTATCAAGGAACTCCTCTCCCGAAAGAGGAGCTTGAACAGTGTGGAAATGGTGAACCTGATAGAAAACTGTAGCTCAGTGATTTAGAGGAAGTTGCCCGAAAAGTTGAAGGATCCTGGTAGTTTCATCATACCTTGCGAGATTGAAAAAGGACCAGCTAGGAAAGCTTTATGTGATCTTGGAGCTAGCATAAATTTGATGCCTTTCTCAGAATTCAAGAAGCTTGGTTTGGGGGATTTGAAACCTACATCTGTGGCCTTACAGTTAGCAGATAGGTCATTGACATACCCCGAGGGAGTTATTGAGGATATGCTAGTAAAGGTATCGAACCGATTGATTTCTTGCTTTAGTGCAAGAACCTTAACAGGTGGCATAAATTGATCAACAAATAACTGCTGCAACTCAGAACAACTATTTCCTGTCAATTTATCATACCACTCTCTTGCCTTGTCAACCAAAGAAAACTGAAAAAGCCTCATCTTCCATCTATCATTAGTAGCATCAACAGCTTTTACTGTATCCTTATAGCTGTTAAGCACTTAAGATGTCCGTAAGGTTCATCGAAAATGCCTCCGGAGAAGGGGGTTTTCTCTATCATATTAATCAGGGCTGGCCTTATGTCATTCGCTTCATCTGCTTGAATGGCTCCAACTATGCCTGATCCTACTACATTAGTGGACTTGAGTGTCTCTCGGATGACAATGTCATCCTCATGTGTTCTATCTCCCATATCTGCTGTTTCTGATTCTGATTCTGATTCTTATTCTGATTCAGCCTCTTCTGGGATAACCTGATTTTCTATCTACTCTTTTTCTTTCTCCTCTACGACTGCTTTTGAATCCGGTGTCTCCATTTTCTTCTTCGGAGTTGGTATCTTAGAAGCTTTAGGAGGTGTTTTGAGATTCTTTGTTGCTCCTCTCCTTTTTCTCGTAGACGCTTCTATCTCCGGATCAAATTCAAGATCTTTCAATCCTGTCTTCGATCTAGTAAGCATGCAACTTCAAAAAAAATTCAAGGTATACAAAATTAAATCTCAACAAAAATATTCCAATTAAATTAGTAATAAAAAAATAAACAATTAAAACTGTCCCCGGCACAACGGCGCCATAAACTTGTTAGGCGTATTTTGCGCACTCCAATTTAATCCTCCAGTATAAGGATGTCAATTGTAGTGACAAGTACCCAAGTTAAATTATCGATCCCACTGAGACAGCTATTTATTTATTTTTCTATAAATTATTATTTAATAAGAATTAAGTAACCAAATTTCCAAGAGTTTTGAATTAATTAACTAAAATACTGAAATAATAAATTACCGAATAACTAAGAGCAAGAAAAATAAAATAATTTTTAATCAAGAGATAACGAACAGTTCTAAGGTATCAGCTATAATACAATTAATTCGAGTTACTAGACCTTCAATTGTTCATTCATGCAGTTTCGATGAAAATATACCACATAACCCTGTTAACCCACCAAATATGATCCGATTTTAAGCTAACAATATATTCTGGTTTAAATGCTAAGGTGCGTGAATATTACCAAACCTCATTCCTAGATAATAATCAAAGAAAATAATAATACCTCTGGATGGTAAGTTCGACTAACAAGATATTTTCTAGAATTACTACAAGGTTATATTCACTTCCTACTTTACTGTTTAATTGCATTGTTCCACTAAACAAATCAAGTATTTGATTTACCAGTTCATGGAATTAAAGTGTTTATAGCGAAACTACTTCAATTCCTAACAGATAGACAATACAATCATGAACGCACATAAGCAAACACAATAATTCAAGCATTATAGCAGATGTTATGAAAATATTATGAAGACGTTACGAAGCAGATAAGCAAGTCTGAATAAATTAAGTAAAAATCAAAAGATCAACTGTATAAAATCCCCATCTATGGTCTAGGTTCCCAAATCAATTCAATAAATCCATCAAACACAAGAACTGTATAGGAAATTAGTCCATGAGGTCACAAACAACACTCATGGCTAAGCAATTCATACCAAAAATCAAGAATAAAGGATGAAAAAGATGAGAATAGTGATACCCTAGCGTAAGCATAGTCTCACGGTCCTTCTCTGTCTCTCCGATCGTCTAATTCTCTCTCAATTATCACTTGGAACCCTCTTGAAGATGGATGGATGATGAAATCAGATCTGAATATGTATGCGTAGAGGTGATTTTCGATGGATATGGTGTGGATTATGAGTGGGTTCGCCTCAATTGTGTGTTGATCTCCCCTCTTATATCTTGGACAGTTTTTGGGTCTTTTTCACATCTATTCTGATCCAAAACACGATCTGAAGGGTGTAAATATAGTTCTGAATCGAACAGGCCGTGACTAGGCTCAAAATTAGGCTGCTCGGCCCCCAGCTCGGCTCAAGCTGGGTCTAGACCTGGCCGAGCGACATCCGAGCGGGGTCCAGCTCACTTGCCACATCACGTGGGCACCATCTGACCCCCACTCGGCTGGATTGGGGTGGTGAGCAGGCCCAACTCAGCCCGAGAGGCTAGCCGAGCAACTTTCGAGCTAGCTCGTTTCGACACTGTTCCACGCTGCTTCCGACTTTGATCTGTTTTACCCTTTTACTGCCTTCAAAACTCACAAAAATACCTTAGTAGCCTCAAAATCGTGTAAATACTAATACGTACACAATTCCATGCAAAAATAATAACTTTCCTAGCAAAACGGTGTAATGTGTACACATAAAACGCGTGAAATTCTACTTTCAACAATATACCAATGGAAACCTTGGAATCCTAGCTCCAATCTTGAGCTCATAATCATCCAAAACAAACTTGTTTGAACCACCAAAAACTACCATAAACAGATCCACCTGACTTGATTCCAAAATATCCCAAAAATTGACTTGTAATCATTTCTGTTACACATCGTTTTGCATGAGTTTCCAACCATGCTAAACATCCAAATCTGATTTAGGAGCCTTAGTTAATAAGTCCACATCACTCATGACCCATTGAATAAAGATTTACACCCAATCTTTATAGAAACAAATGACAATTGACACTATAAGTAAAGTATGTTTATTGATATTTAAAGTATGTTTGTAATCAATCATACTATAACACTCCAAAAGCATATTTTAATTCATTATTCATCATACTTTAGAAAATACGACCCATTTCGCGATCCATCTCACAAGAAACCTTATCTTCATAATTTATAAAAAAAGTTAATAATTTTCACAATTCATTCATCTAAATTGATATGCACATAATAATTAACAATACTATATTGTCACTGTATTGTATTGACTTCATCGAATACCAATATCGTACACTGAAATTTTATTTACACAAAATAACATTATAAAAATACTTGTATCATAATAGAATGGATTTCATATAGATAAATAAAAAACTAGAATCAAAATGCACAAAACCAAGTTATCAATGTAAGAACTTGTTAGATTTTTTTTTATTTTTTTAAGATAGTTTACTCAAAGGCTTCTTTAGTATTATCATGAAATTAATAAGTAGAAATTTTACGGAATCACTCATAATTTCAATTTTATAAAGGGTGAAAACTCAACATATAGTTATTTTTTTAATGAATAATAAGTGACCACGTCTAAATGAAAAGTCATATTTGATTGATAAAAAGTAATATTTGTCCAATAAACTATTATATGAATAATTTATTGTATATAAAATAAAAATAATAATTTATTCAATAAAAAGTAATAATATTTTAATAAGAATTAATAATTAATATAAAAAAATATATAAGTCTGATATGAGAGCAATGTTGCTCTTTTATAAAATTATACTTATTCTCCATATGGTGCACTAAAGAACTCGTATGAAGAATTAAACTTATTAAATTAAAAAAAAACCTTGTTAACTAATAAAATTTTGTGAGAAATACTCTAATAAAATGATTTTATCTCATTTAACCCGTCCTTTTGCTTTTTACATGTGAATGTGAATTAAGGGGTATGTTTATTTAATGTGTTAAGAATAGTTGTATTAGTGGATACAAACACTTTAACCCGTACATTGCACGGGGATAGATTTTAAAAAATAAAATTTTATAAATATAGATTTTTGTAATAGTAAATATATATATATATATATATATATCGTGGACACATAAACACATATAATACGTATTTCCTTCGTCTCATCCTAATAATTAAATATTTGTAAATTGGGTATTTTATTCTAATGGTTACATTTTTTTCTATGAGACAACACAATTAAATAATTAAAATATCTCAATATGACTCATCCGCCACATTAATGTTGGATTGTATACTAAACGTTTAGCTTTAGTATGAACAATGTTATAACAATTTATTTGAAATGAGAATTATATGATCAAATGATTGCATCTTATAATTTATTTATAAGTAGATGCAATAGTCCACTCACTTTATACTGTAGATAATATGTTGTGCGACAACACGCGGAAGATTATATTATCGGTTTTCTTATGAAGTATAAACAGATGCTCACAACCGAGATAGACGGGGACTCTCTATCGGGATGGTTTTAGTGTAGTTTGGTATTAGCCTATCTTGGCTATAGAATCACATTAGTGCACTTTGTGTGTATTGTGCAGGACCACTTGAGTTCATTCGACTTATACTGACTTACAGAAGAACTTGATCTCTGTTATTATGGATGTTCGTGCTCTTAATCCCTATACAATAACCTCGACACGTAGGGCAGTATGTATTTCTTTGATTCATCAATGGGTGAGATTTACATGTAATTAAATTAACAAACTGTTGAGTTGGGAAGTAGTGTTGTCTCTCTGGTGTGTTGTTGATTGTAGAAGGAATCCGTGTCCGTCATAGGTTGATGATGTCCCCTTGAGGAGATCATAAGGATTATCATGTAAACCCTGTAGGTGGATTTATTCCAACATGATAATGAGTTTGAGTGATACTACTCTCGGATGAGATATTAATTAATGGAGTTGTCAGTAACTTAATTAATTAATGGACATTGTATATCTTAAACATGGGGAGACTAACGGGCTCATAATAAGAAGGAGCCCATAACATAATTATGGGATCAGAACAGTAGTGCAGTAATAATATTTTAGTGGTATATATTATTATTATTGGATTTAAGTATAAGCTTTGGGCTAAGCTTGGATACTTATGCCCAATGGAGGCCCAACTCTAATTTCTCCTCCTGGTCCATGTTGTAGCCCATATATAAGTCATCTCAGCTGTCTGGAAACCCTAATCAATTGATAATTCACGCCTAACACTGTGAAGGGGGTTAGGGAACAGCAGATTGAGAAGATCTCGAAGATCGTCGCCCATACGATGTCGAGATTGGACTTGGGAATACAACAGAAGACTGGAAGGTTGTTTGCTACTGCTGTTCGTCACCTTCTATGATTTTTATAAAATCATACAGACTTCAGAATTGAGCACGTGATATACTGACAAAAAACACGGAAGAGTGGACCGTTTTGGCGTATAGATTACTCAAATTTGACATTGGATGAGAGAATTATGCCCAAAATGGTGTGGCTGCGTAGGCTGGTGGTGAGAATTCATCGTCTTCAATATACCCTGGTGAAAGTTCAATATACCCTAGTGAAAGGTAATATGTTTCTTATTTACTTGCTTCCATTGCTTGTTAGAAATATATGGAGCCCTAACGGGTCACGTTAACTAAATGATCGAACGCCAATAATTGGTATCAGAGCTTCAGTTTTGTGGTGAAGCGTAAAACATTAGGCTAGGATTTATGTGTGTATACAATGTTGGGGTTTTAGAATTTAATTTCTTAGTGGATACCCTAACTGTACACGGCATACACTATCACCTCTCGGTATCACAGGGAAAACAGGAAGTGGTGGTGGCGGTGTGATCGCCGGGGAGAGGCACGAATTCTGCCTGCCGAAAGCACAACTTATCCATGGTGAAAGACACGACGGGGCTGGAGGGATGCGATGTTCCTTGCTGGTGTAACTGCTGGAAAAATTCAAGGATTCCCGCTGGGCTATCAAGTTGAGGCCGATGTCGTGATGATCGGCGGGCATGGTGGCATGTTTGTTGTGCAAGACTGTGTGCTTGGCATGCAAGAGAGCTTTCTTGCGGAGCACGACACGAGGCTTTCCGCACAAGGCAGCGTGCCTATCGGCTAGGGAGGCTGCACAGCGCCAGCAGAGAGCAACCTATAGCGGTGGACGGCTCTGGAGCGGGCAGCAAGAAAATGCCGTTGAGTGACGGTTAGTGAAGCGGCGAAGTCAGACTTACAGTGCATGGTTCCAGTCTAGTCAAGGCTATTCAGGGTCGGGTCATCTGGTGGCCTGATCGAGTCTGATGGGGCTTGCCTTGAGGCCTTACTAAGCGACTGTATAGGAAGCACAAAACGACTGCGGCTGGCGTGAATAGCGACAGGCCTGATCTCCCAGCGGCTTGCGATGCCTTACAGGGCTGCACTAGTTTGTTTCTGAGTGCGGCAGTAGAGTTCCTGGCGCGCTAGGCATGGTTTCGATCTGGTTTAGCATGAGTTTCGAGCGGGTCCTCGGTGAGCTTCTGGGTGAGTCTCATGATAATCCAGTCGAGTCTCCAAGAAGTTCTGAGTGGGCCTGCACCAGATTCCGATCGGGTCTGCACCTATACCGGTCAGTTTGCTGGTCGATGGATCATGTTGATCGGAAGTTGCTAGCGTTGATCCCTCTGAGGCTGGCGGTCGCACAGTTGGCACAGGTCGAATGGCTGGACATCATTGGATGGCTGCTGCACAACATGGTTTACGATGGCTGAGGGTTGGTACGCTTGGTATAAAGGATGACTGGCAAGCATGGCGTGGGCTGATGGAGGATTGGCAGGTGCACGCCGTTGGCCACGCTGGCCGGTGGTAGTTGAGAGGCACGACTGCTGGTGGCTTACAGCAATTTTCGGTGGGATGTTCCATGGTTAGTTGGCGCTTCTTCAAGCAGCATTTTTTATATGCTAAAGGATCGCGCTGTGTTCTGACCAAATTTTGAAGATGGCTGGAAAGGAGCAGGGGCTGGAAATGATCATTCGGCGGGTATTTCGGTGAAAGTAATTTTTTCGGTGTAAACTCGGCCGGCTGATACGGGGACTTCGGTAAGAAGCAGTTTCAGGCGTTGGGCTGAAATCCGGTGGGAAGCTGCGTGGGAGGTACCGCATCGGTACATGCTGCGGATTTGTGATAATGGGTGACTTGGAGGACAAGTTGGCTTACTTCTTGATTCAAGCCACCTATTTGTTGCTTAATTGTTGACTAAGTCAAATCCTTTTATTTGGATTTATTATTTCCTTATATATTGATATAATTATTTTATTTGTCAATTATTGTTATATATTTGGATTGTATGCATGTTTCTCCTTGATTTACTGTCTTATTTGCCGTAATAGGAGCATGCTAGGATGCGGATTTTATTATTAAATATTATACGCATGTAAAAACCCTCGGTGTTAAAATTACTAAGTGGGAGAGGGGATTGGTAATTAATTCCGGCGGCCTCCATTATTGGTTTGTAAGTGATGTGAGTAAACTTGCGTATTGGCATAGACCTTCCTCCCCATCGGATGAGTTTATATGTGGTTCACTGGTACAAACTTATAATTAATGATTGTAGGAAATTATCCGAGCGCATGTGCACTTCTCTATCTATAAGGCACATAAGCTTGGGCCGCGGACTTGGGGTTAAATAATGGTATATACTTAGATGTAAATAATAAGTATCCTCCCCATCGGAGTCACTGCTTTTATTTGCATGGCTAAAGAGGAATCGACTATTAATTATTTTATCATGAGGTTAGGTTGACAAATTAAATTAATAGGTAAAACCTTCTCTTGTAAATGTTCGGGTTTGTAAACGTCCACACTATCGTGGCTTGCAGACTCACGGTGCTTGAGATGTCAGTGAATTTTATTTTTATATTGTTTTGAGGGAATCAATATAAATGGATAAATTCGAAGATTTGATCGGTGTATTTATTTGTGATTCTCTGAATTTCAAATGGTTTAATCTCGCTTATTGTTTACTGAAAGAAATTATATTTACTGGTCCAAAATTAGATGATTAGAAAAGAATCTTTTTTTGAATTTTACTGCTTAACAAAATATAATATGTGTTCTCACTAAGGATATCCTATGATGCCTTTTAAAGTCTTTAGTGAAGAGGTGAGAGGTTCATAGAAATATGATGGTCTCATGCAACTCTTCAGATACTTGAGTAAGTCAAATAGGCGGGAGGTCATGGTTAATTTGATGAATGAATTAAAAATGCTTGGAATAGAAAATGAAAGGAAAACCTAGGCCAATTTAATTCTCCGTAGTTTGCCTAGGTGTTTTGAGCAAGTTTTACCTGAAATAAAAGAGGTTGTATATGGTGGGGAACTCCTGACAAAACATGTGGCAAAGGAAATCCAATTTCATTCAAGATGTGAACAAGGTTAGTATCTCATTCACGGTCGTTGAAGCATGATTAGTGATGACATTTACTGACACGTTGTGTGTAGATACCGGAATCACTAAATGCCTGCAACTAAGTGATGATGAAATTATAATATACATGGGTAAAACTACGAGAGTAGTGGCTATTGCAGTGGAAGTTGTTTATTTATCTTACGATATGAATAAAAGTTTGATTATGAGAAATTGTCTTTACGTACATTTTCATAGAAAGAATTTTATTTCAGTTTCTATGCATTTACAGATGGATACTCCATTTTATTTAAATGACATGGTCATAGTAATGAAGGATGGAGCTATAATCTGTTATGGTACGTTAGTGATAATTTGTTCTCTTAAATCATGTTTATACCGCGGATGCAATAAATAGTAATTAATAATGCGCCTTCTAATTCTAATAAGAGAAAGACTCTTATGGAAATGATTAGATAGATGATGAATTATTTGAAATTACTAAATTCATTTTATGGATATGTCCTAGAAATAGCATGTCGTGTAACGTTTGTCTATTTGTGGGATATTCTAGAAAAATAAAGGCTGATGATTTATTTAGCCCAAAAGATCGAAGGGTGATTGTTAAAACAAACACTAGATTTTTGGAAAAGGACTATGTATTAAATCAAAAACCCATGTATAAATTGTTCTAAAGGAAGTGAAAGGGAAAACACAAAGTATTAGTACCAAGTGTACAAGAGGATATACCACAAGGTAAACAAAGACGCGTGTCACGTCTGATACACAATTACGTGTATTGCCTTATCGTAGTGGTAGGATTGTTCGACAATCTGTAAGATATATGTTTTGGGAGAGTCATGAGACTTGGTCCCTAGTAAACATGGAATGGACCCACGGATACGACGAAGCACTACAAGATAGAAATACAAAATCTTAACAAAGTGCAATGAATGTTGAAATAGAATCGATGAATTTTAAATTAGATCTGGCTGCTTACAGAACCACGTATGGTGTGAAAGCCATTGGAAGTGACTCTGTAAAATAAAAGAGGATCATATGGTAAGGTGAAAACCTTGGGAGCAAAGCTTGTTGCGGAAAGGAATACTCAGAAAGAAAGGGTTCGATTATGAGAAAACCTGTTCGCCGGTAGCTATGCCTAAGTCGATCTGGATTCTTTTATTTGTTGCTACTCATATGGAATATGAGGGATAGCAAATAGATGTCAATACAGCTTTCCTGATTAGAAGTCTTGAGGAAAACAGCTATGTGAAGCAACCAGTATGATTCATTGCAATGGGCTAAGAGCATTTTGATAGTAAGCTTAAAAGTGTCCATCGATGGACTAAAGCAAGCTTCAAGATCATGAAACATCCGTTTTGATGAGGAAATCCAGTCATATGAATTTATTCAATGCGCGGATGTGTCTTGTGTATTGAAAAGAGTGATAGAAATGTTGTGGTATTTCTTGTACTTTACGTAGATGATATATTGCTCATTGGAGACAATGAAAGAGTATTGTCGGGCGTATGGGTATGGTTGATAAAGCGGTATGAAATAAAGGACTTAAGAGAAGCAAAATATATCCTTTTGATCACGGTAATACGGATCACAAGAAAGGATGTTATGATTATCTCAAGTTTTGTAAAATGATACTATCCTTACTCGTTTAGCATGTGAATTTATCTAAGAAAATGTGTCTTGAGACATAAAAGAAGATAAAGGTGATGAAAGTGGTTCCTTATGCTTCGGCGAATAAGGAAGCTTAATCTAAGGAATGCTATGCACGAGAATGGATAACTGTATTGCCAATGGTATGAACAGTGAGCATCAAGATAACCCAAAGTAAGAATGATGAACTGTGGTAACACATAATTTTAAAGTACCTGAAAAGGACTAGAAACTATATGTGGGCTTACCGAACAGATTCACTGCTTCTTATAGGTTACATAGATTTGGATTGTTCAAATTAGATATGGACGACAGTAAATCCACCTCAAAGGTTATGTGTTTAATTTTAGGAAGTAGAGTCATAATGTGAAGGAGTGTTATATAGAAATATATTTCAGATTTCGAACTCCATCATGGAAAGACGATAAATTGGAGCCTATGAGGCAGCCAAATTATCTATATGACTCTAGAAATTTTATGATGGACTTTGAAGTATTTCTAAGTTTGCCCAAGGATATCACAATTTATTTTGATGATAATGGTGCAGTTGCAAACTTGAAAGAATCACGAGCCCATAAGGCAATTAAACACATGTAGCGCGAATACCACCTGTTACGAGAAATCGTATGATGAGGGGAAGGTTGTTGTCGCCTAGATTACATCGGATGATAACCTAGTAAATCCATTTACAAGGACCTAAAAGCGAGAGCTATTGATGATCGTGTAGTGGGAGTGAGAATCAGATGTATGGCGGAAGATATGACAGCATAGTCTTTTAGTATAAGTGGGAGATTGTTGGATTGTATACTAAAAGTCTAGCTTTAGTATGAACAATGTTATAACAATTTATTTGAAATAAAAATCATATGATCAAATGATTGCGTCTTATAATTTATTTATATGTAGATGCAATAGTCCACTTACTTTATACTGTAGATAATATGTTGTGCGACAACACGCGGAAGATCATATTATCGGTTTCCTTATAAAGTATAAATAGATGCTCACAACCGAGATAGATGGAGAATCTCTATCAGGATGCTTGTAGTCTGGTTTGGTATTGGCTTGTCTTGGCTATAGAATCACATTAGTGCACTTTGTGTGTATTGAGCAGGACCACTTGAGATCGTTCGACTTATACTGACTTATAGAAGAACTTGATCTCTGTTATTATGGATGTTCGTGCTCTTAATCCCTATATAATAACCTCGACTCATAGGGCAGTATGTATTTCTTTAATTCATCAATGGGTGAGATTTACATGTAATTAAATCAACAAACTCGGTGAGTTGAGAAGTAGTGCTGTCTCTATGGTGTGCTGTTGATTGTAGAAGGAATCCGTGTCCGTCATAAGTTGATGATGTCCCCTTGAGGAGCTTATAAGGATTATCATGTAAACCCTGCAGTTGGATTTATTCCGGTATGATAATGAGGTTGAGTGGTACTACTCTTGGATGAGATATTAATTAATGGAGTTGTCAGTAACTTAATTAATTAATGGACATTGTATATCTTAAACATGGGGAGACTAACGAGCTCATAATAAGAAGGAGCCCATAACGTAATTATGGGATTAGAACGGTAGTGCAGTAATAATATTTTAGTGGTATATATTATTATTATTGTATTTAAGTATAAGTTTTAGGCTAAGCTTGGATACTTAAGCCCAATGGAGTCCCAACTTTAACTTCTCCTCCTGGTCCCTGCTGTAGCCCATATATAGGTCATCTCAACTGTTCGGAAACCCTAATCAATTGATAATTCATGCCTAACACTGTGAAGGGGATTAGAGAACAGCAGATTGAGAAGATCTCGAAGCTCGTCGACCACACGACGTTGAGATTGGACTTGGGAATACAACAGAAGACTGGAAGATTGTTTGATGTTGCTGTCCGCCACTTTCTATGATTTTTATAAAATAGTACAGACTTTAGAATTGGATGTATGATATACTCACGGAAAGCCACAGAAGAGAGGATCGTTTTGGCGTGTAGATCACTCAAATCCGACATTGAATGAGAGAGTTATACCCAAAACGATGAGATTGCGCATGCTGTGGCGAGAATTCATCGTCTTCAACATACCCTGGTGAAAGGTAATACGTTTCTTGTTTACTTGCTTCCACTGCTTGTTAGAAATATATGGAACCCTAACGGGTCACGTTAACCAAACGATCGAACGCCAACAATTAATCATCCACTATACTTTAAAATATTATTTATCTCACCTCAATACACATTAAAATACTAAATTTCTTAATCCCTGTGCAAAAAACAAATATAACTATTAGAATGAGATGAAGGAAATACATATGTATGAGGTTTATATTGTGATGGTATGTATATTTAGTTTAGTTCTTTACATGTAATGAATTAAATACTCCCTCTGTCCCATACTTATCTTCACACTTTCCGTATTCGTCCATCCCACACTTATGTTCACCACCCAAAAAAGGAAACTTTACATTAATTAACAACCTCAAAAGTTATCTTAATTTCAAAAATACCACTATCACCTAACACACATAACATACTTTATAATTTATTTATTACCTAAAAATACCACAATACCCCTCAAAAGTCAATAAAGTTGGTCAAAAAGCAACTTTCTTAAACTCCGTATCTACAGTGTCGGTGAACTTAACTCCGGGACGGAGGGAGTAGTATTTAGTTGAATCGATGTTATACGACCCTTATTCGTTTTTCGTGTACAATAAATTAATGTAATTATAAAAAATCAACATTTTAAAAATTTTATTAATATTTATATTTCATTACATAATCATATGTTAACGTATTAACAATTTCAAATAATGGTTTTAATTACTCAACATTATTTTCAAATACAACCCAAATTTTTTCAATAATTAACTCAAATTGGAACAAATTTTAACATGTTAATTGATAAAAAAATAGCATATAAAAAATATCTTTAATTTTAATTATTTTGTTGAAAATAAAATTACTAGAATTTAAAAATGTGATAGATTTTAATTAATTAAATAATTGATGGTTGAAATAAACTGTCCTAAAATTAACACTATATTTAAATCATACATTAAAAAGGAAAATCAGTATAATTGGGATTAGAGAAATTGAGGAGAAATTGAAGAGAATCGAGAAATTGAAAAGATATTATGGAGAGATTTTGACCAAAATTTGAATGGAAAAACTTTAGTTGACCTTATGTTCTTTATATATATATATATAGATAGATATTGATCTTATATTTTAATTGTATTAATGAGTGTACCTGAGTTAATGTGTATAAAAAAAAATTCTTTACGCGCAACGATGAAAATAGAAAAAAAATCTTTAAAGGGACGGAGTATATCTCTTAACTAAAAACACATTATACTTTTATTTATCTTATAAATTGTTCACCAAATACTGATGAATTATTTTCTATAATTTTCTATAAAAAATGTATTTCCCCATCCTTTTAAATCGTGAACAATTTCCATAGGCATGAATTCCACTACACCGTGAACAATCTTAGTATAGTAAAAGTATTCAACACAATAATTTTTTAATACACTTTAATTTAAAATTATAGTCTTTTTTAACACAAAAATATACTTAACATTTTACTTATTAAATAGAATTAATATATTAACTTTACAAAAGTAATAAAATTGATAAAAGTAAAAAAAAAACATTATTTTTAAATTTCCGTGCAAAGCAATTTAAAGAGATAAATGGTAGATGATTTTTTATCAACCTAGAGCTAGTTCACAATACTTAAAGTCCGAAATTATTTTAATCCAATATTAAAAATACATTTTCTATGGTATTGACTATTGCATATCCCCCAATTGAGGTGAGATACAATACCAACATTTATGAACATGACACTTACAATTCACACTTTTTTTGCTGCACACACTTTCTTTATTACACATGAACTTTTATACTGCACACAACATTTATGTGCAGCACATGTATAAATGTATTATTGAAATATCACTATATATTTATGTAGTTAGTAGTAATATTTTTGTATGTTTATATTTCTCAGTAATAAAGAAATTTTTAATGTACGTAAGAGTAAATATCCCATATATTATTAATACTTGATAACTAGCTTAAAATAACTGATACTTAACTATCAATAATCTCATTTTTTCATGATATCATATATAAATATAATTAATCATAAGTCAAATAAATTTTACTCCCTCCGTCCCGTAATTTTTTTTCACACTTTCTTTGTAAATTACAAAGGAAGTGTGCAAAAAATTTTGGAATGGAGGAAGTATTATACAAAATTCTTCCGTATACCATATCCGCACAAATTGTCTTTCACAAGCTAGTAATTTTGATGATTACTCGGAAGTTAAAATTTAAAAGCAAGTAGTGTAGTTTGATTAAAAACGAGGCAAACGTTTGTGCGTGAGATGGAGAAACATATCCGCACAAATTGTCTTTCACAAGCTAGTAATTTTGATGATTACTCGGAAGTTAAAATTTAAAAGCAAGTATAGTGTAGTTTGATTAAAAACGAGGCAAACGTTTGTGCGTGAGATGCAGAAAATAGAAACCCAGAGTAGGGAGTCTCTCTCCTACTAAACCCAACTATACATTTCATTTTCGTCTCAGCTCTCTCGAAAATCGCAAGGAACACACCTGCTACTGCTATGCTACTGCTACTGCTACTGCTTCCACCTTCTACTCCATCTTATATCCGCATTTCAACTTTACATTTGGTCTAACTCCACCCACTCTGATTCTGAAAGAAAATGAGGGTTGGTGTTGGGCGGTTTTGATAATTCAAATTTGAGAGGAAAAAGATAGATTCGTTTTGATTTTGGGGGCAAGGGGTTAGGATGAATGGTGGGATGTGATGGGGGCGGGGTTTTCGCAGGTATTCCCATGTTTTAATCCGGCCGGCGGTCCGACCCGGTCCGAGTTCTCTGCGAATGCGCCGCTCGACGAAACCCTCGGCCACTCTTTCTGCTACGTCCGCTCCTCCGCACGGTTCATCTCCCCCACTCACTCCGATCGCTTTCTTTCGCCCTCCCACTCCTTCCGCTTCGACGATCCGAGGCCCTCTAAACCGCCCGGTTATCCGGAGACCGGTTTCCGTGCAATATCGGGAGCCTCCGTCAGTGCCAACACCTCCACACCAATAACCGTCCTCCAACTTGATGATATTTGCGCTGATGCCACAAATGCTGGCAATCAGCAGAATAATAGCAGCTCTAAGGGTTTTGTCCCCAAGGGGAGTGGGAGTGGGGTTGGTGGCAACAATGTTCAGCTGGATGGGTTCGAGAGTACGTCGTCGTTTAGCGCCTTGCCCCTCCAGCGGGTGCCACGCGGTGGCGAGCCGCCCTCTGGCCCGCTGGAGAGGGCCTTCTTCATGTCTGGTCCGATTGAGCGTGGGGCCCTCTCCGGGCCTCTGGATGGCGCTGCCTCCGGCGACAACAATGCGGTGCCATTTTCTGCTCCACTGGGGGGCATTTACCTAAAGAAGAGGAAGAAGAAGAGCCTCTCTGGAATACGCAAGGCATTGTACCGGAACTTCTCAGTGGTGCCCGTGCGGAACTTCATTCAACGGAAGGAAGGCCCGCAGGAAGATGATAGCTGCAGAGAAGTAGCAGAGATTGGGTGCGAGAGCAACGTGCAGTGGGCGTTAGGGAAGGCTGGGGAGGATCGGGTGCATGTGGTTGTGTCGGAGGAGTTTGGTTGGTTGTTTGTTGGAATTTATGATGGCTTTAATGGACCTGATGCCCCGGAATTTCTGATGAGCCATTTATATAAAGCAATGTATAATGAATTAGAGGGTTTGTTTTGGGAGACAGAAGTTGCAGTTGCAGCTTCAGAAAATGCAGATGCTGTGGGGAATTCTTATCCATTGGATGTTAATACAGATGAAGATCATGCAGTAAAAGAAATTAAAGAAAATGAAGTGGAATCTAAATTGGTTAAAAAAGTTATGTTTGGAGGGGAGCAAATTGAAGTTAGAAGGAGGAGATTATGGGAATATTTGGTGGAGGATGATCCTGAAGAGGGGCTTGATCTTTCAGGTTCCGAAAGATTTGCATTCTCGGTAGATGATGCATTGAGTGTGAACAATACAGCTTCAGCGGTGAGTAGAAGGTCTTTGCTATTGTCAAAATTGAAAAATGGGTTGTTGAATAGGCATAAAGATAAGGAGGGTAACAGATTGTTTCCTTGGAGGTTTTGGTTGGAGGGGAAACAAAAAGAAATGGGGGAAATGAAGGAGCATAACGTAGCAGATGATGGGGGGGTTGAGAGGCAGACTACTAATAGAATTGGTAGGAAGAGAAAGATAGGATTAGTTGATCACGAATTAGTATTGCATGCGATGTCTAGAGCACTTCAAATTACGGAGCAAGCTTTTTTAGATATGACCGATAGGGTTCTTGACCGTTATCCAGAGCTTGCGTTGATGGGTTCTTGCTTGCTGGTTGCACTGATGAGGGATGAAGATGTGTATGTGATGAATGTTGGGGATAGTCGAGCCATTGTAGCACAGTACGAGTCTGAAGAAGATGCAAGTTGTTGGACAGAACCGCAAGGTTCTGTGGATGATGTCTTTAATGGTGAGGGCATAGTTGAAGAGTCTTCTGCTGTCAGTAAGAGAGAGAAAAAAGAAATGAATCAAGCTCAAGCTCGAGAATCTATGAGTTTGACTGCGCTGCAGTTGTCAACCGACCATAGTACAAGCATAGAAGAGGTACGTCTTCCTCCTTCCCTCACTTACAAATTTAGATGATTGAGGAAAATTTTCTGGTATAATGTCTATCACCCATGGTTAAGTCTGTATTCATGGGATCGATTTCTTGCCTTTGTTGAAGCTGTCCATTCTTTTTATCATCAAGTCTCTAATTTATTGCAAAATGATTTTGAATAGATGCGTCCTCTTTCATTGTTATCCCTCTCCTTCTTGTTTCCCAAGCATATAAACTTCTTACTATTTACTCATTTACACAATGTAGTATTTAAATTGCTTATTTGGTGAACTTGCACGTCCATGTTTTGATTTTCAGATTTGGTACTGAATTCCTTTTCAATATTTACATGATTACACCTCTAGTTCTTTCTCTATGTTATAGGACCTGTTTATATGTACTTCCTATTAATTTATGCTAACTATACTGTCTTTGCAAATAAATAGTCATCGAGAGCGATCAATAAACCAAAGACATCTGATATTAGCTTAACTATATATGATGTGATGATCTATATTGAGATATCTGTGCATATATTTTATGTGGTTTATATAAGTGAAAATAGTTGTAAGACACTTAAGAGATGGGATTACTGCAATTGTAGATTTATCTCAAAAGCAAATCCTACAAAGTTTAAACTACGGTATACTCTCTTCATGCAGGAAGATAGTTTTAGTTCAACTTTTCCTTTTAGTCAGTGCCAAAAGTTATAGCCACCTTTATTGTTAAAAGTGTTAGAAATGCATTAATCTTTAATATACCCCAGTTAATGTCTGTTCATCTGTCGACATTAAACCTTTTTCATATTTATTGTCTTTTATGAAATATATTCACAACGTAAAATAGCCATGATAGGAATTCCAAGTGCATTAAATACTTTTTATAGTTGTGTGAAAAACTGATGGTCAGTCTTTGCAGAGTATTTAAAAAAACCTTTATATTTTTACATTATAACATCTTATGCTCTAATTGGGATAATTAGAGTAATACTAAATTTCTAAATATGAAGATGGGTCCATGAGCGTTGTGTGAGTATAGAAGTTAATGTTATAAAAAATTATCTATGTAAATATCTATTAGTAAGAAATAGAATGTGTTCACATGATTATTGAATTTCCAGCCTTCAAACTTATTCCAGTCTTCTAAATGGAAATATCAATGAAGTACTTTCAGCCATCTATTAGTTAAACCCCCTTATAACACTACTGATGGATTTAGAATTTGATGGTATATAAGTGAAGTCAACGTTCATTAGAGGTGCATTGGGTGGACCTTTGCTTATGGTTTTTGGAACCAAGCACTCGATATGTTTGGCTCTATTGGATGTCACCTCATTTTGTCTGAGTTACACTGCTAACTAACATTAGGTAGTCTAATTAGCATTAAATTTCTTTTTTGTGGTTGGATGGTGGAGAAGGGGAAATAAAAGATTGTAGTATTCTGGTCCATTTGGCTAGAATGAGATATGTTTGAGAATTCAATCATTCATGTGAACCTATTATATTTATTGAGTGCGCAGAGCACACCAAGGAACATTGAGGCTTTCTAATGCCTGAGGCTTGGCAGGCAGTGCTAAGCAATGATGGACAGTGGAGAGGAAGGAAGCTTTCATCTCAAACCCTAAATATCTGTATACGTGGTTCAAATAAAAGTAAAGTTGGTCTTCATTTGAACTAAAGTTGCTATTCCACTATTATCATACCACAAACACACTGAACTTAAATCCAAATAGCACAATACCATAAGGCACTCTTCAAGCTCTAAAAAAGGGCACCTCTCTAAAGAATTGCACCTGTCTTTATTCCACTTTTAGCTTTGGGGCAGGATTTAATATGGAGTTCCTATTTAGTGACCAGGTCATGGAGTTTTAAAAGTCTTCAATTTTTGAATTTATTTAGAAAATGGTTGTTTGTATTTGAGTGTTTTGTTGTGTAGTGAGGATTTTGAGGAGAGGTGGAATAGGGTTAGGCATTTATGCTAGGGAGCCATATCATGACCCAAAACCATGTTTGAAGATAAATGTTTGAACCTCATTTATATGCTCTTCTACACTTTAGTTGGAACTAATGTGGGATATCATAATAATCCAAACCCTTAGAACCAGATGTCCGCGGATGGCACACTCTAGGTGGTAACTCACATGCTTAGGCCCATAACTCCTAGTGTGATAAGGACAGGAAAATAGGAAATAGGAAAATAAGAAATAAGAAAATCAAACGGTAAATACCGTTTGCCCAATCAAACGGAAAAGTCCGTTTGCCCAAAAACCAAAGTTTTCTTAGTCCAATAATAATTTGATTAGAATCCAAAAACTCTAATCACACCTTAAATAATACTACTCACTAAGACAAAAAAGGAAAGAAACCAAAACCTTAAGGATCTAAACAAAAACATAATAAATAAGCCCAACCCACGAATAATGGGCTGAAGCCCTAAACATAAGATAATTAAAATAAATAGATCAACCCACGGATAGTGGACCTAAGCCCGCTCCCGTCGACCGTGAACCTTTAATTTTGCTTCCTATCAATTCCATCCTCCTTCGAAACAACCTTGTCCTCAAGGTTGCAGTCAGATAACCGCCCTAGAGAAAACATGAAACCCCCGTCCCTCCTCAAAAAGCTCTACCTGTTCATCCCTTAACTCTTTTTCCGTCACCTCGCAACACTCGTACTGTTTGAGGTCCAACTCCTCGTCCTCCTCAGCCAACATCATTCTCAGTTGTTTGAATGGACACTCATGCCCAGGTGTAAAGGGTTTCTTACACCTAAAGCACAACCCTTTTGCTCTCAGGTCCTCCAAGACTCTCGGTGGAAGCCGAGTATATTTGGAACGGGTAGTAGACTGCCTGAACAACCCCAAATTTGTCCCGAACAGCCCTGAATTCATCCCCGGGGAGTGTGTAACCGGCTTAGAGAAACTGTCGGTCGACCCATGCGCACTGCTGCCCCCTGCTGCCACATTACTTACCGCAGGCAGCCTTGAAACACTGCCTGAACGCATCCCCGAATCGCTGAAAATCTGACTCACTTGCCCTCCATTCTGAAAAGACAGATTATCCTCAATATCCCTAGCTAGTTCCATTGCTGTCATTTGGGCGAAGTAGCCGTAGTGAACCCCGAATCGGTCCCTTCAACCCATTCGTGAAATACCCCAAATAGTGTGCCTCAGACAATCCTGAAACCTGACCCGCCAATTGGACAAAAAGCGAGATATAATCTTCCACTGTTACGGATTGCTTGACTCCAGACAGACGTTCGAACCTGCTCTCCCTAAACCGTGTATCGAAATGTGCCACCAGCGCCTCCTTAAACTCTCCCCACGACATTCAAGGCTTCCTTGCCTTCATCCACGCCAACCAGTGCAAGGCTGACCCGTCCATGGCAACCCCAGCCGCTGCCACCTTTTTTTCCGATGGGGTACCGTTCAATTCGAATTATTGTTCAGCCCTTGCTATCCACCCAATCGGATCCTCCCGTTCAAATGACGACAGATGCTTTATTCTTGCGAACTAACCTACGGGCTGCTCGCTGCGCACGAGTGGCTGCAAGCCCTCGTACGTTCCATGCTAGACACCTCATTTACAAACATTGGGGGAAGAGCCCCCACCTCCTGGTCCTTTGCCACCACCGTGCGGCTCCTGGATGATGATTCCAGTACTTCTCCTAGTGCCGTCCGCCCTGTGGGAGAGAGTGGGCGACAGGGAGCGGCCTAGTCGGTTTACAGCCTCTGCTTCCTCCTCCTCCGTTTCCGAAGCCTAAGACTTCCTAGCATGGACCTGGGCTGGCTGCTTTCCCTCTCGTCTGTTAATCCTCCAATCATCAGGATCAAGATCGTCAAGGATTTGATATTTCTCTGACATGACCTTTTCTGTTGCTGTGCTTGTGAAATATTAGGACCCGTGATCTTCTTCTTCCCGTTCCTGTGCCTGGTATTCCTAGCCCCAACATGCTGGAATCCCACGTCATCGATCGTGTCATCAGTGCGTGCAGTCTCCGGAGGCTGATCCATACCCTTCTCCCCCTTATTACCTCTAACAAGATTGTCACAATCACTAACTAGGTGACCAAATTTACTGCACTTAGTATAATACGCTGGAAGGCGTTCGTACAGCACAGTTTGAATGAAATTGGCCCCTCGATAGTTAAACGTGACTTCCCTCGGGAGCTCCTGCGAAACATCAATGTCCACCCGCACACGGACAAACGAGACCCTGTCCGCCTTAACAGAAGTATCATCCACCATAATAGGTCTACCAATCAGAGAAACCACCTTACTTATGTGGTTCTTCGACCACAACTCCAACGGGAACGAGGGCAACCGAATCCAGACCGGGACATGGGAGATTTCCCGGTCATCAAATTGAAAGGCTGGTGGCAGCCTTTCGAGCATAAGGTAACGTTCCCATATGGAGTGGGGAGCACCGTCCAACACCTTCTTCACATCATCTTCCGAACAGAGCCGAAAGATGATCCATCCGGACTGATGCATGATGATGGTATACTTAACTCCCCATGCCCGGCAGATGGCATGAAGGGCTTGCATACTCGGAAACCGCCCTGAAAAATAATCCACCAACGTGTATTTTCATGCATCGGAATCATTCTTCGGATCAAGATAGGCTACTCCATCGCAAGGTGCAATGTATTCAAGTTCCCCCACCCACCGCCTTGGTACTCGACGGCAAGCAGCAACCGGAGCTGCCCTATCACTTCCGACGTTGCCGGCACTTCTCGTTGGCGACTTTCGACTGATCTCATCGCTCCCCACGGCGGTGATAGAGTGTCCTTTCTTGTTCATGTGTTCCGACTAGATTGATTCTCATGGGGAAGAAATCTAGGAGCTTAACACCTTTAAAAGTGTTACCGAATATGCGTGTAAGTGAGGAGGCGTTCAAGTCGGTGAAGGAACGGGCTAAGGAGATTGAACGGAAGAGGGTTTTGAAGGAGGCGGTGTTGGAGGAGCTGCCGCAGCTAGGTGACGCCACCGCCTTGGGGCGCTCGCTTGCGGCAGACCGCACGGAGATGGAGACGGAGGTCGTGGTAGGGTCCATGGCGCTCGTTGTGGTTGATACGCCGGAGGATGGTGGTTCCGGCAGCCCCACGCATGGCTTAGTGGACGCGGCCATGGAGGACCTGACTCCGGCGGTGCCCACCGCCCGCAACCTCACCTCCAAACGGAAACCCTCGGCGGAACGGAGGCGCAGCACCATCCCTGGCTTTCGGCGCTGGCTGGACGTGGAAAACCCCCCGGCCTCTCCTCCTCGGCAGGCTGGCGGTGAGTCTCGGCAGCTTGGTGTCATGACTCGGCAAGGACAGAACTTGGCAGAAGCTTCTCGAGTGGGCGTCGACACTTCTGGAAGCGCCGACAATTCTCGGCAGACGCAGGGCGACACTCGGCAGCGCACTCCAGCGCGCGCGTCTGCCTCTCCGTCTCGGCAGGCTGCGCCGAATCTGGGCGCTAGTGTTGGGCAGGGTACAGGCGGCACAGGGCAACGTGCGGGCGAGGCAACAGGCCCTAGGTAGCCGGGCGGACAGCGGGGCCAGCGTGTGCGGCAGGGTGATTCGGGTGTTGGATCCACTCCCAAGGAACCGGTTGACTATGACAAATTTGTCAACAAAAGTAATATTGATCCGGATAGGAAACTTGAATACATTGCACCTTGCGATGGAGTAGCCTATCTTGATCCGAAGGATGATTCCGATGCATGGAAATACACGTTGGTGGGTTATTTTTCAGGGTGGTTTCCGGGTATTAAAGCCCTTCATGCCATCTGCCGGGCATGGGGAGTTAAGTATACCATCATCATGCATCAGTCCGGATGGATCATCTTTCGGCTCTGTTCGGAAGATGATGTGAAGAAGGTGTTGGACGGTGCTCCCCACTCCATATGGGAACGTTACCTTATGCTCGAAAGGCTGCCACCAGCCTTTCAATTTGATGACCGGGAAATCTCCCATGTCCCGGTCTGGATTCGGTTGCCCTTGTTCCCGTTGGAGTTGTGGTCGAAGAACCACATAAGTAAGATGGCTTTTCTGATTGGTAGACCTATTATGGTGGATGATACTTCTGTTAAGGCGGACAGGGTCTCGTTTGTCCGTGTGCGGGTGGACATTGATGTTTCGCAGGAGCTCCCGAGGGAAGTCACGTTTAACTATCGAGGGACCAATTTCATTCAAACTGTGCTGTACGAACGCCTTCCAGCGTATTGTACTAAGTGCAGTAAATTTAATTTGGTCACCTAGTTAGTGATTGTGACAATCTTGTTAGAGGTAATAAGGGGGAGAAGGGTATGGATCAGCCTCCGGAGACTGCACGCACTGATGACACGGTCGATGACGTGGGATTCCAGCATGTTGGGGCTAAGAATACCAGGCCAAAAAAGAAGAGGAACAGGAACGGGAAGAAGAAGATCACGAGTCCTAATCTTTCACAAGCACAGCAACAGAAGGTCATGTCAGGGAAATATCAAATCCTTGACGATCTTTTCTGTCCATTATTTGGGAGTACCGCTACAGGGAAGCAAGCTTCGGGAATCTGCGTTTGAGCCGCTTATCACTCAGGTTACTAATCTGATTAGGGGGTGGTCCACCCATCTGCTCTCGTATGCAGGCCGATTAGAACTTATCAGATCGGTAGTGTACGGGGTGATGAATTTTTGGATAGCGATGGTGAAGATCCCCAAAGGAATTGTGGATAGAATTGAAAGGATGATACGAAAATTCCTTTGGGGAACCGCAAGGGGAGCAGTTCGGTGGGAAGAGGTCACTCTTCCTAAGGAACATGGCGGCCTGGGACTTAGGGGACTTGACTTGCTGAACGATGTTGCTCTTTGTGGCGTGTTGTGGGATGTGCATCAGGAGAAGAAATCGTTGTGGGTCAAATGGATTAATGCCATTTACCTGTAGTCCACTTCTTGCTGGGATGTTGAGGTGAATTACAGTGCCTCAATTGTGTGGAAGGACATCCTCCGTGCGAGGGATAGGATCAGAGCACGGATTGGTGGAGACATGGTTTCCACGTTGGCTTCGTGTTCGGAGATGGGAAAGCTTCGTGCAGGTAAGATGTATTGGCTCGTTTCAGACTCTATGCCGATACAGCCTATCTATAGGAAGCTTTGGTGTCCATGGGTTCCTCAGAAGCATTCGTTCAGGATGTGGATTGCGGTGCGGAACTGCCTGCTCACCATGGACAGATGGAGACACTATGAAGGCCCGGTTGAGTGCGTGTTGTGCGTGGGGACCCCCGAATCGAGAGATCACCTTTTCTTCGGGTGTCCGTTCACGAAGCATGTATGGAACCGGGTTAGGATCGAAGTGGAGTGGAAGAGGCAGGTTACCACATTGAAGGCCGGCTTCAAGTGGCTCAGCAAGGACCGGCGAGTGCATGTTCGTGAAAGGAGGAGGTGGACGCTCGCTTTCTATGGAAGCGTCTTCCTCATTTGGAAGGCTCGGAATGAAGCGCTCATCGAGGGTGCCCGACCTTCTACTACTGGCTTGATTAATTCCGTACTTATGCATGTAATTAGATTCGAGCATTTGTTATCTAGATAGGTGTGCTTTTTCTTTGGTTGCTCCGCTTTGGAGTTGTAATTATATGTATGTGTGACTCTGGCTTCGGCCTACCGTTTTTGAATAATTAACATATCGTTCAGGAGGTGTCAAGGCTGCGCCATCGTAGATGTGACGGACGCCGCCGCCTCCTTCGGGTCGTGCCCTCCGACGAGGGCTGCAGAATTGCCTTTGACAACGCAGCCAAGGACGCCACGATCTCCGACAATTGGCACCGTGCGTCTTCAATATCCCTGACTGCGCCTCCAATTTCTCCTTCATCTCGGCCTGATCCGCCTCCAATCTGTCCAATCTTTCTTCACTGGAACAGGATCCGGCTGGTCGGACCAATTGATAAGAACAGGAAAATAAGAAATAAGAAAATCAAACGTAAATACCGTTTGCCCAATCAAACGGAAAACTCCGGTTGCCCAAAAGCCTCCAGGCTCCTTAATCCAATAATAATTTGATTAGAATCCATAAACCCTAATCACACCTTAAATAATACTACTCACTATGACAAAAAAGGAAAGAAACCAAAACCCTAAGACCTAAACAAAAACATAATAAATAAGTCCAACCCACGAATAATGGTCTCAAGCCCTAAACATAAGATAATTAAAATAAATAGATCAGCCCACGGATAGTGGATCTAAGCCCGCCCCCGTTGACCGTGAACCCTAATTTTGCTTCCTATCATAGTGGCAACACCCTTGAACCCACATCAGTTGTGGGCCTTGTGGCAACCCCCAGGCCCTCCACCAGTGGCCCCTTTCTGCGGCACGTCTAGATCTGGTAGGTTGGTCCAAATTGTTTGGTATATAAGTTATGGGGCACTAACTTAAGAAACCATATCGAAGGTAAAGGTTGACCCCCAGTTATATGCCCTTCCACACTTCCATGTTGAACTGATGTGGGATATCATAACAAACAGGGGTAACTTAGGGTTAGTTGGTTTAAAATCATTGTGAATTCTAGTCTTTCTTTTGCATCAGATTACATTAGAGCTTTGAGTAGCGTTCTTGATCTCATTAAACTTTGTGGTAATTTAATTTTTTGGTTCTCATTAATTAGAAGAGCTTAGTTGGGCTACAGGATGTTTTATAGCCCTTGATTTTTTGTGGATGATATGAGGTGAGCTTAGTTGGGCTACAGGATGTTTTGTAGCCCTTGATTTTTTGTGGATGATATGAGGTGTGACTTACTTAAATTTTAAAGATACAATTTTTAAATATATAATCCTATCCTGCACTACACATATTATCACACCTTATCTGAGATTAGCATCCAAATTTTCTTTTTCCTTGTATTTGACTTCTTCCCTTGAAATTTTGCCTTATTTGAATGAGGTGTGATTAACTCAAATTATATATAAATATATATATATGTTTGTGTGTGTGTGTGTGTGTATGATACTCGCTCGCACTACACATGATCATTCTCTATCTGAGATTAGCATCCAAAATTATCTTTTTCCCTTGTAGTGATTTGACTTCTTACTTTGAACTTGGAGTTTCTTTCACTGCATATCTTCATTTTTTTCCTTAAATTTGATATTAATTGATTTGAAACCTAAACATTTTTTGTTCCGTCAGTCATTTTTTCAAATTGTCAATTTTCAGGAAGTAATTAGAATAAAAAAGGAGCACCCAGATGATGGCAATTGCATAGTAAATGACAGAGTTAAAGGTCGTCTTAAAGTAACTCGTGCATTTGGGGCTGGATTCCTCAAAAAGGTTTGTCCTCTGACTGCTTACTCAATGTGTACCTCTCATTCGGCCTGAATGTTATGCATCTTCACCACTTTTGTGTATTTTTTTTTTCTCTTTTGAGCAGCTATTGATTATACAGTAATACTTGACTTATGTAAAGAGGTTTGGCCAACTCTAAAATATATCCTTCTGCTACCAAATGGTCATTGAATTTAGTTTTGGATGACTTCATCTTATAATTTAGTTTTAGAGTGTGTTTTCATCAGTTTTATGTTGGAACTAATTTTTTTTCTGAAAAATGATATCTCATCATTTTCCTCCTTTTTTTGGCACTAGTAGAGTTGATGGAAAAAACACATTCATTTTAGAAAAATTGGTTTAATTTCTGCTTGAGAATTTATTATTTTCTGGAGACATGCATTATTGAAAATAAACCTCAGTACATTTATACTGCATTCCATGTATTTTTATGTCTGTTCACATATGCATATGGTTCCACTTTGCTATTTCAATGTGTGCTACACCTTTCTGATTGTTACCTCTTCCTTTGTAGTTTTCGATTGTTAGAAATATTTATGTATGCATATGGTGTAGTCTTCATGTTCTAATGGCTTACTTGTATAGTCTAACCTCGTGTATAAATAGTTTACTTGTTCTTTTGAAGCAGCACTTGTGTGTGAGTGAGATTGTGTCATGGTGAGACTATTTTACTTTTTCTTAATTAGTTATCATTTTCTATTAAAGATTTTATCACTTTTCATATGTTCTGCAAATTGTCCATGAAATGGTTCATTTGGCGGTTATCACTTTTCATCAATCAGTCACACTTTTTTTTAAAAAAAATATTAGAACTTATCACAATTCATTTTGTGAGATGGTATCACTCAAAGTTTTTGCCATTTTTGCGTGAAATACAAGAAACAATTCCTACAGAATGTTTTCCACGTACCTCATTACATGGTATCTGGAGCTTAGGTTTGGATTTTGATTTCTTTTTTCAGATCTGAAAAAATTAGGGTTTCAGTTTTCAGATTTGAAAATTAGGGTTCATAGACACACACACAAAGGATGGAGCTATCCATTTCCATATGGATTGTCACCTGTCGACTCCACCCCTAGCCAGTGCTGCCACTCTCTTGAGAACCTCTAGCGAACCGGCCATCGGAATCCAAGCGTGAGCCACATGCACTACCAATAAGAAAAAGCTAATTAGATATGTTATTTATTCTTTTTTTTTTTTCAATCGAGTGTGGAGAGGGTAAATCTGTTGATGTTGTGTACGTGATGTCGAAAATCCGGAACACAAGCTCTGTGCTTCTAAGTATCGATAGTGGTGTCAAAATATTGACTTAGATTTATTTTTCGATGGGTCATCATTTGACCAAAAATCCACCATCTGATGAAACAAAGAAGAAAGAATTGGTTTCGAGAAGAAGCTCATTTGTTTTTGTAGATTCGTCACTCTATTGATAGTGAAGTAATTGGGATGATTGCTCATTGTAACATTGTCAAATCTTTTGTGACGTATCTGGAGTTTCGTTATTCAGGGAAAGGGAATGTATCCCACATGTTTGATGTGTGCCAAGCATTCTATGGGCCAGAGATAGGAGACAGAACATTTGCAGATTATTTCATCGAATTCAGCAGAACTTATAAAGACTTGAATGCTTTGTTTCCATTCACTTATATAAACGTACCATATTAGAGGGAAAAAATGGCAGTTATGAGCTTCTTGACTGGTCTCTCATATAACTTTGAGACAGCCAACTCTCAAGTTCTCTCTATTATTGAAATTTCTTCTATGTACAAGGCTTTCAATCGACTCCTTCATACAGAGTGCCATTCTGTTACCCCCTTTGAAACACAGTATTGCTCTTCTCAGCCGTACTCAGTCTGGGAAACCACAGTTCAAGAATGGTGATAATAAGGTTGCTGGACTGACATTTTGGTATGGAGTGTTTTTGTTGTCATGAGCTTTGACATCGTAAATGAGTATGTCCTCGACTCCGTAAGACGAAGCCTTCATCATTTGCTCATGTTGTCTGCAGTGGGACGCTCTATGGACACTAGTGACATTTTTCATAATTTTTGATGCGGATGATGTTATTTTGTTGCAGCGCCATCCCCCCACCAGTCTGACTACGACTATTGTTGAGTCAGGTAATCCCAACACACGTCGTATTTCCTCATCCTCTAAGCTGGTAATTGAATCTGGTGCCATAGTTCATCTGTTCTCTACCTTTGGCTCACATACTGCATTCCTCGTTTGTTCATGGTTCCCAATCTTATGTCGTCGTCACTGGATCGAGAACTGTTTAAAAATGCATCTTCCTTAACCTTATCACCTGTCCTTAACCTTCTCAACATCTTTTTTCTGGTTTCTGTCAGTATACTTACACAATCTGATTTGTTGCCTCTCATTCTTCCTTGATTATTCCTTGTTTAACTCTCGTTCTTTTACCTTCTTTCATTAGGGACATGCATGTTTGCCATGCATATTCCAAAAGCCTTTTGGCGGCTGCTGCTATCTCTACTGCTTGCTTTCTCATCAATCACATGCTTTTTTTAATTCTCAGGGAGAGACATCTTTCAGGATCTGCTTCCATTGCAATCTCGATGTCCTGTTGAGCCCAAAATATTTGGTTGCACATGTTTTCTGGTGGCTATTAGAGTACAAAAACTGTATTTGTATTTCTGTCCCAGTCTTAGCAAGTGGCTAGTGTCTATTGATGTTGTCTTTTCTGAAATTATACCTTTCTTTCATGCTACTCCTCCCACGGATGAGAAAGAAACAAACTTTTTTTTACATATACAAGGCTCTTCCAGTTGTTTCTCCATCTTTCTCCAGTGGACCTCTTGTTACACAAAAATACTCTTGACGTTCACAATCGTCAAAAGATCTTTCTACAAGTGACAAGTGTGCCATTGCCCATTAAAAATGTCAACTTTCATGCACTTATCCCATTTCCTCATTTGTTTCATATGATCATTAGTGCATTTTTTTCCCAATCTTTTGTTACATCTCTCGATCATATATAAGCAACCACCCAACTATATTGCTCAGGGGGAGAGTCATTAGGTATTTTATCTCCGTAAGTCTTTTTAGGGTTTAAAATAGAGTCCTCATGCATGGTTTGTCACATTTACTCGTGATGTCAAGAAGTTTGGTGTGAAGCAAATTAAGTCTGATACTTTGTTTTCAACATGCATTTTGATGGTGATATTATTTTGATGGCTGAGTATGTGGATGATATAGTGATAACGAGAAGTGAATCATTGCATCACCGAAAGCTTACCTTTATACTTAGTTTACTACAAAGGGTTTGAGAGCATTTAGATATTTTCTTGGTGTTGAAGTGAGGAGGAAGAAGATGGTTTTCTTATCTTAAAGAAAAATAAGTGCTTTATCTACATAAATGAAACAAGCAAGTTGGGAGCTAAACAATGTAGCTCACAAATGGTACCAATTTATAGCTTATGGAAGCTGGCACATCATTGACTATCTTGGAAGATATAGATGGTTGGATGTTAAGTTGAATTATCTCAAGGCGACACATCCTGATATTGCTTATCTTGGTAGTGTAGTGAGTTAGTATGTGCCATCATCGACCATTGAACACTTGAAAGCATTAGAGCCAATCTTGTGTTATTTAAAGGGAGTTCCCAGGCGTGGAATGTGTATAGAGATGATAGTCATGTTAAGATCGAATATTTCTCTGATGCTGATTGGGCTGGGTGCCAGGGTCAAAGGATGATCGGAGATCTACTTTTGGAAGTTGCGTTTTCAATTGTAAAAAAATTGTTTTCTCGGCAAAGCAAGAAATAGAAATTAGTTTTATGCTCACGTGCAGAATCTGATTATAGAGCTATGGCTAAATCTGCATGTGAGATGTATGGGTATATGAGTTCCTGAATGAAGTGGGGTTCAAGGTCTCAATACCAATCAAAATTGTAGTGTGATAATCAAGCCGCATTTCACTGCTTCTAATCTGGTCTTTCACAAACAAACCAAACGCTCACTTTTTTTAGAGATAATAAGTCACTGGCTGATTTCGACAGGTTACATGAGGACTGAAGACCAATTAGGATATTTCTTCACAAAATCTCTTTGTTGGGGTTGATTATCTTTGTAACAAGTTGGGCATGATTAACATCTCTTCTCCAACTTGAGGGGGAGTGATAGAAATATATATGTATATATATGGTAATAGATTTTTGTACTTTCAATAGCTTCCTTTGTACAGCCTAATCCTTGTGTATAAATAGTGTACCTCTTAATCTTCTATGAAATACAAGAAACAATTCTTACTGATTTTTTTCAACGTACCTCATTACACTGATGAATCTGTTGTCTATTTTCCATTTTTGTTTGTTTCTTAAACGGGTTTTATAGTGTTTTTGATATCTATCATTACTTGGTGAATCCTTTATTTTTTAATTTTTAGTTTTCATGTTGCTTCACTAATTGTTTGTAATACATATTAATGCAGCATAAATGGAATGATGCTTTATTGGAAATGTTTCGGAACGATTATATTGGTAGTGCACCCTACATCTCATGTATACCTTCCCTTCGTCATCACAGACTGTCCCCCGGAGATCAATTTTTGGTGCTTTCATCTGATGGCTTGTATCAGTATTTTAGCAATCAAGAAGTGGTTTCACATGTGCAGAATTTTATGGAGAGGTTCCCTGATGGAGACCCTGCTCAGCACCTGATAGAGGAGCTTCTATTCCGTGCAGCCAGAAAAGCTGGTAACCTTATCACCTCGTTAATCAAAGTTCAATACTCCAATCAGGTCCCGAAACTGACTGATTCCTGGGATCTAATAGTTAATATGGTCATGTAGAAAAAAGACCGGTTAGAGGCCAGCCCAAATAGCTTTCCATGTGAAAATTTACTGGTATAATCACTTATTTTGCTTGAGAGTGCCTTTTATGTAAAAAGATATTGTTTGAATAGAAGATGTCACCCTTTCTTGTATGAACACCACCACCTCCATCAGAGCCCATTACTACTACCTTTGATTCGCTGAATAGGTACAAGATGACCATATAAGAACTGTGATGGATAGTTGGCTGGCCTGTCATAAGATTAATACAACCTGATTATGAGCCTCTAGATAAAGTTACTATCAAATCGACATCCTCCTGTGTTTTTAGTCCTTATTTCCTCACTGGTGATAAACATCGTCTCCTTGCCTTGATACATGACAGTTAAAAAAAATATGGGTTAGTTTTGAGGTGTATGAGAAGCTGTGTTGTATTTCATAGTTATATCTTGACATTTGATTCATTCAAAAATTTTGGTTGGGTACAAGTATCTGTCAATGCTGGTGTTGATTTTCATCCTTAATTATATGAACTCTTGTTTTTAGGAATGGGCTTTCACGAGCTTCTGGACATACCTCAAGGAGACCGTAGGAAGTACCATGATGACGTAACCGTGATGGTAGTATCCCTTGAAGGAAGAATTTGGAAGTCATCAGGTAAGTACCTTTGACAGAGCATTTGATGTTGCCAGTTTGTTATGACACAAAAGCCAGAAGTTGATTATCACTCTGATGGATGATGTTGGAGAAGTGACTTATCTCTGATGGTTCCCTGATCATCAATTGTGTCATCCCGCCTTACTCCGGTAAAGGCATTGTCATGATCCGTCAGAAGCTCTGGTGTTTTACGTGTGCAGCGGGAAACAGACATGATAACTGCCAACATGTTCGTTGCTATGCCAACAAATCTGCTGCACCAAAATTGTTGATACCTTCCATGGGGAAATTTTTGTAGCTGCTGTTGTAAACTTGTTTTAGGAAGGAACCCCTCTCTGGATTTTATTGGGAAAGATGGACGGATTTAGCCTTCTCTTTCGTTTCTCCTCTTTTCTTTCATTTGGTGGGGTTCCCGGTTGGTTCAGTTAGTAGTTTTGAGTTTTTGACACTTCCGTCCACCTGCCTTGAAGGTTAAATTTTTAATTCTGGCGACCGGATTCATTCCAAATCAATTTTAAAGTTGAAAAAAAATTATTCAAATGTGGAAATTATCTCGTATGGCTTGGAAAACTTTTTTGTTTCGCCCTTTACCAAAGTTTTCCTTTCTAGCCAGATTTTAAATTTTCTATTTGGCAAAATATTTCGACCACGAATGCTAGAGCATCCATGAGTTCACATTCAAGTCATGTACTTCTATTGACAAAAATATATACATTAATTAATAAATAAAAACTCATGCAGCTTTGTTGCAAATTTTTTGTATATTTATGCAAATTTCATATTAATTTTTTAATGAAAAATTAAATATTGAAGAGTAATTCATTAAAAAATAGATACGAATAAAATTAGTTAAGTTAGGATGCACGAAAATTAACTCTACACTCGGGTGCGCGAAATATCAAATGCTTCCCAAAACCTTGTAAATTAGTTAAGTTAGGATGCACGAAAATTAACTCTACACACTCGGGTGCACGAAATATCAAATGCTTCCCAACACCTTGTAGTTTATTTGCTATAATTAATTATTTAATCTATTTAGCCACATAAATTGTTAGAGATTTTTAATCCATTTCTTAACATAATAGGCAATTGCTAGAAACCCTACTTCTATTCTAGAAGATCCAATCAAGCGAACTTGCTACTGAATTGACAAACACTTTGGTGGAACATTTTTTTTAGTTTTCGTAGGACTGGATTTGTCTTTGGAAGCCCATTGCATATATTCTAATGTGGGTCAAACTCCATTTGTAATGGTGTGAATTTTTTAAATTATGGGTCAATGCCTTCGAAATGTGAATTGGGGGTTTCTGTTCGATTTGTGCGCACTCAGCAATTCTTCTTCACCGGAATTTTTTCTTCGATTGAACTCAGGGATTCTGAATTCTTTTGTTATGTTTCTTATTTTTCTATTCCCATGCAGTTCTCTTCCGATGCTTGTTGCTATTGAATCAGTAAGGTGAGTTCTCTTCCACACAACTGTGTGGAGAAATAGAGTAGATTCATTGGTTTCTAGTGTATATTTTAGTTTTCCTCATCGATTTCTAATTATTCCTACTGATAGTAATTCCGATCAGAGTTGCGTGTTATATACTCCCTCCGTCCCACGTTAAAGTTGACATTTTCTTTTGGCACGGAGATTAAGAAATATAATATTTTAATGTGTAGAGAGGTGAGAGAAAAAGTATTTAATGTAAAGTGGGTAGTTGTATTAGTATTGTGTGTGGGTCCTAATTGGAATAATTAGCTATTTTGTGTGGACCCAACTTGATGAAAAAGGAAATGTAAGCATTAATTTGTGACAACCCAAAATGAAAAGGGTGTTGGCAATTGGATCTTATGGTGAACGTGATTCAATAAGAAATACAGATAATTACATACAGCGGAAGCATAAAACAATTACCTGACTTCTGGGTTGATGTAGTGGATGATAATCTGAGAAGAACACCTCTGATCTTCTGCAGTATTACCCAAAGTCAACTCTCTGGTGTTGTGTGGTCAACAATCCCTAGAGAGTTCTCAATCTGTTCCTAATCTTTTTCTACGTAAGTGGCGCAGTGTTAGGTTATTAGGAACTGAGATAACTTATATACTTGGGCTACTGCAGGGACCAGGAGGAGAAATTGGGCTGGGCCTCAATCAGATTTAATTAACCAAGCTTAGCCCAAAGCTTTTAATTAAATCCAATAATAATAATATAGTCCACTAAAATATTATTATTGCACTACCCATCCAATCCCAAAATTACATTCTGGGCTCCTTCTTATTATGAGCCCGATAGTCTCCCCATGTTTAAGATATACAATGCCCATTAATTAATTAAATTACTGTCAACTCAAATTAATTAATATCTCATCCGAGAGTAGTACCACTCAACCTTATTATCATGCCGGAAATTAATCCACTTGCAAGATTTACATGATAAACCTTATGAGCTCCTCAAGGGGACATCATCAACCTATGACGGACATGGATTCCTTCTACAATCAACAGCACACCATAGAGACATCACTACTTCCCAACTCACCGAGTTTGTTGATTTAATACATTTAAATCTCACCCATTGATGAATCAAAGAAATATATACTGCCTTACGTGCTGAGATTATTGTATAGGGATTAAGAGCACGAACATCCATAATAACAGAGATCAAGTTCTTCTATATAGACAGTACAAGTCGAACGATCTCAGACGGTCCTACTCAATACACAAAGCAGTGTACTAATGTGGTTCTATAGTCAAGACAAACTAATACCAAACCACACTACAACCATACCGATAGATAGTCCCCGTCTATCTCGATTGTGAGCATCTGTTTATACTTTATAAGGAAACTGATAATATGATCTTCCGCGTGTTGTCGCACAACATATTATCTACAGTATAAAGTAAATGGACTTTTGCACAAACATATAAATAAATAATTTATAATATGCAAAACAGTTTGATCATATGATTCTCATTTCAAATAAAATCGTTATTACATTGTTCAATACAAAAGCAAGGCTTTTAGTATACAAATCTAACAATCTCCCACTTATACTAAAAGACTACGCTGCCTTATCTGCTGACACGCATCTAATCCCCATTCCTTCTACATGCCCATCGAACGCTTTCGCTGGAAGGCTCTTAGTAAAAGGATCAGCTAGGTTATCCTCAGATGCTATCTTAGCAACAACGACTTCTCCTCTTTTAACGATGTCTCGTATCAGGTGGTACTTGCGCTCAATGTGTTTACTTGCCTTATGGGCTCGTGGTTCCTTCGAGTTTGCTACTGCACCACTGTTATCACAATAAATTGTGATTGCTTTGGGCAAACCAAGAATCACATCCAAGTCCATTAAGAAGTTCCTGAGCCATACTGCTTCTTTAGCTGCCTCAGAGGCTACTACATATTCAGCTTCCATGGTAGAGTCCGCAACGCATTTCTGCTTTACACTCCTCCATATTACAGCTCCTCCTCCAAGAGTATACACATAACCCGAGGTGGATTTACTAGCATCCCTATCTGACTGGAAATCCAAATCAGTATAACCCAAAGGTAACAAAGTATCTGCCCGGTAAACCAGCACATAATCCCTAGTCCTTCGCAGGTACTTTAATATATGCTTTACCGCAGTCCAATGCCCTTGTCCTGGATTACTTTGATACCTACTGACCATGCCCACGATATAACAGATATCTGGTCTCGTACATAGCATAGCATACATGAGACTTCCCACTGCCGAAGCATAAGGGACCAGCTTCATTGCCTCTATTTCATGTTGTGTCTTTGGACACATTTCCTTAGATAGAGGTATTCCATGTCTGAAAGGTAGAAAACCTTTCTTGGAATCTTGCATGCTAAAACGAGTCAGGATTGTATCAATATATGAAGCTTGGGATAAGCACAACATTCTTTTCTTGCGATCCCTTATTAATTTGATCCCAAGAATGTGTCCGGCCTCTCCCAAGTCCTTTATCTCAAATTGCTTGGATAGCCATACCCTTACGCCCGACAATATCTTTACATTATTTCCAATGAGCAGAATATCATCCACGTAGAGTACAAGAAATACCACTATGTTTCCGTCACACTTCTTGTATACACATGATTCATCCGGACATTGAATAAATTCATATCACTGGATTACTTCATCAAAACGGATGTTCCAAGATCTTGAAGCTTGTTTCAATCCATAAATGGACTTTTTAAGCTTACACACAAGATGCTCTTCGCCCTTTGCAATGAAACCCTCTGGTTGCTTCATATAGATGTTTTCCTCAAGACTTCCATTCAGGAAAGCTGTCTTGACATCCATCTGCCATACCTCATAATCCATATGAGCAGCAATAGACAAAAGAATCCGGATTGACTTAAGCATGGCCACGGGCGAGAAGGTTTCCTCATAATCGATTCCTTCTTTCTGAGTATATCCTTTAGCCACAAGCCTTGCTTTAAAGGTTTCCACCTTACCGTCAGATCCTCTTTTTTTCTTATAGATCCACTTGCATCCAATAGCTTTTACACCATTAGGTGGTTCTACAAGCTCCAGACATGATTAGAATACATGGATTCTATCTCAGATTTCATTGCGTTTTGCCATAATTGAGCATCTTTATCCTGCAGTGCCTCGTTGTAATTTCATGGGTCAATTTCATGTTCACCTGGGACCAAGTCGGATGACTCTCCCAATCCCATGAATCTATCTGGTTGTCTCGCAACCCTCCCACTACGACGAGGCTCCGCAGGCAATTGAGTATCTAGTATGACATGCGGTGCAGTGTCCTGTGGTATATCCTCTTGCACTGTTGGTATATTGTTTGGTGTTTCTTTTCTAACTTCTTCTAGAACAATTGTACTCTTGGGTTTGTGATTCATTACATAATCCTCTTCCAAAAATCTGGCATTCGTACTCACGATCACCTTTTGGTCATTAGGATCATAAAATAGACCACCCCTCGTTCATTTAGGATATCTTATAAACAGACAAACATCCGTACGCGATTCTAACTTATCAGCATCTTGCTTCAACACATGTGCCGGAGCACCCCAAATCCGAAAGTGTTTGAGACTAGGCTTTCGCTTTGTCCACAATTCGATGGGTGTTGAAGCTACTGATTTAGAAGGTACTAAATTCAGGATATAAGCCGCTGTATCCAAGGCATATCCCCAAAACGAGCTGGGTAATTCCGAATAACTCATCATAGATCTTACCATTTCCATAAGAGTCCTATTCCTTCTTTCCGCTACACCATTCTGCTGGGGTGTACCCGGTGCAGACAATTGGGATTCAATCCCATTTTCTGATAAATAATTCCTAAACTCTCCCAAGAGGTATTCGCCACCATGATCAGATCGTAGTGTCTTGATATATTTTCCAAGATGTTTTTCCACATCAGCCTTGTACTCTTTGAATTTATCAAAGCACTCAGACTTGCGGCGCATCAAATAAACATACCCGTATCTAGAATAATCGTCAATGAAAGTGACGAAATATTCATAACCACCTCTTGCCTGGACAGACATAGGACCACATAAATCTGAATGAACCAATTCCAACAAATCCTTGGCTCTATACCCCTTTGCCTTGAAAGGCCTCTTGGTCATTTTTCCTTCCAAGCAGGATTCGCAAGTTGGATAATTTTCCACTACTAATGAACTCAGAGGTCCATCAGCTATCAACCTTTGAATCCTACTCAAGTTAATATGACCTAGTCTTAGATGCCAAAGATATGTTTGATTCATTTTAGAAAGTTCTTTTCTCTTATTAGTAGAATTATCATTCGTTTCAATTTGTTGCACTGTGGGAGTAATTGGATTAAGAGTATACAAATTATCTATCAATGCACCATCACAGATAAAAATTCCATTTTTCCTTAAAACAACTTTGTCATTAAAAGAAACAGAATATCCATCCATAAACAATTTAGAAACTGAAATTAAATTCTTTCTAAAATGAGGTACATAAAGACAATTCCTCAAAACAAGAGTTTTATTCTTATTAAAAGATAAATAGACGTCTCCCACTGCAACAGCTGCTACTCTTGTAGCATTTCCCATGAGTATAGTAATCTCTCCATCACTGAGCTGTCGGGTTTGGTGGAACCCCTGCAAAGAATTGCAGACATGGTCAGTGGCTCCCGTATCTACACACCAAGTGTCAGCAGATACAGCCGCTAAACACGATTCAACAACTAGTATATAAGACTTACCATTCCTGTTCCCCTTCAGAAGAGGGCAGTCTGCCTTGTAGTGTCCTGGCTGCTTGCATTTGAAGCACTTGCCTTTAGGCTTCTTGACTGCTCCAGTCTTTGCTTTCACTTGGTTCACCGGTGCTGAATTTCCTTGCTTCTTTTTCTTCCTACCGCCTTTCGGCCTAGGATGAGTAGCATATTCAGCAACATGAACCTGAGGAGGTCTACGAAACAGTTCTTCCGCCGCCACAAGTTCTGTCAGAAGTTCCGCCAATGTGTACAAATGTTTGTTTATACCATAGTTCAGGCGAAACTGCTCAAAACTCCTAGGCAAGCTTTGGAGTATGATATCGACCTGGGTTTCCCCATCGATTTCAGCTCCAAGAACTTCCAACTCATTGAGTTGGCCCATCATCCTGAGGACATGTTCCCTTACGGGAGTGCCCTCAGCCATTTTGGTATTCATCAAGACCGACATGCCCTTCGACCTAGCAGGACGACTCTGATGTCCGAAGAGTTCCTTAAGATTATGCATCATATCATAGGCGGTCTCCATGGCTTGATGCTGAGTCTGAAGCACAATTGACATAGAAGCCAAAATATAGCATTTAGCCATCCTATCAGCCTTGGTCCACCTATTATAAGCATTTCTTTGCTCTTCGGTAGAGTCATCATTAGGTTCCGGAGGACATTCCTCAGAGAGAACAAAGATATAATCTTCAGCAGTTAAAACAATGTCCATGTTTCGCTTCCAGTCGACATAATTTGTACCAGTAAATTTATGCTCTTTAAGTATTACAGAAAGTGAGTTGAGTGCCATTTGAAAATCCTGAGAATCATAATTAAATAAACAGATCAAACACTTCGAATTTATCAATTTATATTGAATCCCTCAAAATAATATAAAATAAAATTCACCAACATCTCAAGCACCGTGAATTTGCATGCCACGTTAGGGTGGACGTATACCCGAACATTTACAAGAGTAGGTTTTACCCATTAATTTCATTCGTCAACCTGACTTTATGACAAAATAATTAATAGTCGGTTACTTTTTAGCCATGCAAATAACAGCAGTGACTCCGTTGGGGAGGATACTTATTATTTACACCTAAGTGTATACCATTATTTGATTCCAAGTCCACTGCCCAAGCTTATGTGCCTTCAGTTGGTGAAATCCACACGCGCTCGGATAACTTTCTATAATCATCATTAAGAAATTTGTACTAGTGAACCATGAATAAACTCATCCGTTAGGGAGGAAGGCTCTAATGCCAACGCGCAGTTTACTCATATCACTTACAAACCAATAATGGAGGCCATGGGAATTTATTTACCAATCCCCTCTCCCACTTAGTTATTTAGCACAGAGGGTTTTTAACATGCATATAATATTTCATAATAAAATATACAACCTAGCATGCTTCTATTAAAGTAATTTAAATCAAATAAATCACATAGAACATGCCATTCACATATATAACAATTAATTGTCAAGCAAAATAATTAAATCAATTATATATAATAATTAATTGCTTAATAATAATGGATCAATAATGGGCCTAGCTATCCAAACATAATTAGCATAAAATGAGCAGCTCCTTATTCAAATAATAATGCCCATTTACCCAGCCAATTTTATTTCCTTGGAACAAGCCCAATATAAATCATGGCCCATCACCACAAACAATTAAACAAAATTGGGCCCAGCTGCACAAATAATTAAATACCATCCATGAAGCCCAAACTCAAAAAAAATAAAAAAACAGGCCCAACAGCACTTAATTAAAATACAAGCCCAATAAAGGGTGAAGCCCAAGGAACAGCCGCCGCCCGCCTCCTCTTCATCCTGCAGGGATCACCGGCGCAACCAGGCGCCGCTGCCGCCGGCGGTGCCGCCAACAGTCCATTGGAATATCGCCATTAGTCCTTCTCCGATGAACCAACGGCCGGAGATCTCCTTTGAAGTCTGCACCGCGCGTGTTGGCCAGCAGCCAATCGCCGCTGCCGCTGCGACCACGCACTCAGACGCGCACGCAGTCCGAAGCATCACCGGCGAGACTCGTAGCTGTCCAGCACCGCGGTGCTTCGCCGCGCACCACCGCCTACTATCGAGACCATCCATCTGCGCCGTTGCCTGGTTTCAACGACAGCGGCGCAACAAGATGCCGCTCCCGTAGGCAGCCGCTCCATAGCCATCGCCGGTCAGCCGCGCGCCACCACCAGCGCCGCCAGATCCTACATCGACTTGCCCCGATCCGCCTGGATCTGCCTCTAATCTCCCAGCCAGAGCTCTTCGTCGATTGGGATCATCAGCGCCGTCCACCAGTCTCGAGTGTCATCGATCATCTCCGATCCGACCGGGATCGGCGTGAACTCACTCGGGACCTTCTGTTCTGGTCCGCCAGTCGCCCCGCTTCCAGCACCGTCCAGACGCCGACCGTCAGTGAGACTCCAGGTCACGCCGACTCGTCGCCCAGACGCGCCTCGCCGCCGCACCGCCATCGAATCGTCACTCGCCGCCGCCAGTCGTACCAGTCGATGCTTATCACCTGTGCAGCGCCACCGTGACAAAACTGGTCGGGCCGAAGCCACCAATCGTCGATAGTCGGCGCCGGTCAGTTTCTTCCTCCTTGTCAGACGACCACGCACCGCCGGGAAGAAAACACATCGTGTAGTGTGCGCGACAATACAGATTGAATTTGTGAATGATAATTGTGTGCACAGTGCATATAATAAAATACACACATCAAATCAAATAAACAAGTTAATCTGACTGACTTCTTTGAACACACGAAAAAGAAAGACCAATGAACATGTGATTAAAAACAGATTAAAACAATTAATCAAATAATCACAAAACATCCTTACAAATCACGTTTCACCAAGAAACAAGGCTTTGATACCAATTGTTGGCAATTGGATCTTATGGTGAACGTGATTCAATAAGAAATACAGATAATTACGTACAGCGGAAGCATAAAACAATTACCTGACTTCTGGGTTGATGTAGTGGATGATAATCTGAGAAGAACATCTCTGATCTTCTGCAGTATTACCCAAAGTCAACTCTCTGGTGTTGTGTGGTTAACAATCCCCAGAGAGTTCTCAATCTGTTCCTAATCTTTTTCTACGTAAGTGGCGCAGTGTTAGGTATTAGGAACTGAGATAACTTATATACTTGGGCTACTGCAGGGACCAGGAGGAGAAATTGGGCTGGGCCTCAATCAGATTTAATTAACCAAGCTTAGCCCAAAGCTTTTAATTAAATCCAATAATAATAATATAGTCCACTAAAATATTATTATTGCACTACCCATCCAATCCCAAAATTACATTCTGGGCTCCTTCTTATTATGAGCCCGATAGTCTCCCCATGTTTAAGATATACAATGCCCATTAATTAATTAAGTTACTGACAACTCAAATTAATTAATATCTCATCCGAGAGTAGTACCACTCAACCTTATTATCATGCCGGAAATTAATCCACTTGTAAGATTTACATGATAAACCTTATGAGCTCCTCAAGGGGACATCATCAACATATGACGGACATGGATTCCTTCTACAATCAACAGCACACCATAGAGACAGCACTACTTCCCAACTCACCGAGTTTGTTGATTTAATACATTTAAATCTCACCCATTGATGAATCAAAGAAATATATACGGCCTTACGTGTCGAGGTTATTGTATAGGGATTAAGAGCACGAACATCCATAATAACAGAGATCAAGTTCTTCTATATAGACAGTACAAGTCGAACGATCTCAGACGGTCCTACTCAATACACAAAGCAGTGTACTAATGTGGTTCTATAGTCAAGACAAACTAATACCAAACCACACTACAACCATACCGATAGATAGTCCCCGTCTATCTCGATTGTGAGCATCTGTTTATACTTTATAAGGAAACTGATAATATGATCTTCCGCGTGTTGTCGCACAACATATTATCTACAGTATAAAGTAAATGGACTTTTGCACAAACATATAAATAAATAATTTATAATATGCAAAACATTTTGATCATATGATTCTCATTTCAAATAAAATCGTTATTACATTGTTCAATACAAAAGCAAGGCTTTTAGTATACAAATCTAACAATCTCCCACTTATACTAAAAGACTACGCTGCCTTATCTGGTGACACGCATCTAATCCCCATTCCTTCTACATCCCCATCGAACGCTTTCACTGGAAGGCTCTTAGTAAAAGGATCAGCTAGGTTATCCTCAGATGCTATCTTAGCAACAACGACTTCCCCTCTTTTAACGATGTCTCGTATCAGGTGGTACTTGCGCTCAATGTGTTTACTTGCCTTATGGGCTCGTGGTTCCTTCGAGTTTGCTACTGCACCACTGTTATCACAATAAATTGTGATTGCTTTGGGCAAACCAGGAATCACATCCAAGTCCATTAAGAAGTTCCTGAGCCATACTACTTCTTTAGCTGCCTCAGAGGCTGCTACATATTCAGCTTCCATGGTAGAGTCCGCAACGCATTTCTGCTTTACACTCCTCCATATTACGGCTCCTCCTCCAAGAGTATACACATAACCCGAGGTGGATTTACTAGCATCCCTATCTGACTGGAAATCCAAATCAGTATAACCCAAAGGTAACAAAGTATCTGCCCGGTAAACCAGCACATAATCCCTAGTCCTTCGCAGGTACTTTAATATATGCTTTACCACAGTCCAATGCCCTTGTCCTGGATTACTTTGATACCTACTGACCATGCCCACGACATAACAGGTATCTGGTCTCGTACATAGCATAGCATACATGAGACTTCCCACTGAAGGGACCAGCTTCATTGCCTCTATTTCATGTTGTGTGTTTGGACACATTTCCTTAGATAGAGGTATCCATGTCTGAAAGGTAGAAAACCTTTTTTGGAATCTTGCATGCTAAAACGAGTCAGGATTGTATCAATATATGAAGCTTGGGATAAGCACAACATTCTTTTCTTGCGATCCCTTATTAATTTGATCCCAAGAATGTGTCCGGCCTCTCCCAAGTCCTTCATCTCAAATTGCTTGGACAGCCATACCCTTACGCCCGACAATACCTTTACATTATTTCCAATGAGCAGAATATCATCCACGTAGAGTACAAGAAATACCACTACGTTTCCGTCACACTTCTTGTATACACATGATTCATCCGGACATTGAATAAATCCATATGACTGGATTACTTCATCAAAACGGATGTTCCAAGATCTTGAAGCTTGTTTCAATCCATAAATGGACTTTTTAAGCTTACACACAAGATGCTCTTCGCCCTTTGCAATGAAACCCTCTGGTTGCTTCATATAGATGTTTTCCTCAAGACTTCCATTCAGGAAAGCTGTCTTGACATCCATCTGCCATACCTCATAATCCATATGAGCAGCAATAGACAAAAGAATCCGGATTGACTTAATCATGGCCACGGGTGAGAAGGTTTCCTCATAATCGATTCCTCCTTTCTGAGTATATCCTTTAGCCACAAGCCTTGCTTTAAAGTTTTCCACCTTACCGTCAGATCCTCTTTTTCTCTTATAGATCCACTTGCATCCAATAGCTTTTACACCATTAGGTGGTTCTACAAGCTCCCAGACATGATTAGAATACATGGATTCTATCTCAGTTTTCATTGCGTTTTGCCATAATTGAGCATCTTTATCCTGCAGTGCCTTGTTGTAATTCCATGGGTCAATTTCATGTTCACCTGGGACCAAGTCGGATGACTCTCCCAATCCCGTGAATCTATCTGGTTGTCTCGCAACCCTCCCACTACGACGAGGCTCCGCAGGCAATTGTGTATCAGGTGTGACACGCGGTGCAGTGTCCTGTGGTATATCCTCTTGCACTGTTGGTATATTATTTGGTGTTTCCTTTCTAACTTCTTCTAGAACAATTGTACTCTTGGGTTTGTGATTCATTACATAATCATCTTCTAAAAATCTGGCGTTCGTACTCACGATCACCTTTTGGTCATTAGGATCATAAAATAGACCACCCCTCGTTCCTTTAGGATATCCTATAAACAGACAAACATCCGTACGCGATTCTAACTTATCAGCATCTTGCTTCAATACATGTGCCGGAGCACCCCAAATCCGAAAGTGTTTGAGACTAGGCTTTCGCTTTGTCCACAATTTGATGGGTGTTGAAGCTACTGATTTAGAAGGTACTAAATTCAGGATATAAGCCGCTGTATCCAAGGCATATCCCCAAAACAAGCTGGGTAATTCCGAATAACTCATCATAGATCTTACCATTTCCATAAGAGTCCTATTCCTTCTTTTCGCTACACCATTCTGCTGGGGTGTGCCCGGTGCAGACAATTGAGATTCAATCCCATTTTCTGATAAATAATTCCTAAACTCTCCCAAGAGGTATTCGCCACCACGATCAGATCGTAGTGTCTTGATATATTTTCCAAGATGTTTTTCCACATCAGCCTTGTACTCTTTGAATTTATCAAAGCACTCAGACTTGCGGCGCATCAAATAAACATACCCGTATCTAGAATAATCGTCAATGAAAGTGACGAAATATTCATAACCACCTCTTGCCTGGACAGACATAGGACCACATAAATCTGAATGAACCAATTCCAACAAATCCTTGGCTCTATACCCCTTTGCCTTGAAAGGCCTCTTGGTCATTTTTCCTTCCAAGCAGGATTCGCAAGTTGGATAATTTTCCACTACTAATGAACTCAGAGGTCCATCAGCTATCAACCTTTGAATCCTACTCAAGTTAATATGACCTAGTCTTAGATGCCAAAGATATGTTTGATTCATTTTAGAAGGTTCTTTTCTCTTATTAGTAGATGTATCATTCGTTTCAATTTGTTGCACTGTGGGAGTAATTGGATTAAGAGTATACAAATTATCTATCAATGCACCATCACAGATAAAAATTCTATTTTTCCTTAAAACAACTTTGTCATTAAAAGAAACAGAATATCCATCCATAAACAATTTAGAAACTGAAATTAAATTCTTTCTAAAATGAAGTACATAAAGATAATTCCTCAAAAAAAGAGTTTTATTCTTATTAAAAGATAAATAGATGTCTCCCACTGCAACAGCTGCTACTCTTGTAGCATTTCCCATGAGTATAGTAATCTCTCCATCACTGAGCTGTCGGGTTTGGTGGAACCCCTGCAAAGAATTGCAGACATGGTCAGTGGCTCCCGTATCTACACACCAAGTGTCAGCAGATACAGCCGCTAAACACGATTCAACAACTAGTATATAAGACTTACCATCCCTGTTCCCCTTCAGAAGAGGGCAGTCTGCCTTGTAGTGTCCTGGCTGCTTGCATTTGAAGCACTTGCCTTTAGGCTTCTTGACTGCTCCAGTCTTTGCTTTCACTTGGTTCACCGGTGCTGAATTTCCTTGCTTCTTTTTCTTCCTACCGCCTTTCGGCCTAGGATGAGTAGCATATTCAGCAACATGAACCTGAGGAGGTCTACGAAACAGTTCTTCCGCCGCCACAAGTTCTGTCAGAAGTTCCGCCAATGTGTACAAATGTTTGTACAGGCGAAACTGCTCAAAATTCCTAGGCAAGCTTTGGAGTATGATATCGACCTGGGTTTCCCCATCGATTTCAGCTCCAAGAACTTCCAACTCATTGAGTTGGCCCATCATCCTGAGGACATGTTCCCTTACGGGAGTGCCCTCAGCCATTTTGGTATTCATCAAGACCGACATGCCCTTCGACCTAGCAGGACGACTCTGATGTCCGAAGAATTCCTTAAGATTATGCATCATATCATAGGCGGTCTCCATGGCTTGATGCTGAGTCTGAAGCACATTTGACATAGAAGCCAAAATGTAGCATTTAGCCATCCTATCAGCCTTGGTCCACCTATTATAAGCATTTCTTTGCTCTTCGGTAGAGTCATCATTAGGTTCCGGAGGACATTCCTCAGAGAGAACAAAGATATAATCTTCAGCAGTTAAAACAATGTCCATGTTTCGCTTCCAGTCGACATAATTTGTACCAGTAAGTTTATGCTCTTTAAGTATTACAGAAAGTGAGTTGAGTGCCATTTGAAAATCCTGAGAATCATAATTAAATAAACAGTTCAAACACTTCGAATTTATCAATTTATATTGAATACCTCAAAACAATATAAAATAAAATTCACCAACATCTCAAGCATCGTGAATTTGCATGCCACGTTAGGGTGGACGTATACAAACCCGAACATTTACAAGAGTAGGTTTTACCCATTAATTTTATTCGTCAACCTGACTTTATGACAAAATAATTAATAGTCGGTTACTTTTTAGCCATGCAAATAACAGCAGTGACTCCATTGGGGAGGATACTTATTATTTACACCTAAGTGTATACCATTATTTGATTCCAAGTCCACTGCCCAAGCTTATGTGCCTTCAGTTGGTGAAATCCACACGCGCTCGGATAACTTTCTATAATCATCATTAAGAAGTTTGTACTAGTGAACCATGTATAAACTCATCCGTTAGGGAGGAAGGCTGTAATGCCAACGCGCAAGTTTACTCATATCACTTACAAATCAATAATGGAGGCCGTGGGAATTTATTTACTAATCCCCTCTCCCACTTAGTTATTTAGCACAGAGGGTTTTTAACATACATATAATATTTCATAATAAAATATACAACCTAGCATGCTTCTATTAAAGTAATTTAAATCAAATAAATCACATAGAACATGCCATTCACATATATAACAATTAATTGTCAAGCAAAATAATTAAATCAATTATATATAATAATTAATTGCTTAATAATAATGGATCAATAATGGGCCCAGCTATCCAAACATAATTAGCATAAAATGAGCAGCTCCTTATTCAAATAATAATGCCCATTTACCCAGCCAATTTTATTTCCTTGGAACAAGCCCAATATAAATCATGGCCTATCACCACAAACAATTAAACAAAATTGGGCCCAGCTGCACAAATAATTAAATACCATCCATGAAGCCCAAACCTCAAAAAAATAAAAAAACAGGCCCAACAGCACTTAATTAAAATACAAGCCCAATAAAGGGTGAAGCCCTAGGAATAGCCGCCGCCCGCCTCCTCTTCATCCTGCAGGGATCACCGGCGCAACCAGGCGCCGCTGCCGCCGGCAGTGCCGCCAACAGTCCATCGGAATATCACCATTAGTCCTTCTCCGATGAACCAACAGCCAGAGATCTCCTTTGAAGTCTGCACCGTGCGTGTTGCCCAGCAGCCAGTCGCCGCTGCCGCCGCGACCACGTACTCAGACGCGCATGCAGTCTGAAGCATCACCGGCGAGACTCGTAGCTGTCCAGCACCGCGGCGCTTCGCCGCGCACCACCGCCTACTACCGAGACCATCCATATGTGCCGTTGCCTGGTTTCAACGACAGCGGCGCAACAAAATGCCGCCCCCGTAGGCAGCCGCTCCACAGCCATCGCCGGTCAGCCGCGCGCCACCACCAGTGCCGCCAGATCCTACATCGACTTGCCCCGATCCGCCTGGATCTGCCTCTAATCTCCCAGCCAGAGCTCTTCGTCGATTGGGATCATCAGCGTCGTCCACCAGTCTCGAGTGTCACCGATCATCTCCGATCCGACCGGGATCGGCGTGAACTCACCCAGGACCTTCTGTTCTGGTCCGTCCAGTCGCGCCGCTTCCAGCGCCGTCCAGACGCTGACCGTCAGTGAGACTCCAGGTCACGCCGACTTTTCGCCCAGACGCGCCTCGCCGCCGCACCGCCATCGAATCGTCACTCGTCGCCGCCAGTCGTGCCAGTCGATGCTTCTCGCCTGTGCAGCGCCACCGTGACAAAATTGGTCGGGCCAAAGCCACCAATCGTCGATAGTCGGCGCCGGTCAGTTTCTTCCTCCTTGTCAGACAACCACGCGCCGTCGGGAAGAAAACACATCGTGTAGTGTGCGCGACAATACAGATTGAATTTGTGAATGATAATTGTGTGCACAGTGCATATAATAAAATACACACATCAAACCAAATAAACAAGTCAATCTGACTGACTTCTTTGAACACACGAAAAAGAAAGACCAATGAACATGTGATTAAAAACAGATTAAAACAATTAATCAAATAATCACAAAACATCCTTACAAATCACGTTTCACCAAGAAACAAGGCTTTGATACCAATTGTTGGCAATTTGATCTTATGGTGAACGTGATTCAATAAGAAATACAGATAATTATGTACAGCGGAAGCATAAAACAATTACCTGACTTCTGGGTTGATGTAGTGGATGATAATCTGAGAAGAACACCTCTGATCTTCTGCAGTATTACCCAAAGTCAACTCTCTGGTGTTGTGTGGTCAACAATCCCCAGAGAGTTCTCAATCTGTTCCTAATCTTTTTCTACGTAAGTGGCGCAGTGTTAGGTTATTAGGAACTGAGATAACTTATATACTTGGGCTACTGCAGGGACCAGGAGGAGAAATTGGGCTGGGCCTCAATCAGATTTAATTAACCAAGCTTAGCCCAAAGCTTTTAATTAAATTCAATAATAATAATATAGTCCACTAAAATATTATTATTGCACTACCCATCCAATCCCAAAATTACATTCTGGGCTCCTTCTTATTATGAGCCCGATAGTCTCCCCATGTTTAAGATATACAATGCCCATTAATTAATTAAGTTACTACAACTCAAATTAATTAATATCTCATCCGAGAGTAGTACCACTCAACCTTATTATCATGCCGGAAATTAATCCACTTGCAAGATTTACATGATAAACCTTATGAGCTCCTCAAGGGGACATCATCAACCTATGACGGACATGGATTCCTTCTACAATCAACAGCACACCATAGAGACAACACTACTTCCTAACTCACCGAGTTTGTTGATTTAATACATTTAAATCTCACCCATTGATGAATCAAAGAAATATATACTGCCTTACGTGTCGAGGTTATTGTATAGGGATTAAGAGCACGGACATCCATAATAACAGAGATCAAGTTCTTCTATATAGACAGTACAAGTCGAACGATCTCAGACGGTCCTACTCAATACACAAAGCAGTGTACTAATGTGGTTCTATAGTCAAGACAAACTAATACCAAACCACACTACAACCATACCGATAGATAGTCCCCGTCTATCTCGATTGTGAGCATCTGTTTATACTTTATAAGGAAACTGATAATATGATCTTCCGCGTGTTGTCGCACAACATATTATCTACAGTATAAAGTAAATGGACTTTTGCACAAACATATAAATAAATAATTTATAATATGCAAAACAGTTTGATCATATGATTCTCATTTCAAATAAAATCGTTATTACATTGTTCAATACAAAAGCAAGGCTTTTAGTATACAAATCTAACAAAGGGTAGACCTTAACGCGGGACAGAGGGAGTATATGTCATCCATAGTGTTTTGTAGGCTTCGAATATTTATTTGGTGGTATGGAATTTTTTTTATGATTAATGAATGTGACAATCTGCATATTTTGAAGTCCGATTTAACACTGATTTTATAGAGTTTGGAGTCATATTTAAGCACCAAATGGTTACTTTTCAAAATTTTTAAAAAAGTTGGTGCATTTAAGGTGATATTTTGTGTTTTAGATGAAAAAAGGATGAAAAGTTGGAAAAAAGAAAGAACTCGTGTGTCTCGTTCTGACTAACCGCATGAGCACGGTCATCATCATGCACGGAAGATGGATGAATGCATGATCACAAGCATGAGAAGCATCATCGTGCCTTGGCCTTGAAAAAATGCACGATCATTGTGTTGGATTGTATAACTAAAAACCTAGCTTTAGTATGAATAATGTTTTAACAATATTTGAAATGAGAGTCATTGATTAAATGATTGCATCTTATAATTTATTTATATGTCGATGCGATAGTCCATTTACTTTATATTGTAGATAATATGGTGTGCGTCGTCGCACGGAAGATCATATTATTAGCTCCTTAAAAAGTATAAACAGATGCTCACAACCGAGATAGACGGGGACAATCTATCGAGATGGTTGTAGTGTGATTTGGTATTAGTTTATCTTGACTATAAAATTACACTAGTGCACTTTGCGTGTATTTAGCAGGACCACGTGAGGTTGTTCGATTTATACTGACTATATAAGAGAACTAGACATCAGTTATTATGGATGTTCGTACTCTTAATACCTATATGATAACCTCGATATGTAATTCAGTATTTATTTCTTTGATTCACCAATGGGTGAAATTTAATTATTAAATCAATATGCTAGGTGAGTTGGGAGATGGTATTGTCTGTATGGTGTGCTGTTGATTGTAGAAGGAATCAGTGTTCTAATGAATTAGGCTGATAATGTCCCCTAGAGGAGCTCATAAGGATTATCATGTAAACTCTGCAGGTGGATCCGATCCGGCATGATAATAAGATTGAGTGGTACTATTCTTGGATAAGAGATTAATTATTCAAGTTGCCAGTAACTCATTTAATTAGTGATCATTGTATATCTTAAACATGGGGAGTTAAACGGGCTCATAATAAGAAGGAGCCTATAACATAATTTGGGATTAGGGTGGCAGTGCAATAATAATTCTTTAGTGAACAAATTCATTATTATTGGGCTTAAGTATAAGTTTTGGGCTAAACTTAGATGCTTAAGCCCAATGGGAGGCCCAACCCTAATTTCTCCTCCTAGTCCATGCTGTAGCCTATAAATAAGCCATCCCAGCGTCCCAGTCAACAATTTTACACGCCTATTATCAGATTAAGGTGAGAAATCAGATTTCTCATCAGATAAGAGAGAACGTGAGAAATTCGAGGGAGACTGCGGATTGGGACTCGAGGGAGAATGCGGATTGGGATTGCCAAAAGGGTCTTGTGGGCCTAAAGGATCGTCACCCACACGACGTCTAGACAAGGCATAGGAATACAATAGAAGATCACGAGGTCGTTTCTGCAGCTGATTCAAACTTCTCCGCCAGTCTTCGGTGAAAGGTAATACTTTCTATAATCTATTGCGTTAATTAGATGTGCATGTAACCCGAATTGATTACATAGACTATAAGATCCGAGAACCATCAATTGCTATCAGAGCGATGGTTTCTTGATTCTGCGTGAAACGTTCGGATAATCTGGTCGATATCGATGATTTCTATAATCTGATCGATATCGACAGTTTCAAAAATTTGATGATCAGGAAATTTCAAAAATTTGATAATCTGGAGTTTTTAAAAAATTTGATAATCTGAAAGTTTCAAAAATTTTATAAATCGGAAGTTATGAAAATTTGATAATCAGGAAATTTTTGAAAATTTGATAATCTTGAAGTTTCAAAAATTTGATAATCTGGGGATTTTCGTAAATTTTATAATTTGGAAGTTTTCGAAAATTAGATAATTAGGAATTTTTTTGAAAATTTGATAATCTAGAAGTTTCAAAAATTTAATAATCTGAAAATTTCAAAAATTTGATAACTTAGAGATTTTCAAAAATTTGATAATCTCGGTATAAGGTAATACTTTCTATAATCCGCTGCGTTAGATGTGCATGGAACCCAAACTGATTCTGATCCGATCACCATCAATTGGCATCAGAATGACGGTTTCTTGGTTCTGCATGAAACGTTCAGATAATCTGGTCGATATCGATGATTTCGATAATCTAGTCGATATTGACAGTTTCGTAAATTTGATAATATAAAATTTTTAAAAATTTGATAATCTGGAGTTTTTTCTTAAATTTGATAATCTGGAAGTTTTCGAAAATTTGATTATTTGAAAGTTTTCGAAGATTTGATAATCTGGAGATTTTGGAAAATTTGATAATCTGGAGATTTTCAAAATTTTGATAATCTTGAAGTTTCGAAAATTTGATAATCTGGAAGTTTTCGAAAATTTGATAATCTGAAAGTTTCAAAAATTTGATAATCTGGATATTTTTCGAAAAATTGATAATCTGAAAGTTTTCAAAAATTTGATAATCTAGAGGTTTCGAAAATTTGATAACCTGGAAGTTTCGAAAATTTTATAATAGAAGTTTCAAAATTTTGATAATTTGGAAGTTTTCATAAATTTGATAATCTGGAAGTTTTCAAAATTTCATAATCTTGAAGTTTTTCGAAAATTTGACAATCTAGCAGTTTTTTTCGAAAATTTGATAATCTCGAAGTTTTAAAAAATTTGATAATATGGAGATTTTTGAAAATTTGAAAATCTCGGTGAAAGGTAATACTTTCTATAATCCGCTGCTTTAGATAATCTGGTCTGTATCGACAATTTCGATAAACTAGTTGATATCGATAGTTTCAAAAATTTGATAATCTGGTAGTTTTGAAAATTTGATAATCTAGAGTTTTTTGAAAAATTTGATAATCTGGACTTTTTTGAAAATTTGATAATCTGAAAGTTTAAAAATTTGATAATTTGGAAGTTTTTGAAAATTTGATAATCTGGAGATTTTTGAAAATTTGATAATCTTGAAGTTTCAAAAATTTGATAATCCGGTGATTTTATAAAATTTGATGATTTGGAAGTTTTCAAAAATTTGATAATGATATCTAAAAGTTTCGATAATTTGATAATCTGAAAGTTTCGAAAATTTGATAAACTAGAGATTTTCGAAAATTTAATAATCTCGGTGAAATGTAATACTTTCTATAATCAGGTGTGTTAGATGTGCATGGAACCCGAACTGATTACGTAGACCATAAGATCCGATCACCATCAATTGATATCAGAGTGACAATTTCTTGATTTTGCGTGAAATGTTCTGATAATCTGGTCGATATCGATGATTTCAATAATCTGGTCGATATCGACAGTTTCGCAAATTTGATAATCTGGATATTTTTAAAATTTGATAATCTAGAGTTTTTCAAAAATTTGATAATCTGGAAGTTTTCAAAATTTGATAATATGGAGATTTTTGAAAATTTGATAATCTGGAAAGATTTTTGAAAATTTGATAATATGGAAGTTTCGAAAATTCGATAATCTGGAAGTTTCGAAAATTTGATAATCTGGAAATTTTCAAAGAATTTGATAATTTGGAAGTTTTGAAAATTTGATAATCTTGATGTTTTTAAAAAATTTAATAATCTGGAAGTTTTCAAAAATTTGATAATCCGAATGTTTCAAAATTTTAATAATTTGAAATTTGATAATCTGGAATTCTGGAAAATTTTATAATCTCTGTGAAATGTAATACTTTCAATAATGCGCTGCGTTAGATGTGCATGGAACATGAATTGATTACGTAGCGATCACCATCAATTAGTATCTAGGGATTTTAGAAAATTTGATGATTTGGAATTTTTCAAAAATTTGATAATCTAGAAGTTTTTTGAAAATTTGATAATTTAGAAGTTTTTGAAAATTTGATAATCTAAAAGTTTTGAAAATTTGATAATCTGGAAGTTTCGAAAATTTGATAATCTGGAGATTTTCAAAAATTTAATAATCTCGGTAAAATCTGGATGTTTTTAAAATTTGATAATCTAGAGTTTTTAAAAAATTTGATAATCTGAAGTTTCGAAAATTTGATAATCTAGAAGTTTTTTGAAAACCTAATAATTTGAAAGTTTTTGAAAATTTGATAATTTGGATGTTTCTAAAATTTGATAATATGGAGATTTTCGAAAATTTGTTGAAATGGAAGTTTCGAATATTTGGTAATACGGAAGTTTCGAAAATTTGATAATCTGGAAGTTTTGAAAATTTGATAATCTGGAGATTTTCGAAAATTTGATAATCATGATGTTTTCGAAAATTTGATAATTTAGAAGTTTCAAAAATTTGATAATTTGGAAACTTTCAAAAATTTGATAATCTGGAATTTTGAAAAATTTTATAATCTCGGTGAAATGTAATACTCTCTATAATCCGCTGCGTTTGATGTGTATGGAACCTAAATTGATTACGTAGCGATCACCATCAATTGGTATCTGAGTGACAGTTTCTTGGTTCTGCGTGAAACATTTGGATAATCTAGTCGATAACGATGATTTCAATAATCTGGTCAATATCGACGATTTCGATAATCTAGTCGATATCGACAGTTTCGAAAAATTTGATAATCTAGAGTTTTTCAAAATTTTGAAAATCTGGATGTTTTGAAAAATTGATAATTTGGAAGTTTTCGAAAATTTGATAATCTGGAGATTTTTGAAAATTTGATAATCTTGGGATTTTTGAAAATTTGATAATTTGGAAGTTTTCAAAAATTTGATAATCTGGAAGTTTCAAAAATTTGATAATCAGGAAGATTTTCAAAAATTTGATAATCTGAAAGTTTTCAAAAATTTGATAATCTGGAAGTTTCGAAATTTTGATTATCTAGAGATTTTCAAAAATGTGATAATTTAGAAATTTTTAAAATTTGATAATCTAGAGATTTTTGAAAATTTGATAATCTGGAAGTTTTTGAAAATTTGATAATCTGGAAGTTTTCGGAAATTTGATTATCTGGAAGTTTAAAAAATTGGATAATCTAGGGATTTTCGAAAATTTGATAATCTGGAAGTTTTTGAAAATGTGATAATATGGAAGTTTTGAAATTTTAACAATCTTGAAGTTTTTTGAAAATTTGATAATCTGAAAGTTCTCGAAAACTTGATAATCAGGAAGTTTGCAAAAATTTGATAATCTGGAAGTTTCAAAATTTTAATAATCTGGAGATTTTCAAAATTTTGATAATATGAAAGTTTTGAAAATTTGATTATTTTCCATGTTTATTATTGTTATTGTTGTTGTGTTATATATGGACGCATGTTCTAATGTGATTTACTGCCTTAAGTGTTGTAATAGGTGTATGCTAGGTTTCGTATTTTATTTGTGAATATTATATGCATGTAAAAACCCTCTTGTTAAATAACTAAGTGGAAGAGGGGATTGGTTAATAATTCCTGCAGCCTCTATTATTGGTATGTTATGTGATGCAAGTAAAATTAAGTGTTGGCTATAGTGCCTTCCTACCGAACGGATGAGTTTTATATGTGGATTACTAGTACAAACTTCTTTATGATGGTTATAGAAAATTATTTAGGCGCATGTGATCTTCTTCAACAGAAGAGACACAAGCTTGAGTAATGGACTTAGTATTAAATAATAGTATACACTTAGGTGCAATTAATATGTATTCTCCCCAATGGAGTCACTGCTATTATTTGAATGGCTAAAGTACAACTTACTATTAATTATGGTGTCATAAGATTAAATTGACGTATGGATTTAATGGCTAAAACCTTCTCTTGCGAATGTTAGGATTTGTATACGTCCACACTAACTTGGCATGCAAATTCACGGTGCTTGAGATATCGGTGAATTTATTTTATATTGTTTTGAGGGAATCAATATAAATCTTAAATTCAAAAAATTTGATTGGTGTATTTATTTACGTGATTCTCTGTATTTCAAATGGTTCTATTACACTTATTGTTAATTAAAAGAAATCATATTTACTTGTCCAAAATTAGATGATTAGAAAAGAATTTTGGTTTTAATTTTTACTGCTAAGAGAAAACATGTGTGTTCTCACTAAGGATGCCCTCTGATGCCTATTAAAGTCTCTACTGGAGAGGTGAGAAGATCATAGAAATATGATGGTCAATCTCATGCGACTTTTTGGACACTTGAGTAAAGTAGAAAAGCAAGGGGTCTTGATAAATGAATTGGAAATACTTGGAGTTGAAATTTAAGGGGAAACTTGTCAATTTTATTCTCCATAATTTGCTTAGATGTTTTGAGTAAGTTTCACCTAAAATTCAAAATGTTGTATATGGTGGGGAACTTCTGACAAAACATGTGACGAAGGAAAGCCATTTTCGTCAAGGTGTGAACAATGTTGGTATCTTATTCACCAGTTGCTGAAGCATAATTAGTGGTGGCGACTACTGACACTTTGTTTGTAGATACCAAAATCACTAATCATGTCTGCAACTAGTGATGATGAGATTACTGTGTACATGGGCAATGTCACGAAAGTGGCGGCTATTGCAGTGGGGGGATATTTATTTATCTTATGATGGGAATAAACGTATTGATTGTGAGAAATTATCGTTACGTACCTTTTTATATAAAGAATTTGATTTCAATTTCTATGTTTCTACGAATGGATACTCTATTTCATTTGAATGACATAGTCATTATAATGAAGGATTGAGCTATAATCTGTTGTGGTACATTGGTGGGTAATTTGTACACTCTTAAATCATGTTTCTCACATGATGCAACAAATAGTAATTAATAACGCGTCTTCTAATCTAATTAAGAGAAAGGGACCTTCAAAATGAACCGAACATATCTTTAGCATATAAGATTAGGTCATTTTACTTGAGTAGGATTCAAAGGCTGATCGTTGATGCACCGTTGCGTTTATTGGAAGTGGAAACTATCTAACTTGCGAGTCTTGCTTGGAAGTAAAAATGATTAAAGACCTTTTAAGGCAAAGTGGTGTAGATCCAAAGATGTGTTGGAATTGGTTCATTCTGATTTATGCAATCTTAAGACTATCTAGGCGAGAGGTGGCTATGAATATTTATCACTTTAATTGATGATTATTCTAGAAACATATATATTTATTTGATGCACCACTAGTCTGAGTACTATGATTAATTCAAAATGTACATGGCTAATGCGGTGAGACGTCATAGAAAATATATCAAGACACTACAATCTAATTGTGGTGGTGTGTACCTTTTAGGATAGTTACACTACTACAAATCAGTGGAAAGACATCACTGAATAGACATCGGTTTTGGGTAAAATGTGATGTCTTTTTGTGAAGAACCGATGTCTTTTCAATAACCGATGTCAATCAGCGTAAAAATGCGCTGATAGACATCAGTTTTAATTCAAAATGCGCTGATAGACATCGGTTTTAACTAACCGATGTCTATCAAGTGATGTTTATTTGAAATCTAAAAAATAAGCACTCATAGACATCGGTGGACTAAACCGATGTCTTTTATATGATGTATGTTCTTTGATAGACATCGGTTTCACTAACCGATGTCTATCATGTGTTGTAATTCAAAATTTTAATATTTAAAATTTTTTTCGCTACATAGGTTCGATCCTGGGCACATGCTCTACCATTTATGTTTTCAAGCCATTTTTACCAAATCATATATTACTAAAATTTCGTAAAACAAAGTACATATCTAATTACATTTAAACCCTAGAATTGTTTTTTCCCTCCACCCCCAATTTAACCCTAACGCGTCTGAATTCATCCTTCTCATTTCTCGCCGCTGCCACTTGAATTCTCGTTTCTTGAGCGACGAACGAGTAGGAGTTCAATGTTGCTCGAAGAAGTCCCCAATTAAATTGCAGAACTAGCCATTAGGAAGGTTTGATCAATCGATATTCTATTTTCTTCCTGTATGATCTATCAAAATTCTCCATCTTCTTATTCTCTGGTTCTCGATTTAATTTCACAAAAGTGTTGCTCATATATTTGTCTTTAGAATTACTATTTGGAACTTTACAGCTACAGGTGTTTGATCTCCTGAATTGATATCAATTCTGGGAATATATTCAGCAACTAGCTTTGGACAACCACTAAATGAATAATTTCCATTGAAAATTAGTCCAACTGTTAAGAACTCTGAATTTCATGCTTGGTATAAGCAATTGGTCTTGTTAGCTTACTGTTGTGTTACATAATTGGTCTTTTTTTTCTCGCCGACGATAGCTCCGGCTTCCTCCTCTTTCTCGCCGGGATTTACCTAGCGTCCGACAGCTTCCTGCCTACCCTCCTCCTTTCCAGTTAGTTAGTGGTGTTTGTTTGCCTCCCACTTTGACTATTGCTCAATTTGAGGTGTGGTCCCCTATAGCTTTTGTCCCCCACTAGCTTTGATCTCTTATTATGCTCAATTTCAAGTAAAGACATCGGTGTATAACCAATGTTTAATGGTCCATACCGATGTGGTATCTAGAATAGACATCGGTGGAACACCAATGTCTAATAGTTCGCACCGATATCTATTCTATAAAAGACATCGGTGGAAAACTGATGTCTAACGATTTCGATCCGAGAGTGGGGTTGAAATCTAGAGCTGGACACGAGAGCCCATATTTTAATAGTGCGTAGGACTGGGACGGGAGTGGGGTTGAAATCTAGAACCACCCGTTTAATCTCTATTTTGCGGGCTAGGTGAGCAACTTTCTTCCGTGCACTTGTGCACTTCCTGTGAGCAGCTTCTTCTGTGCATTTCTCACATAAAAGCTTTCACGTTCTTATTAATCTATTCAATAGATATTCTATTTCAATAATCTATTCAATAGATATTCTATTTCAATTTTTTCTTTTATTTATTTATTTATTCATTTTTGCACACACTAATAAAAAATGCTTGCCTACTTTGCTTTTTTAGGGAAGGAAAGGGGAAGGGTTCTAATTATTATAAAAATATTATATTTGTTAACCGAGTGTGAGGTCTTTCAACTTTGACACTTTGACCCCGTTTTTATTTCCGTCCCTGTGGAAAATTTGTTCTTTTTCTTTTTATTATTATTATTATAAAAAGAAATCCTTATTTATTTATTTATATTTCTTCAATCAACTTATCATGGAATTGTTGACTTTATCACTTCAAGTGATTGTACTATACTGATGATTAGAATTGTACGTCATTTTGAAACCTTATTCCTAATTTTAAAATGTGGCATAAGTCATTTGGTACTCTTAACTTAAGTTAGTTGTGAGTAAAAATTTCAACGAGTAGTGCGTAAAATTTCAATGAGTAGTTGTGCTTTATACATCCCATTTTACTCATTTTTAGTACAGTCTATGTTTTCTCTCTTTACATATTGTATGTGTTGTGTGAGATTGAATTATTTTCATTGAAATGCAGCCAAACAATATCAAAGACATAACTTGTGTCGAATGAGATGAGTCGTTGAGCTATCTCGTTTGCAAGAGGTATCAAAGCTTGGACTCAAAATTAGAAGCTGAGATTGAGGTGAGTGTGTCTATCTATAACAAGAATTGGGAGTTGGTATCACGACCCCATTTTTTTATTTTTTTCAATGCGAACTGGTCACTGTTCCTCATCCAAAATTAGTATACCCTATTTATAATAGAAATTGGGGGTGATAAACCCACACCCCAAACTCTATCTATTTAATAGTAAGTTGTTATTTATAGTAACTTACTATTTATAGTAGGTAAGATTTATTATTATTAAATGTATTGATATTAAAAAAGTAGAAGTATTAAAGACTCCATATAGAAACCATGCAATAAGCTAGATGCGTCACATATAAGTATGATTATTATAAATTATAGATAATTTAAAATATCATGATTAGAATGCAACAGTGATATTTTTTTATTACCTAGTTGTGTTTTTAGTAGAAATGACGTCGCTTTTGTAACTATTATATGTGTAGGATGTGAGATTTTTTGTATCATCGTTTATAGTAATTTTTTATATGGTATCGTTTTCTTACATATCGCTTTTTTATATTTCTTTTATAGTAAGGCTTATGGAATGACCTTAGACATTGCTAACTACATGTGATATAAGATATTTTTTGGTAAGGCTCATATTACCCCATCTGATTGGAGCGAGTTTGTGATTACTCGCTTATCTGAGAATTTTAAGGTACGTATACTCAATATAACAATGTTTATATATTTTTCATTATTCATTGTTTAAGTTAGCTAATCTTTAGTATTTGATTGATTCTTCAGAGTGTGAGCAATGACCATAAAACAATTCAGAAACAAAACAAATATCCCCATAGATTGGCACGCAAAAGTTATGCAAACTATGCACAAGAAAATGTATAGTGCCAATCTCTAGCCACTCTACCAATGTCTTCGTATTGTTAGTATTTAATTACGATGAATTACTTTCAACTAAGCATAATTGATTTATTCCATGTAGCCCTCAAAGTTGAGTGGGAATATGGAGATAGATAGAGCTACCGTCTGGATTGAGAGTCGGAAAAATAAAAAAGGAGAAGTTGAAGGAGTAGACCTCAATAAAAAAGTGAATAAAATTGTAAGTAAACCTTCTAAAACTCGTGTATGACATCATTATGCCAATTAATATTGTAAATGAGATTACTAGTCCAAGAAAAATAGATGGAAAGACTGAACATATATCAAATGTGTGTTGATATATTGTTCTGATCTTTTGTATTGTAGAATGAGTGCATAGAAGTTATGAAGAGTGGAACCCAACAATTTCATGGAATAAAGGATGGTATTCTTGCTAAAGCTTTTGAAAAAAGCGAACATGGCGGTCGAGTGAGGGGTGTTGGGGGTGACATTACCCCAACAACATGGTTTAATCTCCCTAAAGGCAAAAATGGTGACAAAGTAACAAATAGTCATATCATGGCACGCATAGAGAGACTAGAAGCTACTATTTACAAAACTCACGAATGGAGTGACATTGATGATAAAGGTAGTTGCTCAGTCAAGAGACCTACATCCACGGATACTGTTAAGAATATAAAGAATGATGAATTTGAAAAAGAAGTGAAGAAGGTAAATCTCGCCCATCATGCGAAGAGGACCATTGACGTTGTTGATGACGTACAAGAGATTGCGGATAATGAGTGGTTGGCTGTTCATGATGAGAATGAATTAAAGATATAACTCAATCTAATAGGTGATGTCATTAATTTTAACATATTTGATTTTAATATGTTATCTAAGTTAACATGAGATTTTATTATAGGGAGGAAAAATTGTGGCATTGAGCTTGGAGTCATGCACAGATATTGCTGCTTACGGAACAATTATAAAAGTTGATGGAGTAAGGGCTAATTGTATGCGAGTTGTAATTGACGAAGCCGTTGATTCAAATGCAATTTTACCATTACCAACAAGTGAACGTCATAGTATTGGTGATGCAGTTGGATATGATGTCTCATGGCCAATTCACTTGATAAATTTACAAGTTCAGGTATTCTCTTATATCTAACAATATTAAAAATATATAAAACACATTTGACTAATCTTTCATTGTACATTTATTTTTATTTAACTTAGAAGCATGAAAAAAAGCAGAAGAAAGAGACACGTATCCTTGATTTTGAATCAGTACCACCCACTCTGTATGTGTTGCATTGTTATGCCGTTAAGCCTACATCACGCATCATACAAATTAAGTTGAATCTAGATGTTTTTGGCCATGATCAAATGTTGTTTGTTAACTTTGATGATGTTGAGCCATTTTGTCACTTGGAACCAATTTCTGGCACATGTATCATGGTTTACATATGGTAAGTAATCTAGTTTTCACTATTTTTATCTTAAATTTTCTAAAATGTTTTTGTTTATTTTTATTTTCATCTGTCGATTAATGTGGTAGGTGCACTTATCAAAAGTTGAAGCTTCGGAACAAACTTGAACAAATCATATTTGTTAATCCAAGTAATGTCAGCCACAATCACTCGACCATAACAGAGAAAAAAATTATGGATCAACACATTCAAGAGAGGGCACGTGCTCTGGTAGATAGATTGGTTGACACAACAACGTCAAATCAATTATGCATAGTGCCATGCAATGTGTAGTAAGTACATATTTAATTCATAGTGTTATAATCGTTAATAGCTATCAATTTTGCAATAACTTGTCGTGTGTTTATGTATAGTAATCACTGGATTCTCACAATTATCTTTCCACACAAGGAAGAGGTGTGCTTATTAGATCCCTATTATAAAGGCAATCATGATGATACTTGGAAACAAGTTGTTGACTTGTATGTTATCGTTGCAACCCTCATGTTTCTCTAGTATAACTTTACATCAGAATTATTCAAATGAATTCTACTGATTATTTTTATCATGCCTGAAGGGCTCTACGTTTGTTTAACGCTCGAAAAGGTATAAAGAAAAGAAGAAAACAAATTATGTGGAAAGTAATTAAGGTACAACAAGATATTGTTGATCACTTTAGTCCAATTTTACTTTAATTTAATTTGCTAATGTTACGTTTCTAATATAGGCTCCAAAGCAACCAGATGAATTCCAATGTGGTTTTTATGTATTGCGATACATGAAACAAATACTTGAGTCTGATCAAACATTAGATATCGACTCGATTCAATCATTGGTAAGTCAAATTAATTTAATGATAAATTTACTATAAATGAATAATAAATATTTGTTGGTGTTCGTATATTACAGTTCATGCAAGATACTTACACTTCTGATGAAATTGATGAAGTGCGAGCTGAATGGGCTAATTGTGTTCTGCCATACACTTCTAAGTAAAAGGTAATAAATGAGCATTCGTGTGTGTTCTTTGGTGTAGAACATTTTATATAAATGGTTATTAAGGTTATCACATGTGGATGATTTATTGAATGAAACTAGATAGATCAGAGAAGTCTTTTTAAAAATTACTTAACTTTCTCTGTTTATTTCCATAACATTTATGCAATCACTAAAAAATCAACATGTTTTTTCCATATTAGTGAGTTGGGTACTGCGACATAATTTTTTTTATCCTCTAATGTAGTCATGTTTTACCTTATCATTGGTTTATCCTTTTATGTTAGTCATGGTGTGGAATGTTAGATTTGAATTATTGTTTTGTGCTTAGTGTTTGTCGAGCCTGTGATTCCTTGCTGCTGTGTTTCCATGTTATATAGTTATCCTTCTTGTTATCTCTAGTAGCTTGTTATCTTGGTTCTTCATGGTTTTTTTGAATTTATGCTTACAAGATGTATTTGTACGGCAGGAGGTCGAGTCTCCAACAAATCCATGCATTACAATTTGTTCCAAGTATTTGTTCAAGTGGGGTTTTGATGATATTGCTGAGAGGAGATCCATGGTAATTTTAGGGTGGTTTTGTGTAGTAATTTTGGATGACTTTTTAGATGACTTGAACATGTTTTAGACATGTAAAACGTATTTGTAATGGGAATTGAGATGTGATTATTTGGATATGATTTAATGTATTTGGGATTAGATGATTTGAGCATGTAATGTTTTTTTTAGATTTGAAATTCTTGTAATTGTTGTTAATCATATCACCTGATATCTTTAATTGAATAGTTGTTAAATGATGTCTTTTCTAGAAAAGACATCGGTGGAGTACCGATGTCGAATGGTTTGAGCCGATGTCTTTTCTAGAAAAGACATCGGTGGAAAACTGATGTCTAACGATTTAGAGCCTATGTCTTTTCCAGAAAAGACATCGGTGGAATACTGATGTAAAATAGTTCGAGCCGATGTCTTTTTTAGAAAAGACATCGGTGGAAAACTGATGTCTGACGGTCTCGAGCCGATGTCTTTTCTACAAACGACATCGCTGGAATACCGATGTCAAATGGTTCTAGCCGATGTCTTTTCTAGAAAAGACAATGGTGGAAAACCGATGTCTAACGATCTCGAACCGATGTCTTCTCTAGAAAAGACATCGGTGGAAAATCGATGTCTATCAGCGTGAATTTTGACATCATGGGATACAACATCACCTATTTGGTGAAATAGACATTGGTGCAGCACCGATGTCTATCAGCGTTTTTCTACTAGTGTTAGGAGCTATTTATCGGAGGTTGAGATTGAATCCCAAGTTGTGTATACCGGGCAAACCCCAGCTGAATGATGTTGCGGAAAGAAAGAATAAGACTCTTATGGAAATGGTTAGATAAATGATGAGTTATTTGGAATTATTAAATTCATTTTATGGATATGCCCTAGAAACTGCATGTCGTATTGATATTTGTCTGTTTGTGGGATATCCTAGAGAAATGAAGGGTGATTTATTTAATAGTCCAGAAGATCAAGAGAGAGATTATTAACACGAACACTAAATTTTTGGAAAGGGACTATATAATAAATCACAAACTCATGAATAAAATGTTCTAAAAGGTGTGAGAAGGAAAACACAAATTTAGTACCAATTGTACAAGAGGATATACCACAAATAAACTGTATCGTATGTCACATCTGATACACAATTGCCTGTAGTGCTTTGTCGTACTGGGAGGGTTGTTCGACAACCGAAAAGATTCATGTTTTTTGAAAAGTAGTCAGACTTGGTCCCTGGTGAACATGAGATCAATCCATAGGTACGACGAAGCACTACAAGACAGAAATGTGGAATCTTTGCAAAGGGCAATGATTTCTGAAATAAAATCTATGGTTTTTAAATCAGATTTAGGAGCTTGTAGAACTACCAAATGGTGTAAAATCCATTGGATGTATGTGGGTCTACAAAATAAAAGAGGATCAGATGGTAAGATGGAAACCTTGGAAGCAAAGCTTGTTGCGAAAAGGTACACTCAGAAAGAAGGGTTCGATTATGAGAAAACCTTTTCGCCAGTAGCTATGCCTATGTCGATCTGGATTCTTTTAGCTATTGTTGCCATATTGATTATTCGGTATAGCAAATAGATGTGAAGAAGACTTTCCTGAATGGAAGTCTTTAGGAAAACATCTATGTGAAGCAACCGGAGGGATTCATTACAAAGGACTAAGAGCATTTTATGTGTAAGATTAAAGGTGTCCATTTATGGACTAAAACAAGCTTCAAGATCATGGAACATCCATTATGATGAGGAAATCCAGTCTTATGGATTTAATCAATGCTCAGATGGGTCTTGTGTGTCGAAAAGAAAATGACGGAAATGTGGTGGTAATTTTTGAATTGTTCATAGATGGTATCATTCTCATTGAAAACAATGAAAGAGTAATGTCCGGCGTATGGGTTGTTAGATTTGTATACTAAAAGCCTTGCTTTTGTATTGAACAATGTAATAACGATTTTATTTTAAATGAGAATCATATGATCAAACAGCTTTGCATATTATAAATTATTTATTTATATGTTTGTGCAAAAGTCCATTTACTTTATACTGTAGATAATATGTTGTGCGACAACACGCGAAAGATCATATTATCAGTTTCCTTATAAAGTATAAACAGATGCTCACAACCGAGATAGACGGGGACTATCTATCGGTATGGTTGTAGTGTGGTTTGGTATTAGTTTGTCTTGACTATAGAACCACATTAATACACTGCTTTGTGTATTGAGTAGGACCGTCTGAGATCGTTCGACTTGTACTGTCTATATAGAAGAACTTGATCTCTGTTATTATGGATGTTCGTGCTCTTAATCCCTATACAATAACCTCGACACGTAAGGCAATATATATTTCTTTGATTCATCAATGGGTGAGATTTAAATGAATTAAATAGACAAACTCGGTGAGTTGGGAAATGATGCTGTCTCTATGGTGTGCTGTTGATTGTAGAAGGAATCCATGTCCGTCATAGGTTGATGATGCCCCCTTGAGGAGCTCATAAGGTTTATCATGTAAATCTTGCAAGTGGATTAATTTCCGGCATGATAATAAGGTTGAGTGGTACTACTCTCGGATGAGATATTAATTAATTTAAGTTGTCAGTAACTTAATTAATTAATGGGCATTGTATATCTTAAACATGGGGAGACTATCGGGCTCATAATAAGAAGGAGCCCAAAACATAATTTTGGATTGGATGGGTAGTGCAATAATAATATTTTAGTGGACTATATTATTATTATTGGATTTAATTAAAAGCTTTGGGCTAAGCTTGGTTAATTAAATCTGATTGAGGCCCAGCCCAATTTCTCCTCCTGGTCCCTGCAGTAGCCCAAGTATATAAGTTATCTCAGTTCCTAATAATGTTTTATATAAGATTGCATATTTAATCCATACTCATAGTCGTTTTGTGTATCAATGATCGTTGTGTAGAGTCTGAATACATAACATGGTTATTGATTGAGTGCGTTCACTACTGAGCAGGGTTTATTGTTATAATTCTAAGTGAAGGGATTCCGAAGTATTATTAGAACTGTCTTATATGAATATTCATGAATTGAATTAAATTCGGGTTGATGAATAGGATGAAGAGTATAACTTTATAGTACCTAAAAAGGGAGATCAAATTGGGTTAGATTCTAGACGTAGAAGATAATTGATTATGATAGTACCTAGAAAGGGGGGTGAAGCATATCTCTTGCTCCGATGTTATTCACACGTGTCAAGCGCATATTTACTTGAGTCTATAGAGTAAACTTGCATGGTCTAGTGATGCGTCCACAAACCACAGGGCAGAGTCGGACACCATCACATGAAAATACGAATTGCTAGTGAAACTGGATGACCCAACGAACTACCTATCATTCTTATTGATCACAACTCACTTCTCTCTACTCTTTGCTATTTCTTTTGTTATTTCGATTAGAAGTTATTATCCATTAAACCTATTCAACTACCAAACATAGTCTAAATATACTAGAGGAATACAAAATTGATATTTATCCGTCCCGTGGGTTCGATATTATAACCTGGTCATCTTCGCGACTACAATTGATATCCTTATACTTGAAGATTAATTTGTGTGTTGAGAAAACCCCTATCAAATTCTTGGCGCTGTTGCCGGGGACGGCGTAAAATATCTTTTTTTTTTTATTATTTCTAGTTTATTAGGACTATTTACCTTGTTTTGTTGTTTTCTTTCTTATTCGTTTTAGGTGTATGCTCACAAGATCAAAGAAAGGTAATCTTGAACCGTATAATCCTGAGATTGGAGCATCATTAAGAAAGAAGAAGAAGAAGAAGAGCAAGGCAAAGACAATAGACCCAACTGAAGCTCTGAATTTTGGAGTTGAGGTTGACGAGCAGATTTCGCAAGCGATTGAGGCTACAACTGAAGTTAATTTGGAAGTAGAAACAGTCAACATGGCAGCGAATCCGGGTAATCTAGCCATCCGAGTGGTTTTCAGAAATAATGGGGCTGGAAATTATGAGCTTTTAGGAGTAAGGGGAACTAACACAACGTTCGATCTTCATCCCGCTCTTATTAGCATGATAGAAAGAAACTCCTTTTCAGGAGGGTCTTTCGAGGATCCGCAGCAGCATCAGAATAAATTCTTGGGCTATGCAAGTACTTAAAAAGACGTAGGGGAACATGAAGATGCTAGGAAGATCCTTTTGTTCAAATTCTCGCTTACTGAAAAGGCGAGGGATTGGTACGATACTATTAATGCAGCTGAGTGCACCACATGGGAGCAATTGAAGTTAAGGTTCTTGGAGAGGTATATGCCATCTTCGAAGGTGTTTAAGATGAAGCAAGATATTAACCAATTTGCTATCAGTGGAGGTGAGAAATTTCATGAAGCGTGGGATAGATTCAAGGACATGCTCAGGAAGTGTCCTCAACATGGGTTATCTAAAGCCCAATATATCAGTATATTCTATAATGGATTGGACTGTGAATCAAGAGTGCTACTTGATGCTTCTTCTAATGGAGCATTTCTTACAAAGTCATCCGTTGAGGCCGAGAGATTGTTTGAAGACATATCGATGAATTCGAGGGATTGGCCTACTGATAGAGTTAGAGGTATGTATGTTCTTGGAAAGGTAGCTCAGGTTGAACAAGCAATGGTGAAAACTAAGAGAGAGGATGAGATTGTTTCGAGCTTGTCCAATATCAACAAGCTACTTGAGTCTCAACAGAAGCAGATCAGCGAGATATCTCAACGAGTGCCAATCATGCAGCAAGAGATGATGAATAATGGAACCATCCAAGACGAATTGGAGGAAGCAAATTATGCCATGGGTCAAAGTATTCAAGGAACGAGGTACCCAAATCAAGGAAACCGAAACTACCAAGGGAACTATCGAGGGAATTTTAATAATCGTGGTCCATCTGGTAGTTATCAACAGCAACCAAGGAGGCCTGAATTTTCATGGAGCAATACGAACAATGCAGTGCAACTTCCGATGGGTGTTGATCCGGGAGAAAAGGTGAAAGTGTTGGCGCTCGATCGTTTGGTTAACGTGACCCGTTAGGGTTCCATGTATTTCTAACAAGCAGCGGAAGCAAGTAAACCTGAAACGCATTACCTTTCACCAAGGGTTGATGTAGAGGTTGAATTCTCGCTGGCAGTCTACGCAGTCCCACGAGAATAGCCATAAGTTCCTCTTCTGATGTCGAAATTAAGTGATCTTTTGCTCAGACGATCCTCTCTTCGACGGCTTTCCATCAGTATATAACACATAAAAATCGAAGAACTGTACGATTTTATATGAATTTTGGAACATGATGAACTGTAGCAGCAAACGACCTTCCGGTCTTCTGCTGTATGTCCCAAGTCCGATCTCGACGTCGTGTGGGCGACGATCTACGAGACCTACTCAATCTGCTGTTCACTCTCTCTCTCGTATGTTAGGCGCAGAGTTAGGTTTAGAACAAACTGAGGTGACTTATATACATGGGCTACAGCAGGGACCAGGAGGAGAAATTGGGTTGGGCCTCCATTGGGCTTAAGTATCCAAGCTTAGCCCAAAGCTTATACTTAAGTCCAATAATAATAATATATTCCACTAAAATATTATTACTGCACTACCGTACCAATCCCAAAATTACGTTTTGGGCTCCTTCTTATTATGAGCCCGTTAGTCTCCCCATGTTTAAGATATACAATGTCCATTAATTAATTTAAGTTACTGACAACTCAATTAATTAATATCTCATCCAAGAGTAGTACCACTCAACCTCATTATCATGCCGGAATAAATTCCACCTGCAGGGTTTACATGATAATCCTTATGAGCTCCTCAAGGGGACATCATCAACCTATGACGGACACGGATTCATTCTACAATCAACAGCACACCATAGAGACAGCACTACTTCCCAACTCATCGAGTTTGTTGATTTAATTACATGTAAATCTCATCCATTGATGAATCAAAGAAATACATACTGCCCTACGTGTCGAGGTTATTGTATAGGGATTAAGAGCACGAACTTCCATAATAACTGAGATCAAGTTCTCCTATAAGTCAGTATAAGTCGAACGATCTCATGCGGTCCTGCTCAATACACACAAGTGCACTAATGTGATTCTATAGCCAGGACAAGCTAATACCAAACCACACTACAACCATCCCGATAGAGAGTCCCCGTCTATCTCAGTTGTGAGCATCTGTTTATACTTTATAAGGAAACCGATAATATGATCTTCCGCGTGTTGTCGCACAACATATTATCTACAATATAAAGTAATTGGACTATTGCATCGAACATATAAATAAATTATAAGATGCAATCATTTGATCATATGATTCTCATTTCAAATTAATTGTTATAATATTGTTCATACAAAAATCTAGACTTTTAGTATACAATCCAACAATCTCCCACTTATACTAAAAGACTATGCTGTCATGTCTTCTGCCATACATCTGATTCCCACTCCCACTACACGACCATTAAAAGCTCTCGCCTGAATGTCCTTGTAAATGGATTTACTAGGTCATCATCCGATGCAATCTAGGCAACAACAACCTTCCCCTCATCATACGATTTCTCGTAACAGGTGGTACTTGCGCTCCATGTGTTTAATTGCCTTATGGACTTGTGATTCCTTCAAGTTTGCAACTGCACCAATATCATCAATATAAATTGTGATAACCTTGGGTAAACTTAGAATCACATCAAAGTCCATCATGAAGTTTCTAGAGCCATACAGATACATTGGTTGCCTCATAGGCTCCAATTTATCATCTTTCCATATGGAGTCCGAAGTCTGAAATACATTTCTATATAACACTCCTCCACATTATGACTCAACTTCCTAAAATTAAACACATAACCTTGAGGTGAATTTACTGCCGTCCAATCTGACTAAAAAATCTGAATCTATGTAATCCACAAGAAGCAGTGAATCTGTCCAGTAAGCTTACATATAATTTCCAGTCCTTCTCAGACACTTCATATATGTCTTACCACAGCTCATCATTCTTGTTCCAGGTTACGTTGATACCCACTGTTCATGCATTTAGCAAAACAGATATCCATACTCATGTATATCATTCCTTAGATTAGGCTTCCTCATTTATCGAAGCATAAGGAACTGCTTTTATCTCCTTTATCTTCCTTTTGTGTCTCAAGACACATTTCCTTAGATAAAGTCACATGCTAAAACGAGTAAGGATTGTATCATTTCATGAAGCTTGAGATAAGCATAACATCCTTTCTTGTGATCCGTATTACCGTGATCAAAAGGATATTTTTGCTCCTCTTAAGTCCTTCATCTTATACCGCTTTATTAACCATACCCCATACGCCCGATAATACTCTTTCATTGTCTCCAATGAGCAAGATAATATCTATGTATAGTACAAGTAATACCACCACGTTTCCATCACTCTTTTCAATACACAAGACCCATCCGATCATTGATTAGATCCATGTCACTGGATTACCTCATCAAAACGGATGTTTCATGATCTTGAAGCTTGTTTTAGTCCATTAATGGACACTTTTAAGCTCACTATCACAATGCTCTTAGCTCTTTGCAATGAATCACTCTGGTTGCTTCACATAGATGTTTCCCTTAAGATTTCCAATCAGGAAAGCTGTCTCGACATCTATTTGCTATCCCTCATATTTCATATGAGTAGCAACAGATAAAAGAGTCCGGATCAACATAAGCATAGCTACTGGCGAACAGGTTTTCTCATAATCGAACCCTTTCTTTCTGAGTATACCTTTTCCCAACAAGCTTTACTTATAAGGTTTTCACCTTACCGTATGATCCTCTTTTATTTTGTATGACCACTTCCAATGGTTTTCACACTATCCGTGGTTCTACAATCATCCAGATCTTATTTAAAATCTATTGATTCTATTTCAACATTTATTGCAATTTGTTAAGATTTAGGCATTTCTAACTTGTAGTGCTTCGTCGTATCCGTGGGTTAACTCCATGTTTACTAGGGACCAAGCCTCACGACTCTCCCAAAACATATATCTATCAGGTGTTAGAACAACCTTCCCACTACGAGAAGACACTACACGCAATTGTATATCAGATGTGACACGCGTCGCAGTTTACCTTGTGGTATATCCTCTTGTACACTTGGTACTAATACTTCGTGTTTTCCTCTCACTTCCTTTAGAACAACTTATACATGGGTATTTGATTTATTACATAGTCCTTTTCCAAAAATCTAGTGTTTATGTTAACAATCACTCTTCGATCTTGTGGACTAAATAAATCATCCTTCATTTTTCTAGGATATCCCACAAACAGATAAACATTCTTACGAATTACTGTTCCTAGGGCATATCCATAAAATGAATTTAGTAATTCCAAATAATTCATCATCTATCTAATCACTACCATAAGAGTGCTATTCCTTCTATTCGTCACACCATTAAGGTGGGAAATTCATTTCCGAAGGTACCTTTCTCTTACTAGATTAGAAGACTCATTATTAATTACTATTTGTCGTATCTAGGGAATAAACATGATTTAAGAGTGTACAAATTGTTCACCAACGTACCATAACAGATTACAACTCTATCATTCATTTTAATGACCATGTCATTTAAATGAAATTGAGTATCCATCTATTAATGCATCGAAACCGAAATCAAATTCTTTCTATGAAAATGTACGTAAAGACAATTTCATAAAATCAAATGTTTATTCATATCGTAAGATAAATAAACAACTCCCACTGCAATAGCCACTACTCTTGTAGTTTTACCCATGTCATAACAATCTTATCCTCACTTAGTAATAAACATTTAGTGATTCCAGTATCTACACACTTCGTGTCAGTAAATGCCATCACTAATCATGTTTTAAACAACTAGTGAATAAGATATAAAACTTGTTCACATTATGATGAAAATGGCTTTCCTTTGCCACATGTTTTGCCAGAAGTTTTCCACCATATACATCCTATTGTAATTCAGGTGGAACTTACTCAAAAACATCTAGGCAATTCACAAAGAATTAAATTGATCTAGGTTTCCCTTCAATTTATACTCCATGCTTTCCCAATTCATTCATCAAATTAAATCATGATCTTCTGCCTTTTAACTTACTCAAGTATCCGAAGAGTTACATGAGACCATCATATTTCTATGAACCTCTCATCTCTTCACTAGAGACTTTAATAGGCATCATGAGACGTCCATTGTGAGAACACACATGTATTTTCTTAAGCAGTAAAATTCAAAACCAAGATTCTTTTCTAATCATCTAATTTTGGACCAGTAAATATAATTTCTTTTAGTCAACAATAAGCGAGATAAAACCATTTGAAATTACAGAGAATCATAAATAAATACACCGATCAAATCTTCGAATTTTATCCTTTTATATTGATTCCCTCAAAATAATATAAAATTAAAATTCACCGACATCTCAAGCACCGTGAGTTTGCAAGCCACGATAGTGTGGACGTTTACAAACCCGAACATTTACAAGAGAAGTTTTACCCATTAATTTCATTTGTCAACCTAACTTCATGACAAAATAATTAATAGTCGGTTCCTCTTTAGCCATGCAAATAAAAGTAGTGACTCCGATGGGGAGGATACTTATTATTCACATCTAAGTGTACACCATTATTTGACCCCAAGTCCGGGCCCAAGCTTATGTGCCTTACAGATGGAGAAGTACACACGCGCTCGGATAACTTCCTACAGTCATCAATTATAAGTCTGTACAGTGATCCGCACATGAACTCATCCGATAGGGAGGAAGGTCTAAGCCAACGCGCAAGTTCATGTGCATCACATTACAAACATAATTTTAAAGAAGCCTGTTCCAGCAATATCCATGAATAAACTCATCCGATGGGGAGGAAGGCTCTAATGCCGACGCGCAAGTTTATTCACATTGCTAACAAACCATTAATGGAGGCCGCGGGAATTAATTACCAATCCCCTCTCCCACTTAGTTATTTAAAACTGAGGGTTTTTACATGCATATAATATTCATAAAATAAAATACGCAATTCTAGCATGCTCCTATCACGGCACATGAGGCAGTAAATCCCAGAGAGTCATGCATACATATATAACAATAATTAATAATTAAATCAATCATTAACAGTTATATATCAGCGAATTCGATTGTTCGCCATCAGGCACGAATATCAGCAAAGACTTCCACACTATCAAAATTTTGAAATTTCCAGATTGTCCAATTTTCGAAACCATCGATATCGACCGTCGATGTCGTCCAGATTATCAAAATCATCGATATCGATTAGATTATCAAATATTCGAAAAATATCAAGATTATCAACATTCCAAAACTATCGATATCGATCGTCGATATCGTCTAGATTATCGAAATCATCGATATCGACGAGCAACCATATACAACAATAATAGATAATTAAATCAATTATGTCAGTTATATATTAGGAATTAATTCAACATCCATATATAACAATAATAGACAATTAATTATAGCAGTTATATATTAGGAATTAATTCGACATCCATATATGACAATAATAGATTATTAAATCAATTATAGCAGTCATATATTAGGAATTAATTCGACATCCATATATAACAATAATATACAATCTATTATGGCAGTTATATATTAGGAATTAGTTTTCCTAAAATTGGATGTCTTATCCAACACTCTAGCAATACATGCATATAATATACCAAATATAATACGCAATCTAGCATGCTTCTATATAAGACAATAAATCATAGAGATCAGGCATCCATATATATATATAACAATAATAGACAATTAAATCAATTATGACAGTTATATATATTAGGAATAAAAACGCCACTAAATTTTAGTCTTGTCCGACACTCCTACTGTGGAATCGATGCCTTACGCAACAAGCAGGATTGCTTGTGCCCCAAGACGTCCATCGCCATATCCCACCGCCAATCGTGTCAGGGAGCGCTCCAAGTGCCTTGACGAGCGCCCCTCGCCCGGACTGTCGCTCGTCCAAGGGCCTACTTGCATGAAACCAAGTTCAGCCCAACGCGCAACACCAAACTACACCAACTTTCGTTCGTAGTTCGAAACTGCAAAACTCTCAGAATCCAATCTCCACCGTCCAGAATCTATTACTGTAAGTCTTAAACATGCTGTCCAAATTACAGATCGATCCAACAGTTATTTTGTGAGAAAAGGCTCTTTTCCCTCGACTGCGCAAAACAGAATCGCCCAAAGATCTGCTTCTGTTTTCATCGTAAACCCAGCAATAAAAAGCTCCAAATTCGATCTCCACCGTTCAGAATTTACATACACAAGGTATGAACGTTCGAACCAAATTACAGCCCGATCCAACGGATAGTTTGATAGAAACGGCTCTTTTCCCCCGACTGCGCAAAACAGAATCGTCCAAATATCTGCTTCTGTTTTCAGCGTAATCCCAGCAAGAAAAAGCTCCAAATTCGATCTCCACCGTTCAGAATGTACATCCATAAGGTCTGAACGTGCTGACCAAATTACAGCTCGATCTCACGGTTAGTTTGTGAGAAACGGCTCTTTTCCCTCGACTGCGCAAAACAGAATCGCCCAAAAATCTGCTTCTGTTTTCAGCGTAATCCTAGCACGAAAAAGCTCCAAATTCGATCTCCACCGTTCAGAATGTACATCCACAAGATCTGAACGTGCTGACCAAATTACAGCTCAATCCGACCATTGAAACTCCGATTATTGCCTCTGCAATATCACTGCGCTGGATTTTCTCTCAAAAACGTGATTCAATTTTTGCCCTCTTTTTCTTCCTTGCATGTGAAATTGACGAACAGTTTTCGTCGAATCCTCTCACACACAACCATGGACGAATAGATATGATACAGGGTATATATCACATAGGGATATTCATGGTTTGCGCAATAAAACCAAAACCCTAAACATGTGATCCTAATTCCGAAAAATTAATCACATAAACCCTAGCCTAACGTGTCACGCTTCACCACGAAACCGAAGCTCTGATACCAATTGTTGGCGCTCGATCGTTTGGTTAACGTGACCCGTTAGGGTTCCATGTATTTCTAACAAGCAGCGGAAGCAAGTAAACATGAAGCGCATTACCTTTCACCAAGGGTTGATGTAGATGTTAAATTCTCGCTTGCAGTCTGCGCAGTCCCACGAGAATAGCCATAAGTTCCTCTTCTGATGTCGGAATTAAGTGATATTTGTGCTCAGACGATCCTCTCTTCGATGGCTTTCCATCAGTATATAATACATCAAAATCGAAGAACTGTAAGATTTTATATGAATTTTGGAACATGACGAACTGCAGCAGCAAACGACCTTCCGGTCTTCTGCTGTATGTCCCAAGTCCGATCTCGACGTCGTGTGGGCGACGATCTACGAGACCTACTCAATCTGCTGTTCACTCTCTCTCTCGTATGTTAGGCGCAGAGTTAGGTTTAGAACAAATTGAGGTGACTTATATACATGGGCTACAGCAGGGACCAGGAGGAGAAATTGGGTTGGGCCTCCATTGGGATTAAGTATCCAAGCTTAGCCCAAAGCTTATACTTAAGTCCAATAATAATAATATATTCCACTAAAATATTATTACTGCACTACCGTACCAATCCCAAAATTACGTTTTGGGCTCCTTCTTATTATGAGCCCGTTAGTCTCCCCATGTTTAAGATATACAATGTCCATTAATTAATTTAAGTTACTGACAACTCAATTAATTAATATCTCATCCAAGAGTAGTACCACTCAACCTCATTATCATGCCGGAATAAATTCCACCTGCAGGGTTTACATGATAATCCTTATGAGCTCCTCAAGGGGACATCATCAACCTATGACGGACACGGATTCCTTCTACAATCAACAGCACACCATAGAGACAGCACTACTTCCCAACTCATCGAGTTTGTTGATTTAATTACATGTAAATCTCACCCATTGATGAATCAAAGAAATACATACTGCCCTACGTGTCGAGGTTATTGTATAGGGATTAAGAGCACGAACTTCCATAATAACTGAGATCAAGTTCTCCTATAAGTCAGTATAAGTCGAACGATCTCATGCGGTCCTGCTCAATACACACAAGTGCACTAATGTGATTCTATAGCCAAGACAAGCTAATACCAAACCACACTACAACCATCCCGATAGAGAGTCCCCGTCTATCTCAGTTGTGAGCATCTGTTTATACTTTATAAGGAAACCGATAATATGATCTTCCGCGTGTTGTCGCACAACATATTATCTACAATATAAAGTAATTGGACTATTGCATCGAACATATAAATAAATTATAAGATGCAATCATTTGATCATATGATTCTCATTTCAAATTAATTGTTATAATATTGTTCATACAAAAATCTAGACTTTTAGTATACAATCCAACAGAAAGAAGGGAAGCCTGGTTTCGAGGATACTGTGAACTGGTACATGGTAAAGAATGATGAAAGAGTGAACCGCCTTGAGGCAAAGCTTGAGAAAAAGATTGATGATCACCACAGAGATTTTTCCACTCAAGTGAAAGATCTCACATTGTTGATGGGTACAATTGCAGAGAATGTGAACACATTGACTCAAACTGTAGGAAAAGGGAAGTTTCCATCTCAGAGTATAGAGAATCCGAAGTCGTGTAATGCCATCACACTGAGGTCGGGAACGCAGTACGAGGGACCGATGAGGCCGGAATCAAAGTTGGAATTTTCTAAGCCTCGGTTCGACCAGAATTCAGAGGGTTCGACTTGGCATACAGGTCGAACCCAGGTCAAACCTCATCGTCCAGAGCACTCTGTTTTGACACAGGAGCGGTTCGACCAACACGCAGAGGGTTCGACCAACTTTTCAGGTCGAACCCAGGTCGAACCTCATCGGCCAGAGCACTCTGTTTTGACGCAGGAACGGTTCAACCACGATCAAAATGGTTCGACCAACTCTTCAGGTCGAACCCAGGTCGAACCGAAGGATAGAGATTATATAGTGAAGAGGTTCCACCAAGGGGGCAGTGGTTCGACCTCCAATGCTGGTTGAACCCAAGTCGAACCTCCGGAGCAGAATAAGATCAGTCTTCCAGGAGAGAGGTTCGACCAATACACTCCTGGTTCGACCTCTCAACCTGGTCGAACCCTAGTCGAACCTCGCCGAGATATTTTGTTTGATGCACCTGTTGTTCCTTTTGATGTTGATGCAACTCCAGTAGTACGGAATGAGCAAAGTACAGACATAATAGCTGAGAAAAAATGGGAAAGAGCTAAGCGATTAAGAGCCGAAAAGGAGAAAGCGGAGAAGGTTGATCGTGATGAATGGGGGATTCCCAAAACAAAGATACCTCCACCGTTTCCCTACAAGCTAGTGAAGAAGGGGTTGGAAGAAAAGTTCAAGAAGTTTTACGAGATAATGAATAAGATAAGCTTGAACATCCCTTTTTCAGAGGCAATCATGGAGATGCCATATTATTCTCGATTCCTTAAAGACATATTGATGAAGAAGCGAAGCTTAACCGGAGTTGAAATGGTAAACTTATCTGAGAATTGTAGCTCAATTATTCAAAAGAAGTTGCCACCAAAGATGAAAGATCCCGGGAGCTTTACTATTCTATGTGAGATCGGGAAGGGGCCAGCACGGCGAGCTTTGTGCGATCTAGGGGCAAGCATCAATTTGATGCCGTTGTCTATCTTTCAGAAGCTTGGTTTGGGGGAGCTGACCCCGACAACTGTTGCTCTCCAATTGGCAGATAGATCAATGACATTTCCGAAAGGTATTGTTGAAGATGTTCTTGTAAAGATGGAGAAGCTAGTCTTTCCTGTGGATTTCCTTGTACTAGAAATGGATGATGACAAGGATAATGTTCCTTTAATCTTGGGGAGGCCATTCCTTGCTACAGCTGGAGCTATGATAGATGTTCGGAAGGGAGAACTGAAGTTGAGAATGGACAAAGAAGAAGTACTTTTCAATTTGGACAAAGCAATGAAAATGCCAATGGAGTCCCAGTGTTATAGTATTGACGTGGTGGAGGAGATTGTGAAGGAGGATATATCTCTGATCTTGTCAAAGGATCCTCTTGAGACATGTTTGATGGAGTCTCTTACTTATCCCATTACGGAGCTTGACGGACTTTCTAACGATGTATGTATTGAATTTCTTGAAAACTTACTTGCTTTGGGTGATGACAGGTTTGCTTTGGAAAGAAATAAAGTGGAAGAAGTCAAATGGACCAGGAAGTACTTGCCTTTGGATAAGAAAACACTCCAGTGGAGAAAAGAAAAGAGGAGTTGAAACCATTGCCGGACCACTTGAAGTATGCTTTTCTTGGAGATAATGCACAATATCCGGTAATTGTATCTTCTTCCCTTAATGATGATAAACTTGAGGAGTTATTAGATGTCTTAAGGAAGTACAAGTCTGCAATAGGGTGGTCACTTGATGATTTGAAAGGTATTAGTCCTTCATATTGTATGCATCAGATTAGGTTGTTGGATGAAGCCAAAGCTAGTGTTCAGAATCAGCGTAGGGTGAATCCCGCAATTCAAGAGGTGATAAGGAAGCAAATTCTTACGTGGTTGGATGCTGGAATTATATATCCTATTAGTGATAGTCCCCATGTGAGTCCATTGCATGTAGTTGCTAAGAAGGGGGGCATGACTGTAGTGAAAGCTGAGGATGGAGAAGCTATAGCCACGAGAATTCCTACGGGATGGCGTACATGTGTGGATTACAGGAAATTAAATGAGAACACGTGTAAGGACCATTTCCCTCTTCCGTTTATGGATCAAATGTTGGATCGTCTTGCAGGGTATGAGTTTTATTGTTTCTTGGATGGATACTCGGGGTATAATCAAATCATGATTGCTCCCAAGGATCAAGAAAAGACCACTTTTACTTGCCCCTATGGGACCTTTGCTTTTAGGAAGATGCCGTTTGGATTGTGTAATGCGCCTGCTACTTTTCAGAGATGTATGATAGCGATTTTTGATGGTTTGATAGAGAAGATCATGGAAGTATTCATGGATGATTTTTCAGTCTTTGGTTCTTCTTTTGATATGTGTTTGTCTAACCTTGCTGTTGTTTTGAAGAGGTGTCAAGAAACTAATCTTGTCTTGAATTGGGAGATGTGCCACTTCATGGTGAAGGATGGGATTGTTCTTGGGCATCATGTTTCCGCCAAGGGATTACAGGTAGACCGTGCTAAAGTGGTGGCAATTGAGAAGCTCCCACCACCGACCAATGAAAGAGGAGTGCGGTCCTTCCTTGGACACACCGGTTTTTACAGGAGATTCATTAAAGACTTCTCAAAATACTCTAAGCCCTTATCTCATTTACTTGAAAAGGATATTCCTTTTGTGTTTAATGATGAGTGTCTAACAGCTTTTCAAGTTTTGAAGGAGGCGCTTATTACTGCCCCTATCTTGATCACACCAGACTGGACTCAACCGTTTGTACTTATGTGTGATGCAAGTGATGTAGCATTGGGTGTGGTGCTTGGGCAGCTAAGGGAGAAGAAGTTCTGCGTCATTTACTACGCGAGTAAGACTTTCGATGCGGCACAGAAGAATTACACTGTAACTGAAAAGGAGTTTTTGGCTGTTGTGTATGCATTCGATAAGTTTCGTCAGTATTTGGTTGGCATGAAGACGATTGTGTATACGGATCACTCAGCGATTCGTTATTTGATGGAGAAGAAGGAGACGAAGCCTAGGATCATAAGGTGGATCCTACTACTGCAGGAGTTTGACTTGGAGATCCGGGATAAGAAAGTAACAGAAAATGTGTTGGCAGATCACTTGTCAAGGTTGGAGACTAGGGAGCATTGTGATAATTCTTTCGAGTATATTGAAGAGATGTTCCCTGATAAGAAGATCATGGCTGTGGCTGTTGAAGGTACCGAGCGAGCATGTGTGGTTGCAGCGCAAGGTATGGATCCATGGTACGCGGATTATGTTAATTACATTGTCATTGGTGAAATTCCAAGGGATCTCAACCGATATCAACTTGCGAAATTTCGTAGGGAAGTTGAGACATTTATATGGTATGATCCGTTTGTTTATAAGATTTGTACAGATTCTATTGTTCGAAGATGTGTACCTGAGATGGAAATGGAAAGTGTGCTTGAGTTCTGCCATGCACAACCGAATGGGGGGCATTTCGGAGCGCAAAAGACTGCAGCTAAGGTACTTCAATCCGCTCTTTATTGGCCTACATTGTTTAGAGATAGTGAGAGCTATGTGGCGACTTGCGATAGATGTCAGCACATGGGTAATATAGGTAGGAGAGATGAGATGCCATTGCAGCCTAGCATAGTCGTGGAGATATTTGATGTTTGGGGGATCAATTTTATGGGGCCTTTTCTCCCGTCGAATGAGTTTCTCTACATTCTTCTTGCGGTGGATTATGTTTCGAAGTGGGTGGAAGCAATTCCTACTCGTGTTAATGATTCGAAAGTTGTTTTATCTTTCCTGAAGAAACATATTTTTGCCCGTTATGGAGTTCCGAGAGCATTAGTTAGTGATGGAGGTTCTCATTTTGTCAATAAATTTCTGGAGAAGGTGCTTAAGGATTATGGTGTTAAGCATAGGGTTACTAAACCCTATCATCCGCAAGCGAATGGGCAGGCAGAGGTCTCCAACCATCAAGTAAAGTAGATTCTGGAGAAAGTGGTAGGAACTAATAGAAAGGATTAGGCTATGAAGCTTGATGATGTGTTATGGGGGTTCCGGACCACTTACAAGACGGTGTTAGATATGTCACCGTATTAAATTGTCTATGGGAAGCCGTGCCACTTACCTGTAGAAATTCAACACAAAGCGTTTTGGGCTTTGCGTCGCTTGAACTTGACCCTTAAGGATGTAAAGGAGTTGAGGATAACTCACATGAATCAATTGGATGAGTTTAGGAGTCGTGCTTACAAGAATTCAGAGATTTATAAGGAAAGAATGAAGAGGTGGCATGATTCTAAGTTTCATACAAGGAGTTCAAGCAAGGAGATGAGGTACTACTTTTTAACTCTCGTTTGAAGCTTTTTGCAGGCAAGTTGAAGTCTAAGTGGACGGGGTCATTCATGATTCATCGAGCCTTAGGAGGGGGGAGTTATGAGCTTATTGACAAAGATGGAGACGTTATCATGGCGAATGGGCATCGATTGAAGCATTATAGGTCGCCGGATGATGCGTGTGTCATTTTTGATGATACCTTGTTCTGATTTGGTACCGTCGTGACTCTACGACGTTAAACATGAGCGCTTGTTGAGAGCTTACTCTTCCGTTTTATTGCTTTATTTCTTTTGTGTGAGTAAGAATTTTTTATATTTAAGATGCTTACTAATCGGCAATTACATCTCTTTTCAAACTTAGTTTCGACTTACCTTTTTACTAAGTTTGGGGGGGGTGTGATATTATTACCTCATTGAAGCATTGAGAGTATAATCTTTTCTTTGTATTGTTGGTTAGGGGAGTTGGTTTTTGTGGCCATATTGAAATTTTAATCGATTTTGATGTGACAATTTTTTACAACTTGCCTAATGTTCAGTGGTTTTTGGTTGTGTTTTCTTTTACGGAGATACTCATGAATGATATTATGTGGAACAATTTCAGAAGTTGTGCTCTAGATTGTACCTAATGAAGTTGTGTTGAAGTTTGAAGTATGTAGTGAATGAAGAAACTCAGTTTTGGAAATCAGGAGGAAGGTTCGACCAAGTCTAGGAGAGGTTCGACCAGAGCCAGAGGTCGAACAAAAGCAGAGGAAGTCGAACCGGTATTGAAAGTTGTCCAGAGAGGAGGTTCGACCTAAGCCATAGTGGTTCGACCTGATCAGGAGGTCGAACCTATGGTCGAACCTGTCAGTCGGAAGCACTCTGTTTTCCAGAAGAGGGGTTCGACCAATTCAAGGAAGGTTCGACCTGTTTAGCAAGTCGAACCCCTGGTCGAACCGAGAAGATCATTTGTCCAGAAGAGAGGTTCGACCTCGCCATCCATGGTTCGACCTGTTCAGGTGGTCGAACCCGAGGTCGAACCAAGCCAGGTACGCGATTTAAGTTCGATTTTTCAGAGGGGTTCGATCACTTTTTCGAAACACCAAACCTCGAACCCTCTTCGAACCTCTACACCCTTGCACAAATTCTTCAATTACACTTGATTTCACACCGATTACACAACACTACACCTTGAATTATCGATTCGGTCACGGATTTGGGCGGATTTCGTCGCGAGTTAGGGCTGAAATCGCGATTTTTGGTTCTTGTGTGTTCTCGATCGGTTGTTCACCATGGGCAAGTCACAAGGTATGTTTTTCCAACTCAATTACTCTAGGATTGAAGGTTTAGGTAAGAAATTCGATGTGAGTGAGAGGATTGATGTTGAGTATGGTTGAATTTCATGGTGAATGTTGATATTTTGATTGGTTTCATATGAATCCTTGTTTCTTGGTTTTTGGTTGATTAATTATTGATAGAACTTGGATTTTTATGTGGATTAATCAAGGATAGAACATATCATATAATGAGCATGTTGATTTGGTTTGAAATTGATGAAATTGAAGTAGTTCATTGAGGGAAACATGTTGAATTTTTGATTGAATTGCTTGAATTGCTTAATGCATGCTTGTTGGTTATGTTTTGATGATTAAGGAAAGTGTAATTGAAGATGTTTTGAGAATGTTGAATAAGCAAGTGGTGTTGAGATGATAGTTTGCTTGAATATGCATTGATGCTTGAAGTCTTGAGTAGAGTATGTGATGTGCTAGTATAATACTTGCTTTCTTGTCTTGTTGGTTGGATTGAAGTATTTGTTTTCAGGAAAGGGACAAGTATCAAGTAAAGGAAAAGGAAAGGCAGAGGAGGAGAGATCAAAGAAGAGGCATGACAGGCCTTCAAATTTGGACAAAGTAATAAGAAAACTGAGGCTACAAGATCGTTTACCTGATAACTTTAAGATTAGGATGCAAGATTGGGATGAGATTAAAGAGAAGTGGGAAGAAGTTTCAGACAAGATAGCTCGCACTCGATACCAAGATGATGAAGTGATGAGAATAATGAGAATAGGGGATGATATATTTTGGATGTTTGATCAAGTAGGGATCCGACGATTCATGGAGTTGAAGAGGCCGACGTACTTCCATGTTACAGCGGAAGTAGTTTGCTCGTTTGAGATGGAGAAGGACCCGCTTGGATACCCCTATCGGTGTACATTTCAGCTTGGTGGAGTGAGTAAGAGATGGATGTCTGAGGATTTCAACGAGCTGTTTGAGACGCCTTTGGAGATCCCTCGTTTAGAAAATGCTGCATTCAGTGTAAAGCGATTTTGGAGGGAGATCACTGGGGAGATTCGTGATTATAAGACCAGACAGGCTCGTGCTTCCGCAATAAAGAACCCTGTCTTGAGGTACATGGACCGCATCCTGAGCAACACGTTGTTCGCCCGCTCGGAGGGGAGTGTTGTGTCTAGAGGAGAGCTATATGCCCTGTGGTGTATGCTGAATGGAGTGAAGTTCAATGTTGGAGCTTATTTTATTGCGCAGCTGAATCGATTCAAGACCATTGGTTTTCAAAAGGTGAATATTGGAGGGTTATTGACGATCTTGGCTGAGCATTACAACTTGGATCTCACCGGCATTACACCAGTAGAAGGAGAACCCGATTTGATTATGGGCACGTGCGCGAAGGGAGGGTTTGCCCATTTTAGAAATGGAGATTGGTTTTTCACGAGAGGTCTCAAGCCTTTCGAATTTATGTTCCCCTTCGACGTGAGCAACTTGACAACTATTCGGGAAGCAAGGAATAAGCTAATGAATTCTCTTGAACACACCGCTTTATCCGTGGCAGCGAAGCCGGGTGGTGATTGGAGAGCGGTAGCACATATGTGTGCTAAGGGGAGGATGGCTGAGTTACAGCAGATCGTTGATCAAGGAGAGTTCCGTCCACCTCAGCCACATCAGCCTGAAGAGGAGGATCAGGTAGATGAGCAGCCGGAGATGGAGATTCCGGAAGGAGAGCAGCATGATGCGCCTCAGCATGCTCCGGTACCGCAGCAGCGGCGAGCAGTTCCAGGTACTCGGGAGCAGCTTCGCTTGATTAATGAGCAGTTGATCGCGATGGTAGCTGCACAGCAAGAGACGAACAGGCAACTCGCGCTCGCTAACGCCAACTACGCCACGCTGAACGAAAGGTACTCTGCCTTGGATGAGCGTGTTGGTAGAGTGAGTAGTCGAGTGGATATGATGGATAAGCACATTACCAGTCTGTGCCGAGCTGTGGAAAATAGAATGGATGAGGATGACGATGATGATGAGGATGATGATGCTCCTAGGGAGTAGTTTCAGGTTTTCTTTTGGCTTCTCCGATTCATCTTATCTCCCATTCTTCTTTTTATTTTTATAGATTGGGGTGTGATTCATGTGTGAGTGGCATGTACCTGATATAGTTGATCTTGTATCGTTGTTTTGTATATGGGTTATTGATTCTGTGCATTCATATGTTTACGTGTTTATTTTCATTTGGAAAGAGCATGAATAATTTGTTAAGTATATGGAATTCATGAGGAATTGATTTTGATTATGTGCTATGAGGAGTATTAGGAATTGATTACCTATGTGAGGATTTGAGCCTTTATCATGATTAATCATGATAGTTTATTCTTGAGAGAATCATTTGTATGAACGTATTCTAGAACTTGGCTTGGAGTCTTGTGTGAAACTTACAATTGATGAAATATTAGGATATGATCTTAGGCCATTTTTGATTAATTGAGTCACTTAGCCAAATTTTACATTTCCTAATGATTTTATAAATCTTTGGTAGCCCTGTTTGAGCCTTTTAAAAGCTTTTTCTTTGGCAAGCCAAATATAAGAGCCTTAATTACCTTATTTGAGCTTTAAAAATACCCTATTCATTGGTAGAGAGAATAAGGTGAATAAGTGTGGAAGAAACAAAAGGGAAGATGGAATGAGGTTCAGTAAGAAAAGTGCATCGTTAAATCTTGTTAGGGATAGTGCCTGAAATTGGTATCCCGAATTGCTTATACATGGGGCTTGAAGTTTTTAAGAAGCAGTCGAATGATGTTCGAGAAGGGTAGTGCCTATAACTGGTACCTGAGTAATTAAAAGAAGAATGATGTTGATGCAAGGAAGAGAAGGAAAATTGAAAATTGCAAGTGCAAGAGAAGAATTGGAGGAGAATATGAAGCCGAATGAGACATCAAGAACCTCCAAGGTAACTCTCTACTAGTGTATTAAGTTACTATGACCAAATTTTCCTACCCTTTCCAAAGAGCCAACATTACAACCTAGAAACAAGTCCTTTGTGATCCTAGTATTAATCTAATGTGAGTTGATTTTTGAGACCTTTGCCAAGCTTATGGTTACGCGTGAATATGAATTGATATGAGTGCTTATACTAGCCTATAGTGCCTCACGCACGAGCGAAAGAGAGTAAAGACTTATCTTGTCAGTGAGATTACTTAGTACTCCGAATGGTGTGTGATTGGATTGATTTTACATGAGTGACATATTTGATGCAAGTAATTCTTGTTTGATTCAATGAAGTGGCATGTGTAATATGTGTTGTACTAGATCTTGTTGAATTATACACGACTCCTGTGGTTTAAATTGGTTGCCTTGGGATGAGCAACGTGTAAGTTTGGGGGTTTGATGAGTGTGTAAATTCACAAGTTTGGCACTATGTTTTGTGCTAGTTTTGGAGAGTTCTGATGTGGAAATAGGTGGAAAACCTATATATATTGTGAATTAGCATGAATCAGGTGTTAGTGGAGCTATTTGAGTGTTTTCTTAGCAAAAACGGAGTGAAAGAGCCAAGAATCGAAGAGACGGAGTCGAAGCCACGCGAACCACCCAAGAATTAGGCTGGTTCGACCTGGCTGGAGGAGGGTTCGACATCTCCAGCAGGTCGAACCAACGTTGCTGAACGTGTAGAGATGGATTCGACCATGACTCGGCTGGTTCGACCTGGCCATCAGGTCGAACCATGGTCGAACCAGTTTGCAAGAAAGAGGATTCGACCACGACGTTTGGGTTCGACTTGCCAGTTGGTCGAATCAGGAGCGGGAGTCGTCCAGTGCTGAGGTTCGACTTGGGGTTCGACCAAGGCCTAAGTGGTTCGACCTGTCCAGAAGGTCGAACCTGTGCAGAATTCTTCCAATAGCGGGGTTCGACCTGGGGTTCGACCTGTGGCCAGGGGTTCGACCTGTTTGACGTGGTCGAACCTGCGTGCGAGAACTTACCTTATCCAGATTTTCGAGGCCGAAACGCATGAGATCACTTAGAAAGCCCATTCCAAGCCCTAGAGACGTGATTACAAATATAAAAGGAGGCTCATACAAAAAATAAAAAGAGCTTTTGATCGTCAATCGTAAGAGAGACAAGAGTAGAGGTGGTGATCCATCCGGAGGGCTGTGACAGAGATTCGCTGAAGGTTCAAGTAAGAATGATCAATCTAACCATGATTGTTCCTAGATCAATCATGGGCTAGAACCACCTTGGTAGTTCTAGGGTTATGAAAGTTTCATGATGTAATTCGTGTTTCGTGTGTAAAACTCCGTACAACACTACCTGTGGTTTGTTTTATATAAGATTGCATATTTAATCCATACTCATAGTCGTTTTGTGCATCAATGATCGTTGTGTAGAGTCTGAATACATAACATGGTTATTGATTGAGTGCTTTCACTACTGAGCAGGGTTTATTGTTATAATTCTAAGTGAAGGGATTCCGAAGTATTATTAGAACTGTCTTATATGAATATTCATGAATTGAATTAAATTCGGGTTGATGAATAGGATGAAGAGTATAACTTTATAGTACCTAAAAAGGGAGATCAAATCGGGTTAGATTCTAGACGTAGAAGATAATTAATTATGATAGTACCTAGAAAGGGGGGTGAAGCATATCTCTTGCTCCGATGTTATTCACACGTGTCAAGCGCATATTTACTTGAGTCTATTGAGTAAACTTGCATGGTCTAGTGATGCGTCCACAAACCACAGGGCAGAGTCGGACACCATCACATGAAAATACGAATTGCTAGTGAAACTGGATGACCCAACGAACTACCTATCATTCTTATTGATCACAACTCACTTCTCTCTACTCTTTGCTATTTCTTTTGTTATTTCGATTAGAAGTTATTATCCATTAAACCTATTCAACTACCAAACATAGTCTAAATATACTAGAGGAATACAAAATTGATATTTATCCGTCCCGTGGGTTCGATATTGTAACTTGGTCATCTTCGCGACTACAATTGATATCCTTAAACTTAAGGATTAATTTGTGTGTTGAGAAAACCCCTATCAAGGAGTGTAAAGCAGAAATGCGTTGCGGACTCTACCATGGAAGCTGAATATGTCGCAGCCTCTGAGGCAGCTAAAGAAGCAGTATGGCTCAGAAACTTCTTAATGGACTTGGATGTGATTCCTGGTTTACCCAAAGCAATCACAATTTGTTGTGATAACAGTGGTACAGTAGCAAACTCGAAGGAACCACGAGCCCATAAGGCAAGTAAACACATTGAGCGCAAGTACCACCTGATACGAGACATCGTTAAAAGAGGGGAAGTCGTTGTTGCTAAGATAGCATCTGAGGATAACCTAGCTGATCCTTTTACTAAGAGCCTTCCAGCGAAAGCGTTCGATAGGCATGTAGAAGGAATGGGGATTAGATGCGTGTCAGCAGATAAGGCAGCGTAGTCTTTTAGTATAAGTGGGAGATTGTTAGATTTGTATACTAAAAGCCTTGCTTTTGTATTGAACAATGTAATAACGATTTTATTTGAAATGAGAATCATATGATCAAACAGTTTTGCATATTATAAATTATTTATTTATATGTTTGTGCAAAAGTCCATTTACTTTATACTGTAGATAATATGTTGTGCGACAACACGCGGAAGATCATATTATCAGTTTTCTTATAAAGTATAAATAGATGCTCACAACCGAGATAGACGGGGACTATCTATCGGTATGGTTGTAGTGTGGTTTGGTATTAGTTTGTCTTGACTATAGAACCACATTAGTACACTGCTTTGTGTATTGAGTAGGACCATATGAGATCGTTCGAATTGTACTGTCTATATAGAAGAACTTGATCTCTATTATTATGGATGTTCGTGCTCTTAATCCCTATACAATAACCTCGATACGTAAGGCAATATATATTTCTTTGATTCATCAATGGGTGAGATTTAAATGAATTAAATTGACAAACTCGGTGAGTTGGGAAATGATGCTGTCTCTATGGTGTGCTGTTGATTGTAGAAGGAATCTATGTCCGTCATAGGTTGATGATGTCCCTTTGAGGAGCTCATAAGGTTTATCATGTAAATCTTGCAAGTGGATTAATTTCCGGCATGATAATAAGGTTGAGTGGTACTACTCTCGGATGAGATATTAATTAATTTGAGTCGTCAGTAACTTAATTAATTAATGGGCACTGCATATCTTAAACATGGGGAGACTATCGGGCTCATAATAAGAAGGAGCCCAGAACGTAATTTTGGGATTGGATGGGTAGTGCAATAATAATATTTTAGTGGACTATATTATTATTATTGGATTTAATTAAAAGCTTTGGGCTAAGCTTGGTTAATTAAATCTGATTGAGGCCCAGCCCAATTTCTCCTCCTGGTCCCTGCAGTAGCCCAAGTATATAAGTTATCTCAGTTCCTAATAACCTAAGTCTGCGCCACTTACGTAGAGAACAAATTAGGAACAGATTGAGAACTCTCTGGGGATTGTTGACCACACAACACCAGAGAGTTGACTTTGGGACATACTGTAGAAGATCAGAGGTGTTCTTCACAGATCATCATCCTCTACACCATTCCAGAAGACAGGTAATTGTTTTATGCTTCCGCTGTATCTGATTATCTATTTTTCTTATTGAATCGCGTTCACCATAAGATCCAATTGCCAACAATTGGTATGAGGTTTCTTGGTGAAACGTGATTTGTAAGGATAAGTTTTGTGATTATTTGATTAATTGTTTTAATCACATGTTAATTGATCCTTCTGTGTGTTCCTTATCAAGAAAGACTGGGCTGTGTGTTTGTGATTGGATGTGTGTCATTCATTCATGTGAATGGTGTGTTTTTTTTGTTGACTGTATACACTGTACACACATATTTCACACAAGACAAACTGTCTTTCTTTCGTCCATATCACACACGCGCACCCTGTCGGTGGGTGTTCTTCCCAGCAGCACGTGGTCATCTAACGAGGAGGCAGAATCTGGGCGGCACCGACAATCGACGACTGGTGGCTTCGGCCCGACCAGTTTTATCACGGTGGCACTGCACAGGCGAGAGGCATTGACTGGTACGACTGGCGGCGATGAGTGGTGATGGCAGCGCGGCGGTGATGACTCCAAGGCGAGGCGTGTCTGGGAGACGCATCGGCGTAACCTAGAGTCTCACCAACTGTCGGCAGCAGCGGTGAGTGCAGTGGTGGTCGGCGTCAACACTATCGGCGATAGCCACGGAGCATGCTTCTGGATTTTCGTCGCATGACTGCAAGGCGGTTGTGATGAATCCGGGTGGATCGTATCTCGGTAGGGTGATGGCGCTCATGCCGAGAACAGCGGCCCCAAATCACGGCGAATTCAAAGCAGGCGGGCGGCGGCGGCTGAGGGAGCAGCGTTCCAGGCGGATTGTCAGAGACGTGCACCGGAGACGACTCACTGGACACGAACCAGTGCAATTTTGGACAGCGATCGTGATTCCTACCGGCTGGCGACTGCACGGCAGTGATCAGATCGGCGCGGATTTGGTGGCTGGTGATAGCTGGGAGGCGGAATCGAGGCAGCAGCGCTGAAAGAATGCACATCGGCTGGTGGTGCGATGGTGATTCTTCACGATTGGGAGCTGCTCGGCGGTGGGCTAACGGCGAGATTTTGGTGGACTGTTGGTGGCACCGCCGGCGACAGCGGTGCCTGGTTGCGCCGGTGATCCCTGGAAGATGAAGAGGAGGCGGGCGGCTGCTGTTCCTAGGGCTCCACTTTTAATTGGGCCTGTTTTTAATTATTTGTGCTTTGGGCCCTTCAGACAGGGCCCAAATTTTATTATTATTTTAATTGGCTTTTGGGCTAGGGTCTGTTGAGCCCAAATCCTGTTATTTATTACCTTAGGCCTGTTATGTTATAGCTGGGTTTTGGGCTTCATGGATGGTATTTAATTATTTGTGCAGCTGGGCCCAATTTTAAATCAGATTTAGGAGCTTGTAGAACTACCAAATGGTGTAAAATCCATTGGATGTATGTGGGTCTACAAAATAAAAGAGGATCAGATGGTAAGATGGAAATCTTGGAAGCAAAGCTTGTTGCGAAAAGGTACACTCAGAAAGAAGGGTTCGATTATGAGAAAACCTTTTCGCCAGTAGCTATGCCTATGTCGATCTGGATTTTTTTAGCTATTGTTGCTATATTGATTATTCGGTATAGCAAATAGATGTGAAGAAGACTTTCCTGAATGGAAGTCTTTAGGAAAACATATATGTGAAGCAACCGGAGGGATTCATTACAAAGGACTAAGAGCATTTTAAGTGTAAGCTTAAAGGTGTCCATTTATGGACTAAAACAAGCTTCAAGATCATGGAACATCTATTCTGATAAGGAAATCCAGTCTTATGGATTTAATCAATGCTCAGATGGGTCTTGTGTGTCGAAAAGAAAATGACGGAAATATGGTGGTAATTTTTGTATTGTTCGTAGATGGTATCATTCTCATTGAAAATAATGAAAGAGTAATGTCCGACGTATGGGTATGGTTGATAAAATAGTTTGAAATAAAGCACTTAAGAGAAGCAAAACATATTCTTGCGATCATTGTGATAAGGATCTCAAGAAAGGATGTTGCGCTTATCTTAAGCTTCGTATATTGATATAATCCTTACTCGTTTAGCATACAACTCCTAGAAAGATTTTGTACCTTTTGGAAATGGAGTGACTTTATCTAAGGAAATAAGGAAGTACCTAAGGAAAAGGAGATAAAGGAGATGAAGGCAGTTCCTCATGCTTCGGTAATAAGGAAGTCTAATCTATGATGCTATGCACGAGATCAGATATCTGTATTGCCAATGGCATAGTCAGTGGGTATCAAGGTAACCTGGAACAAGAATGTTGAATTGTGGTAAGACATATTTAGAAATACCTGAAAAGGACTAGAATTTATATGTTGGCTTATCTGACAGATTTATTGCTTCTTGTGGGTTACATAGATTCGAATTTTTAAATCATATAGGGGCAGTAGTAAATTCACCTCAAGATTATGTGTTTATTTTGGGAAATAGAGCCATAAAATGGAGGAGTGTTATACAAAAATGTATACGAACTCAAAAATGAAAAAATGATAAATTGGAGCCTCTGAGGTAGCCAAAGATTTATATGGCTCTAGAAAATTCATAATGGACTCGGATGTGATTCCTAATTCCCCCAAGGTTATCACAATTTATTGTGATAATAATGGTGCAGTTGCAAACTTGAAGGAATCACGAGCCCAAATGGTAATTAAACGCATTGAGAGCGAGTACCACCTGAAATGAGAAATTATATGATAAGGGAAAGGTTGTCATCGCCAAGATTGCATCGGACTATAACCTAGTAAATCTTTTTACAAGGACCTTAAGGTGAAAGTTTTGATGGTCATGTAGAAGGAATGAGAATCAGATGTATGGTAGTTGACATGGCAGCATAGTCTTTTTGTATAAGTGGGAGATTATTGGATTGTGTACTAAAAGCCTAGCTTTAGTATGAACAACGTTTTAAAAATATTTGAAATGAGAGCCATTGATCAAATGATTATATATTATAATTTATTTATATGTCGATGCAAAGTTCATTTACTTTATATTGTAGATAATATGGTGTGTGGCGTCGCATGGAAGATCATATTATCAGCTCCTTATAAAGTATAAACAAATGCTCACAACCAAGATAGACGGGGACAATCTATTGGGATGGTTGTAGTGTGATTTAGTATTAGTTTGTCTTGACTATAAAAGTGTATTGAGTAGGACCGTATGAGGTTGTTCGATTTATACTGACTATATAAAAGAACTAGACCTCAGTTGTTATGGATGTTCGTACTCTTAATACCTATATGATAATCTTGACACGTAATTCAGTATTTATTTCTTTGATTCACCAAAGAGTGAGATTTAATTATTAAATCAATATGCTCGGTGAGTTGGGAGATGATATTGTTTGTATTGTGTACTGTTGATTGTAGAAGGAATCAGTGTCCTAATGAATTAGGCTGATGATATCCCCTGGAGGAGCTCATAAGGATTATCATGTAAACCCTACAGGTGGATCCGATCCGGTATGATAATAAGGTTGAGTGGTACTACTCTTGGATAAGAGATTAATTAATTGAGTTTTCAGTAACTCATTTAATTAGTGGGCATTATATATCTTAAACACGGGGAGTTAAACGGGCTCATAATAAGAAACCCATAACGTAATTTGGGATTAGAGTGGCGGTGCTATAATAATTCTTTAGTGAATTGATTTATTATTATTGGGCTTAAGTATAAGTTTTGGGCTAAACTTGGATGCTTAAGCCCTAAGTTAAGCCCAATGGGAGGCCCAACCCTAATTTCTCCTCCTCGTCCTTGTTATAGCCTATAAATAAGCCATCCCAGCAGTCCTAGTCAACAATTTTACATGCCTATTATCAAATTAAGGTGAGAAATCAAATTTCTCATCAGATAAGAGATAACGTGAGAAATTCAAGTGAGACTACGGATTGGAATTGCCTAGGGGATCGTCACCCATATGACGTCTAGACGAGGCGTAGGAATACAACAAAAGACCACGAGGTCATTTCTGTAGCTGATTCATATTTCTCTGCCAATCTTCGGTGAAAGGTAATACTTTCTATAATCCGTTGTGTTAATTAGATGTGCATGGAACCCGAACTCATTACGTAGACCATAAGATCCGATCACCATCACATTGAGCATCACGTGCACTCCACTGCATGACCATATGCATCATTGTGTGTTTTCTATTTAGGAACGAATGATCATGAAGGATTGATCACATGCACTCTAATAGTGAAGAACATACAGACACGTGCAAGAAGGCCCAAATTCATGGTTTTTCTTTCTTTTCGAGCCTAAATCGTATCTATTAATGAAAAGACCTCAGGAGGGAGAATCCACACATGTTAAAGGAGCAATTGGGGGAGTTTCAGAAGTAAATCTGTAATTTCACAGCACTCCCATCCATCCACACCACCACGCCCCTTGGGACTACATAATATTCCAAACATTCACCCATCTTGCACTGGGAGAGTTTATCGGTGTTTGCCTACTTGAGAAGGGGAATGGAGAAGATTAAGAATACTGGTGGAGAGAATGGAGAATCACGCCATACCAAGGATTTTTTCTTATTCTTTCATTAATCTTTCTGAGTTATAGACCTATGGGTAAAATTTCAATCATAACCATGGGTGTTGCTTGTAACACCATGGGCTAGTACTTTTTGGACAGTTTTAGGAGTTTTGAAAGTTTGAATCATGTTAAATTGATGATCTAAACTAGGTTAAGGATTTTTGCAGAATATTTTTTCCATGATTAATGCGTTGATTTTTATTATGTCTTTTTCTCCTGTTGATTTGTACTCAATCATATATACGTCATTGTCTTATACGTGTTTATGATTGTTGTTTGTGTTACGGGAGGATCAGATTTGCTAGTGTTATGAGTAAGAGGAATTTATCCATATAACCTTTATACATTAGAATAATTAATATTGGACATCTGATACATCTATTAATTACCAGTCTATATGATATAATTTCTTAGATGATGATGGGTAATTGAAGTGTTGTTCTAATGTACCTATAAAGGGAGTGCATATTAGGATATGAGTACCTGTCTTGAGAAAATAAACATCGTAATTACCTAGAAAGTGAGTAGGAATTATTCTTCTGCATCTGAGGTTTTGAACCAGATTTACGTGTTAAGTGGTGTTGACTTCGTGTTGAGAGTGAGAATTCACGTATTTTGAGCTTTGATTTATGTGGAAATTGTATATGATTTGGTCTTTTATTGAGGCAAATCGAGATATGTATGGAAAAGCCACGAATCAAATGTTACTTAGGTTGTTTGTGCATAATTTCACAGGAAAATAGATTAGAAGTGCTAAAAATTAGAAGGCACATATTTTGAGGTGCTGCTCGACCACTGCTCGACAAAGAACTTTTTGGTCGAGCAAGAGTCTAGCAAGAGGAGAAGTTATTTTTAGCAAACAGGCACGTTGCTTGACCAAATGCTTGATGCTCGACCAAATACTTGTTGCTCGACCAAGACTATGTTGTTCGAGCAACGGTCAAGCAAGATGAGGATGAGCTTTAGATTACAGACATGCAACTTGACCATTGCTTGACCAAGGTCAAGTTGCTCAACCAGAACCACTTTGGTCGAGCAAGATCGCGAACTTCCAGATTTATCGGATTTTACACCTCCAGTGCATTTATGTGCTTGTTTTCTACGAAAAAGCCCAGTAAAGGTCCATAAGGAGAGTTTACAAGTATAAAAGGGGATGTAGATCATATTAAAAAGAGAGTTAGATTCCACATCCTTCCTACACCATATCTAAACCCTAACTCCATCCGAAGGAGCTGTAGAGAGAGATTCGTCTGTCGAATCAAGTGAGAACTAAGTGAAGATTCAAGACTGAGAGACACGCGACGACATCCACATCTAGGGTTTACTTCACTTCTTAATTTATCTTGTAATTTTTAAGACTATGGGTAAGATCTATCCAACCACCATGATTGTTCTTCAAAACATCATGGGCTAGAACCTCCTTGGTAGTTCTAGGGTTTGTGAAGGTTTTACAAATAAATTGAACTTTCATGTGTATACTTCGTACAATACTACTTGTGGTTTATTTTATATATGACAATGCATTTTTAATTCATATTCACAGTCATTTTGTGCATCTTCAACTGCTATGTAGAGTTTGAATATATATCTTGGTTGTTGATTGAGCGCGCGCTCACCGCTGACAGGATTCCATGTTATGATTCTAAGTCAGGGGACTCCGAATCTTCATTAGAACTCTCATATATAAATACTTGTTAATTGAGTCTAATTCGGGTTAATAAGTAGGATAAAGAGGATAATTTTATAGTACCTATAAAGGGAGATCATATTAGGTTAGAGTACTAAGTGCACGAGAAATAATTGATACTGATAGTACCTAGAAAGGGGAGTAAAATTATATCTCTTGCTCCGAGGTAATTTACATGTGTTACATGCTTATTTACTTATGCCTATAAAGTAGATTTGCATGGCTTTGTGATACTTCTCAATCCACAAGGCAGAGTCGGACAGTATATATGAAAGGGATATTAACGAGTGAAACTGAATTGCTCGAAGAGCTACCTAATTCTCTCACTTGATCACTTTCGTCAATTCTCTACGCTTATCTATTTTATTTATTATTTAATTATTTATTTAGTATTTTAATTGATAATTCCAAATATTATTGCCAACCATAGTTTTGATTAATTTAGTTAATAATAAAATTAATAATAATCCATCCTTTGGGTTTGATAAATATAACTTGGTTGCTTATCTAAACTACAATAATATCCATCATACTTGGGGATTAATTGTGTGTTAAGAAAACGCTCAACAAGTTTCTGGCGCCATTGCCGGGGACAACATTAATTATTAATTTGTTATTTCTATTTTAATTGAGACTATTCCTTGCTTGTCTTTATTTTCTAACGTTGAATTTTTCTTAGGTGTATGCACACTAGATCGAAGGGAGCCACACTAGCGCCTTTTGATCCAAAAATAGGAGCGTCATCTAGGAAAAAAAGCAAAGAAGAAGAAGAACAAGAAAGTTAAAGCAATCGATACTCTTGATCTAGAAGTTGAAGTTGAAGTTGAAGAGCAGAACCTGGAAAAGATTGAAGCTGTAGCTGAATTTGAAGCAGAAATAGAAGCAGTCGACATGGCCGAAGATAGGCCAAATTCGGATAATGTTGCAATTCGCGAGGTTTTCAAAAACAGCGGGAGTGGCAACTTGGGTCTATTAGGAGCACGAGGGGCCGATGTAGATTTTGAACTTCACCCCGCTCTTATCAGCATGGTAGAAAGTAGCCCTTTCGTTGGGGGTACCTTTAAAGATACTCAACGACATATAATTTAGTTCCTTGATTATGCACATAAAGAGTGCAAGAAAAAAAGTGGATGTGATCGATATTTTCTTTCACCCTCAAGTGTAAAGGATCGATACCATGTTAAATTATTGTTCCCAAGAGATAGTTATAAATTTAATAAGTAATTCTATATATGATAATTCAATTTCAAGACAAATCTATGGATTTTTGGAAATATATAATTAACTAATAAAAAATGAATTTAAGATAATTAACTAATGCGGAGAAAATAAATCACACAGAAAAAATGATTTAGAATTCAAAGATGGGGAATTGTAATGCTAAAGCAAACAACTTAACTATGTGACTGATTAATCTAGATCCAAATTAATTACCTGGAGATATTTATAAGAGGATCACTAAACCTAGTTAGACCACCTTGATCGGGTAAGATCTAACACTTATAATGAGCTACAAATCCTAGGATCGGTAAAGAATTAACTCTCACTCCCTCTATAGGTACTTCATGCTAAATTCCATTAATGGCTAGAGCACTAGACTTCCTTTTCTAGATTCTAAATTATTAACCTCTTTTGTCTTCTTACCAATTACCTAATAATGATGTTTCACAAAGTAATTAATATTCCTAATTGATTGTTATAACACTCTTCGGAATTATAGACGAATCCCTTAAGACTGCCACAAAAAATAAATATTATCATGCAGAAATAAAGAATCCTATCAAGTATCAATCAATGATATCGTCATGAATAATTAAAGTAAACAAAACTCAAAACACAATAATATGAAGTCTCAAAATATCTTCTTCAATAAGTAAATAAACATTCTGCAATATAATAAATCTAAGTCTAGGGCAATCAAATTACATAGTCAAAACTGTCTTAATGCCCTAACATTACCAACAAAGAAACGTAGCCCATGGATTTACAAGGGCAAATCACAAAGATGTAATAAGCCTCAACCATTGTGCTAAAATCACAAAGTTAAATAACTAAAAAATAAAGAACCCTTTTGGAGGGCTCCATCTCTTCAATTACAATCTCCGTCGGGATCTCCGTCTCTGATCCAAGTAGCATCTCCAATCATCTCTCTGGTGGATGGATGGAAGAATATGGATGAAGGTAGGTTTTGTATCTTTGAGGCATCGTGAAATTGGGATCTGTAAAATAACACAGAGCCTAGAGCCTTATATACACGCATGGATGGGCCTGGGCCGAATTAAGCCATACAGTGTAATTATGGGTCACTCGATAACACGCACGAAGGAGGATGACACGCACGGTAGAGCGCCCGATTGAGGATATCAAGCACCCAGAAAACTTCTTCCTTCGCTCGATTGCACACCTGGTTGATGTCATACATGGCCGATAGGAACCGGGCATTCCCTTACATGGCAACGGGCAGTTCACACAGTATCTAGAAGGTGTGCTCAAGTAAAAAACAAGCAAAATGCTGCTCACACGCCGCGCACTCCGTCGGGCACATTGTCGGCAGCCTGCGCGACTCCTTGTTTTGAGCATAACTTCTTCATCAGACTCCAATTTAAGTGATCTTGCGCTCATAGGATCCTTTATTTCTTGGCTCTATATCCATATAAGAAACTTACAAAAAATATAACATTTTAATGTGGAAAATGTGATGCAAAGTGGTACAGTCAAGCTGAGTAGGACCAGATTGCGCGACGTCGCCATTTTGATAATAACTTTTTCGTTTGAACTCCGATTTAGGTGATTCTTAAGCCAAAATAATTTTCTCTTCCGTTTTTTCAACTACATATCACACGATAAAATTTAGACTTCCACACATATAGAAAAATTATAGAAAGTAGATGTCTGTTTGCTTGCATGCACGTAGCACGAGTTCATCCTTCATTCCAAATTTGCGTTCTTTATTATTTTTCCTATCAAAACACAAAAAATACCTCTCATGCTCCTTTTAGTAAATAATAATTCAAAGAATAAATATTTGTGTAAATAATATTAATTATACACTCAAAGAGGTATCAAATTGAACCCAACATTATATGAATTTACACTCTCACCCCCCAAACTTAAGGTGTTGTTCGTTCTCGAACAACGAAACAACAAACCAAGAGAAATAATGAGATGGAAAGTCATGTTCTAAGGGAAGATCAATATATCAACCACGCCTTCAAAAGATGTAATCAATCTTAACTTTGTTCACATAACTTCGAATTCAAAAGCATCAATTCATTCAAAACATGCAATTTAAGATAATTATTTCACCAATTCAAGTGCTCAATCAACCTATGCTCACAAGATATATATAGTATAACTCTCACGCTCAAGGTGACTAAATTGTACACCGTTTAGCTTATATATATGTGCTCTCAAATTCAATTCAAGTGCATGCATAACTATAAGCTTGCATATTGTCTCAACTCTCCTTTTACTTGTAGCTAACAAATCATGAATCAAAAAGGTCTTTTATTATGGTTGTAACATAGGCTCTTTGGAAAGGTTAGAAATAGATGGATAAGTGACTTAAAACTCTGATCACTCAAGCCACGGTTCCATCATGATCTTTTCAATTTTCCTCATCACTTTAATTAAGGCATGACTCCTCCTCAAGTTAAATACAACAACCATCTTCTTTTTATTTCTTTCAAACTCTTCAACTCCATCTTTTTTCTCTTTCCTTCACTTTTTTGAATGGGGTACCAATTTTAGACACTGCCCCAATGGATCCTCCACAGGGTACTAGGTTTAAGTACTACCCTAGGGTGTCTGTTTCATACAATACTAGATTTAAACACTACTCCATAGATTTTATCTTTTGATCCTTTCTTCATTATCCTTTTCATATCCAACATATTCACATTCTTCTTCCAACCTCCTCAACAATTACTCATTTGATCCAAGTAAAACAAGGAAAAATCAAATACTGATTAAGCTCAAATGGGTTATTCAAAGAATTGATATTTCAAGTCTTAAAGGGTTGACTAAGGATTTAATAAATACAGGTAAAGTGTATGGAAAAGATGGGCTATAAATCAAAGATGGCCTAACATCATTTCTATAATTCACTAGACTATTCTCAAATATTCAAGGAGACTCAAGACAAGTTCTAGAATACACGCACAAGAAAGATACGCTCAAGAATAAAAATATCATACATCAATTCAAAGCAAAAAAAAGGACTTGAATTTTATGTTTAAAATGTAATATAGGTAATACTCTGGTATTTTTTATACTTCATAAAAAATAATAAGATAACTGACTCCAACATCAAACATCATAGGAAACTTTAAAGATAAAAAAATTAGTTAACTTTTCGCCCAAAATTAAACAAAAATAATACTGAAAATCAAACCTAGATAGAAAATCAAACTTAAATAGAAAGGGGAGAGGGAGAATACCTGGAAGAAATGTATCAGGAGACCTTTAGTTTTTGAAAGTAAAATCGATATTGGAGATTTCAAAGCCACTGTTGGATAAGATAAACTCTCGTAGAAATTCACATTCGACTGATTTAGGGCACCGAGCGAGTCGGCGACGATAGCAGAGAATGAGAGATACCGAAGTGGTAGCTTCCCCAAGCAATAACAATATCATCGCAGCTCCAAAAGCAAAAATTCTCCTCTAGCTTAAGGGCGACGTTGGTGGCATAGTAGGAGAAATAACTGAACGGTGGCATTCCCAAACGGCTATGAGTTTGGCGGTGAGTTTGGCGGCGAATCTATCATAATAGCAAAACATGACTCTAAAAGTGGAAGTTCGATAACCGCAATGACACCGTTTCAATTCTTTGTTAGTTAGATTAGCAGTTACTAATTTGTTGGTTAGTGATATAAACATGTATCTTCACATTTATAGGGGATATCAAATGAAAAAATATCTTTGCAGTTTACATTCTTTCTTTCTTTCTTCCACACTTTTCAGCACACACGTTCACACACAGCACTCACCCACAGGTTTGTGCTCCGATTGTTCTATACGGTCCACTACGACAGTTTCAGCGAGTGAGGGTAAAGGTTGAGGTAGTGACAATTTGGTATCAGAGCCATACGATCTTCTTCCGCAGTGAATTCCTGGTGTGCATGACTAGAGGTGGTTCAAGGATGGAATCGAGAGTTGATACCTTGGAAATTCAGATAGCACAAATGTTGAAGGGTAACAAAGAAGATATGCAGAGATAGAGGAAGATGAACAGGGTTATGATGGAGAGCTTTATGAGCCAGATTGAGGAGTTAAGGAAAGCCATACCGAGTAAGGAATCAGTAATCGCGGGTAATAATTCTACCTCAAGCAATCAATTGGGTCAGAGAGGGAACAACTTTCAAGCCTCCCCTTTTCCCAAATTTGATTTTCCTAAATTTTCGAGTGATAATCCAAGAAATTGGCTCAGAAAGTGTCACAAATACTTTGCTTATAATCTCTATCCAAATTCTAAAAAAATCCTTACTGCTGGCCTTCATATGGAGGGCAAGGCAGACCATTGGTATCTAGAATACATAGAGGCCCAAGAAGACCTTAGTTGGGAGGGATTTGAGGAACTAGCGATAGAGAGGTTTTCTGAAATAGGAAGTAAAATTTGATAGGGCAATTCAATAAATTGAGGCAGGTTAGAGGTGTTCAGGAATACATCCAAGAGTTCGAAGAACTTAAAGCTTTTATGATACAGTCTAATAGGAGTTTGAGTGAAGAATACTTTATCCAGAGTTTTGTGAGTGGATTAAAAGATGAAATAGGTAAAATGGTATAATTGCTTTCACCTGGTACAATAAGTATTGCTATGCAGATGGCTAATAGGCAAGAACAGCTACAGGAAACCATGAATAAAACCAATAAATGGGCTAGGAAAGTAAACTTTAATTCTGAAACTTCTTGGAAAAAACCTGAAATTGTGTCTAAACATAAGCCAACTCACACTCAAATTGAAAAATTCACATTTAAGTAGCAAGAAGAAAGAAGAACTTGTGTTTTAATTGTAATGAAACTTATCATGTGGGCCATAAATGTAATTTTTTTTGCCATAATTGGGGAAGAGTTTGAAGTGGGTGAAGGTGATTTAATTTTTGAAGAAATTGATGAAGAAGTAGATGTCAACATATTAGTGCATGCATTAGCAGGGAGCACACACAGTATCTTAGATCCTACCACTACTAGTAGGTTGGGGTGCACACTAGAACTCACAAACCTTTTACTTGTCACTGTAGCTGATGGGGGAAAAATGGAGTGTAACTCTAAATGCAGTAATTTTGAGTGGAGAATGGGGAATTGCAAACTTAGTGCCACAATGATAATATTAAAACTGGGTGGTTGTGACATGGTGGTGGGGGTGAATTTATTAACACAACTAGAACCAGTAACCTTTGATTTTGAAAACCATATAGTGCAATTTAATGTAAATGGGAAGATAATAACATTGCATGGGAAGCAACAAGAAATAACTTTTAAACAAATATCTGCTGAACACTTCAAGAAAATATATAGAAAGAGTAAAGGGGCTGTCTTAGGGTGCCTATTCATGATTTCTTCCTTAGATCCTAAGCAGGCTACCAACGTTTGCCCAAATGAGTTTCAACCTATCTTAGATAAGTACCAGCAAGTTTTTAAGGAACCTACAGAGTTACCTCCTTTTAGATCTCATGACCATACTTTTCCATTAAAGCCAAACACTTAACCGTTTAAGCAACCTCACTATAGATATCCATATTTGCAGAGGCAGGAGATAGAAAATTTTGTAGAAGAGATGTTGTCCACATGTTTTATACAGCCTAGTACGAGTCCATTTTCCTCACCAGTCTTATTAGTGAAAAAGAAAGATGGAACTTGGAGATTTTGTGTAGATTATAGGAAACTTAACTCACTCACAATAAAAGGATAGTTATCCAATCCCTTTAATTGATGACCTTTTAGATGAGTTGGTGGAGCAACTGTGTTTTCGAAAATCAATTTACGAGTAGGTTTCCATCAAATACGAGTTGCACCTTTAGACATACATAAGACTACCTTTGTGGTTTCTTCGAGCCTCTATGAATTCAAAGTGATGCCATTTGGTCTGACTAATGCCCCTGCCTCTTTCCAATCACTCATGAACTCTATCTTTAAACCTCATTTGAGGAAATTCTTCCTTGTTTTTTTATTGATGATATCCTTATATACAGCAGAACTATTCTTGATCATAAACATCATTTGGAATCAAATTTTCAAATACTCCAAACACACTCCTTGTTGGCAAAAGCTTCCAAGTGCTCTTTTAGCCAATCACAGATTGAATACTTGGGTCATATCATCAGCAAAGAAGGGGTGGCTGCAGATTCTAATAAGCTACAAGCAATTTTGGATTGGCCACAACCTAAGACTCTTAAGGCATTACTAGGCTTTTTGGGTTTGACAGGTTACTATAGAAAGTTTGTGAGACATTTTGGTATTAAAGCTAAACTACTCACGGATTTGACCAAGAAGGGGAAGTTTGAGCGGGTTGATACTCCGACCTTAGCTTTCCAAGAGTTGAAGAATGCCATGACATCTGCTCCGGTGTTGCAAATCCAAGATTTTAGCAAACAATTTGTTGTTGAGACAGATGCTTGTTATGAAGGCATTGGAGCTGTGTTGATGCAAGACTGCCATCCACTTGCATTTATCAGTAAGGCTCTCACTGCGAGAACTTTGGGGATGTCTATATAAGAGAAAGAATTCTTGGCAATAATTCATGCTATAGAGAAGTGGAGGTCTTATCTTATTCATGGAAAATTTGTCATTAGGACTGATCATCATAGTCTTAAGTACTTGATGGAGCAAAAGATTTCAACACCTCTTCAACTCAAGTACTTGACTAAACTTTTGGGTTATGACTATAGCATTGACTACAAGAAGGGTTCTGAAAATAAGGTTGCTGATGCCTTATCAAGAAGAGACCAGGATGCGCTACAGCTGGATGCCATTACATTGATAGAACCTGTGTGGAAGGATGAGTTGCAACTTAGTTATGAGGGGCATAGTATAGCTTAAGAGAGTATGGCTGAAACTCTAGCTACACCTTACAATTTATCTTATTTTTAGTATATTTCTAGACTTCTGCAGTTTAAAGGAAAGCTTTACGTAGAGTCGTCTACTGATCTTAGAAGTAGAATTTTGCATTATATGCATTATTCTGCATTGGGGGGACATTCCGGTCAGCATACAACGCTTCAACGAATAAGGGCAGTATTTTGGTGGCCAAAATTGAAAGAAGTGGTGCACGAGATTGTATAAACGTGCCAACGATGCCAGCTAAGCAAGCATGAGAATAGTAGAACACATGGGGTTTTACAACATTTACCTATTCCTTCACAAGCTTGGGCTGATATTGCTATGGATTTTATTAAATAATTACCTCTCTCATCAGTACATGACACTGTGTGGGTGATAGTCGATAGGTACACTTCACTGCACTTAAACATCCTTTCACTGCACCATCACTTGCACAAAAAATTTTGGATATTATATACAAGTTACATGGTATGCCTTGTACCATTGTATAAGACAGGGACAGGATCTTCACAAGCTCATTGTGGCAACACCTCTTCAAGATGTTAGGGGTTCAACATAATCTCAACACTGCCTACCACCCTCAAAAGGAAGCGCAGACAGAGCGAGTCGACCAGTTTTGGAAACTTACATACGATGCATGTGCGGCACGAATCCGAAACAGTGGGTATAGTGGCTTCCATTGGCTGAGTTCTGGTATAATACATATTTCCATTCTTCACTATCCATGACTCCTTTTAAGGCTCTATATGGCTACAAGGTTGTACCTTTGTCGTTTGGTCCGCAATTATACACTACAATTATTAGCGTGGAGCAAACTGTGCAGCAGAAACAAGAGTTACATCATCAATTGAAGAAAGTGCTTCAACAAGCTCAGGACAAGATGAAGAAGGCAGCTGATCAACATAGACAAGAGAGGGTTTTTATTGTAGGTGATTGGGTTTTCCTTAAACTCAAGCCGCATCGACAGCTTTCACTAAGAAATAATAAGGTATGGAAATTGAGTCCTAAATATACGGGTCCCTTCCAAGTCATGGAATGAGTAGGAGAGGTGGCCTACAAGTTGAAGTTATCACCCACCGCTAGACTACGCCCTGTGTTTCATGTTAGTTTATTGAAAAAGAAGGTGGTGCCATCTGACAACACCACCCCTACTCTACCCGATTTTGATTCAGAAGGAAAAACCATCATTCAACCTACAAGAATTTTAGCTAGGAGGATGATTAAGAGAAATAACCGACCAACTTACCAGGTATTGGTGCAATTGGCACATCTTACTGAGGAAGAATCTACTTGGGAGGATTTGATTTTATAACTGAGAAGTATCCTTTTCTATTGACGTGACAAGTCATCCTGAAGGAGGGGGTAATGTCACAATAGCAAAACATGACTCTAAAAGTGGAAGTGTGATAACCGCAACGACACCGTCTCAATTCTTTGTTAGTTAGATTAGCATTTACTAATCTGTTGGTTAGTAATATAAACATGTATCTTCACATTCATAGGGGATATCGAATGAAAAAATATCTTTGCAGTTTACATTCTTTCTTTCTCTCTTCCACACTTTTCAGCACACACGTTCACACACATCACTCACCCATATGTTCGTGCTCCAGTTGTTTCGTATGGTCCACGGCTACGGTTCCGATGAGTGAGGGTAATGGTTGAGGTTTTGATTGAATCGTTGATGACTGGGAGCGAAAGGATTAAAGTAAGGCTTTAGATAATTTGGAATTTTTGTATTAGATTTCTGGAAGTGTTTGTTCACTTACGATTTAGGAATAATAAACTCACGTTTTTAGTTTTATTTTTTAAACTTATGAATTAATAATTAATAATAATAATATATTATAAATACAAGAAATCACTATAAGACATCATAGAATAGACATCGGTGTTTCATAACCGATATCTATCAATGCATAAACATCAAGTGAAAAGACATTGGTTTGAAGAACCGATGTCTATCAGCGTCTTTATTTAAGGGTTGAGAATAGACATCACTTGAAAGACATCGGTTAGTGAAAACCGATGTCTATCAATGCATTTTCCATTAAAAATGATGTCTATCAGCATACTTTTACACTAATAGACATCGGTTATTTAAAAAAAAACACATTTTATGAAAAACCGATGTCTATTCATAGATGTCTATCAGCTTTTTTGGTGTAAACGTTCAGTGGTTATTAGATGAAATTACTGGTGTTTTGTTTATTACATTCGTAGTTAGATTTATACCATACTAACTAGTTATATTTTTCTGTCGACATATAAAATGGTTGATGGCGGTTGGATCTTATGGCCCATGTAATATGTTCGAAATTCATGCATATTGAATGTAACGGAAAAGACAGAAGTATTACCTTTCACAGTAGACTGCGAGGATAATGTGATCTGAAAAAATGAAGAATGACCTCTAAATATTATATGTTATTCCTATGACTCGTCTAGATATTGTAAGGGCAAAGAACGTCTACACAATCTCAACCTACAGTTTCCTCTAAAATAATTTAGGTCACGGTTTCTGTCTTGAAATTAAGGTTTCAAGATTTTAGGTGTCATAGGAATTTTATCTCTCTCCTCATTTTTTCTTAAAAAAAAACTTAAAAAATTATTTTGAAGGTTGCTGAAATGACTTATATATAGGCTACAACAGTGATTATGATGAGAGTTGGGTCTCTAATTGAGTTTTTAAGTTTAGCCCAAAACTTATAACTTATACCAATAATAATAATTCAGTCCAATAAAGAATTATTATTGCATTACCACCCTAATACTATACTCCCTTTGTTCCAAAGAAATTAACATACTTTCCTTTTTGAGTTGTCCCACAAAATTTGACACATTTCCTTTTTGAATACATGGGAACCACACAAAAATAATTAATACATTCACATGGGCTCACAAATACCAAACACACTACTAATACAACTACCCATTGCACATTAAAATATTATATCTTCAACCCACTACACATTAAAATATTATACTCCTTAATTTTTGTATCTAAAGAAAAGGTGTCAATATCTTCGGAATGGAGGGAGTATTAAGTAATGGACTCTTTCTTATTATGAGTAAGTTAATCTCCCCTCGTTTTAGATATTCACTGTCCACTAAATAAATGAGTCACTGATAACTCAATTAATTAATCTCTAATTTTGAGAGTAGTACCACTCAACCTTATTATCATGCCGAATTAAATCCACTTGTAGGGTTTAGAATATAATTAATATGAGCTCCTCAAGGGGACATTCTCAACCTAAATAATTAGGACATGAATTCCTTTTATAATAAACCTCAACAGACAATATCATCTCCTAACTCACCAAGCATATTAATTTAATAATTAAATCTCATGCGTTGATGAATAGAAAAATAAATACTGATACTTATAGAGGTTATTGTATAGGGATTAAGCGTATGAACATCCATAATAACTAATGTTTTGTTCTTTTATATAGTCTGTACAAATTGAACAACCCCAAATGGTCCTGCTCAATACACACAAAGTGCACAAGTGTAATTTTAATTTTGTAAAAATAAACTAATACTAAATCACACTACAACCATTCCGATAGTTTGTCCCAATCTTTCTCAGTTGTGATCCTTTATACTTTATAAGGAACTGATAATATAATCTTCTATGTGATGCCACATGCCATATTATTTACAATAAAAAGGAAATGGACAATTGGATCAACATATAAACAGATTATAAGATGAAATCATTTAATCAATGTTTCTTATTTCAAAACATTGTTAGAACATTGTTCATATTAAAGAAAAAATTTTAGTATAAAATCCAACAACTCCCACTTATATTAAAAGACTACACTACCATGTTGATGCGTGTTTTCTTTGCATGGAAAATTAATCCTCTAGTATTAAGGATATTAATTGCAGCTTAATCAAGCGACCAAGTTAAATATCGAACCCAAATGACGACGTATTATCAATTTAATTATTTACTAAATTAGTTAAGATAAGGCAATAAGGTTTGAGAATTATTATCTAACAACTAATTTACTAAAAATTAAATAACAATTAAAAGTAAAAAAACACTGGAAGAATACGAAAGTTGATCAAGTAAGAGAATAGGTAGCTATAGGATAATCCACTTTTACTCATTAATTTTCCTCTCAAGTGTACTGTCTGACTCTGCCTTGTGGACTATAGATGCATCACGAAGCCATGCAAATCTACTCTATAGACACAAGAGATATAATTTCACCAATTTTCTAGTTACTATCGGTATCAATTATTTACCCTTGGTACTCTAACCCAATATGATCTACCTTTTTATCCTACTTATTAACTAGAATTTAATTCAATTAATAAACATTCATATATGACAGTTCTAATGAAGTTTTGGAGTTCTCTCATTTAGAATCATAACATAAAACCCTGTTCAGCGGTGATCTCACTCAATCAACAACTAGATATATATTCAGACTCTATATAACAGTTGAAGATGCATAAAACGACCATGAATATTAGTGAAAAACGTGTAATCATATAACATCAATCCACAAGTAGTGTTGTACGGAGGATACACAAAAGAGTTCAATTAACTTATAAAAGCTTCATAATTCCTTCAACTACCAAAATGATTTTAGCCCATGGTGTTACAAGCAACACGCTTGGGGGTTGGATAGATCTTACTCATAGTCTGGACAATCAGAAATAAGAAAAAAAGATTTAGGAAAACCCTTAGTGTAGTGATCTCCTTCTTTCTTTCTTCTGTCTCTTCAAATCCTCTTGGTTCTCCTTTTTGATTCCACAATTGAATTTTTCACAGTGATGGATGGATGTGGATAATGGATGGTGCATGTGGGGGTGATCCCCCTGGAGAGGTGGTATAGGATGATTATGTCATCCTTCTAACCCTCTAATGATGCCCTTTTATACTTTTATACCCTCTTAATGGACCTTGGATGAGCTTTTTAGATGAAAATACGCACATGTATGCACTGGAGGTGTAAAACCCAACGAAACATGAAATTCGGGACACCCTCGACCAAACAGTTCTGGTCGAGCAAAAATGGCTCTAGTCGAGAAATGGTCGAGCAACACACTTGCAAACTGAAGTTCCTTCCCTCGACTTGGTCGACCGTTGCTCAACCAAACTGGTCTTGGTCGAGCAATTCTCCATTGGTCGAGCAATTCCACATTCGAACTCCGATTTGAGTGATTCTTGTGCCAAAACAATCCTATCTTCCATGGCTTTCCAACGGTGCATCACATGTCCAGTTCGTATTTCCACACAAACAGAGAAAAATTACACAAGTTGGACGTGTGTTTTCAGCATTTTTCCACAAGTTTCCCCTTTTTTCCAACTTTGAACTTTTGATCATTTTTCCATCTAAAAAACAATAAAACACTTAAAATGCACATTTTCTCACTTTTATTGAATATAAGACACTTGTGCTTATATATAACAACAATTCTCATAAAAAGGTGTTAAATTGGATACTACATTACGCTAATTTTCACTCTCAACAATCCCCCAAACTTACCTGTTGCTCATCCGAGGCAACAAAATAAAAATTAAGAGAGAGAGAATAAGAAAATTAGCAGGGAAACAATGACTATGACTCATACCCTATTCATAATACAATTGTCCTCGACTTAGGTCATGCAACTCTCATTACGTTTAATAATCAATTCATAGCATACAAGATAAGACAATCACCACCAATTCAAATGCTCCATTGACATGTTCTCACAAGAAGTATATATCACACGCTCTCAAGTGTAAAAGATATTCACTTATGGGTTAAGGTGTTTACGCTCAAATTCAATTCAAGTGCATGTGTAACCATAAGCTGGCCTATTGTCTATCTCAACTCTTCTTTTACTTGTAGGCAGCGAATCATGGATAAAAAATATCTTTTATTTGGTTGTAATATAAGCTCTTTGAAAAAGGTAGAAAATATATAGGTAAGTGACTCAAAACTCGGATCAATCAAGCTGCAGTCTCTCTTGATCTTTCATTCTTCCTCATCACTTCAATCAAGTACAACATCCTCTTCAAACTCTCCCATCTTTCTCCTTAAAGCACAACATATTTTTTCCAACTTTTTCTAGCTCTTCAATTCAATTATTCTCTTTTTCTTTACCCTTTTTTTTCTCTTTTTTTCGTCTCGAGGTACCAGTTTCGGGCACTACCTCTTGCATCCTCCATAGGGTACTAGATTTAAGCACTACCCTAGGGTGTTTATTTCCATGGAGTACTTGATTTAATCACTTCTCCAAGAATTTTTGTTTTCATCTTTAAGATTCTTCTTTCATCATCCTTATCATCTCTTAAATCACAACTCTATTCAATTAAGCTTTATTGATTATCAAACTAAGCAATAATATTAAAAAAGTTAAAAGAAAATAAGAAGGGGGACAAAGAAAGGAAGGGGGAACAAAGATAAAAAGCCAAACAAATAGCTTGTAAAAAGAGCCTGAACAGGTGGCTCTGAGGAACAAAAGAAAATAAAAACATGATTAAATAGTACATCGAAGTAGCCAAAAAATTGGCTTATACACTGAAACCCGACTATAATCATGAGAATAGCCAAGAGCATGGACCGTAACCGGCGATGGGCTGTGGAGTGGAGCAAAACAGAAGAGGCTGATCACGGGCTTTATGATCAGCAACTGGCTTATGTTGGCGATCAAGCCATAGGAAGAGGGATGCCACGTCGGAGTGAGTAGCCTTACTTCCCCTTTGTAGGCGAACTTCACAAACACCAAGCAAGTCATGGCCAATTCAAAGACCAAAAGGGCTCGAAACGAGCTTCAAATAGAGACTAGTAAAATGAAAATGATAATATAAGATAATATAGTCTCTTATGGAAATGCATGGGGTAGGATGTGTCAATAGAGTCTTAATACATATAGAGGTATAAGTCAAACATAGTCGATGAAATCAATGAAAATCGGAAGAGAGCTTGAAAAAAGCTACCTAAATGAGACTAGCAATGATAAACTAAAGATATCTATCTAAGCAAATCTAATCTCATATGATGATGCATGGGGGAGGGATGTGGCAATAAAGTCCCTATGCATTAAGTAGGAAAAGCCAAAAAAAAAATGGCTTGAGGGATGGGCTGCTGAACTGAGCAGTATAAGAAACGAACATCAGCTGAATAGAGTGGGGGAGGGGGGAAGAGGGATCCCTACAAGCTGGGAGTCGGTGGCAAGGAGAAAGAGATGGGGCCACACCTCACACTCCAACAGCAAAAAATGTGATTGTGGGAAAAGTCAAAGAAGCAATAAATGCTGGTCCCCTAAAAGAGGAAAACAAGAGAAAATCAGCAAAAGAAGGAAAAAGGCAAGCCAAAAGTGGCAAAGTAGAAAAAGGACCAGCTACTGCCGGCTGAAGGGACAGCCTAAGATATAAGGAAAATTTGTAACAATGAATTTTTTGTATTTATAATAAAATAAACACAAGAGAATTACAATGATAATCCAGACGGATTAAACTTGATAATTTAGGGAACAATCTCTATCAATCCTCTGATTCTTCTCTCGAATCAATTTGGACTTTTACTTTGACTTTGACTTGTTGACTTGTCCGCGTGTGTTGAGTCAGATCTTCAGTTGAAGCTTGTCCGAACTCGGATTTGGGATCTTATAACGTTAATCCAGAGGCGTCGAGCCTTTGTTTGGATTAAACGTACTTGATCCTAAGAACACTCGATCTAGGGGGCTTAGCACCTTGATCCCGGGTCCTATGCTGTTCTTGGCGCGAAGAACACCGAAGAACTTAGTGTATGAAGAACGCTTGATTTGGGGGGCTCCGCACCTTAATCCCGAATCGCTTGACGTTCTTGACTTGAAGATGCTTGAAGATCTCAAGGGAGCGCTGCTCGTGTTCTTGATCTCTTCAGAGCGTTTATGTCTTCAAGTCTTTGAATGTGTCTTTGGAATGAATGGAGGAGGACTCCTTATATAGGTGAAGGAATGAGCATGCCCCATAAATAACTTGCAATCTGATTGGTCTATGACAGATTTGGCCTGGTTCTGTGGGCTTGGGCCGTTCCAAATATATCACAGCCTGATTGGTCATTGCTTATTTTGACCTGATTCTGGAACCTTCCATGCTTTACTTAACTTAGGGTCAAGTTTTACTTAATTTAAACCCTACTTAATTTGTTGGGTATTAAATTAATTATCAATTATTTATTAATCTATTTTAGGAATTAATTTATTAAATCCCCAAAATAAAATATAATAAATTAAAATTGATATTTAATCAATAAAATCCACGTGTCGCCATTTGATTGGACCGTGAATTTTAATTTCTTACAAAGGCTCTTTGCACTTGCACCATGAGGACCGTAGCAAAAAGAACTCAACTCAAACACGAGCAGACGCGAACCAGCATCACTTGATGAAGCACGACGACGTTGGAAAGACTACAGTCACTGGAGTTCTACCATTGCCGTCCAATAACAGATTTCCGGCGATAAAAAGAAGAAACCATTACTGGTTGTAGCAGCAACTTGAAACGTTGATCAAAAATAGCAAAACTCTCCATCGTGTATCTTGTAAGCAACACGTATGGTGGCGTGGAGGCTGTGGGATACACAAAACCAACTAGAAAAAAGCTAGGATAGTAAGAAAAATGCACAAAGGAACTGGATTAAAGATAAGAAGAAAATGACAGAAACAAGGAAAGGGTGCTAGGGGGCAGGTATCTACGCCGGAGAAGCGCAGCCGGCTATGCCGGAAATCTGAAGGCTCACAAGGGAAAAAGATTTAGAGAGAAGGAGGAGAGAAATTAGAGAGAGAGAGAAATGAAGTAAATCCGCAACTTCCTTGATCAAGCTTTATTGATTATCAAAAGAATGAATATAAAAAGGCTCAACGGGCTGACTAAGGATTTAATGAATTCAGATAAAGTATATAAGAAAAGATTGACTATAAATCACAGATGGTCTAATATCTTTCCACAGTCCGCTAGACTAATTTTGAATATTCAAGGAGACTCAAATTAGCAAGTTCTAGAATGCACGCGCAAGGACGATACTCACAAGAAAAGAATTATCATGTGATTATCTATATGATCAACGAGGCTCAAAATCTCACATGAGTTTTTTAAAAAGTAAACGAGCACTTTTCATGGTAAGTAACATCCCACAAGTACACATAGAACTTTATAAGACAATGTAACTCAAGCACACTTCCTTCATCAATTTCAAGAGCATATGAATTTTAGGCACAATTTAAAAATATAAGCTCACATAGATCACAAAACCAAGACCTCAATCCTTCCACACCTACTAATTAAAATCACACATAAAAATTAGAATAAGGAAATGAGGGCACCTGATTATTCCTTCCAAGTATGCACGAGCTCCTCAAGTCGTTCAACTCGGTCGGGTCAAAGCCTCAATGTAGAACTTATCTTACCATTATTTTACCTTTTCAATCGTCAAAGCTCCAGCACACTTCTTCATCACATAATTAATCATTTATAATAATATAGGAGAAACCGGAAAAATAAAAAAAATAAAAAATAAAAAACTCGACCACTAATACTAGAAAACACATAAAAACTGCACACGAAATATTAGGTAAGTTGCAAAAAATCAACATACCAAAACTAATTAAAATATTAATATGCCACAAAAAAATGAACCTCCTAACAAACAAACAACAAACAAAAGGAAAAATTATACCCTTGGTGCTCAAAAGACGCGGTAAGTACATCACACCCCCAAAACTTAGTAAAAACGTAAGTTAAAACTAAGTTTGAAAAGAGATGTAATTGCCAAAATGTGAGCACCTAAAATATAGTAAATCCTCACTCACACAAAAGAAATAAAGCAATAAAATAGAAGAAAAGCCCCAACAGGCACTCATGTTTAACGTCGGAGAGTCACGACGGTATGTAGCCTTTTGAACTACTGGATCAGAGGGCGGTCTTCTCGCATCCTCACCTTCAAGTAGTTCCTTTTCCTCTTCTTGTCTACACTTAGCACCTCACCTTTTTTGGTCACAAGTATATGATCCTTTGAATTTCCTCCTCCCATGGCTGTCTAGACTCCTCCTTGTTAGTCTTCCACTCAAATTTAGAATCATCTTTCCTAGAAAAAAAGATTAAACAAGTTAGAAATCACGTCTATGCTCTTGTATGATTGAGTCTCCATGGGCATCTTCATTGATTAATTATGAGAGAAAACCACATCTTTATTATCCATCCGTAGTTTAAGCTCTGTATTATGCTCCTGTGATGGTACTGAAGTGCTCTAAACATTAGGTATAGCGTTCAGTGCGGAGATGGGAGCCGAATGGGGTTTCTTGACCACCGCTCGACCAGTGTGGTCTGGTCGAGCAACTAGATTATGGTCTAGTAAGGTACCAGTAAATGGAATAGCGTCACACAGTCTAGAAAGTGGTTGCTTGACCAGAGTGATTTGGTCGAGCAACATGAGTTTGGTCAAGCAAGGGACCTATTTCGCTGATATGATTTTTCAGTTCTGAGACATGTTGCTCGACCAAGTGGTTTGGTCGAGCGGTGGTCGAGCAGGGATACTCCATTTCTGTTTTCATCCACTGGCATCAACGGACCTTCGTACTATGTTCCTAACTTTGATGAGATGGCGTTGCACACTTTCGGGTTGGTTATGCTTTGAGACGGGAGCTTTTTCTTCTACAATATTTGCGTCAATTGATTTACGTTCCCGGTCATCTGTCCCATCAACAAAGTTTGGTTATTCAGCTGCTTAGACAAATCTGCATGGGTAGAATTCATAGTAGCCTCAAGTCTCCACTCTTGCATCATTCTTAGTAGTGTATAGATTGAAGGTATCTTCAATACTAGCCTTCACTTCCTGTAATTGCATATTAGGCCCCTTTGTGCCAACTCTGTAATCTGCTTCTGCTGGGACTGATGAGAGTGAAAATAAGTTTATTTGAGTGTCCAATTCAATACCTTTTTGATGGAAATTATTGTTATATATTAGTACAAGTGTCTTATATTAAATATATTTGAGATAAAGGTGCATTTGAGGTGTTTTATTGTATTTTAGGTGGAAAAAGGATCAAAAGTGCAAAGTTAGAGGAATGCTAAAAAATGCACATTCAAATTCCATAATTTTTCCGTGTTCATGTGGAGCTCATAACTGATAGTGTAATACAAGATTGGAAATCCACGGAAGATATGATTGTTTTGGCGTAAGAATCACTCAAATTGGAGATCAGATGAGGAAGTTATGCTCAAAATCATGAGGTTGCGCAGCTGCCGGCGAGAATTTTCGAGAATTTTCAAAAATTTCCAAAAATTAGCCCAAAATCCCTATTTCTTGGAGCACAATTAATCTCCTTATCACATAATCCTCCATGATTCACCCATATCTTTTATTTTCTTATTTCATTTCCTTCTCACACCTATATATATTTAACATCATTATTCATGTGAAGGAACCCAAAACAATCATCCTACACCCCACAAGGGGGATCACCCCCCAACTATCATCCATATCCTTTCCTCCATCCATCTATCACTGTGAAGATTCGTCTGTGAAATCAAGATAAGAACCAAGAGGAAGATTCAAGATGGAGAAGGATGCGACGACGCCCACATCTATGGTTTGATTCATTTTCTAATTTATCTTGTATTTCCGGACATATGGGTAAGATCTATCCAACCCCTATGATTGTTCTTCGTAACATCATGGGCTAGAACCATTTTGGTAGATCTAGGATTTTGAAGGTTTTATGAATTAATTAAACTCTCTTGTATGTCCTCTGTACAACACTACTTATGGATTGATTTTATATATGATTGTGCTTTCTTAATCCATATTCACAGTCGTTTTGTGCATCTTCAATTGGTATATAGAGTCTGAATATATATCTTGGTTGTAGATTGAGTGCGTGCACCGCTGAACAAGATTCCATGTTATGATTCTAAGTGAGGGGACTTCGAAGTTTCATTAGAACTATCACATATGAATGTTTATTAATTGAATTGAATTCGAGTTAGTAAGCAGGATAAAGAGGGTAATTTTATAGTACCTATAAAGGGAGATCATATCAGGTTAGGTTCCAGACGTGGGAAATAATTGATACTGATATTACCTAGAAAGGGAGTGAAATTGCGTCTCTTGCTCCGAGGTTATTCACAGGTGTTAAATGCATATTTACTTGTGTCTATAGAGTAGATTTGCATGTTTAGTGATGTGTCCATAGTCCACAAGGCAGAGCCAGCCTGGACTTGAGAGGGAAGTTAAGTAGTAAAACTGGATTACCCTAGAGCTACCTATTCTCCTACTTGATCCACTTTCATATTCTTCCAGTGATATTTTATTTTATTTGTTATTTTAATTATTTGTTTAATAGTTGGTAATTAAATCCACACTTTTATTGCCTTTTGTCTTAATTAATTAGTTAATAATTAAATTGATAATACGCCGTCTTTTGGGTACGATATTTAACTTGGTCGTTTGCTTAAGCTGCAACTGATATTCTTCATACTTGGGGATTAATTATGCATGCAAAGAAAACTCACATCAAGTTTTTGGCGCCGTTGTCGGGATGGCTGTTATTATTAATTTTATTATTTCTAGTTGATTAAGGCTTTTACCGTCGTGACTCTCCAATGTTAAACATGAGCACCTGTTGGGGGCTTGCCCTTCTATTTTATTGCTTTATTATTTCTTTCGTGTGAGTGAGAAGTTATTATATTTGAAGTGCTCATGCTTCGGAAATTACATCTCTTTTCAAACTTAGTTTCGACTTACGTTTTTACTAAGTTTGGGGGTGTGATGTACTTACATCGTCTTATGAGCACCGAGGGTATAATTTTCCCTTTCGTCGATTGTTTGTTTGTTAGGGAGTTGAATTTTTGCAGCATATTAACATTTTAACCGGTATTGATATGTCGATTTTTTGCAACTTACCTAATGTTTAGTGTGTCGTGTTGGTGTTTCTAGAGTGTGGAGTCTATTATATAGTCAATTGAGTCTTTCTCATAGTTCTCATATTTTATTATTGATGAATCTTGTGATGATGAGGTGTGCTTGAGTCTTGATGATAGAAAAAGGTAAATGAGTGGCAAGATGAGTTCTACGCTGAGGCTTGACCTGGTCGAGTTGAATAACTCGAGGAGCTTGTGCATACGTTGAAGGAAAATCAGGTGCCCTTGTTTTCTTATTCTAATTTTTATGTGCTTTTAATTAGTAGGGGTGGATGGATTGATTTTTTTATTGTGGTGATCCATGTGAGATTATAATGTTTGAATAGTGTCTGAAATTCATATGCTTTTGAAATTGTTGAAGGAAGTGTACTTAAGTTATATTGTGGTATAAAGTTCTATGTGTACTTGTGAGATATTACTTACCATGAAAAATGCTCTGTTACTTGTTAAAAACCCTTGTGAGATTTTGAGCCTCGTTGACATGTACATAATAACATAATATTTTTTTCTGGTGAGTATCGTTCTTGTGTGCGTATTCTAGAACTTGCCTCTTGTCTTACTTGAAACTACATGTGTGTTAGATGATGGATGATGATCTAAGGCCATCCTTGATTTTAAATAAGTCACTTAGCCAAATAATTCCCTACCGAATGAAGTTTATCCGTAGTTAGCCCCATTGAGCCTAAAAACCTCATTCTTTGGCAGCCTACGAGAAATAACCACTTTGAGCATTTAAATTTTTTGAGCTATGATTGCCCTATATCTAGTGGAGAATTAATGGCTTTTCAAAGTGTGTTGACAGAGTTAGATAATAGCTTGGGAAGGAATGAAATTGGTGTTGAAAGAGTGATTGAACTTGAATATGCATCTAAGGAAAATTATGGAGTAGTACTTAAATCTAGTACACCATGGAATCAAACACCCTAGGGTAGTGCTTAAATCTAGTACTCTATGGAGGATGCGCGAGGTAGTGCCCGAAACTGGTACCTCGAGAGAGAAAAATAAAAGAAGGAAAAAAATATTGTGCTCGAAAGAAAAAAAGTGAAGGAGTTGAGGATGTTATGCTTAATTAAAGTGAAGAGGAAGAATGAAAGATCATGATAGGCACGCTTGATTGATCTGAGTTTGAGTCACTCATCCATATATTTCCTACCTTAGCCAAAGAGCCAATATTACATCTTAAAGAAAAGTAATTTTTGATCCCATTGTCGAATCATACTTTTAGTGGTGGAGAGTTTGAGACTTTTAGCAAGCTTATGGTTATGCATGCATTTGAATTGAATCTGAGTGTAAACACCATAACCCATAAGTGTACATCTTTTATACTTGAGTGCGAGTGATATATACTTCCTGTGAGAACATGTGAATGAACATTTGAATTGGTGGTAATTGTCTTATCTTGTTGCTATGAATTGATTATTACATGTAATGAAAATTGCATGAACTACGTTGAGGACAATTGTATTTTGAAGGGATATTTGTCGTAGTCCTTATTTCCTCACTAATTTTCTTACTCTCTTTCTCTTTATTTTTATTTTGTTAACTAGGGACGAGCAACGGGTAAATTTGGGGGATTAATGAGAGTAAAAATAAGCGTATTTGAGTGTCCAATTAACACCTTTTTGATGGAAATTATTGTTATATATTAAAACAAGTGTCTTATATTCAATATATTTGAGAAAAATGTGCATTTCAGGTGTTTTATTGTGTTTTTGGTGGAAAAAGGATCAAAAGTGCAAAGTTAGAGGAATGCTTAAAAACACACTTTCAAATTCTACAATTTTTTTTATTCGTGTAGAGCTCATAACTGATAGTTAATAAAAGATTGAAAAGCCACGGAAGATAGGATTATTTTAACACAAGAATCACTCAAATCGGAGATCGGATGACGAAGTTATGCTCAAAATCGTGAGGTCGCGCAGCTGCCTGCGAGAATTTCCGAGAATTTCCGAAAATTTCCAAAAATTAGCCCATAATTCCTATTTCTTGGAGCACAATTAAACTCCTTATCACATAATCCTCCATGGTTCACCCATATCTTTTATTTATTTCATTCCCTTCTCACACCTATATATATTTAACATCATTATTTATGTGAAGGACTGCAAAACAATCATCCTACAGCCCACAAGGGGAGATCACCCCCCAACTATCATCCGCATCCTTTCCTTCATCCATCTATCACTGTGAAGATTCTTCTGTGGAATTAAGAGGAGAACTAAAAGGAAGATTCAAGATGGAGAAGGACACGACGAAGCCTACATCTAGGGTCTGATTCATTTCCTAATTTATCTTGTATTTCTGGACATATGGGTAAGATCTATCCAACCTCCATGATTGTTCTTCGTAATATCATGGGCTATAACCATTTTGGTAAATCTAGGGTTTTGAAGGTTTTATGAATTAATTAAACTCTCTTGTGTGTCCTCTGTACAACTCTACTTGTGGATTTATTTTATATATGATTGTTCTTTCTTAATCTATATTCACGGTCATTTTGTGCATCTTCAATCAATATATAGAGTCTGAATATATATCTTGATTGTAGATTGAGTGTGTTAACCGCTGAACAAGATTCTATGTTATGATTCTAAGTAAGGGGACTCCAAAGTTTTATTAGAACTGTCATATATGAATGTTTATTAATTGAATTGAATTCGAGTTACTAAGTAGGATAAAGAGGGTAATTTTATAGTACCTATAAAGGGAGATCATATCGGGTTAGGTTCCAGACGTGAGAAATAATTGATACTGATAGTACCTAGAATGGGGGTGGTGAAATTATGTCTCTTGTTCCGAGGTTATTCACACGTATTACACACATATTTAGTTGTGTCTATAGAGTAGATTTGCATAGTTTAGTGATGCGTCCATAGTCCACAAGGCAGAGTCGGTCTGCACTTGAGAGGGAAGTTAAGTAGTAAAACTTGATTACCCTAAAGCTATCTATAGATTACCCTAGAGCACCTATTACCCTCTTGGTTCTCCTCTTAATTCCACAGATGAATCTTCAAAGTGATGGATGGAGGAAAGGATGTGGTTGATGGTTGGGGGGTGATCCCCCCTTGTAGGGCGTAGGATGGTTGTGTTGCGGTCTCACATGAATAATGATGTAAAATATATATAGGTGTGAGAAGGGAATTAAATAAGGAAATAAAAGATATGTGGGAATCATGGAGAATTATGTGATAAGGAGATTAATTGTGCTCCACGAAATAGGTAATTTTTAGAAATTTTCAAAAATTCTCAGAAATTCTCGCTGGCAGATACGCGACTTCACAATTTTGAGCATAACTTCATCGTCCAAACTCCGATTTGAGTAATTCTTGCACTCACGCGATCCTTTATTCCTTGGATTTGTATCCATATATAGACCTCACTAAAAGTCCAATTATTTTAAGATGTAACAAGTCATGTAAAGTGGAAAAGTCATGCTGAGTAGAAAAAGCTTGCGCGACATCAATATTTGGATCATAACTTTCTCAATTGGATTCCGATTGTAGTATTCTTTACGCCAAAATGACTCTCTCTTCTGTGGATTTCCAACCACATATCACACTTCTAGTTTTGATCTCCATAGAAATACAAAAAATTTATGAAAGTTGAGCGTGCGTTTTTCAGCATTCTAGCACAAGTTGCACCTTTTCTCCAACTTTGCACTTTTGATCATTTTTCCACCTAAAACACAATAAAACACCTCAACGCACCTTTTTCTCACATATATCAAATATAATACACTTGTGCTAATATATTACAATAATTCCCATAAAAAAGGTGTTAAATTGGACACTAAAATATGCTTATTTTCACTCTCATCAATCCCCCAAACTTACCCGTTGCTCGTTCTGAGGCAACAAGGTAAAAATAAAGAGAAAGAGAGTAAAAAAATTAGCGGGTAAACAAAGACTATGACAAATACCCCATTCACAATATAATTGTCCTCAACTTAGGTCATGCAACTTAGGTCATGTAATAATTAATTCATAGCATATAAGATAAGACAAGCACCTTCAATTCAAATGCTCCATTGATATGTTCTCACGGGAAGTATATATCACTCGCACTCAAGTGTAAAAGATGTACATTTATGGGTTATGGTGTTTACGCTCAGATTCAATTCAAGTGCATGCGTAACCATAAGCTTGCCTATTATTTTAACTCTCCACCACTAAAAGTATGATTCGACAATAGGATCACAAAAGACTTTTCTTTTGGTCGTAATGTTGGCTCTTTGGTTAAGGTAGGAAATATATATGGATAAGTGACTCAATACTTGGATCAATCAAACTTGCAGTCTTTCTCGGTCTTTCATTCTTCCTCATCACTTCAATTAAGCAATCCTCCTCAACTCCTTCACTTTTTTCTTCAAACAACACTTTTTTTTCCTTCTTTTATTTTTCTTTTCTTTTCTTTTTCTCTCCAGGTACCAGTTTTGGGCACTACCACTCGCATCCTCCATAGGGCACTTGATTTAAGCACTACCCTAGGTTGTTTTATTCCATGGAGTACTAGATTTAAGCACTACTCCATGCTTTTCCTTAGATGCATTTTCAAGCTCAATCACTGTTGCCAATTTCATTCCTTCCCAAGCTATTATAAAACTCCATCAACACACTTTGAATAGCCATTAATTCTCATCATGATAGAATCAAGGCTAAAAAATTTCAGAAGATCAAAGTGGTTATTTTATCGTAGGCTGTCAAAGAAGAAGGTTTTTAGGCTCAACAGGGCTAACTATGGATATACATCATTCGGTAGGGAATTATTTGGTTAAGTGACTTATAAATTCAAGGATGACCTAAAATCATCTCCCATCATCTAACATACATGTAGTTTCGATAAGACAAGAGACAAGTTCTAGAATACATGCACAAGAACGTTACTCATTAGAAAAGATATATAATGTGATTATGTAACATGATCAACGGGGCTTAAAACCTCACATGGGATTTTAACAAGTAATAGAGCACCTTTCATGATAAGAAATATCCCACAAGTACACATATAACTTCATATCACAATACAACTAAAGTATACTTCCTTCATCAATTTCAAGAGCATATGAATTTCATGCACGATTTAAAAAAATATAAGCTCATGTGGATCATAAAAACCAAAAACTCAATCCTTCCACTCTCATGAATTAAAAGCACACATAAAAAATTAGAATAAGGAAATGAGGGCACCTGATTTTTCTTCAACGTATACACGAGTTCCTCGAGTTGTCCAACTCGATCAAGTCAAAGCCTCAGTTTACCAGTTTCTTTCATCAAAGCTCAAGCACATCTCATCATCACAGATTCATCAATAATAAAATAAGAGAACTATAAGAAAGACTCAATTGACTATCTAATTGCCTCCACACACTAGAAACACCAACACAGCACACTAAATATAGGTAAGTTGTAAAAAATCAATATACCAACACCGGTTAAAATATTAATATGCCGCAAAAAATCAACCCCCTAACAAATAAACAACTAACGAAAGGAATGATTAGTGCTCATAAGACGAGGTAAGTACATCACACCCCCCAAACTTAGTAAAAATGTAAGTCAAAACTAAGTTTGAAAAGAGATGTAATTGGCAAAACGTGAGCACCTGAAATATAATAACTCCTTAGTCACACGAAAGAAATAATAATGCAATAAAACAGAAGGGACAAGCCCCCAATAGGAGCTCATGTTTAACGTCGAAGAGTCACGATGGAATATTACTTTTTGAACTACTGGATCGGAGGACGGTTTTCTCGTATCCTTACATTCAAATACTTTCTTTCTCTCTTCTTGTCTACACTCAGCACCTCATCTTTCTTGGTCACAAAATTATGTTCCTCAGAATTTCCTTCCTACCATGGCTGTCTAGACTCCTCCTTGTTAATCTTCCATTCAAATTCAGAATCATCTGTCCTATTACAATCAAGATTAAACAAGTTAGAGACCACATCTATGCTCTTGTATGATTGAGTCTCCATGGGCATCTTAATTTCTTAACCAAGAGAGAAAACTATATCTTCATTATCCATCTGCAGTTTAAGCTTCTCGGCTCTCAACCTCTTTGCTCTTCCCCACTTCTTCTCAACTATAAGCTCAGTATTCTGCTCTTGGAATGGTACTGAAGTAATATCAACATCAGGTATAGTGTTCTGCATGAAAACAAGAGTTAGATAGGATGGTTTGACCTCGATTCGACTGGGTGCTTGTCGAACTTGGTGTGTAGTGGTCAAACTGATCATGTAAAAGTTCAACATCACTCGTACAGGTCAGTTCGACCATGGTTCGACCAAAAGGGTTAGTCAAACCATGATGGTTGTGGTCGAACCGTGCTTCAGCAAAAATAGGGTGCTGCGGATAGGCTAGTTCGACCTCGGTTCGACCAACAGAGTTGGTTGAATCATGATGGTCGTGGTCGAACCGGTCGTCTGAGTTCTCCGGAGGTTGCCCAGGTGTTTGGTTCGACCTCCAGGGTGTGGTTTGACCTGCTTTCTTGGTCAAACCAAGGTCTAATCGAGCTCCTGGAGCTTCAGAATTCATTTTTGGCATTATCAGTCCCCCATACTGTATTCCAGACCTTAACATGATGGCATGACACTGCTTCAGATTCATTATGCCTTGAGACAGGAACATTCTTTTCTCCAATGTTTGTGTCAATTGATTCATGTTCCCGGCCATTTGTCCCATCACCAAAGTAAGGTCCTTCAACTTCTTAGATAAATCTTCATGATTAGCATTCATAGTAGCCTCAAGACGATCAACCCTTTCATCATTCTTAGCCATGTATCAATTGAATGTATCTTCAACACTCTTCACTTCTTGCTGCTTCATACTAGGCCCCCTTTGTGTCAACTCTATAATCTGCTTCTGTTGGGACTCTAATAGCTTGTTGATATTAGCTAGACTAGAGACGATCTCATCTTCCCTATTTGGCTTCTCCACTTTATGTTCAACCTATGCTGCCTTGCCAAGTACATATGATCCTCTTACTCTTTCCGTATGCAAGTCACGTGAATTCATACAGATATCTTTAAAAAACTTTTTTGCTTCAAGGCTGTCTTTGATAACAACGCTCCTCCTGATGATGCATCAATAAGAATTCGCAACTCACAATCCAATCCATAGGAAAAGATGCTTATGTATTTAGCCTTAGACATCCCATGCTGTGGGCACCATCTGAGCAAGTCCTTGAACCTGTCCCACGCCTCATGGAATTTTTCACCCTGATTCATAACAAATTTGGTGATCTCTTACCTCATTCTAAAAACCTTTGAGGGTAGCATGTATATCTCTAAGAACTTCTGCTACAGTTGGTCCCATATAGTGCAGTCTGCTGCATCAAGAGTTTCATACCAAAGTTCTGCCCCATCAATTAATGAAAACTTGAATAGGGCGATCCGCCTAGCATGATCATGAGCTCCAGCACCCTTCTGAGTGTTTGCATAACCAAGGAATCTTATGAGATGCTGATATGGATCTTTAACACAACCTCCAGAAAAGGGATTATTCTCTACCATGTTAATAAGAGCGGGATGTATTTCAAGATCATCCTCTTCCCCCTTGCTCCTATTAATCCCATGTTGCAAATTCCATTGTACGTGAAAATTTCATGACTGGCAATATTATCCGGATTCTGCCTTGCTCCGGCCATGTTTAGCACTATGTGTTATTCCTTCTTTCATTCCTCTATTTTTTCTAGTGCACAAGTACCTCAGAAAAATTTAAGGTTAGATAGAATTAAATAATCACAAATAAAAGTCTTAATCAAACTAGAAATAATAAAATCAATAATAACAGCCATCCCCGGCAACGGCGCTAAAAACTTGATGCGCGTTTTCTTTGCACGCAAAATTAATCCCCAAGTATGAAGGATATCAGTTGCAGCTTAAGCAAGCGACCAAGTTAAATATCGAACCCCAAGGACGACGTATTATCAATTTAATTATTTACTAAATTAATTAAGACAACGCAATAAGGTTTAAGATTTAATTATTAATCTACGAACAAAAATATTAAATAACAATTAAAATAAATTAAAGACTAGAAGAATACGAAAGTGTCACAAGAATGGAGAATAGGCAGCTCTAGGGTAATCCAGTTTACTACTTAACTTCCCTCTCAAGTGCATGCCGACTCTGCTTGTGGACTATGGAAGCATTATTAAACCATTTAAATATACTCTATTGACACAAGTAAATATGCATGTTAACACGTGTGAATAACCTCAGAGGAAGAGATATAATTTCACCCTCTATCTAGGTACTATCAGCATCAATTATTTCCCCCTAGGATTGGTACTCTAACCCGATATGATCTCCCTTTATAGGTACTATAAAATTAACCTCTTTATCCTATTTACTAACCCAAATTCAATTCAATTAATAAACATTCGTATATGATAGTTCTAATGAGTCTTTGGAGTCCCCTCACTTAGAATCATAACATGGAATCTGTTCAGCGGTGAACGCACTCACTCTACAACCAAGATATATATTCAGACTGTATATAACAATTGAAGATGCACAAAACAACTGTGAATATGGATTAAAAATGCACAATCATATATAAAATAATTTCACAAGTAGTGTTGTACGGAGGACACACAAGAGAGTTTAATTAATTCATAAAGCCTTCAAAACCCTAGATCTACCAAAATGGTTCTAGTCCATGATGTTGCGAAGAACAATCATGGGGGTTGGATAGATCTTACCCATATATCCGAAAAATAAAAGATAAATTAGAAAACGATGAAAACTCTAGATTTGGGCGTCGTTGCATCCTTCTCTATCTCGAATTCTCCTCTTGGTTTTTCTCTTGATTCCACAGACGAATTTTCAAAGTGATGGATGGAGGAAAGGATGTGGATGATGGTTGGGGGTTGATCCCCCTTGTAGGGTGTAGGATGGTTGTTTTGCGATCTCACATGAATAATGATGTAAAATATATATAGGTGTGAGAAGGAAATTAAATAAGGAAATAAAAGATATGGGTAAATCATAGAGGATTATGTGATCTGGAGATTAATTGTGCTCCAAGAAATAGGTAATTTTCGAAAATTTTCAGAAATTCTCGCTGGCAACTGCGCGACTTCATATTTTTGAGCATAACTTCCTTGTCCAAACTCCGATTTGAATAATTCTTGTGCTCACGTGATCCTCTATTCCTTGGCTTTGTATCCACATATAGAACTCATTAAAATTCCAATATTTGAAGTTGTAAAAATTCATGTAAATTGGAAAAATCGTGCTGAGTAGAAACAGCTTGCGCGATGTTACCATTTGGATCATAACTTTCTCGTTTAGATTCCGATTGAAGTGTTCTTTATGCCAAAATGACCCTATCTTCTCTGGCTTTCCAATCATATTTTTCTAGTTTTGATCTCCATATAAACACAGAAAAATTATGAAAGTTGAGCGTGCGTTTTTCAGCATTCTAGCACAAGTTTTACCTTTTCTCCAACTTGCACTTTTGATCCTTTTTCCACCTAAAACACAATAGAACACCTCAATGCACCTTTTTCTCACATATATCAAATATAAGACATTTTTGCTAATATATGACAACAATTCCCATAAAAAGGTGTTAAATTGGACACTAAAACATGCTTATTTTCACTCTCATCAACCTATCCCATGCCTCATGAAATTTCTCACCCTGATTCATAACAAATTGGGTGATGTCTTACTTCATTCTAAACACCTTAGAGGGTGGCTTGTATATCTCCAAGAACTTCTGCTGCAAGTGGTACCATGTAGTGCAGTCTGCTGCATGAAGAGTGTCATACCAAACTTCTGCCCTATCAATAAAACAGATCTTGAAGATCCTCCTAGTATTATCATTAGCTCCAGCACCCTTCTGAGTGTTTGCATAACCAATGAATCTTTTGAGATGCTAATATGAATCTTCAAAAGAACTCTCAGAAAAGGAATTCTTCTTTACCATGTTGATAAGAGCGGGATTTATCTCAAAATCATCTTCTATTCCCTTGCTTCTATCAATCATATGTTGCCAATCCCATTGTTCTTGAAAATTTCATGTATGATAATATTATCCAGATTTTGCCCTACTCCGGCCATGTTTTTCTCTGTGTGTTATTCCTTCCTTTCCTTCCTCTCCTTTTCCTAGTACACAAGTACCTTAGAAAAATTTAAGGTTAGATAGAATTAAATAATAACAAATAAAAGTCTTGATCAAACTAGAAATAATAAAATCTATAATAACAGCAGTCCCCGACAATGTTGCCAAAAACTTGATGCACGTTTTCTTTGCACGCAAAACTAATCTCCAAGTATTAAGGTATCAATTTAGCTTAAGCAAGCGACCAAGTTAAATATCAAACACAAAGGATGACGTATTATCAATTTAATTATTTACTAAATTAATTTAGACAAGACAATAAGGTTTGAGAATAATTATCTAACAACTAAATTACTAAAAATTAAATAAAAATTAAAAGTAAGAATACGAAAGTGGATCAAGTAAGAGAATAGATAGATATAGGATAATACAGTTTTACTCATTAATTTCCCTCTCAAGTGTACTGTCCTGCTCTGCCTCTTGGACTATAGATGCATCATGAAGCCATGCAAATCTACTCTATATACACAAGTAAATATGTGTGTAACACGTGTGAATAACCTTGGAGCAAGAGATAATTTCACACCTCTTTTTAGGCACTATCAGTATCAATTATTTCCCCCTAGGATTGGTACTCTAACCCGATATGATCTTCTACTATGGATTGGGTTGTGAGTTGCGTGTTCTTATTGATGTATCCTCAGGTGGGGCGTTGTTATCTATGACAACACTTGAAGTAGAAAAGTTGTTTGAAAACATCTCTATGAATTCACGTGACTGACTTACAGAGAGGGTTAGAGGAACTTATGTAGTGGGTAAGGTGGCTCAGGTTGACATCAAGTGGTGAAGCCAAATCGGGATGATGAGATCGTCTCTAATCTAGCTAACATCAATAAGCTACTAAAGTCCCAGAAGAATCAGATTACAGAATTGACATAAAGGGGGCCTAGTATGCGGCAACAAGAAGTGAAGAGTGTTGAAGATACCTTCAATCGATACATGGCTAAGAATGATGAAAGGGTTGATTGCCTTAAGGCTATTATGAATGCTAATCATGCAGATTTATCTAAGCAGATGAAGGACATGACATTATTGATGGGGCAGATGGATGAGAACGTGAATCAATTGACACAAAAGTTGGAGAAAATAATATTCCCATTTCAAGGCATAACAAACCCGAAAAGTGCAAAGACATCACGTTAAGCCATCACGCCTTTATCTATTTTATCTTCTTTTGTGTATTAAGACAAAAATTCTTAGATAAAGTCATATGCTAAAACGAGTAAGGATTGTATAATTTATATAAAGCTTGAGATAACCACAACATCCTTTCTTGTGATCCTTATTACCAAGATCGCAAGAATATATTTTGCTTATCTTAAGTCCTTCATTTCATACCTCTTTATTAACCATACCCATACGCCTGACAATACTCTTTCATTATCTCCAATGATCAAGATACTATCTACGTACATACAAGACAAACCACCACATTTTCATCACTCATTTCAGTACACAAGACCCATTCGAGCATTGATTAAATCCATACGACTGGATTTCCTTATCAAAATGGATGTTCCATGATCTTAAAGCTTGCTTTAGTCCATTGATGGACACTTTTAAGCTTACACTTAAAATGCTCTTAGTTCTATGTAATGAATCACTTTGGTTGCTTCATTGTAGACCCACATTCTTCTAATGGCTTTTACACCATTTTATGGTTCTACAAGCTCCCATAGTTGATTTAGAATCCATAGATTTTATTTCAAAATTCATTTCGAATTACTAAGATTCTGCATTTTGATATTATAGTGCTTCGTCATGTCCGTGGGTCGATTTTATATTTACTAGGGACCAAATCTCACGACTTTCCCAAAACATAAATCTATCGGTTTGTTAAACAACTCTCCCACTATGACAAGGCACTACATGCAATTGTATATCAGATGTGACATGAGATGAAATTTAATTGTGGTATATCCTCTTGTACAATTGGTACTAAAATTTGTGTTTCCATTCTCACACTTCTTAGAATATTCTATACATGGTTTTGTGATTTATTACATAGTCCCCTTCCAAAAATCTAATGTTTGTGTTAACAATAATTTTCTGATCTTTTTGAACTATTAAATAAACCACCCTTCATTTTTCTAGGATATCCCACAAACATCAATTCTACATGTTGTTTCTAGGGCTTATCCATAAAATTAATTTAGTAATTTCAAATAATTCATCATCTATCTAACCATTACCATAAGAGTCTTATTCCTCCTTTCTGCCACACCATTCAGCTGAGGCTTGCCCGGTGTTGACAACTTTGGATTCAATCCCATCCTTTGATAAATAGCTCCTAAACTATCCTAAGAGGTGCTCACCACCATGATTAAATCGTAATGACTTGATATATTTTTACGACTCTTCACCGCATCAGCCATGCACTTCTTGATTTAATCATAGTACTCAGACTTGCAGTGCATCAAATAAATATATCTTATTTCTAGAATCATCGTCAAACAAAATGACGAATATTCATAAACACCTCTCGCCGGGATAATCTTAGGATCGCTCAAATCAGTATGAACCATTTCTAACATATCTTTACATGGCTCTATACCCCTTTGCCTTGTAAAGGCAATTTATCATATTCACTTTTAAGTAAGACTCACAAGTTCGATAGTTTTCACTTCCAATAAACCTTACGATTTATCGGCTATCAAATTTTGAATCCTACTCAAGTAAAATGATCTAGTCTAAGATGCCGAAAGTATGTTTGGTTCATCGCAGTAGGTTCTTTTCTCTTACTAAGATTTGAAGATGCATTGTTAATTAAATATTTGTTGCATCCGTGGAATAAACATGATTTAAGAGTGTAAAAATTGTCACTAACGTACCAAAATAGATTATAGCTCCATTCTTTACTATAATGATCATGTCATTTAAATGTAATAGAGTATCCATCTGTAAAGACATAGAAACCGAAATAAAATTCTTTCTATGAAAATGTATGTAAAGTCAATTTCTCATAATCAAATGTTTATTCTTATAATAAGATAAAAAAACAACTCCCACTACAACAACCACTACTTTCGTAGTTTTACCCATGTATACATTAATCTCATCATCACTTAGTTATAAACATTTAGTGATTCTGGTATCTACACACAATCTGTCAGTAAATGCCATCACTAATCATGTTTCAACTACTAGTGAATAATATACTTAACTTGTTCATGTCTTGATGAAATTGGTTTTTTCTTTCGCCACACGTTTTGTCAGAAGTTTCCACTGCATACAATCTCTTGTAATTCAGTTGGAACTAGCTCAAAACAACTAGGCAAATTACGAAGAATAAATTGACCTAGGTTTCCCTTCAATTTCTAATCCAAGTATTTTCAATTTATTCATCAAGTTTAAACATGACCTCTTGCCTTTCTAACTTACTCAAGTATTCGAAGAGTCTCATGTGATCATCGTATTTCTATGAACCTCTCACCTCTTCACTAGAGAATTTAATAGGCATCAGAGGACATCCTTAGTGAGAACACATTTTTATTTTCCTAAGCAGTACGAATTAAAACCAAGATTCTTATCAATCATTTATTTTGGACTAGTAAGTATGTTTTCTTTTAGTTAATAATAAGTGAAATAAACCATTCAAAAATTTAGAGAATCAAGTAAATAAATACAACGATCAAACTCTTTGAATTTAAATTTTATATTGATTCCCTTAATAAACAATATAAAATAAATTCACCGACATGTCAAGCACCGTGAATTTGCATGCCTCGTTAGTATGGACGTATACAAACCCTAAAATTTGCAAGAGAAGGTTTTACCCATTAATTTCATACGTCATAATTAACCTTATGACTCCATGATTAATAGTCGGTTGTCCTTTAGCCATGTAATTTAATAGCAGTGACTCCGTTGGAAAGGATACATATTAATTGCACCTAAGTGTATACCATTATTTGATATTAAGTACGTTATCCAAGTTTGTGTGTCTTACAGTTGGAGAAGTCCACACGCCCTCAAATAATTTCCTACAATTATCAATTATTAATTTGTACCAATGATCCGCAAATAAAACTCATCCGTTAGGGAGAAAGGCACAAAAGCCGACTCATAAGTTCATGTACATCATATTACAAATAATAATTATTTAATGAAATTTATTCTAGTGATCCATAAATAAAACTCATCCGTTGGGAAGGAAGACACTAAAACTGACTCATAAACTTACTTGCATCACACAATAACTCAACAATGGAGGCCGTGGAATTAATGACTAATCCCTCTCCCACTTAGTTATTTAACAACAGGGTTTTAGCATACATACAATATATACCAAATATAAAATACGCAATAAACATGCTATTATTACGTCAAATAAGGAAGTAAATCAAATAGCACATGCTTTCAAAAATATAACAATAATTGACAAATAAAACAATTATAGCAATTATATATAAGGAATAGAAAAAATTGCCAAAATTGGTTGTCTTGGTCAACACTCCAAGCAATTAAAACAAATAACTTGTAGAACAAGTAGGATAAGCTTGTGTCCCAAGTCATCTCACACACGGATCCACATCAACCCGAAAACTGCCGCCCGAAGCAGCGCCACTCCGCCTTGTGACTGTCTGTCAGTGAAACTCTATGTACGCCGGAAAACACCATTGCTGCCAGAAAAAATCACTGCCGGTTTCTCCCAGCAGTGTTCGTGCCCGTCCGAAAACCTAGATGCTTTTCGAAGAGTGCTACCGTCGCATCCAAGACCACCATTTAAGTACCAGTCGCCAGCGTATCAAGTCGCCGCTTTGCAGTCGCTTGCCAACGACTAGCTGCCGACTTACCGAGCATGCTAACCGCTTCGCAGCAAACCGCTGGTCAAGCTTTTGAGTAGCATGCTTCCCAATATTGTCGGAGCCCTAATCTGCGAGTTTGCGCCACCATCCAGCAGTACTGACGTGCGAAGCTGCTCCCAGCCATGCCTCCGCAAGCCATGCTTCCCCTTTGCAGGTTCTTCACGATGCAACGGAATGCTCGAGCCGCTGTCCATTCCAGCAACCATCTGTTGACATAACTGGCTCCCTAACCGAAACTTCGACGACTCCACTTGCTTTGTGGGTAAACGCCATGCTAAGCCACTCTGGTTGCCTTCAGCAGCTTCTGACTACCAAGCGACTCGACCGAAGAAAATAATGGGCCTACTCAAAAATCCCATGAGACCCGATCAGAATATGGATTGACTCGCCCAGAATCTTGTATGACCCACCCCGGCAACGTGTTGACTCTCTCGGAACACCCTGTAGACCCGATCAGAAATAGAAGCACACCCATATGCCATATTCATTTTGATGTTGATCATGCCTCATGCTTACTCCCGGCTGGCCAGCGATACCGAGGCTTGCTTATTGGCTATGAACACCAACCATTCTCGTCGCTTGACCTACCACGTGGTTTCTGAAACTGCCAAGCGAATTTTCACTATCATCAATCATTCACCTTCACACATCTGGTGATCCCACCATATGCACATTAGCGTCGCTGCTGATCATGCTACCGTTGGAAATCATCCGCCAGTATGAGCTACCGTTGAACAGTCAACTTTGGGTTCGTTGTCTAGCACAACCAGTGCCACATGCAACCAGCGTCGTCATTCACGACTGCCGCTTCTCAACGCCATACGTCCCCTACCTTTCACGCCAGCCGCTGATCATCGCATCGCCGATAGGCTGGATCTATGCCTTGCGCTAACAGTCACACCGCCACTACCACTTGCTGTTGCTTCTGTGATATGCCAGCCAATGTCCATCCGTGCCAACCACCGATCATCATTTTTTGGCAATAGTAGTGATCAACATCGCAATAACAGTGATCAACATCGAGCCTTTACACCATCGGCCACTACCCATGACTTTCACCGTGTATAGCACTTTCACCAATGGTCATGTGTCGTGATCCGTCATGAATGGGTATAGGGTTTACATGGCAATTTAGGGTTTCATGTATAATACGTAACAATAAAAACCCTAAACCTTATGCAATTCTTATTCGAAAATAAATCACATAATTCACATAAACCTTAGCCTAACGTGTCACGTTTAGCCATAAAACCTATGCTCTGATACCAATTATTGGCATTTGGATCTTTTGGTTAATGTGAACCGTTAGGGTTCCATGCAATTCTACTGCAGTGGAAGCATAAGAGTAGAATTGTATTACCTTTCACAAGGGTCGATGTAGAGGTTGATCATCAACAGTAGGAACAAATGACCTTCCGATCTTCTATTGTATTCCAAAGCCACGTCTTGACATTGTGTGGGATGATCTACAAGATAATCTCAATCTGCAATCCTAATCTGCTTTTCACAATTTTATGCGTGTGATTTAGTTATCCGGACTGCTGAGATTAGCTATTTATAGGCTACAACAGGGACCAGGACGAAAAATTAGGGTTTGGGCCTCCCATTAGGCTTAAGCATCCAAGTTTAGCCCAAAACTTATACTTAAGTCCAATAATAATAAATCAGTCCATAAAAAAATATTATTGCACTACCAGCCTAATTCTAAATTACGTCATGGGCTCCTTCTTATTATGAGCCCGTTAATCTTCCCGTGTTTAAGATTCAATACTCATTAATTAATTAAGTTACTGACAACTCAATTAATTAATATATTTACCGAGAGTAGTACCACTCAAACTTGTTATCATGTCAGAATAAATCCACCTGCAGGGTTTACATGATAATCATTATGAGCTCCTCAAGGGGACATCATGAACCAATTCCGTTAGGACACAGATTCCTTCTACAATCAATAGCACACCATAGAGATAGTATCATCTCCCGACTCACCAAGCATATTGATTTAATAATTAAATCTCACCCATTGATGAATCAAGGAAATAAATACTAGCTTACGTGTCGAGGTTATTGTATAGGGATTAAGAGTACGAACATCCATAATAACAGAGATCAAGTTCTATTATATGGTCAGTATAAACCGAATGATCTCAATGGCGGTCCTATTCTATACACAGAAAGTGTACTAGTGCAATTTTATAGTCAAGACAGACTAATTCCAAATCACACTACAACCATATCGATAAATAGTCCCCGTCTATCTCGGTTGTGAACATCTATTTATACTTTATAAGGAGTTGATAATATGATCTTTCGTGTGATGCTGCACACCACATTATCTACTATATAAAGCAAATGGACTTTTGCAACAACATTATTGCAAACGTTTGATCACATGATTCTCATTTCAAATATTGTCTAAACATTGTTCATACAAAAAGCTAGACTTTTAGTATACAATTCAACACAAGGATGTCCTTAGATCATATCATCAATCTCCACTAATCGGGCTCGTTCCTTTAGTCCTTGAGTAAGTTCTAACTTATCAAACACAACCAATCCGCTCATGAAGAAAAATACCATGTATGCAAGGTTGTGGTTCAAATACTTACTAGTTTATGCTCGGACCTTGAGGCACTTATTACACCATATTCATCTCAAAATTGAACAAGTTAAGTAAAACATGTTACAATTTGAAAGTGTAGAGATTCTTAATCATATTTTGTCATCAGTTATCACCACGACATATTATCACTCGTGTTCAAAAAATTTACTCACGACATCCCAAAAACAAACCACCAAAACAACTCTAAACAAGAATAAAACTACACACAAAACATAAAATAAAGACACAACAAACAAGAAACAACCAAAAACACATAACATGCAAAAATAAAAATTTCATCCATCAATAGACAATTAAGCACACATTCATATCATCGATGATCAATTAGGCTCACAAACATCCAAACTTTGATTGAAACGGAAATCCTAAATTACGAAAATAAATCTCCAAAAAACATAACAAATGAAGTAACATGCTAATCACATCAATCCAAATTAAAATTAATTCATGTCAAGCAACTAAAAGTGATAAAGTGTAAAGTAAACTCCCTCAATAGGCATTTGGTAGTGGAAGTTGTTAGCTCCGAGCTCAACAATTATAATAAAAATATAGACTAACATGCACTTCAACACCACCAATCGGACCAAAATCAAACTAAAACTCATGAGAAATTTTTTAAAATTGACCCAATTTTACAAGAAGACCTCTCATCATCATCGTATCAAGCACACTCAAGTGGTGAGTCACACTACGCACTCTCCCCCAAACTTAAATCGAAACAAGTTAAGAATTAAGTTTGTAAAAAGTAGTGGGACTTACCCTTGTAGTTTCCATTGACAATCTTATTGTGGAGAAGTAAACGCATCCAACGAATTGAGTTTTGTCCACCATGCACTAGTCCCCCAAACTTAACTCGAGACAAGAGTCGGGAATTAAGTTTGCAATAAGTGGTGAGACATTCCTACTCGAATCCATGAAGCACTTTCCCTTTTCTTCAATATGCATTTTCTTACAAGCACAATCCACCTCTAAGACCAAAATGCAAACAACAAAGCAAACATCAAAAGATAAAAAGAATAGGGTGCCTCCCATTTAGCTCTAAATTTAACGTCTTCAAGTCGGATGGAATTTCATGATCATTGGACCAAATGTTGGTCCATCACACTATCTCCTCGTATCCTCACTTTGAAGATTTGCTTAGCCCTTCTTTTGTCTACTACAAGCTCCACTTCACCATATTTGCTCACAAGCATCAAGTCATCTTCAAGAAGAGCTTCTAGTGGACTTTCTCTTCCTCCCTTGTCTATTTGCCAATCAAGGTCTGGAGCTTTCTTCCTATCAACATCACAAGAAGACAAGTTAGAATTTGACATTTTCATATAATCATGAAGAAATGAATTTAAATTATCAAAGAGAATAGAGTCATGATCCATGAAATCATCCGGATGCACATTCGGAGGCTTCAAATGAGACTTTGTTCCTTTTTCTTTATTGCATAAAAATATGACACTCTTTCCTTTTCAGCTCAAGGATAGCTCTTCTCTACCAACATCAATTTTTGCTCTTCCCGTAGCTAGAAATGACCTTCCCAAAATAAGTGGAACTTTAGGGTCCGCCTTTACTTCTAACACTATAAAATCAACTGGAAAAACTAGCCCCTTCACTTTCACCTCCACGTCTTCAGCAATTCCTAGTGGCTTCACAACCTCACCATTTACCACTTCAAGACGGATAGTCGTAGGCTTGAACTCTCCAATTTCATGGTGCTTGAAAGTAACATGAGACATCACATTAACGCTCGCCCCCAAGTCACACAATATATCAAGAGTGTCTTTTCCTTTAAAATCATAAGGTATTATGAACTTTTCCTAATCACCAACTTTTGTAGGCCCCCCTTTCTGTACCGATTCACTTATTTCGAGTGGCTCTTCTTTCTTTTTCTCTTCATACTTCTTCTTGAGAGATTTGACATCTTCCTCAAACTCTTTTTTCTTTTCTTCCTTTACAAACATTTGTGGATAAAGAATAAGGAATGGAGTGATCGGAATACCCCAATAGTCACGTTTGTACTCCTCTTCTTTGACCTTCTCCTCCACTTTCTTTTCCTCTTGCATCCTTTTCCACTTAGGTATCCATTTAGGCCCCTTCTCTTCTTTCTTACTTATCTATTGCATTTCTCCAACAACCTTGCATTCCACCAACCCTTCTTCATCCTTTTGTTCCTCTTTCCTCTCAACTAACAAACATTGAGCTTTCCAATTAATCTCGAGCGTGGCCGGATACTTTCCTTTTTGTTGAGTACTCAAAGCACTTGCAATTTGCCCAACATTATACTCCAAAGCTTTGAGCCTTTTTTCATTTGCTTCTTTAGCTTTTTTCAATGCTTCATCTCGAGCTTGGTTTGGTGCCTCTTGAGCTTTGTTTGATGCGATCAATTATTCAAGTAGCTCATCGATTGATGTTTTCCCTTCATTGTTTGGTGCCTTAGACCCCGGTTGATATTCCGGAGGATAAGCAATCGTATTGTTCGAGTTGGAGTAGGAAAAGTTATCTTGCCTCATTTGTTGTTGTGGAAAAGAACTTCCACCACTTTTATTATTATAACCTCCTTGCCTTGGTTGAAAATTACCTTGAAAATTATTTTGGTAATTCCATTGGTAACTTCTTCCTTGCATGTACAAAACGTCCTCCACACGTGGCATAGACATGGCCCATTGTTCTCCACTCAAAATATTCAGAGGTAGCTCACCTTGCTCTACTTTCCCTTCAACCATATCAGCTCATTGATTCAAGCTCATTTGTTTCAGGACCTCTGCCGTTATCATTTCAACACTTGGCATTTGTGGCTCAACATTCACACTTTTGACATTAAACTGTTGCCCTTCATCAAAATTCTCAAAACCATAGCATCCACTTCCTCTCTCTGATGGCTATTGGTAAACATTTGTAGCAATCTAATCAAATATTCTTATTGCCCTTTGTTGAGTTACTCCAAGTACGGATCCACCCGCCGAAGCATCAACAAGCACGTTTTGACCATTCACTAATCCTTGATAGAAAAATCCAACTTGTTGATTTTCTGAGAATCCATGTTATGGACACTTGCGAAGCATATCCTTAAACCGTTCCCACACTTCATAAAAACTCTCTTAAGGCATTTGATTGAATTGAGTAATCAAGCTCTTCATTTGAAGCGTCTTGGAAGGTGGAAAATACTTATTCAAGAACATTTGTGCAAGCTCATCCCAAGTGTTACACGTACCCGGAGTAATGGTAGATAGCCATGTTCGAGCTCTATCCTTCAATGAAAACGGAAACAACCTCATCCTTATACAATCCTCTCTCACCCCATTCATCTTCACGGTGTTAGAAATCTCAATGAATTTAGGTAGATGAGAATTAGAATCTTCATTCGGGGTTCCACCAAATTGTTGGTCTCTCACCATAAAAATCAAGCCCGCTTTAATTTCAAAGTTGTTGGTGTTGATTGGGGGGCCCATCATATGTGGCATAGCCCTTGGCATAAAGAAATTCTGAATCACCCTTTGATCATTATGAACCCTATGTTGCACTGGAGGTGGTGGTGGTGGAGCAAACGCTTGTGGAAATCCTTATTAAAGCAAAGCTTGTTGAGGAGGGTAGGCATTGAATTGTTGCTCATGTACATTTTGCATGCCTTTCCCTTTATGCTCTATTTCTGCACGATTATCACCTTGAAAATTCTCCATTTGATCACTCTTTCTTGATTTGGTCTCCTTCCTCCTTCTTCAAAAAGTTTGTTCTATTACCAAGTCAATAGGATCCGATTTTGTCCCCCTTGACCTCGTTTGCATACACTTTCACAAAGAAGAGAAGTTAGAACCGAGGTTTACAAAAGCAAATAACAAGTAAACAAATAAAATAAAAAATGTCCCTATTAAGATTACTTGAAATGATCCTTCTTCAAGCTACAAGAAACCGTTGTCTCCCCGGCAACGACGCCATTTGATTAGTCATAACTTGTAGTCGAGTTGACCAATTCAAGAATTTATCAAACCACAGGGAGGAAGGCACTAGAGCTTAAGCGATATCACATTTTTCATAATTTTATAGAGACGAATCATCAAAGGGATGGTTGTTCAAAAAAGTAATTAAAAGCAATCAAAGAAAGAAATGATCAATCAAATAAAATAGAATGATGAAGAGTGTTTTTCCAAATTAAGTAAAAGTGAGATTAACAATAATTAAGAAGTGGAAATCCTAGGATAAATGCATCAAATTCGTATGAATCATGGGTTTAAGACTAAGGGCCAACACTAAGTTCACCAAAACTCCCTCTCGAGATGAATAGGAATTCGATCTGTTTAAGAATTCTAAAATAGCTCAATGGATGGGTTCTCACTCAAACAATTCCAACTAGGTACTAAGCTTGAAATGAGAGTCCCTTCACACGATTAATCAACCTCTCGATCGAACCAATCAGATGTCCTATCAAAGGGTTCTAAATTCCAAAGTATTTCTCAATCTTTTTACAATTTATAATGCACATGAAGTGTATGACAAAATAATTCAATTAATTATCCTAAATATGCAATTGACTTCTCAATCTAATCACATGTTTAAAACAACAAACCACACAAACCATCATAAACATAAAGATCTAAAGTACCAATGATAGAAAATCAATTAACCCAATCAACATATGAATTTTAATACATCAATCCCAAAATTATCCAACAACTCTCATGTTACTAATCTCATAAGGGAGATTAGCCTACCATATTCAAAAGGAAATCAACATAGACATTAAAATCCTTACAAAACATGATAAACAATAAGGTTTTAATACAAATTGTAGATGAAAACTCCCTTGGATGGATCCAATGGTGATCTCCTTCTTCCCTTTGCAATTCTCCTCTCTCCCTTGCTTCTTTTCCTCAAATGGATGGTGAAGTTGATGATTGGATGAAGACAGATGGAATGGATGGTGAATGGATAAAGATAATGGTGTAAAATGGAAGGAATTGCGTGTGATGTGTGTGTGCAGCCTCAAACCCACGAAAATCTGATAAATATCGAAGTATTGGGTATTTATATCCCTTGGGAAGCTTCTAGAAGGTTTCTGATTTTTTTTATCCTTGCACCTACACGGCTCGTGTGCATGCACACGACCACAGGGTGGTCGTGTAGGTGTTTCTAATATGAAAACACATATAAAAAGATACTAAAATCTATGTGAAAATATCACTCATCACAGCCCCAAACTTAAAGTGTTGTGCGTCCCCTAAAAACAAAAATAATAAACCAAGGGAAGAGATTTTTACCTAGAAAAAAAAACATCAGAGATATCACATCAATAGCTATAAGAACTACAAAGTATGCTAAGTCATCCTACAATGTTAAACTCATAACATGTAATCTATATATATATATATATATATATATATATATTAACAAGTTCAATTCAAAGAGAATAAAATGTAATATAGTCCCTTCAGGTCCAAGCCTCTCATCGGATATCAATTTCACTCAACACTCTATCAATTAGGTAAAACAACGCTCATCAATCGATTAGATCGACTCGCTATAGACTTGCTCGTGGACTACATTCACAAACCTACCAAAGTTTCCATTAGTGATAAAAAAGGAGATGTAATGATCTGTTCTTTGGTAGGGTAGGAAAAATATAGGTAAGAGTGACTAATCAAGTGTAAGTAATCGAAGAGATGGCCAATTTTTTCAACATCTTAACTTTTCTTTCTTCCGTTCTTATCTTTGTAATCACAAGCACTAATCATCAACTTTACTTAGATTTATAGCTTTTCCTAATTCATGCTCCCTTCTTCGGACTTTTAAGTACTTGAGCATATTGTCGTTTCTTTGCTCATTTCCTTGTTTCGAGGCTGCATGTCCATTCTTGTTTATGCTCTTTTCATCATTTTTCTTGCTTGTTTACCATTTTCTTTTTCTTTTGCTTTCTTATCAAACCTTTCTAGCCACTGTCTCTTCAATTACTCACACAAAAGGGTAAATATATAAAGTTCATGTTGGTGGTCAAGGTTTGTAATATGCTTAATTCATAAAAAATAGACTTATAGGCTCAAAGTGGTTGACTAGGGATGATGTTCATGGTAGGAAAATATATGGCAATGACCATAGATAATAAGGATGGCCTTAGATCATATCATCAATCACCACTAATCGGGCTCGTTCCTATAGTCCAAGCTCTAGCTTATCAAACACAACCAATCCGCTCATAAAGAAAAATACCAAGTACGCACGGTTGAGGCTCAAATACGTACAAGTTTATGCTTGGACCTTGAGGCACTTATTACACCACATTCATCTCAAAATTGAACAAGTTAAGTAAACCATGTTACAATTTGAAAGTGTAGAGATTCTTAATCATAATTTGTCATCACTTATCACCACAACATATTATCATTCGTGTTCAAAAAATTTACTCACAACATCCCAAAAACAAACCACCAAAACAATTCATAAACAAGAATAAAACTACACACAAAACATAAAATAAAGACACAACAAACAACAAACAACCAAAAACACATAACATGCAAAAATAAAAATTCCATCCATCAATAGATAATGAAACACACATTCATATCATCCATGATCAATTAGACTCACAAACATCCCAACATTTGATTCAAACAGAAATCCTAAATTACGAAAATAAACCTCCCAAAAACATAACAAATGAAGTAACATGCTAATGACATCAATCCAAATTAAAATCAATTCGTGTCAAGCAACTAGAAGTGATAAAGCATAAAGTAAACTCCCTCAATAGGAATTTGGTAGTGGAAGTTTTTAGCTCCGAGCTCAATTCGTGCTTCCAATACCCTTCATTCATGCTCAAAAACTCATCAAACACCATTTGCTCAACAATTGTAATAAAAATATAGACTAACATGCACTTCAACACCACCAATTGGACCAAAATTAAACCAAAACTCATGAGAAATTTTTTAAAATTGACCCAATTTTACAAGAAGACTTCTCATCATCACCGTATCAAGCACACTCAAGTGGTGAGTCATACCACGCACTCTCCCTCCAAACTTAAATCGAGACAAGTTAATAATTAAGTTTGTAAAAAGGGGTGGGACTTATCCTTGTAGTTTCCATTGAAAATCTTATTGTGGATAAGTAAATGCCTATAACGAATTGAGTTATGTCCACCACACACTAGCCCCCTAAACTTTCCTTCTCTTAGAGTCGAGAATTAAGTTTGCAACAATTGGTGAGACATGCTTACTTGAATCCATGAAGCACTTTCTTTTTTCTTCAATATGCATTTTCTCACAAGCACAATCCACCTCCAAGACTAAAATGCAAAACAACAATGTAAACATCAAAAGATAAAAGGTAGTCTTTTTATTTTGAATAATAAAAATTTATTCTCTTTATTTTATAAATTCTACTTATTTGATAAAAAAAGAATCATCTCTTCGATTATCTACATTGAATAGTCACTATTACCCAAAGTTTCCTACCCTACCAAAGAGCCTAAACATTACATCCCAAGATAAAGACCTATTTGATCACTTATTGAAACTAGGGTGGCTTGTGAACATAGTCCATGAGCAAGCTTATGGTGAGTCAGTTCTTACCGGTTGATGAGTGTTGTTCAAAACCCTACTTCATAGAGTGTTGAGTGCATTTGATATCCTATGAGAGGCTTGGATTGAAAGGGGTTTGATTACTCTTTTGTCAAGCTTAAGATTGAACTTGTTAATCTTTCATGTTATAAGTTTGATGATGTAGGGATACTTAATGTGAAGTTGTAGTCCTTATTACTTGTGATGTGTTGTGGTTATATTCGTTAGGTATTTTTCTAGGTGAAAATTACTCCTTTTGTTTATCTTTTTTTTTTCGAGGAAGAATAACACTAAGTTTGGGGGCTTGATCATTGTCATTTTCACCTAGGTTTTAATGTCTTTGTTTGTGAATTTTTGAATATTTTCATCCGTATTTGTGTGACTTTTGGTGGAGTTATTCATATTATGAGAAATGTGGTATGGATTGATAGATGTGTGTAAATAAGCTTAAATATGTGCAAAACAGGTTAAGAAATAGAGAAAAATAGAGTCAGGAGCAAAATGGAGAAGGAAGTACAGGGCACGCTCGGACACGGGCCATGTGCGGAACATGGGCCTGTTCGAGGTGGTCGTGCACTGATATCAGAATGCCGAGCTCGCCCAGGAGAAAGGCCATGTTCTGGCACACGAGCCGTGTACCAGTGCACGCCCCGTGTGCAGAACACGGGCCTGTTAGAGGAAGCCGTGCAATGTCGTCAGAAATCACTACACGCCCATAGGAGCACGCACAACATGCCAAACTAGGTGTGCACTACACGAGCCATGTGCTGCTACACGGCCCGTATAGGTGTAAAAGACAGTGGAAAATTCAGAATGTTCTGAAAGCTTCTAGGAGGCCCCTAAATGATATAAAAGGATGACTTGTGCGAAAGTTAGAAGGAGAGATCAGAATTAGAGGATTTACACACACTCCACACCATATTTTCACACACTAGATCTATTTGATTCATCTCTATACATTTGATCCATCAATTCCACTTGATCTTCAACAATTCAACCATTAATCCATCCATTCACCACTTGAGAAGAGGAAAGCATCAAGGATTGAAGAAGTTAGCATTTTGAAAAGAAGGAAGGTTTTCTCCATGAAAGGGTAGTCAATCTACTTTTTAATTGCTGATTTTCTTCTCATTTTGGCTCAAATGGAGCAGGCCTTTGAATGTATTGATCTAAAGATAATGTGTAGTGGCTAGTCCTATAGTAGGGCTAATCATATGATTGGATGAGGAGAATGCTAGATATGTAGGATTTGAGATGTTGAATTGAGTTAATTTTGGATTTCCTTTTATGATTTATGAATCATGTTTCATTTCAATACTTTTGTGATTAAATTCTCTACTCATAGTGTTAGGATGGCCATTCCAATATTATGATTAGGTGTTTAATTGAATCATATATTAAGATGAGCATGCATGTTAGTGTGAGGGGAGATAAGCCATACCCTTCTTATGCTTAGAACATTCATAGGGGGGACTACTTAAGGAATTGAGTGAAAAAAACCAAACTTATGATCATAGTACCTTAAGGGAATTGAGATTAAGCACAATCCTAGGAGATTTAGACTTGTAAAAGAGTTTAGAACCTAATTGCCTTGGCCATAGGGATTAGAGGTAAAAACGTGATTGCTTTTAGTCTAGAATTAATGAAGTTCACCATCAAGAGTTATGCATATCTAGCTAGATTCTTAACCATGATTATGGTTAGCCTTGCTCTTTTCTCAAGTGAATTATGTCTACATTCCATTCATCTTATCATTTGTTCGATATTTGATACGTTTCGCAGTTAGTTGAATTTGTAGTTAATTGATTAGCATAATAAGTACTCTAAATACCAAACCTTCAATCTTGTCACTCTTATAAAGCATAATTCAATGACAAATCCGGATATAACCACAAGTTTACTTTCTCTTGTGACGACATGCTTATAAATTTTGTTGCTTGGTCATATGTGTACTCGACGATAGAGTCTCTTATTCTTACATATTTTAATAGAAATGCGGCTAAGAACATGGCGCCGCTTGCCGGGGAAATGTTAAACTTATGGGTGTAACAAGTTTGAATTTGATTAGTTTTGATAAGAGGATTTCTTTTATTTATTACTTGTTTACTTATTTTGGTTACTTGGAGAACTAATTTGGAAATTCTTATAGGTACATGCAAACGCATTCAATGTCTCAATCTATTGAACCTTTGAACTTGTAGTTAGAAGCTACCTTAAGAAGACAAAGAAGAGGAGTGTTAGAACCTATGGAGGAAGTCATGGAAAACGCAATGAATAATGCAAATATGGTTGATGAAGAAGGTAATTTGAGGAATTTTCAACAAGGGGGTGAGAATGCTAGAGGAGGACATGTGAATCCGGAGTTTGTGCTACAAGTTAATGCTCAACAAGTTCACTTGCATAATCAACAATTGCAAGCAATCATTCAACACTTGATGACATAACAAGAAGAAATGAATAATCCTCCGGTGGTGCAAAATCAACCCCGTGGTAATGGAAACAATTGTGCGGGAATGAATATCCGTGATCACTTCCAACCACAATATGGGAATTGTGGAATGGCACCATTGAATGTGAATAATTTTGAGATAAAGACGGGATTGATCAACATGGTGCAAGCAAATCAATTTGGTGGTGGTACAATGGAGGATCCGAATGCTCACTTAGCCCAATTTACGGAGTTAGCCAACACAATAAAGTAAATGGGGTAAGTGAGGATATTGTTAAAATGAAGCTTTTCTCGTTTTTATTGAGAGATAGAGCCAAGGCTTGGTATCATACTATACCACAAGGATCCTACACTACATGGAGAGAATTGGCACAAAGATTCTTAAGTAAGTATTTTTCCCTTTCCAAGATATTGCATCTCAAAGGGCAAAATTTTCAATTCAAGCAAATGTCGCTTTGAAACATTTAGTGAAGCATGGGACTGATTCAAAGAGATGCTAAGGAGGTGTCCACAATATGGATTTTCCGAAAATCAACAAGTAGGATTTTTCTATGCCGGATGAATGGGAGTGAACGAATGCTTGTGGATGCTTCATCGGGAGGTTCTATATTGGGGCTAACTCCAGAAAGAGCAATTGCTATATGTGAAGAGATTACTTTGAATACGGGACAATGGCCTATGGATCGAGTTGCGAGAATGTATGAAAGGGAGAGAATAGCTAAGATGGAAGAACTGTGCTTGCAACAAGTGAAAAAGGTAGAGTGCCTAAGGAAGATATGACCGACAAGGCTATTACAGAGATACTTAAAAAGATTAATGCAAATTTGCAAGTTTCTCCGAACTCTATACCTACGGTGAATCAACAAATGCCTCCAAATCCTCAATAAGGTGTGTCGTTTTATGAATCAACAAGTGTTTCCTAATCCTCAACAAGGCATGTATATGCCTAATATGGGTCAATCTTCTCAAAGTTGTCAAATGCCTACATCTATGCCTCAACAAGGTATGTCCTCTAATTTTGGAATTCAAGATATTTGGTGTCCACTGGAGATGTTACTTGAGGAAGTTGCCTTCATGAAAGGAAGGAACCTCCAAGAAAATTATGGTGGTAACTTTGGTAATCATGGAGAGGGATATCCACAAAGGCAAGGAGGATGGGGGCAAGGTAACTTTGAAGGAAATTTCAATCAACCTCGTAGGTATGAGAATTTGTCATATATAAATCAAGGGAATGCCCTCACTCTTCCACCGGGCATTAATCCGGGGGAGAAAGCTCAAAATGGTGAAAGGAAGCCTACAATGGAGGATCAAATGACAAAGATATTTGATTTTACAAAACAAGAAAAAGAGGTGAAAGATAAAAGATTTGACTTTATAAAGCAAGAGAAAGAGTTGAATGATAATATATTCAAAGCTTTGGAGATACAAATGAGTCAAATGGCAAGTGAAAGGGGGAATGTTCATCATCAAGGGAAGTTTCCATCTACGACCATTACTAATCCTAAGGAGCAATGTAAAGCGATTGAGCTTCGTAGTGGAACAAAATACAAAGGGCCTTCTATGCCAACAGAAGTAGAGGGAGTAGAGTGTGAACTTGAGCCTATAGAAAGATTGGATGAAGAAGGGAAAGAGAAAGAAGTTGAGATTATTGAAAAAGATGAAAGTACCCCTATACTTGAAGAAGAAAAGGTGAAGTCTCCAAAGAAATAGGGAAGATGTAGAGAAGCGAAAAGAAAAGAGAGAGAAAAGAAGTTTGAAAGAGATGAATGGGAAATTCCTAGATTGCCCGTTGCAATTCCATTTCCACAAAGATGCTTAAAAAAGGGATTAGAAGAGAAGTTTGCCAAGTTTGTTGAGATGTTGAAAAAGATACATGAGAATATTCCTTTTGCGGATGCTTTACTTCAACTGCCCAACTACTCCAAGTTTTTGAAAGATATTTTGTCAAAGAAAAGAAGCTTGGGAGAGTTTGAAATGGTGAATTTAATGGAGGAGTGTAGTGCGATCTTGCAAAAGAAACTTTCTCCTAAATTGAAAGATACAGGGAGTTTCACTATTCCATGTGAGATGGGAGAGCATGAGAACTATAAAACTTTATGTGATTTGGGGGCTAGGATTAACTTGATGCCCTTGTCCATCTTCAAGAAGTTGGGTATTGGTTAGGTCAAACCGACGTCGGTCATACTTCAATTAGCCGACTGTTCATTGATTTTGTGGTACTTGATATGGATGAAGATGCTAATGTCCCATTGATACTTGGGCGTCCGTTTCTTTCCATGGGGAAAACATTGATAGATGTGGAGAAAGGAGAGCTAACTTTGAGGGTGAATGAGGAAGAAGTGATATTTTCATTAAGAGAGGCTATGAGGTATCCTCGGAACAAAGAGGAATGTAGAAGATTGGAGGTTGTGGACAATATTGTCGAAGAGAATATGTATCACCTTCACTCCAAGGATCCATTGGAAATTATCATAAGCCACTCTTATTCTATTGAATCTATAAAATCTAAATCTTTTTTTGTTTAGAAAATGATGAAATGATTGATGAATTGCATGGTTTAAATGCTTGTAGGGAACTCACAAGTGAGGAAGCAAAGGAAGCAAAAGTGGAGAAACTTGATAAAGAACCAAAAGAAGAAGTGCAATAGAAGAAGAAGGTAGAGTTGAAACCATTATCGGAGCATTTGAAGTATGCTTACATGAAAGGAAATGAGACGTATTCAGTAATTGTATCTTCTTCCCTTAATGATTTTGAATTGGAAAAGTTGTTAAGAGTGTTGAGGGAGCATAAATCTTCTATTGGTTGGAGTATAAAAGATTTGAAAGATATTAGTCCATCTAAGTGTATGCATCGTTTGATTGATGATGAGAAGTCTTGTGTGCAAAACCAACGTAGATTAAATCCTATAATGAAAGAAGTGGTAAGAAAATAGGTATTAAAATGGCTTGATGTGGGAATAATCTTTCTAATTAGTGATAGTCAATATATAAGTCCTTTACATGTAGTGGCAAAAAAGGGTGGTATGACGATTGTGCAATCCGATACAAATGAAACAATTGCCCCTAGAACTATCACGGGTTGGAGAGTATGTGTTGATTATCGTAAATTGAATGAAAATACTTGTAAAGATCATTTCCCATTGCCATTCATAAACCAAATGTTGGATCGACTTGCAGGACATGAGTTCTATTATTTTCTTAATGGATATTCCGAGTATAATCAAATATTAATTGTCCCGGAAGACCAAGAGAAGACAACTTTCACATGTCCTTATAGTACATTTTCATTTAGAATGATGTCGTTTGGTCTATGTAATGCCCCTACCACTTTTCAGCGTTGTATGATGTCTATCTTCGATCGTTTAATTGAAAATATTATGGAGGTGTTTATGGACGACTTTTTTGTATATGGTTTCTCTTATGAAATTTGCTTGACTAATCTCACTATTGTGTTGCAGATGTGTGAAGAGTCGAATCTTATGCTAAATTGGGAAAAATATCATTTTATGGTGACCGATGGGATAGTCTTGGGGCATCACATTTCAAAGCATGGTTTAAAAGTGGATAGAGCTAAAATGATAGCCATGGAACGCTTTTCCCTCCTACTAGTGAGAAGGGGGTGAGATCATTCTTAGGTCATGCGGTCTTTTATAGACGCTTCATTAAGGATTTTTCCAAAATTGCTAAACCTCTTTGTAAACTACTTCAAAAAGATTGTCCATTTAACTTCAATGATGAATGTTGTGTATCATTTCAGGTGCTCAAGGATGCTCTCACTTCATCTCCAATACTCGTCACCCCAGATTGGAGTTTACAATTTGAATTACATTGTGATGCTAGCGATCAATCCATGGGAGTGGTGTTGGGGCAAACGAGAGAAAAAAAGTTTAGAGCAATCTATTACGCCTCAAAGACATTGAATTCGTGCCAAGTTAATTACACTACAATGGAGAAGGAATTTTTAGCCGTTGTGTATGCTTTTGAAAAGTTTTGACCATACTTGGTTGGAACACAAACTATTGTTTACACGGATCACGCGGCTATAAAATACCTAATGAGTAAGAAAGATGCTAAACCTCTTTCAATCCGTTGGGTGTTACTTTTGCAGGAATTTGATGTGATTATCAAGGATAAGAAGGGCGTGGAAAATGTGATCGCGGATCATTTGTCTAGATTGGAGAATGAAGGTGAGAATGAAGACATGAAGCCGATTGGGGATGAGTTCCCGGATGAGGAAATTTTGCAAATTGAAGTTGAGCAAGTGTGTACTCTCATGGTGAATGTGCTGCCTTGGTATGCCAATTATTTCAACTTTCTCGTTTGTGGAATCAAGCCCACATTGCTTAATGAGTGCAAGGTAAAAAGGTTTTATGTTGAAGTGAGGAAGTACTTGTGGGATGAGCCATTTTTGTTTAAAATTTGCAATGATGGAGTAATAAGGAGGCGTGTGGCCGATGAAGAAGTCACGGGAATTTTTGAGCTATGTCATTCGTCTTTGTGTGGAGGTCACTTTGGTCATCAAAAGACGGGGGCTAAGATCTTACAATCGGGTTTTTATTAGCCTACATTATTTAAGGATGCAAAAAAGTTTGTGGCTAATTGTGATAGATGCCAAAGGATAGGGGGAATTGGTAAGCGGGATGAGATGCCCATAAGTTTGAGAATTGATGTGGAAATATTTGATGTATGGGGCATTGATTTTATGGGACCATTTCTCCCATCTAAAGGATATGTGTACATTTTGCTAGCCATGGATTATGTGTCAAAGTGGGTGGAGACAATTCCCACTAAGACAAATGATGCCTTGATTGTTCAAAAATTCTTGAAGAATAATATTTTCGCTAGGTTTGGAGTTTCACGGTTTAGTGAGTGATGGAGGATCTCACTTTGTAAACAAGTTGATGTAAAATTTGTTGAAGAGACATAGAGTGAAGCATCGAGTGGCTACACCTTACCACCCTCAAGCAAACAGTTTGGCGAAGGTTTCCAACCGTCAAATAAAGTTAGTGTTGGAGAAGACAATCAATGGAGGGAGGAAGGATTGGTCGGAGAAGCTTTATGATGATTTATGGGATTATCGAATGGCTTTTAAAACCATCCTTGGTGTGTCACCGTATTAATTGGTCTATGGTAAAGCTTGTCATCTTCCCATGGAGTTGGAAATCCGTGCATTGTGGGCTATTAAATGCCTTAACATGAATGACGGGGAGAGTGGTCAAGCAAGGTTGTTGAAGTTGGTTGAGTTGGAAGAGTTTAGAGGAAGAGCATTTGATAACTCAATTATCTACAAGGAGAATATGAAGAGATGGCATGATGATAAGGTCAAGAAAAAGGCATTTGCTCCAGGGGACAAGGTTCTTGTATTCAACTCGAGGCTTAAGTTGTTTCCCGGAAAGCTTAAGTCTAAATGGATGGGGCCATATGAAGTGCTTGAAGTGTTGAATGGATACATTGAAGCTTAAGGGTCCTAATAATGAATTTGTGGTAAATGGTCATCGGGTGAAACATTACTTATCTCCTTCTCAAAAGGAGATAGTGTATGTGGATACCCTGTCTTCTTGAACTTGTTTGATTGTGTGGTAGTGTGGATTTTATTTTCTTTTTGTTTTATAGTTTTCTTGTAGATTTGGTATGTAGGTGGTAAAGCTCATGGAGGAAAATGTATATGATGAAAGACAAGGGTGCAAAAGGTGAAATGATTATGTATGCCACACCACTCTTTACAAACTTACATTTTAACACTTGTGTTAATTTAAGTTTGGGGGTAGGTTGCATGGTGGACATACTTGATCATACATGGATTTTAGAGAATGCACATGAGTCATCACGAGGTAAGTTCATGAAGAGCATTGGTGGAAACGACAAGGGTAAGTCTCATCACTTTTTGCAAACTTAATTTTCTCAACCTGTTTCGATTTAAGTTTGGAGGGAGAGTGCGTGGTGTGACTCACCACTTGTTTATGCTTTAGTTTGTGATGAATCATGTGTGTTGTTGCTATATATTATCTTGTGTGTTGTTGCTATATATTGTCTTGCGGCAAACATGGGTCAATTTTGAATTTTTCTCATGATTTAGGATTGTTTTAGTATGTTTAGTGATGTTTAAGTACATGATAATCCATTATTTGAACATAATTGTGGTGTTAATGATTTGAATTATTTTTTTTAGAATGAATAGGTTGTATGAGAAGTACAAAAACTGGGCAAAAATGAGGTGAAGTGTGAAAGTTGGAAAACATGACAAAGTTACTATACGGGCCGTGTTCAGTACATGGCCCTGTAAGGACTAGCCTTGTACAGATGTCAGAAATGGCTACTCGCCCAGGGTCGAGGTGAGCTTGGAGCATGAGCCGTTCAGGGAACAGGAACATGGTCCGTGTGCGGAGCACGACCCTGTAACAAGAAGGCGTGCTCCAGCATCAGAAAATGCTACACGGCCATGATCGATGCCGTGTAGCGTAGCACGAGCCGTGCAGGGTTCAAAATCAATTTTTAAAGGCCGATCCATACTCACTTCTCCATACGCCCTTTACTCCGTACACACCAAATCCACTTCTCTCTTCGCCATTGTTCATAGATTTTCATCATCAAGGTTAGTTTTGAGTGATTGGTAAGTGAGATTCTTCATTCTTTTACACCAAGAACACTTCTCCAAATCCAAGATTGAAAGGTATGAATTCTTTGAACCCTAACTTTTGAACTTTGATAGAAATTGAGTAAATTGATGCATGAGCTTTATGATATAATGAGTATTGAATGAGTTATTGATTGATGAACATACATGTGTCAATTTAATTTTTGAATTGAGAGGGGAATTAGGGTTAATGAGAAAGTTGAATTAGGGGATTTGTGAGAATGAAGAAATTTGGTGCATATGTTGTGTAAATTGAATTATCATACTTGTAGAATGCTTAAATTGTGGTTGAATCTACTTAGATGTTGAGGATTTGGGCATTAGGCCATGTGAATGTTATTTTGAATTTGTGTTGAAAAGTTATGCATGCCAAGTGTTTGATGAAATGTCTAAGTGAAAATTTTGGCTAAATTTGAGATCACATGTTCATAGTAAGTAGTGATGGTGTATTTTGGAACTTATGTGTGCAAGTATGATATGAATTGAGATAAAAGCTCATGGATAATTGAAAGGAGTGATAGTGAAGTGAATGTTGTGGTGAAGCTTGAAGTTATAATGATATGAATGTGTAATGTTGATGCATAGTATAATTCACACTAAGTTGAATGACTAAAGTGGAATCTAAACTTAGTGCATTAACATTTTTATTGATGAAATTGAAAATGACTTGAGCATTGTTGTAAATTATAGATGGCCGAGAGGAGAGTGAGACCAAGAAATGAGGATTTCATCGTCATTACCGATCCAGGAGAGTTGGCTAATCTCGATGCTCAGTAAATGGAAGATGGGGTCCATCTGAACTACTTGGGTGGAATTTGAGGATTATTGGGGTAAGTATGTTCTCCGTTGGCAAACACTTGCTCCCTAGATCAAGCCAACCCGATTCCAAGATAGAACAACAATGGAAGGGTTAGGAATAAAGGAAGATTTGAGGAAGTTGTTAAGATTTTCATAGATGGAAGCGTTCTTTGATAAAAGGCCTCCTACTTACTACCATGTAACTGCTGAGTTCGTGATCACATTTCAAGTGAAGAAGGATCGGAATGGTTTTCCTATTTTAGTTACGTTCCAATTGGACAACGTGATGAGAGAAAATATCCCTCTACATGTTTTAAATGGATTCTTTGGATGCCCACCATGTCAAGGCCATTAGAGCTTTTATGAAGGAGGTGGTTTTAATCTGCAAGAATGGTGGAAAAGTTTGGTAAATGATGGAACAAAGCGAGCAGGATATGTTCCCAGTGCTTCAAAGGGAACTACAATAAGAAACCCAGTCATGAGATACTTAGAGAAGATTATCTCAAACACTATCCTAGGGAGATTTAAAAGTGGAGCCATGAGAGAGAAGCAGTTATACATCATGTTCTGTATATATAATGAGCTACCACTGAACGTCGCATCATATTTTGTGCATCATGTGGAGAGAGTTGCCAAAAGACAAACTTTTCAGGGTTTGATGTTAGGAGGTATGATTACCATGATTGCTCAGGGCCTAGGAATAAATCTTGCAGGAATGAAAAATAGGATGGTGAGTGAAGGACTGAATTATCAGTAGTTGATGAGGAATGAATTTTTGTCTATAGCTGGGAATCAGTATTGTCTAAGGTAAGAAAGGGGAGCTCCATTTCCTTTGCCAGCTCCAGAGCTCACTACAGTGTATACTCGGAGGAGGTCTGCTAACTTGGCAATGGCTAGTGCTAATCACTCCAGGGTTGTGAGAGCATTTTACAGAGGAAACAAAGAGGAGGTGGAAGAGGTTCTAAGACAGATTAGGGTTGAAGAGAACCTCGAGCTAGCTAATCTGAGAGCGGAGCCAGTACTGATGGAAGGAGATGAGCAGGATGCACTACCTCAGAAGGTGGAGTTTGAGGATCAAGCCCCTGAGCCACCGCAGTTTGAGAAAGATGAGCAGCAACCGCCAATGGGCCCAGGACAGGGTAATGATCGATAGAACTATATGATGGATAAGGTGAGAGATATAAGGCATGTGCAGTAGACATATGGAGCATAGATAAGGGAGATTCAAGAGATCCAGCAAGAGCACGGAGTGCATATTCAGGAGTTGAGAGCTGGGCAGCGTCAGAGGGAGTATTATGAGGAGCAGTCGCGGGTGCACTCTAAAAACATGGAGGAGATGATGATGATGATGTTCAACTTCCAATTCCCCGCGTCTCCTCATGCATACATACCATGGAATGCCTATCATCCACCTCCACCTCCACCTCCGGAGCCATGAGGGAGTCATTTTAGTGCTTATCACTTCTAGTAGATTATTTGAAGAATTCTTAGACTTGATTTGATTCCGTAGATTTGGATTGGATTGTACTTAATTTGTTTATTTTGGGAGGTTTTACTTTGGGATTTTATTTTCAGTTTTATGCGATTTACTTTTCGTTATTTTTGGTATTTTGGTTTGATTTTCATTATTTGGATGTGATGGGAAATTGATCTTTTTTGTTATGGATGTGAATTGATGTGCTTTGACATCTTGAGATGGATGATTTTGTTTATGCTTGTTATGTGTTTAGTTATGTTTCTTGTGTGGTAAGTATTTGTCATGTGTGTTATGTTTGTTATGTTTGTTTTTATTTTTTTGTAGTGATAGTTTGGTGGTATGTTTTGGGAAGGTGTTGAGTGTTTTTGAATGTGAGCTATGATTCATTGTTTGTGATAGGTGATGGCAAGCATATTAATGTTTTCTACTTATTAAAATTGTGACATGAATTACATAGTTTGTTCAATTATGAGAAGTATGAAGGGTATTATGTTTCTTTTGATCCAAGCAAAAGCTTGTGAAAGTTGAGCCTCAACCGTGCCACCATGGTTAATTATTGATGAGAGGACCGGTTGTACTTAGACAAAATAGAACTTGCTCTTGGACTGTAGGAATGAAGCCCGAATGGTTTAAATTTGTGATATGATCTTTGGCCATCATTGTTGAATGAAATCATAGCCATAAATTTCCTTACCTAAAACACTATCCCTAGTTAGCCAATTTGAGCCTAAAAGTCTTTTCCTTGTGATTTGAGCACAATACAAGCCTGAAAAACCCAATTGAGCCTTATATACTATGTGTAGTTGAGGATGATGATGGTTTACAAGGGAAGATGTGAAAAAAATGGGCAAATAAATGGAAGAAAGGTTGAATCAAGAAAAAAGATGAAAGAGCTCAAGATAAAAGTAAGTGCAACTTCAACAAAAGTGAAAAAGGAGCAAAATCCTAAAATACGCTCAAGGAACACAAAAGTCAAAGAAAAGAAGTATGATATTCAAAAGAAGCTCAATAAATCCATGGTATGTTGATATTCAGTGCTTATGAACAATTGACAAAGGGAGGAAGCTTGAAATTAAGAAAGTTGGAGAAAAGAATCATCTCTTCTATTATCTATACTTGAATAGTCACTATTACCCAAAGTTTCATACCCAACCAAAGAGCCTAAACATTACATCCCAAGATAAAGACCTATTTGATCTCTTATTGAAACTAGGGTGGCTTGTGAACATAGTCCATGAGCAAGTTTATGGTGAGTCGGTACTTATCAGTTGATGAGTGTTGTTCAAAATCCTACTTCATAGAGTGTTGAGTGCATTTGATATCCTATGAGAGGCTTGGATTGAAAGGGGTTTGATTACTCTTTTGTCATGCTTAAGATTGAACTTGTTAATCTTTCATGTTATAAGTTTGATGATGTAGGGATACTTAATGTGAAGTTGTGGTCCTTATTACTTGTGATGTGTTGTGGGTTATATTCGTTAGGTATTTTTCTAGGTGAAAATTACTCCTTTTGTTTATCATTTTTTATTGTTCGAGGACGAACAACACTTTTAGTTTGGGGGGTTGATCGTTGTCATTTTCACCTAGATTTTAGTGTCTTTGTTTGTGGATTTTTGGATATTTTCATCCGTATTTGTGTGGCTTTTGGTGGAGTTATTGATATTATGATAAATGTGGTATGGATTGATAGAAGTGTGTAAATGAGACTAAATATGTGCAAAACAGGTTAAGAAATGGAGAAAAATGGAGTCGGGAGCAAAACGGAGAAGGAAGTACAGGGCATGCTTGGACACGCCCGTGTACAAAACATGGGCATGTTAGAGTAAGCCGTGCAATGTCGTCAAAAAATGCTACACGCCCATAGGAGAGGTAGTGTGTGGGAGCACAAGCCGTGTCCAGGAGCACGCACAACAAGCCGAACTAGGTGTGCGCTACACGAGCCGTGCATTCCTACACTGGCCGTGTAGGTGCAAAAGGCAGTGTAAAATTCAGAATGTTTTGGAAGCTTCTAGAAGGCCCCTAAGTGATATAAAAGGATGACTTGTGCGAAAGTTAGAGGGAGAGATCAGAATTAGAGGAGTTACACACACTCCACACCACATTTTTACACACTAGATCCATTTGATTCATCTCCATACATTTGATCTATCAATTCCACTTGATCTTCAACAATCCAACCATCAATCCATCCATCCACCACTTGAGAAGAGAAAAGCATCAAGGATTGAAGAAGTTAGTATTTTGAAGAGAAGGAAGGTTTTCTCCATGAAAGGGAAGCCAATCTACTTTTCAATTGTTGATTTTCTTCTTATTTTGGCTCAAATGGAGCAAGCCTTTGAATGTATTGATCTAAACATAATGTGTAGTGGCTAGTCCTATAGTAGCGCTAATCATATGATTGGTTGAGGAGAATGCTAGATATGTAGGATTTGAGATGTTGAATTGAGTTAATTTTGGATTTCCTTTTATGATTAATGAATCATGTTTCATTTCAATACTTGTGTGATTAAATTCTCTACTCATATTGTTAGGATGACCATTCCATTATTATGATTAGGTATTTAATTGAATCATATGTTAAGATGAGCATGCATGTGATGAGTGATATTTTCACCTAGATTTTAGTGCTTTTTTATATCTGTTTTCATATTATTTTATCCGTATTTATGTGTTATTTGGTTGTATTTTGTATTTTTATTGAAATGTGTGTGAATGAGCTTAATTTGGAGTTGAAAAGAGGGAGAATGAGCTAAAACAGTGAAGGAAACAAGGGCATGCACCAACACGGGCCGTGTACGAAACACGGCCCTGTAAGAGGTGGCCGTGTGTTGTCATCAATTAATCCAACACGACCACCCTGTGCTCGTGTTATAGCACACTAGCCGTGTTGCAGCACACGAGTCATGTTGCGTAACATGGCCCTGTAAGTCTTGGCCGTGCAGTGACATCAATTCACCTAACACGCCAACCTTGTGGCCATGTTGCAGAGCACGACTCGTATTGTGTAAAAAGTTGCCAAAAATTCTAAAACCTTCTAGAAGCTTCCCAAGGGGGTATAAATACCCAATAATTCAACATTAGTTTGAGATCCAACACACACCTCACACACCATTTCTTCCATTCCACACCATCATCTTAATCCATTCTTCATCCTTTGGATCTACCATCATCCCACCATCAATTTCTACATCCAAGTGAAGGAAAAGGATCAAGGAAGAGAGGAAAGTGCAAAGAAGGGAAGAAGATCACCATTGAAGATAGATCAAGGTTGTTTCCATTCAATCTTTGTATTAAACCTCATAGTTTTATCATGATTTGTAAGGATTTAATTGTCTATGTTAATTTCTTTATGAATATGGTAGGCTAATCTCCCTTGTGAGATTAGCAACATGAGAGTTGTTGGATAATTTTGGGATTTGTGTATTTGAATTCATATGTTGATTGGATCTATGGTTTTCTATCATTGATTATTAATTGCTTGATTTGTATAGATGATTTGTGTGTTTAGTTATTCTAAATATGTGATTAGATTGAGAAATCAATTATGTGCTTAGGATAATTGAGTGAATCATTTCATCAAACACTTCATGTGCATTATAAATTGTAAAGATATTGAAAAATCCTTTAGAGTTTAGAACCCTTTGATAGAACATATGATTGGTTTGATCGAGAGGTTGATTAATCATGTGAAGGGACTCTCATTTCAAGCTTAGTATCTAGTTGGAATTGTTTGAGTGAGAACCAAATCATTGAGCTATGTTTAGAACCATACCCTATCTATCTTGAGAGGGAGTTTAGGTGATCTTAGTGTTGGCCCTTAGTCTTCAATTCATAATTCATGTGAATTTGATGCATTTACCCTAGGATTTCCACTTCTTAATTATATTAATCTCACTTTTACTTAATTTGGAAAACCACTTTTCATCCATCTATCTTGTTTGCTAATCATTGCTTGCTTGCTTGCTTTGATTGATTTAATATATTGTTTGATCAAACTACACATTGATGATTCGTCTCTATAAAATTGCGATAAACGTGATCTCGCTTAACCTCTAGCGCCGACCTCCTTGTGGTTCGATAAATTATTTTAATTGGTCATCCCTGCTACAAAATGGCTAATCAGCATGTTAGTGTGAGGGAAGGTAAGTCATACCCTTCTTATGCTTAGAACATTCATAGGGGGGACACTTAAGGAATTGAGTGAAAAGAACCAAACCTATGATTATAGTACCTTAAGGAAATTGAGATTAAGCACAATCCTAGGAAATTTAGACTTGTAAAAGAGTCGAGAACCTAATTTCCTTGGCCATAGGGATTAGGGGTAAAAACGTGATTGATTTTAGTCCAAAATTAATGAAGTTCACCATCAAGAGTTATGCATATCTAGCTAGATTCTTAACCATGATTATGATTAGCCTTGCTCTTTTCTCAAGTGAATTCTATCTACATTCCATTCATTTTATCATTTGTTTGATATTTGATACTTTCGTAGTTAGTTGAATTTGTAGTTAATTGATTAGCATAATAAGTAGTCTAAATACCAAACCTTCAATCTTGTCACTCTAACAAAGCATAAATCAATGACAAATTCGGATATAACTACAAGTTTGGACATACTTATACATTTTGTTGCTTGGTCACACGAGTACTCGACGATAGAGTCTCTTACTCTTACACATTTTAATAGAAATGTGACTAAGAACAACTTCTGTTACTGATAAGTCATAATTTTACACGATTATTTTGGATTAAATTCAGTTCTTTACGCGTGAGTTGTGAATTATTTAGTGTAATTATGACTTACTTATATTTTTCATAGTTGAACCTTAATTATTTTATTTCTTATTGAAACAGGCCAAAATTGAAATAAATATTTTGTGGGACCATTACAATAATTTTGATTGCAGGAAAATTAAAGATTTGACCAAGATAATTAAGGAAAAGAAGAGATTCTGGAGATATTTTTGGAAAAAACAGATAAGGAAAGAGATCAAGCAGATTACTTAGGGATCAAGACACATATATTTATGGAAGATATTTTATTTATTTCTGGGAGATCATACACATCCGGAGAACACATCCGGGAGAAGAGCAGAACGCAGATTGAAGGAGTTCCACCATGAAGAACACGATTTTATGTTCTAATTTATTTTGAATTTAATTTTGATTATGTAATTTCGTTTCTAGTCCGAGGGTTGTGAACCTCCCATGAATTATTTATTTTAATTGTTTTGAATTTTATATTGCCAACTTTTTTATAAATTTATTCTATTACATGCTTTGATGTTCATAATAGCACTTTGATAATTATTTTAGTCTGGCCATCTAATTTAATTATTTAATTGTTTAACGCTATTTCGTGATCCACAATCCGTAATTGTTGTGAGGAGTGAATTAAGTAGCAAATAGAGATAATTCCCTCTAGGTGTAATAGGATCTAGGTTGTATGATTCCTAGCCGGTTTTCATAGTCTAGTAATTCTATGTTTGGAGTCTTAATGCATTTGCGAGTTTGAATCCATAGGGTCACTCGTAAATAGTTCAATTTAGTGGTCGTACCCTAATTGATGATCTTAAGAACATTCGGGTTAATTTGGTCGTACCATTAGCCTAGGGATTTGAGTTTGTATAATTGTTTCCATATTTAATTCTTGCGATTTTATGAATTATGATATGGGAGGGGATCAAATCCTTGGACTAGGTTGTTATTTTATTTGTTCTATTATTTAATTTTATGTTTGTTATTTTATTTAATTATTTTCATGTTTATTAGTTGTTAATTCAATCCAAAACCCCCCTCCGGTTACTCATTTGAAAACACATAAATTTAATTTAAATTCAATTACTCCCTTGGGTTCGACCCGTACTCATCCTACTATATTTTAGTGGATTTGTTCTGAAATTTTATAAGTATTATTTTTGGGTGCCGGCGACAGCACACCAAATTTTGGCACCGTTGCCGGGAAGTAATCCCGAATTTGGTTGAATTTTTTGTGTTTTTATTTTTAATTTTCGAATTTTCCAGCAGTGCACTGACACTGAACTCTTCAGTGTCAGGTCTGCCCTGTTTTTATTTTTCTATTTTTTTGAGTTTAATCACTTTCTCCCCTTGTAGGTTTGCTTCTAATGGATCAATATCATTGTTATTATGGTCGGAATGTTCAACCATGTAGAGTTTGCGCAACCACACTCCATACCACTCATGATTGCCCATCCTTGATTGATAGATTAGCGGTGAGACAAATAGATGAATATTGGAGTGCTAATCAACAAAGGCATTGGAATGATCAACCATATGTCAACACTTACAATCAAGGGTGGCGTAACCCTCATCATTCCCGATATGTGGACCACTATCATAATCAACCTTACGAATATCAAAGGCGTGACTATTATAAGTATAGACCTCAATCCTTCAATGATAGTGAATGCTATTATGAAGATGATGGATTTAATGGAGATGAACAAAGTTCGAATGCTTCATTAGAGTCCTTGTTGAACCGGAAGGAAATTAGTAATTTGTCATTTCAACAAAAAACTCAATTGAGTCTTTGGAGTTTGGAGCGCCAATGTAGCAAATTAAGGACCGAGGTTGAATGTATGGTGGCACAAAAAAGTGTAAACCAAGTGGAATATCATGACGAGGCCACCAAAGACAAGAATTTTGAGATGGAGACCGAAATTGAGGAGGATAAGTATGCTGAAAATTCTACAGATTTTGTGCAGGAAACTGACACTGATGCCTTCAGTGTCAGTTCTGATGAAAACGAAAATGAGCTAATATCATCCGAATTAATGTCCATCAGTTCTGATACTTTTTCTTCTCATTTCAGGTTGGAAAAAGTTGTTGATATCCCTCATGAAAATGAGACGGTTGAAGTGTTTCGCATTGATGAGATCAAAGATCCTTTTCTTGAGGCGATCAAACAATTTTCTGTGGAGCTTGACATATTAAGGCTGACCAAGAACCATATAATTTTGAAGGGAGAGAACACTTTTCGCAAACCAATAAGATCATTATATTGGTTTGAACATTTTACTCCTATCACGTGAAAGGAAAGTGAACGTCGAGCCAACTACGTTAAGAAAAGGCGCTGCTTGTTGGGAGGCAACCCAACATAGGTTCTTATTTTTATTTTTAATTTTATTTTCTTAATAAATAATCTTGTTCTTTTGGTGTGTGCTAATTTTCAGGTTATGTTGATGACATTTTTGGAGAAAAGAGAAAAATTCCTACTTGTGGTCAATAAAATAAAGCTTAACCCGGTGACTTCTTTCCACTCTTGCACTTGATTTACCTTTGAATTTTATTGTGTTTGTTTGATTGAGGGCAAGCAAACGATTAAGTGTGGGTAGGTTTGGTGTATTAAGTGGTATTTGAAGTTGCAATTTTATTTTAATTAGATGTGCATATAGTATTTCATTTGAAATCATATTTTTACATTTGTGCACATGAGAAGTTGGTATTGGATTTATGGTGAAATTGTGATTTGATATGTGAAATTTTTGGCATGACAAGAGAGTTGGATTTGATGTACCTTTGCTTGTGAGTTGTTGGATTTGTCTTGTTATTTTTGTGACGAATGTGGAATAATTTTTGTTTGAGAATTCATGGCAAATGATCCATATTGTTGTGAGCTTTGAGCCTTGAAGAGCCATCATCTATATAAGCTCTATATTTTTCTTGATTGAGTGCAAATTGTACTTGATATGTACATTCTAGAACTTGCTCTTTGAATACATTTTGAGATCTTACATTTGAGCATGTGTAATTAAATGATAAAAGCACCTAGGCAAGCCGTATTTTGGTTTTCTTTTTACCTACCTAATCATATAAATCTTTTAGGAGATCCACTTTGAGCCTAGCCTTTTCTTTGATGAATGAGCGTATAAAATAGCCATATTCCATTTTCTTTCTTGAACTCTTCTGATTGAACCCCTTACTATTTGCAAATTGAGGAATTTATTGAAAAATATTTTTGGTTGTTGAATTTATGATGAAGGGGAGATGATGGTTGAGAAAAAGAAGAAAAAAAATTGGAGAAAGCAAAAAAAATGGAGAAAGGAAAGAAAAAAAAGGGAAAAGAAAAGGAAGAATGGAAGATTGAAAAAAAATGATTGTCATTAAGAAAAAAATTTGGAGGCGGAAAGAATGAGCAAAAACAATGCTGAAATTTGAGCAGAATTTTTCTGTAAAGACACTGAACCCTTCAGTGTTGCCTCTGTTTTTACGAATTTGAAAGAAACAAATGTGGGTAGTTGGATGTGATGATAAAAATCAGAAATTTATCAAAAGAAAATGAAGGAGTGGATGTGGAAGAAATTGAGAATGGCATGATGTATCATTTTGATGTTCTTTCTTGATGTACACATTTGCAAAGTGGTAAATTTAGCCTTTCTAATCCTTTTCATCCTACCTTATCCCAAGCCCCATTACAACCATTTAAAAGTCCTTTTGATATTTGCGCAATGCTTATTGAACTTGGTGAAGATTTGATTTGGGAGCAAGCTTATGGTAATGTCTTGTCTTGTTTAATTTTGAGTGTTTTGCTACCCACTTATATACTTGAGCGTTATTGAGTGAAACCATTGTGAGGCCATGAATTCTTAACTTCTTCATCTTACATAAGTTGCAAATATTTGTGAGACATTCTACAACTCATTTGTATTTGGTGTATCTTGTTTGGTCTCTCTTGGAAGTGTCATTGTTTTGCTATCACTTGCAAATGATTGTCATTTTTCCAATGCTTTGTCTTGGTCTTATTTTGCTTGAGGACAAGCAAAGGTTTAGGTGTGGGTAGTTTGATAAGTCGTAATTTTACACGATTATTTTGGATTAAATTCAGTTCTTTACGCGTGAGTTGTGAATTATTTAGTGTAATTATGACTTATTTATATTTTTCATAGTTGAACCTTAATTATTTTATTTCTTATTGAAACATGCCAAAATTGAAATAAATATTTTGTGGGACCATTACAATAATTTTGATTGCAGGAAAATTAAAGATTTGACCAAGATAATTAAGGAAAAGAAGAGATTCTGGAGATATTTTTGGAAGAAACAGATAAGGAAAGAGATCAAGCAGATTACTTAGGGATCAAGACACATATATTTATGGAAGATATTTTATTTATTTCTGGGACATCATACACATCCGGAGAACACATCCGGGAGAGGAGCAGAACGCAGATTGAAGGAGTTCCACCATGAAGAACACGGTTTTATGTTCTAATTTATTTTGAATTTAATTTTGATTATGTAATTTCGTTTCTAGTCCGAGGGTTGTGTTTAGCCATAATATAGTGGGCATGACCAATTAAAGAAATTATCGAACCACAGGGAGGAAGGTACTAGAGTTTAAGCGATCTCAAGTTTATCGTGATTTTATAAGGACGACGGAAGAGAGGATATGAGCAAATGAATGCAGTTATGCTAAAGCAAGAAATAAGGATAAAATGAATGCAAAGATAAAAGGGTTCCATATGATGCAAGGATGAGATTAACAACAATCATGGCATAGATAATTAAGTAATCATGCAATTAATTCTAATCTCTCATGGACAAGGTATAGAAGCGATCATTAATTCCACCTAAACTCTCTCTCGAGATGGATAGGATGTAGGCCCTCAACAAGGCTCCCAAACGCACATAGGATCGAGACAATAGCAAACACCTCCCACTAGGTACTAATTACTCTATGAGTTCCCTAATTAGGTACTAAATCATAAGCAATATTCCCTTTTAAGGTACTATGAATTCACTAATTGTTTGGGTCTCCTCATTTAATCAACCAACCTCTCGATTAAGCTAATCAAATGTTCTATCAAAGGGTTCTAAATCTAGAAGGATATCTCTATCTCATTCTAAATTAATGCACATGAAGTGTATGATGAAATGATTCAATGAACTATCCTAAACACATAATTGATTTCTCAATCTAATCACATGCCCATGACAATTAATCACACAAATCATCATATACATCAAGCAATCAACAATCAATGATAGAAATAACACAAAGCCCATTCAAGATTAAAATCAATTTGCATAAAAATTAAATTATCCAACACCAATCATGGAGCTAATCTCACAAAGGAGATTAGCCTCTCATATCCATAAGAAATTAACATAGACATTAAGATCCTTACAAAACATGATCAATCTATAAAGAAATGCATAAAAATTAGAATTAGATTCCCCCTTTGAAGTGCTTCAATGGAGATCTCCTTCTTCTTCTTGTGATCTCACTCTCCCTTGCTTCCTTGATCACTTGGATGGTGGATTTGATGGAGGGGATCAAGTGTAGATGGGTGGATGAAGAATGGATGAAGATGATGGTGGAAAATGGAAGAAATGGTGTGTGAGGTGTGTGTGGAAGGTGGAATTTCGGATTTTTTTATAAAATATGAATGGAGGGGTATTTATACCCTTTTGGGCCTTCTAGAAGGATTCTGATATTTTTCTGATCCAAGACACGACACGAGTCGTGTGGCGCAACACGGCCATGAGGTGCCCGTGTTGCGTGAACTGATGCTCCCGCACGGCCATCGCTTACAGGCCCGTGTTGGCTACACGGGTCGTGTGCTGCAACACGAGTCGAGCTCCGCAACACGGCCAAGTGGTGGTCGTGTTGGATGAATAGATGTTGCCGCACGACCATTCTGGACAGGCCCGTGTTAGCTACATGAGTCGTGTACTGCGACACGGCTCGTGCCACCGACACGGCCAGTCGTGTTGCTGCTGCCCTGATTCCTTCACTGTTTTGGCTCGTTCTCCCTCGTTTCAACTCCAAATTGAGTTCCGCTTTTTCCTACATCTTCCTTATCCTATTTAGCATCAAATAAAAAGTGAAAATAGTAGGTTTAAGCTCATTCACACACATTTCCATGAAAACACAAAACACAACCAAATAACACATAAAATACGGATAAAAATATACGAAAACACATATAAAAAGACACTAAAATCTAGGTGAAAATATCACTCATCACACCCCCAAACTTGAAGTGTTGTGCGTCCCCGCACAACGAAAATGATAAACCATGAGAGTGATTTTCACCTAGGAAAAGACTAAACGAACATAAGTAACAACACATCAATAATAATAAGAATCACAATTTATGCTAAGTCATCCTACAACATTAGATTCATGACATGAAGAATTAACAAGTTCAATCTAAAGAGAATAAAAGTGTAATATAGTCCCTTTTAGTCCAAGCCTCACATAGGTTATAAATTTCACTCAACACTCTTTAAAGTAGGTAAATCAACACTCATCAATCGATTGGCTCGACTCGCTATAAGCTTGCTCGTGGACTATATTCACAAACCGCCAAGGTTTCCATTAATGATCAAAAAGGTCTTACATTAAGGATGTAATGATAGGCTCTTTGGTAGGGTATGGAAGATATGGATAATAGTGACTAAGCAAGTGTAAGTAATCGAAGAGATGGCCAATTTCTCCAACTTCTCCACTTTTCTTTCTTCCTTTCTTGTCTTTGGCACTCACAAGCTCTACTCATCAACTTTCCTTGGATTTCTCGAGCTTCTTATGATTCATGCTTCCTTCTTTGGATTTTTAAGTACTTGAGCATATTATTGTTGCTTGCTCATTTTCTTGTTTTGAGGTTGCATGTTCATTCTTTTTTTATGCTCTTGTTCATCCTTTTTCTTGCTTGTTTACCATTTCCTTTTTCTTCCTTATCAAACCTTTCTAGTTACCATCTCCTCAATCACCCACACAAATGGTATATATGTAATGCTTAAGTGGGTAATCATGGCTTGTAATGTGCTATATTCACAATAAAAAGGCTTAAAGGCTCAAAATGGTTAACTAGGGATGATGTACATGGTAGGAAAATATATGGCAATGACTATGAATAACAAGGATGGCCTAAGATCATTTCACTAATCTCCACAAATCGGGCTCGTTCCTATAGTCCTTGAGCAAATTCTAGCTTATCAAACACAACCAATCCACTCATGAAGAAAAATACCATGTATGCACGGTTGAGGTTCAAATACTCACAAGCTTGTGCTCGGACCTTAAGAAACTTATTACACCACATCCATCTCAAAATTGAACAAGTTAAGTAAAACATGTCACAATTCGAAAGTGTAGAGATTCTTAATCATAACTTGTCATCACTTACTACCACAACATATCACCACTCATGTTCAAAAATGACTCACAACATCCCAAAACAAACCTCCAAACATACCAAGACAAAAATAAGAAAACACACAAAACATAAAATAAAGACTCAACAAACAATAAACAAAACAAAAACACATAACATGCAAGAATAAAAATCACTATCATTTAAACAATAAAGCACACATTCAAATCATCCATAAACAATGTAAGCTCACAATCATCCCAACCTTTGATTGAAAAGAAAATCCTAACTAATGAAAATAAACATCCCAAAAAACATAACACATGAAGTAGCATGCTAATCACATCAATACAAATCAAATCAAATTATGCTAAGCACATAAAAGTGGTAGGGTGTAGAATGAACTCCCTCAATAAGCATTTGATAGTGGAAGTTGTTAGCTCCGAGCTCAATTCGTGCTTCCAATACCCTTCATACATGCTCAACAAAACCATTAGCTCAACAATTTCATTAAAAATATGGACTATCATGCACTTCAACACGACCAATCATACCAAAATCAAACCAAACTCATGAGAAAAATTTTAAAATTTTAGCTCAAAAATACGAAAAGTATATGCTTTCAAGACAAAGTATGTCACACCACGCCATATCCCCCCAAACTTAAATTGAAACAAGAGTTTCAAGGTAAGTTTGCAAAAAGTTGTGTGACTTACTATCACATTTCAAATCAAGCACTCTTCGTGTCTTCAATACGCGTATTCCTCGCAAGCACAATCAACCTACATGCCAAAAATGCAAGAAATAACAAATCCACAATCCTTATTGAAAGCATTAAATAAAGCAATAAAGATAATGATGGGTTGCCTCCCATCGAGCGCTAAGTTTAACGTCTTCAAGCCGGACGATAGTCTTTAGCTCATGGTGGTCTTGAATAGTCCTTAGGCACTATCATAGGTTTCTTCTTGAAGTAGTGCCTTGTGCTCTCCCGTTCAACCACTAGAACGGTTCCCTTCTTGTTAAATAACTCAAGTAATTGGTCTCCGAAGGCGTTCTTCACAAGGAATGGCCCTTTCCACTTGTTCCACTTTTTCCATGGGGCTTTATATGCATTTTGAACTTCAACCACATCCCCCGGTAAGAATTCGGGCATTGACAAGTGTTGTTGTCCTCTTGCAACCTTTTTCCTACAATCACCAAACAAATTTTTATCAATAAAATCATGAAAGTTCTTAAGAGAATTTGAAATTTCAATAGAATGAGAAGGTTTAGGCTTGTGGGGAGTGAAATCCATGATCTTAGTTTCCGGAGACTTCTTTTCTTCCATAAGGGCATGAATCTCTTCTCGATTTTGATGTTTTACTTTCTCAACCATCTCTTCAAGAGACTCGACAAATTTATCGAATTCCTCCGTCAACTCTTCTTTCAACTTTGTAGCTTTCACCCACTTAGGCACCCTTTCTCTCTTTTCCTTCATAACCTCATCAACCCCCAAACTATCCTCTTTTCGATCTTTAATAGAGAAAGAAGGCTTGTTGTTCTCAACGGTGGATACAACTTGACTAACTTGGTGCTCAATGGAATCCAATCTAGCACCGAATGCTACTATTGCACTTGTCACCATGTCACACCAATTTCCGATTCGATCCATCCACATTTCATTAAACTTACTCTCCTTCTCTATGCGATCCATAACCTTTTCGATCAACTCATTTCTAAGCTTCTCTCTATAGTCAAGTTGGGCGGAATAAGAGGTGTTGGAGTCTTGAAAATCTCCCCATAGATGTGGTTGATTTCCATCTTGATTTCTAGAAAAATTTCCTTGAAAACCATCTTCCACACCTTGAGGGTATACTTGATGATGCATTTGATGAGGAACTCCAAAATTCTCATAACCTTGTTGTTGGAATTGCATATCTTGTATTCCGTAATCCGGTTGCAAATTAGGCTCCCAATTTGGCATTTGAAATCCTTGAAAATTTCCTTGTGTGTTCATAGCGGAATGAACACTTCTATTCACCATATCTCGAAGATTATCCATGTAGCTCATATTTTTGGGATTGCTCTCCTTCTTCTTCCTTCTCAAGGTATGCACCTATAAAAGAAAGAAAAATTAGAATAAAATTTTCCAAAGCAAAAATAAGATGCAAAAATAAAAAAAAAATAAAAAAAAATGTCCTTATTAAGACCACTCTAAACAATCCTTCGTCAAACTACTAGCGACCGTTACCTCCCCGGCAACGGCGCCATTTGTTTAGCCATTATATAGTGGGCATGACCAATTAAAGAAATTATCGAACCACAGGGAGGAAGGTACTAGAGTTTAAGCGATCTCAAGTTTATCGTGATTTTATAAGGACGACGGAAGAGAGGATATGAGCAAATGAATGCAGTTATGCTAAAGCAAGAAATAAGGATAAAATGAATGCAAAGATAAAAGGGTTCCAAATGATGCAAGGATGAGATTAACAACAATCATGGCATAGATAATTAAGTAATCATGCAATTAATTCTAATCTCTCATGGACAAGGTATAGAAGCGATCACTAATTCCACCTAAACTCTCTCTCGAGATGGATAGGATGTAGGCCCTCAACAAGGCTCCCAAACGCACATAGGATCGAGACAATAGCAAACACCTCCCACTAGGTACTAATTACTCTATGAGTTCTCTAATTAGGTACTAAATCATAAGCAATATTCCCTTTTAAGGTACTATGAATTCACTAATTGTTTGGGTCTCCTCATTTAATCAACCAACCTCTCGATTAAGCTAATCAAATGTTCTATCAAAGGGTTCTAAATCTAGAAGGATATCTCTATCTCATTCTAAATTAATGCACATGAAGTGTATGATGAAATGATTCAATGAACTATCCTAAACACATAATTGATTTCTCAATCTAATCACATGCCCATGACAATTAATCACACAAATAATCATATACATCAAGCAATCAACAATCAATGATAGAAATAACACAAAGCCCATTCAAGATTAAAATCAATTTGCATAAAAATTAAATTATCCAACACCAATCATGGAGCTAATCTCACAAAGGAGATTAGCCTCTCATATCCATAAGAAAATTAACATAGACATTAAGATCCTTACAAAACATGATCAATCTATAAAGAAATGCACAAAAATTAGAATTAGATTCCCCCTTTGAAGTGCTTCAATGGAGATCTCCTTCTTCTTCTTGTGATCTCACTCTCCCTTGCTTCCTTGATCACTTGGATGGTGGATTTGATGGAGGGGATCAAGTGTAGATGGGTGGATGAAGAATGGATGAAGATGATGGTGGAAAATGGAAGAAATGGTGTGTGAGGTGTGTGTGGAAGGTGGAATTTCGGATTTTTTTATAAAATATGAATGGAGGGGTATTTATACCCTTTTGGGCCTTCTAGAAGGATTCTGATATTTTTCTGATCCAAGACACGACACGAGTCGTGTGGCGCAACACGGCCATGAGGTGCCCGTGTTGCGTGAACTGATGCTCCCGCACGGCCATCGCTTACAGGCCCGTGTTGGCTACACGGGTCGTGTGCTGCAACACGAGTCGAGCTCCGCAACACGGCCAAGTGGTGGTCGTGTTGGATGAATAGATGTTGCCGCACGACCATTCTGGACAGGCCCGTGTTAGCTACATGAGTCGTGTACTGCGACACGGCTCGTGCCACCGACACGGCCAGTCGTGTTGCTGCTGCCCTGATTCCTTCACTGTTTTGGCTCGTTCTCCCTCGTTTCAACTCCAAATTGAGTTCCGCTTTTTCCTACATCTTCCTTATCCTATTTAGCATCAAATAAAAAGTGAAAATAGTAGGTTTAAGCTCATTCACACACATTTCCATGAAAACACAAAACACAACCAAATAACACATAAAATACGGATAAAAATATACGAAAACACATATAAAAAGACACTAAAATCTAGGTGAAAATATCACTCATCAGGTTGTGAACCTCCCATGAATTATTTATTTTAATTGTTTTGAATTTTATATTGCCAACTTTTATATAAATTTATTCTATTACATGCTTTGATGTTCTTAATAGCACTTTGATAATTATTTTAGTCTGGCCATCTAATTTAATTATTTAATTGTTTAACCCTATTTCGTGATCCACAATCCGTAATTGTTGTGAGGAGTGAATTAAGTAGCAAATAGAGATAATTCCCTCTAGGTGTAATAGGATCTAGATTGTATGATTCCTGGCCGGTTTTAGTAGCCTAGTAATTCTATGTTTGGAGTCTTAATGCATTTGCGAGTTCGAATCCATAGGGTCACTTATAAATAGTACAATTTAGTGATCGTACCCTAATTGATGATCTTAAGAACATTCGGGTTAATTTGGTCGTACCATTAGCCTAGGGATTTGAGTTTGTATAATTGTTTGCATGTTTAATTCTTGCGATTTTATGAATTAGGATATGGGAGGGGATCAAATCCTTGGACTAGGTTGTTATTTTATTTGTTCTATTATTTAATTTTATGTTTGTTATTTTAATTAATTATTTTCATGTTTATTAGTTGTTAATTCAATCCAAACCCCCCCTCCGGTTACTCATTTGAAAACACATAAATTCAATTTAAATTCAATTACTCCCTTGGGTTCGACCCGTACTCATCCTACTATATTTTAGTGGATTTGTTTGGAAATTTTATAAGTATTATTTTTGGGTGCCGGCGATAGCACACCAGTTACTTTAAAAAAATTACGTTTTGGATAAAAATTAATATTTAGTCATGTGCTAAACAGTTAAAACTTTATATTTATATATATGGAATTTTGGGATGTGACAGAGTGGTATCAGAGCATGGTTTATGTTTCTGTATACCCATGTTTATATTAAAACAATAATAATATTTTCAATGTATTTAATTAAATTTCTATAATAGATTAATATGTACTAATTCACACATCACCGCTTGGCCATTCCATTTCAACAAGGCACATTCATTATACATGATATTTAAAGTTTTTATTTATTTTTCATTCAATTCAAATTTATCATTCAAAAAGTTATATTTCATGCCTCATTCTCTGCATGACATATTACATTAACTTAAAACTTCCAAATGAATCATATTATAAAAAGGAAAATGAAAAGAGAGTTACAAGAGTAAGAGTAAAAAGATGTTCAAGAGTAAATAGGAAAGATCCTATTTAAATCTAAAATATTCATGATTCATATCATGAAACAAAATTCTTATAATCGTTGCGGGTGATTGATTGTACCAAATGTATTCTCCTCCTATTGATGTCAAAGCATCAGCAACCGAATTTGCTTCCTGATACACATAAGTAACTCGGAGGTGCATGTTCTTCGCTATGTCCTTTGCACGTCTCCAGCGTGCAATAAGTCGCCAAGGTATAACAGCCTGCTCATTCTCAAACGCATGCAACACATACGTTGAATCAGTTTCAAGCTATAACCAGTACCATCCCTTCTCGGCTGCAAGTTCCACCACTAAGCATGCTGCCGCCAACTCAGTGACTTGTTCGTATGTTCTCAACACACAATTTAATCCCCAAGTGTGAAGGATATCAATTGTAGTTTCGAAGGTGACCAAGTTATTATCGTACCCAAGGGACGGATAAATATCAATTCAATTATACTCTAGTAAACTAAGACTATTTGGAAATATCATAATGTTGAAATTGAGTAAGAACTATTAATTGAAATAACAAAAGAAAAGATAGAAGGTTGTGGTCAAGTAAGATGATAGGTAGTTCGTCAGGTCATCCGGTTTCATTCATTAATTTATACTTTTGTGTGTCGATGTCCGACTCTGCCTTGTGGTTTATGGACGCATCACTAACCCATGCAAATCTACTCTATAGACACAAGTAGATAAGCGTTTGACACGTGTGAATATTCTCGGAGCAATTACCCCCCTTTTTAGGTACTATCATAATCAATTATTTCCCGTGCACTTAGTACTCTAACCCGATTTGATCTCCCTTTATTGGTACTATAAAGTTATACTCTTTATCCTACTTATTAACCCGAATATGATTCAATTAACAAGTATTCATATAAGATAGTTCTAATAAGACTTCGGAATCCCTTCACTTAGAATTATAACAATAAACCCTGCTCCTTAGTGAACGCACTCAACCAATAACCATGCTATGTATTCAGACTCTACACAACGATTATTGATGCACAAAATGACTATGAGTATGGATTAAAAACGTGCAATCTTATATAAACTAAACCACGAGTAGTGTTGTACGGAGTATACACACGAAAGATAAATCAACTCATGAAACCTTCATAACCCTAGAACTACCGAAGCGGCTCTAGCCCATGATTGATCTAGGAACAATCATGGTTAGATGAACCGATCTTACTTGAACCTCCAGCGGAGCTCTGTCACAGCCCTCCGGATGGTGGAAGATCGTCTCCTCCAATCCACGTCTCCTTATCTCCTTATGATTCTCGATCAAAAGATCTCTTTCTTGGACTACATGAGCCTCCTTTTATACTTGTAATCACGTCTCTAGGGCTTGGAATGGGCTTTTCAAGTGATCCCACGCGTTTTGGCCTCGAAAATCCGGATAAGGTAAGTTTTCGCACGTAGGTTCGACCTCGTCAAATAGGTCGAACCGCTGGCCACAGGTCGAACCCCAAGTCGAACCCCGCTACTGGAAGAATTCTGCACTGGTTCGACCTCTTGAACATGTCGAACCTCTCAGAACTTGGTCGAACCCCAGGTCAAACCTCATCACTGGACAATTTCTGCTCTTGGTTCGGCCAACCGTCAGGTCGAAATCCCAATGTCGTGGTCGAAACCAGCTTCTCACGAACTGGTTCGACCTTGGTTCGACCTAATGAACAGGTCGAAACCCTCGAGTCGTGGTTGAACCTACTTCCTGCACTTCTCCAACACTGGTTCGACCTGCTGGAGAGGTCGAACCCTCCTCCAACAGGTCGAACCCATCTCTTTTCTTGGCGTTCGCATGGTCTCGACTTCGTCTCTTCGATTCTTGGCACTTCCACTCCATTTTTGCTATGAAAACCACTCAAATAGCTCCACCAACACCTGATTCATGCTAATTCACAATATATATAGGTTTTCTACCTATTTCCACATCAAAACTCTCCAAAACTAGCACAAAACATGGTGCCTAACTTGTGAATTTACACACTCATCACTCAGCCTCCATTGCAAATCCATGACCAAAGTCTGAGCTAAAACCTCCCATGAAAAATTCTCGACTATTACGAAAATACCCCCACCCGACATGATACCTGGAGCACCTCCTGCATAGCCATCAACATTACACTTGACACAATCCACCGGGGGTGGTATCCATTTATCAGGTATAACCCTCGGAGCTTTCCTTGGCACTCCCTTTATTCCAAAGTATCTCAGAGTATTGAAATCAGCCATCGTATTGCGTATGACCCCCATACCCCATACTCAAACCATTGCCTTCCGTAATTAAGGCCATAAGAGCGGTCGCCACCTGTGAACTCCTTACCTGTTTGTCATGAAGCCCATCTGTATAATCATTATGCATCATAACTTTCCACTCCCACCATATAATCCAAATGTTGGGGACTATTGCTAATCTCCAAATCGATGAAACCTGCTTGCTCTCCGTAATTTTCATAGCTTGCAGCAAAAAACCAAGAAACGCTTGATCCAACTTCATTGTCACCCCAAAATTAATTCCAGCTAATATCATGTTAAGAATTTCCAGGAAAACCGGACATTCAAGAAATATATGTTCCATAGTCTCCTCAGCATGCTTACATAAGTAACATCTCGACGGACCGTGGAATCCCCTCTGTCTAAGGACCCCATTGATAGCCTTCCAAATAGGAATAGATCGCCGTGGGGGAATAAACTTGCCCATATCCATGATCCCCAATTCTTTTTCAGAAATGAATGCCTTGTATGCATGTATGCAATCTTTGACGTGATCTTCCCTCGCAAGGATTTACTCCAAAACCTGCAATCATCAAGACTTCGAGACATTTTAGGAGATAGAATAGTCTCCACAATGTGAGGAAAAGTGTTAGTAAAACTTTCCGTAAAGTGCAAGCATCCATAATAGAAATAATCCCCAATATTATCATTAAAGCTATATCGGAATTCCTGTGGTGTCTCCACCATATCATTAATAGGCTTTCCAATCCAATTGTCCAGCCAAAATGTGACTTTAGAGTTGTATCCCACCACTCATACTTCATCCTGCTTCAATCTATTAATATGCATTATGCAGGCCCCTCTGATAGAGGAAGCCATGTATCCCCTCATCTTTCCTTCCATAAACTAGCGTCCTTTGATCATAGCTAATGCCCCGTCTCCCTCCATGATATCCCAAGAGAGCTTCAAGATATATGATTCCTTTGCTGCTCTCAGAGACCTAAATCTAAGTCCTCCTTCAGACTCTGGGCAGCATACCTTACTCCATGCCATAGTGAAGTGACTTTGCTTATTCACATCCCCAGACCATATAAAATTCCTACATGCAGCTTCAATCTTTTTTATGGGATGTCTAGGCCACCTGTAAACCATCATCACATGTATTGTTGTGGCTATAATAACTAAATTAACCAAACAAATTCATCCAGCCATAGACAGTGCAATTCCTTTCCACCTCTAAAATTTATTGAGAACACCATCAGTTGCTTGCTCAAAGTATGCTCTCTTTGGAGCTCTAATAAATATTGGAGCACCCAAATATTTAAAAGGAAATCTTCCCTCCTGGATTCCTAAATCTGTCACAATCTTTCTCTTCACCACCGACTTAGTATGCGAACCAAAGAAGACTTTCAATTTCTTAGGATTAAATTCCTGACCCGAGATTTTTGCATAAGCGTGAAGTATATCTCGAATCCCATCAATAGATTTCTCATCCCCCTGGCAAAATAACACAATGTCATCCGCATAAAATAGATATAGAGGGAAGAGAGTAGACCAGTTGGATCGGGCTTGCATGATGTCTCCTATCCGTATTTTGTATTCAATCCATCGTCCCAACACCTCTTCTGCAATACAAAAGAGTGATGGGGACAATGGATCACCTTGTCTAACCCCTCTTCCACAATCAAAGAAACCCTCAGGGCCACCATTTATGAGCACAGATACTTTTGCTGATTCAAATATCCGAGAAATTCACCCAACAAATTTACTGCTAAACCCCATCTTAGAAAGAACAAACAAGATAAAATCCCAACGGAGAGTATCATATACTTTCCTAATGTCAATCTTGAATCTAACACCTCCTCGTCTAGAGCTATTAAGACAGTTAAAACTTTCAGAGGCAACCGCAATACAATTGTGTATACTTCTTCCCGAAATAAACCCAAATTGGTTGCAGCTCAAATGTCTCGATAGGATAGGACCTATTCGAGTGGCCAAAATATTTGTGACAATTTTAAGTAAGAAATTACATAGATTAATCGGCCTATATTCCTCAACCCTCTTGGCACCTTCCATCTTAGGAAGTAACATGATGAAATTGCAGTTAACACCCCTCGATAAGAATTAGTGTAAAAAGAAGTACCTTATAGCCCGACAAAGGTCCTCCTCTATGAAGTGCCAGCACTTCTGATAGAAAGACCCCCCAAAGCCATCAGGCCCTGGGGCACTATCCGCTGAAAGATTCATGACTGCCTCCTTAATCTCCTCCAAATCAGGTATGGCTGCTAAACTTCTATTTTCTTCTTTCCCAACAAATTTAGTAATGAAGTCTAACTGATCCCATCCCTGAACCTCCGCTGCTTTTTTAAAAAGTTTAGTGTAATATTGCACAACATGATGTGCAATCGTACTCTTATCATCCCTAACTTCCCCATTAACCTCCATGCTGTTAATAGTAAACTTCGTGCGCTGGACCTTGCGAAACTTGTGAAAGAATTTCATATTCCTATCCCCATCCGTAAGCCCGATGCTCTACTTTTTTTACTAAGGAAATCATACTTATCAGCAAGAGCTTTATTAAAAACCATGTGTGCATCTACCTCCTGCAGAAATAGGTCCTCATTATCCCTGTCAATCCAACTGTAGTCTGAATATCCATCAAAGATTGCCAGGCTGCATCCACCGCATCAAACACATTTCCAAAATTGCTCATGTTCCAATTTTTTGTAGCCGCTTTTAATCTTTTAAGCTTAACAACAAATATCATAATCAGATCTCCGCTTACGACATGTTCCTTCCACGAGGTCTCTGCTAAAACATGAAACCCAGTGTCTTGCAGCCACATCTTTTGAAATCTAAATGGTCTTGGAGAGCTCTCCTGCTGCTTACATGTGACAAGAATTGGAGTGTGATTCGATTCATGTCTCGATAAAACTGAATTATCAATACAATCCCAAGTATCTAAAAAATCATCATCCACCAAAACTCTATCGATTTTAGAGGCCCTCATGCCTCTCGTGGCTGACCTACAAACTCATGTAAACTTTTCACCCTTAAAATCAAGGTCATGCAAACCCGAGGAATTAAGGAACTCTCTAAATTCAGCTGATCCCAAGTTATCATGACGAGAGCCATGTAAACATTCATGGGAGCCCATAACTAAGTTAAAATCCCCCGCAATCATCATTCTACTACTTAGGTGCATTGTAATATCACTCCAAAGTTGTCTTCGATCAACATGATCCGTGCTTGCATGTACGAAACCAAAGCGATAATTGGCAGCATTATGAATAAAATCAAATATCATAATTTGTGAGGATGAGAATGTAACTTGAACATTGGTAATGATTAATGGATTGTAAAAAACCCATATGTTTAGCCGTTGTCCATCCCTGAAATTGTGCCCAGCAAAAGTTAGCCCTAGACAATCCCACGCATACTCAGGGATTGAGCTTTACAAAACTTTCGGTTCAGCAAGAGCCAACCAATCAGGCTTATTTTTGTTACATAACTGTCTTACAACATTCTGAGTTGGCTTACCCCCAACCCCTCTTACATTTCAAAATAGTACCTTCATCATTTACGAGATTTTCGATTGTGCTTTGGCGGTTTAGTAGAGCTCTCCCATTCTTCTAATGAGGCAGAATTCATGTTTTTAGAGTGTGTTTTGAGGCAGATCATGCTTGACTTCTGGCATATCCGGTACCCGAGAATGAGTAACTGGAGGACTTTATCGTACAAATTTCAAGGCACTGTTGATGGTATCCCGCATTGTAGGTTTGGGATCATGCGAAACAATCTATTTTGATATACCAGGAGTCCTTTCCGGACTCACAACTGCTACTGGAATTGGTTCATCCTCTCGAACAACTTACGCCAGCTTATTATCATCTGATTGCTGTACAACATCATCTTTCTCCTCCTCAGCGTTGTTGTCAAAGTATTCTTCCTCATCCTTCCGTTCATGGTAGCTTCTATCCTCTTCTGAATCATCCTCAATGTCCTCCCCATGATCATGATCCTCGTGGCGCTCTTTAGCACCAGTAGGATCTATCTCATACTCATTTTGAAGTGTCTGATCACCCTCCCCATTCTCTTTGTTCAAACTAGAAAATTTATTTAAGGTAGTAATAGGTTCAGCAGGGGCCTCCTTGTGTTTCCAGACCTTAGAAGGTGCCACAAAATCTTTTTTGGCCTCTGCATTCTTATTAAAATTCTCCTTGCAGCGATTTCTTTTTCCTTGCTTCTTAAAATAGTTTAAAACCCGTGACCCAAAACTTTACAGAATTTACAGTACTCCGGGACATACTCATACCCAAAATATACACGGATGATGCTCTCCGAACTATCAATGTTCAAGAAACTAGGGAGCTCCTCCTGCACATCAGCTTCTACCAAAACCCTAGCAAAGTGGCCCGTTGAACCATCTAAGTATTTAGCATCGATACGAACTGGCATCCCAACAGCGTGCACCACACCCTTTATCACCTCTTCGTGCCAGAGCTCCAAAGACAGCTCATATATTCTGATCCAAATAGGGACAGTAGAAGACTTGATCTTATACGGTTTGAAGGATGGTGTCCAGTGCTAGATTCTCAACTGAACCTTCCCCCTGTCAACAAATTTTAGCTTCATAAGCAAGGCTCTCTTTTCATTACTGTCCATCATGACAGAGTAATACCCTCGGCCAAGCGGGATGATCAGCAGTTCTTTGATATTGAGAGTCTTTTTCAACAAGTTATCAATCTCAGGCTGCGAAAGAGGCTTAGTCCCCTTAGGAATTCAAATTTCAATAATCAAAGAAGAAGTGAAAATTTGTTACTCTAATCCCAGCAGCGCAGTTGCACCATCTCCGAGATTTAATTCAGCCCAAAAACCTATTGAAGGGAAAGCATCAGTGGATGATAAACTTCATTTAATTCTTAAGTTAATGGTCACTAATCAAGATATAGCAGAAGCAAGGCACAAGGATGAAGAAAGAAAGCAAAAAGAAACAGATCTTGCTATCAGTCAGTTGAATGCTGCAGTTGGTAAGTTGCAACATCAAGGTAAATTTTGCTACACAAACTGAGTTGAGTCCGAGAGAGCACCAGTGCAATGCTATTACTTTGAGGAGTGGTTCACACTACGAGGGAACGAGGATGTCGAATGATGAACAGTGTGTAGAAAACTGGTCAGGAGGGGTGCATTGTAGCAACCGAGCACACATGCCCATCCAGTTGAGCGGGATGCCCAGCGACCACCGGGCATATACGCCCATCATCGGGCACATGAATTCCCCACCAGGTGCTGAACTGGGCATCTACAAGCCACAATCAGGCACGTTGAACCCTCTACCGGGTATTTCGCTCGGTAGTACACTCGGCGGCGTGCAAGCTAGCCTGTCAGATTACCCGTAGGCGATTGGTGGTGCTCATACATCACCGGGCAATCTAAACTCCATCCATTTTGATCATGATGTCGTTCCAGTTGAATATAATCCTCGTGATATAGTGGGTTTTCAGAGTGATATTGATCATCCAATTGTTAATGAGAAGAAGTGGGAAAGAGCTAAGAGGGCATTCAAAAGATGAAATATCCTATTCTTTTTCCCTCTAGACAGTTGAAAAAGGGTCTTGTGCATCAAAATTCCTTTTGCTGAAGCAATTGAGCATACGCTTGATGAGAGTGAAAATAAGTGTGTTTGAGTGTCCGATTTAACAACTTTTTTATGGGAATTATTATTATATATTAGCACAAGTGTCTTATATTTAATATATGTGAGAAAAATGTACGTTTGAGGTGTTTTTATTGTATTTTAGGAGGAAAAATGATCAAAAGTGCAAAGTTGGGGAAAAGGTGCAACTTGTGTAAGAATGCTGAAAAACTCACGTCCAAATTGTGTAATTTTTTTGTATTCATGTGGACTTCAAAACTAAAAGTGTTATATATGGTTGGAAAGCCACAGAAGAGAGGGTCGTTTTAGCATAAGAAACACCACAATCAGAGTCTAAACGAGAAAGTTATGATCGAAATGGTGACGTCGCGCAAGCTGTTTCTACTCAGCACGACTGTTCCAATTTACATGACTTGTTACATCTTCAAATGTTAGTCTTTTGATGAGATCTTTATATGGATAGAAAGCTAAGGAAAGCAGGACCGTGTGAGAGTAAGAATCACTAAAATCGGAGTTTGGATGAGGATATTATGCTATAAATCATGAAGTCGCGCAGCTGCTGGCGAGAATTTCCTAGAATTTTCGAAAATTTCCGAAAATTACCTATTTCTTGGAGCACAATTAATCTCCTTATCACATAATCCTCAAAGATTCACCCATATCTTTTATTTTCTTATTTAATTCCCTTCTCACACCTATATATATTTTATATCATTATTCATGTGAGGAAACCGCAATACAATCATCCTACACCCCTTGAGAGGGGATCACCCCCAACCATCATCCACATCCTTTCCTCCATCCATCCATCATTTTGAAGATTCATCTGTGGAATTAAGAGGAGAACCAAGAGGAGGATTCAAGAAGGAGAAGGACGCGATGACTCCCGCATCTAGGGTTTTATTCGTTTACTAATTTATCTTGTATTTTTCAGACATATGGGTAAGATATATCCAAATCCCATGATTGTTCTTCGCAATATCATGGGCTAGAACCCTTTTGGTAGATCAAGGGTTTTGAAAGTTTTATGAATTAATTAAACTCTCTTGTGTGTCCTCCGTACAACACTAGTGGATTGATTTTATATATGATTGTGTTTTCTTAATCCATATTCACGGTCGTTTTGTGCATCTTCGATTGCTATATAGAGTCTGAATATATATCTTGGTCGTAGATTGAGTGTGTTCACCGCTGAACAGGATTCCATGTTATGATTCTAAGTGAGGGGACTCCGAAGCTTTATTAAAACTATCATATATGAATGTTTATTAATTAAATTGAATTCAGGTTAGTAAGCAGGATAAAGAGAGTAATTTAATATTACATATAAAGGGAGATCATATCATGTTAGATTCCAGATGTGGAAAATAATTAATACTGATAGTATCTAGAAAGGGGGGTGAAATTACGTCTCTTGCTCCAAGGTTATTCACACATGTTACATAAATGTTTACTTGTGTCTATAGAGTAGATTTGCATGGTTTAGTGATCTATCCATAGTCCACAAGGCAGAGTCGGCCTGCACTTGAGAGGGAAGTTAAGTAGTAAAATTGGATTACCTTAGAGATACCTATTCTTCATTCTTGAGCTACTTTCGTATTCTTCCAATGTTATTTATTTATTTTTTATTTAATTTAATTGTTTAGTAGATATAATTATTTCCACAACTTTTATGGCCTTTCGTCTTAATAAATTTAGTTAATAATTAAATTGATAATACGCCGTCGATATGCTTCGATATTTAACTTGGTCGCTTGCTTATGCTGCAATTGACATCCTTAATACCTGGGGTTTTATTTTGCATGCAATGAAAATGCACGTCAATGCCTCACTATGCAAAGTTTCTCAAGGAAATAATGTCGAAGAAGCGTAGTATTGGGGACAAGGAGATAGTGACTCTCACTTAAGAGTGCAGTGTCATTATCCAAAGGAAGTTACCAGCCAAGTTAAAAGACCCAGGTAGTTTTACTATCCCTGTTCAAATTGGAAAGAATTCCAAATGCAGAACTTTGTGTGATTTGGGGGCTAGCATCAATCGAATGCCCCTAAATACATTCAAGAGCCTTGGTTAGGGGAGGTGAGGCCTACTTCGATGACAATGCAGCTAGCTGACAGGTTTCTAATGCACCCGAGAGGAGTTATAGATGATGTACTTGTGAAGGTGGATAAATTCATTTTTCCAGTCGATTTCTTGGTGCTTTAGATGGAAGAGGATAACAATGTGCCTCTGATTTTGAGGAGACCATTTTTAGCCACTTCTAGAGCCCTGATTGATGTTGAAGATGGAAAGTTGAAGCTTAGAGTGGGAGACGATGAGGTTGTGTTTTCTCTTGTTAATGCATTGAAGTGGCCTGCTTAAAGAGCAAACTGCAAGTCCATCGATGTTGATGATGAGATAATTAAGGAAAATATGCCATTGATTCTGTCAAAGGATCAATTGGAAACATGCATCAGCAATAGTCTTTCTTTCCCTCCTCTTACTACTTATTTTACATCTGATTTTTCATGTGATATTTTTTCTGATGAATTTACAGGAAATTTGAATGTTTTGAATGCTTGTATGGAAGAAAAAGAGAGGTGTCCAAAATTGAAGGAGGAAAGTGGGCACCAAGGTTCTTACCAGTGGAGAAGGAGGAATCTAAAGCTGAAGAGAAGAAGAAGGATGATTGAGGCCTTTACAAGATCATCTATCATATACCTTTTTGGGGGGAAATCAAACATATCCGATAATTTTATCATTTGCCTTAACTGAACTTGAACTTGATAAAATGCTTAGAGTCCTTATGGAGCATTAGTCCGCCATAGGATGGTCTTTTTTGGAAGATTTGAAAGATACAAGTCCATCTATTTAAATGCATAGGATCAGATTAGAAGATGAAAATAAAACCTCTGTGCAATATCAGAGGCGTTTAAATCCTGCAATGTAAGAAGTGGTTAGAAAAGTAGTATTTAAGTGGTTGAAGTCATATATTATATGTGCTATTAGTGATAGCCCTTATGTTAGTCCATTGCATGTGGTAGCTAAGAAGGGGAGCATGAAAATAGTATAGTTTGAAGATGGAAAGACTTTGGCCACGAGGATACCGACAAGTTGGCGTGTGTGTGTTGATTATAGGATATTAAATAAAAATACAAGCAAAGATCATTTCCCTTTACCTTTCATGGATCAGATGCTTGATAGACTTGCGGGTTATGAGTTTTATTGTTTCTTTGATGGATACTCTGGTTACAATCAGATAATGATTGCATTGGAGGATCACAATAAGACCATCTTTACTTGCCCGTATGGTACTTTTGCATTTATGAAGCTTCCTTTTGGTTTGTGCAATTATCCTGCTACTTTTCAAAGATGCAAGATGTATATTTTTGAGGGTTTGATTGAGAGAATTATGGAGGTATTCATGAATGATTTCTCTATTTTTGGATCTTCCTTTTATTTTTATCTTTCTAACCTTACCGTTGTTTTGGAGAGATGTGAAGAAGCTAACCTTGTTCTGAATTGGGAGAAATGCCATTTTATGGTAAGAGAAGGGATAGTTCTTGGCCATTATGTGTCTTCTAAGGGGCTGCAGGTTGATCGAGTGAAGGTGGTAGCCATTGATAAGCTTCCACCCCTTTAAATGAGAGAGGGGTTAAATCTTTTCTTGGTCATGCGGGGTTCTACTGTAGATTTATCAAGGATTTCTCCAAATACTCTAAACCTTTGTTTCGTCTACTTGAAAAGATGTACATTTTGACTTTGATGATACTTTCTTACATGCTTTTTAGGTACTTAAAGAGGCTTTGATAACTGCTACAATTCTGATTACTCCAGATTGGACGCAGCCTTTTCTGTTGATATGTGATTCTAGTGACATGGCATTGGGGGTTGTGCTGGGACAGATTAGGGAGAAGAGATTAAGACCTATCTACTATGCCAGCAAGACCTTTGATGCAGCTCAAAAAATGATCACATAAAAGGAGTTCCTTGCGGTGGTGTACGCCTTTGATAAGTTCTGCCCATATCTTGTGGGCATGAAGATATTGGTATACATGGATCACTCAGCTATACGCTATCTGATGGAGAAAAAGGATGCAAAGCTAAGAATAATCAGATGGATCTTACTTCTCCAAGAGTTTAATATTGAGATAAAGGATAAGAAAGAGAGTGAGAATGTGGTAGCTGATCATCTCTCTAGACTTAAGATATGAGATCATTATGATGTGAAGTACGACCTCATTAAGGTTGTATTTCCTAATGAAGACATAATTCAAATTGATAGCTGCAAGTTAGTGGAGAGGGTGCAAAAACCTCCAGCACCATGGTATGCTTATATAATAAACTTTTTGGCTAGGGGAGGTGAAATGAAGCCTTACAAGTTGAATGAGTACCATTACAAGAAGTTCTTTGTTGATGTGAAGAAGTACTTATGGGATGACCCCATTCTCCACAAGCTGTGTCCTGAAAACATCATACACCGGTGCATTACTTAAGAAGAGTGGGAGAGCATATTGACTATGTTCCATGATGGACCAAATAGGGCACTTTGCAGTAGAGAAGACTTCGGCATGTGTTATTCAATTAGGTTTTACTTGGCCTTCTTTATTTAAGTGATGTAGATTCTTTGTAGAAAATTGTGATAGATGCCAGTGCATGGGGGGCATATCAAGAAGGGATAAAATGCCCTTGAAGAATGTGTATGAGGTGGAGCTCTTTGATGTGTGGGGCATAGATTTTATGGATCCGTTTCTTTCATTAAATGGATTCTTTGATGAGAGTGAAAATAAGCATGTTTTAATATCCAATTTAACACCTTTTTGATTGATATTGTAGTCTTATATAAGCACAAGTGTCTTATATTCGATATATGTGAGAATTATGTGCACTTGAGGTGTTTTGTTGTGTTTTAGGTGGAAAAAGGATGAAAAGTGCAAAGTTGGAGAAAAGGTGCAATTTGTGCAAGAATGCTGAAAACGCACAGCCAACTTTCATAATTATTCAGTATTGTTGTGGAACTCGAAACTGTTGGTGTGATATATGGTTGGAAAGCACTGAAGAGAGGGTCGTTTTGGCGTAATAACACCATCATTGAAGTCCGAACGAGGAAGTTATGAGCAAAGTGGTGACGCCGCGCGAGCTGTACCGAACATAATTGCAGTGCTATTTTCCATGGCCTGTTACATATTCAATTCTTGGTGTTTTTGTGATTTCTTTATAAGGATAGAAATCTCAGGAAGAGAGGATCACGTGGGAACAAAAATCACTCAATTCGGAGGTTGGATGTGAAAGTTATACGCGAAACGGAGAGACTGCGCAAATCGGTTTGACCTGCTTGAGGTCGAACCGAGGTCGAACCCAATGGAAAAAATGCTGGTTCGACCAGGTCATGCTGGTTCAACCTGTTGGCTGGTCGAACCATGTACCTGGGACGTCCAGAAGGGTGGTTCGACCATGGTTCGACCTCCCCTGTTTGGTTCAACCTGTTTGGGTGGTCGAACCGCGCTTCGGGAACTTACCAAATTCGTATTTTTGAGGCCTAAACACGTGTGATCACTTGAAAAGCCCATTCCAAGCCTCGGAGACGTGATTACAAGTATAAGAGAAGGTCTATACAGCCCCAAAAAAAGATGAACACAACACAATACAAGAGAGGAGAAGAGTGGCCACAACATACAACACTCCACAAGGGGGGATCACCCCCAACCATCATCATTTTCTCCATCCATCCATCAATTTGAAGATTCGTTTGTGGAATCAAGGGGAGAACTAAGAGGAGAATTCAAGAGCGAGAAGGACGCGATGACGCCACATCTAGGGTTTATTCATTTCCTAATTTATCTTGTATTTTCCGGACATCTGGGTAAGATCTATCCAACACACATGGGTGTTTCCTACAACACCATGGCCTAGAGCCTTTTTGGTAGAACTAGGGTTGTGAAGGTTTTATCTAGTTAATTGAACTTCCATGTGTACATTCCGTACAACATTACTTGTGGATTTATGTTATATATGATTGTGCCTTTTTAATTCATACTCACGGTCGTTTTGTGCATCATTAACTGTTATGTAGAGTCTGAATACATATCTTGGTTATTGATTGATTGCGTTCACTGCTGAGAAGGATTCCATGTCATGATTCTAAGTGAGGGGACTCCGAAGCTTCATTAGAACTATCATATATGAATACTTATTAATTGAATTGAATTCGGGTTAATAAGTAGGATAAAGAAGATAATTTCATAGTACCTATAAAGGGAGATCATATCAGGTTAGAGTACCAATCCTAGGGGGAAATAATTGATACTGATAGTACCTAGAAAGGGGGGTGAATTATATCTCTTGCTCCGAGGTTATTCACACGTGTTACACGCATGTTTACTTGTGTCTATAGAGTAGATATGCATGGTTTAGTGATGCGTCCATATTCCACAAGGCAGAGTCAGACATTGACACATGGAAGGGAAGTTAATGAGTAAAACTGAATTATCCTAGAGCTACCTATTCTCCTACTTGATCCAATTTCGTGTTCTTCGAGTGGTACTTTATTTTATTTGTTATTTTAATTATTTGTTTAGTAGTTGTTAATTAAATCCATCAAATCTTATTGCCTTGTCTTAATTAATTTAGATAATAATTAAATTAATTATACGCCGTCCCTTGGGTTCGATATTCACTTGGTCACCTTTCGAGACTACAATTGATATCCTTCATACTTGGGGATTAATTGTGTGTTGAGAAAACGCTCATCATTCTTATATATCTTGCTTGATGTTGGCTATCTCTCAAAGTGGGTGGAAGTAATTCCAACCAAGTTGAGTGATGCAATGATGGTAATTACGTTTTGGAGTGCCGAGAATTCTTATTAGTGATGGAAGAACTCATTTTCTTAATAAGCTAATGGAGAATCTTCTCAAGTCTTATATACATGCCATGTTTAATAATTGTGGTTTAGGATTTTTGATGAGTCAGAGAAAACCGACAATCTTCCACATTACTGCACAGGTGATCTGCAGTCTAGCGACTCAAAGGTACAAGAATGAGAAGTACCCAAGAACATTTGTTCTTCATTTAGGAAGGAGACACATTCATAAAATTGTGGACTGAATGAGCTGTTGCAAGCCCTTACAGATGTACACGATGCTGATCATCCTAGGTATGATAGAAATGCATTTTGGAGGGAGATCACAGACTCTGCTGAAGTATATCGACCACAACACTCCAAGTGCTCTGCAATAAAGAATTCGGTCATCAGATATATGGACAAGGTGTTATCCCATACTCTGTTTTCAAGGCATGAAACTAGAGGCATGCCATTGAATGAGCTTTATTTGATATGGTGCATGCTTCACCATGTGAAAGTTAATGTGGCAGGGCTGCTTCTGAATGTGATCGAGAAGTTCAGAACTTCAAGTCCACCCAAGTACAATATTGGAGGTTTAATAACACCGATTGCTGAGGTGTTTAACTATGAGTGGGATCCTAAGTATGAACTCGAGGTAGATCCAGGGTGTGATTTAGCTTACGTGGCCCGTCATAAGCTCTCTAGAAGGAAGCAGAGAGGACATTATGAGCTCAAGGTAGGAAAATTTAAATTTCTTTGTCCTTCTAGAAAGTTGACTACCCCATTTGTTAGAGAAAATTTGAGGATGAACTCGCATCTTCATAATACCATAAAGGATGAATACGACAATAGGGGTGATTGGAGAGCTCCGTTATATGTTGTTGAGGTTGAATGGGATTTGAAGCTTGAAATTCCACCCCTCCACAAAGGGAAAGAATAAATGAGCTGATGGAGGAGAGGTATAAGATGCCTCATCACAAAATCGTAGACAGTTTGCGCCACCACTTTAGCGGATCGAGGAAGAGGAGTAGCTCATTCATCTACTACAGGAGGATCAACATATCTATACTGAGCAGCCCGTTGATCTTATTCATGAGGAGTAGGTTTTCCCACAGCAATTTGAGGCGCCAAGAGCCTATAAATATCATGATGAGTGGATGGGAGGCCACCACGGAGGTGGATTTGATGAGGTTGCTAGGATAATGTATGAGCAGCAGTAGAGAGCTGAGGAGTTGAAATAAGAAGAATGGGTAAGAGAAGCGGAATGTGTACAACGACAGTAGTGGGGTATGCAGCCCAGATATGTGGATAGCCTCTTACTACGGTCTATGAATGTGACCCTCACCTCGATGTTTTATGAAGTGAGGGGGCAGAGAAGAGATATCACACAGATTATGGAGGTGCAGTGGCAGTTCGAGGACTAGCAGATAGAGTATGATCGTGAGCATCAGTGGGGGAGGTTTTATTCTTCATATCAGCCGCCGCTGCAGTGAGCACGAGTGTACCAATTTCTATATCTATCTTTTTTTCTGTTTACTGGTGATGTAGCAGATTGCCAAACTGTAAGATGTTTTGTTTGATGTGTGTTTGAGTGATGTGATACTACACTATTATTTGTTATGGTTGCTAGATTTATTGAATTTGGGAATGTAATAGTGTAGGGATAAATTGGGGAGTACTTATTTATAAGATTTTGAGGGGTGTTGGATATTCTATGCTTGTTTTGTTTCATATTGTTGATGATGAGATTATGTTAAAGCATGATTGTTGTTGATATTTCAGACACACTTGCATAGATTGATTCGATTACTTGTTGAAATTGCTAATGGAACCTAGAATTAAACCTTTGTGTGATTTTGAGCCTTGAATCATGATACCTCCTATGCATGATTATTCTTTCTTGTGAGTATCATTCGTGCATAAGTATTCTAGAACTGGCCTCTATATCTTACTTTAACCTTTAGGGTGAATAGAATAATAGGAAGTGATTTTAGGCCTTCCTTGATTTCATAAGTCATTAAGCCAAAGTTATCCCTACCTGATTATATAATCATTAGTTAACCAAGTTGAGCCTTTAAGCCTTATTTATTTCTTGGTAGCCTATGAAATAGTCACTTTAACTTCTTATGAGCCTTAAATACCCTACTTAAAGTGAATTGAGTTACTGAAGTGAGCTCAAAGCTAGAAAGAGAAGATAAAGCTTGGTGAAGTGAAAATGGGGTAGTGCCCGAAATCGGTACCCCAAATCAATTCCGAAGTAGTGCCTGAAATTGCTACCTAGAAGGAAAGAAAGGAAGCATGTTAAGAGCTTAGAAAAGAAAAGACAAAAATTCAAAGGAAATAAACTATATGAGATGTTATAGTGAAAAAAGAAGGAGAATGTTGCAAGCTAGAGAAGAGAGCAAGTTGAAAAGTGAAGAAGATAGAAAAAATTGAAGGTATTCTTCAACTTTAATTCTCTCTAGTTTATGAGTTACTTTATCCATATTTTCCTTCCTTGTCCAAAGAGCATAACATTACATCCATCATACAACCCTATTTGATCTCATTGTTCTTAACACTTAAGTGGTGGATAGTTGATATAATTGGCAAGTCTATGGGTATGCTTGTGTACATATTGAATTTGAGTGCATACACTTTCACCCAAGCGGTGTACAGTTTATACACCTTGAGTGTGAGAGAACATATAATATCTTCGTGAGTAGGTGAAGTGAGCAGTTGAGATGAGTATATAAACATCTTTTCTTGTGTGTTGAGGATTGATTGAATATGGCATGTTCGAAACATATAATTTGAATTGACAATAGAAATATACATGTGATTGCTAGATCATCCCTGATTTTCTATCTCATTATTTTCTCTTGGTTTGATGAGAGTGGAAATTCATGTTCTTTTATGTCTGATTTAATACCTCTTTGATGTATTTTGTTGTTATATTTGCACTTAAATGTAATACTTTTGTTTTTATTAATAAAAGGTGCTCGAGAGGTATTTTGTAATGTTTTTTGCAGGATAAGAGGAAGAAAATGATCAAGAGTCAGAATGGAGCTGAGTAGAGGCTGAAAGGAGTTTCACGTTGCAATGTAGGCTGTCGGGCACCGTGCAAGCAGCTGGGCAAGAGTCACCATGCCGGGCGCCTTGCCGTGTAGATGGGCATAATGTCGGGCACCAAAGCTTCTCCACCTTGCATGCAACTGGGCGGAGCTACCCATTGCAAGGAAGGATGTCGGGTGCCATGCCATACAAGAAGTTCGGCACATGAACTTCATAGTCGGGCGCACTGCTGTTTAGTGCGCCCATTCTTTAGCATGTTACCAAGCTGGCCTATATCCATAACGTGTGACTTAAGTTGGCCCAGTTCATGTAGTATAAAAGGGGTTCTGATTCACAAACAGAGAATACACGACATCTCACGATACAGTGCCCTAATTCCCCATCATCCACCACCATCATCCATCCACCGGAGAGATGATTGGAGTTGCTACTTGGATCGGAGATAGAAATTCTGGCGGAGATCATGGTTGAAGAATATAATTCCTCCACAAGGGTTTTCCACTTTACAGTTATTATTCTCTGTTATTTAGAACAATGGTTGAGGCTTATTACATCTTTGTGATTTGCCCTCGTAAATCTATGGGCTAAGTATTTTTGTTAGTAATGTTAGGGCGTTATGACAATTTGACTATATTATTTGATTGCCCTAGATTTGCATGTAGTACTCTACAGAAAGTTTATTTCTTTATTGAAGAGGATATTTTGAGAACTTCATATTATTGTGTTTTGAGTTTTGATTCCTTTAATTTTTTTGACAGCATCACTGATTGATAGTTAATATGATTCCTTGTTTCTGCATAATAGTTGTTGTTTATTAGGGCAGTCTTAAGGGACTGACCTATAATTACTAAGAGTGTTAGACAATCAATTTGGAATACTAATTACTTGGTAAAATATCATTATTATGTGATTGGTAAGGAGATAAAAGGGGTTAATAATTTAATACCTAGAAAGGGAAGTCTAGTGCTCTAGTCTTCAATGGAATTTAGCATGAAGTACCTATAGAGGGAGTGAGAGTTAATTTCTTATCGATCCTAGGATTTGTAACTCATTAAAAGTGTTGGATCCTACCCGATCAAGGTGATTTAACTAAGCATAGTGATCCTCTTATAAACATTTGCAGGTAATTAATTTGGGTCTAGATAAATCAGTCACATAGTTAAGCTGTTTGCTTGAGCATTACCAATTCTCTATCTTTGAATTCTAAATCGTTTTCTCAGCGTGATTTATTTTCTTTGCTTAGTTTAATAATTTAAATTTAGTTTTATTAATTAATTAAATATTTACAAAAACTTCCAGATTTGTCTTGCAATTAAATTGTCATACATAGAATTATTTATTAAATTTATAACTATCTCGTGGGTACGATAATTTAATTTGGTCAAACGCGCTATAATCGATCCCTTACAATTGAGGGTGAAAATAAATAGCAATCAGCTCACAATATGCATACTCAAAGAAGGGAACTCTAGGAGCATCTTCAAGGTATGTACTCTACATTAGCTGATTGTTTACTTGCAGGAGGCTTTAATTGTGTTATGTCTGATTGTGAGAGAACTAATTTGGCTTATAACTCGAGAATCAGGTGTTGGATTGTATACTAAAAGTCTAGCTTTTTGTATGAACAATGTTTTAACAATTAATTTGAAATGAGAATCATATGATCAAATGTTTTGCATATTATAATTTGCTTATATGTTATGGAAAAAGTCCATTTACTTTATACTGTAGATAATATTGTATGCAGCGCTAGACAGAAGATCATATTATCGACTCCTTATAAAGTATAAATAGATGGTCACAACCGATATAGACGGTGACAATCTATCGTGATGGTTGTAGTGTGATTTGATATTAGTTTGTCTTAACTATAAAATCACATAAGTGCACTTTATGTGTATTGAGTAAGACCGCATGAGATTGTTCGATTTAGACTGATTATATAGGAGAACTAGATCTCAGTTATTATGGATGTTCATGCTCTTAATCCCTATACAATAACCTCGACACGTAAGTTAGTATTTATTTCTTTGATTCATCAATGGGTGAGATTTATTCATTAAATCAATATGCTCGGTGAGTTGGGAAGTATTGTTGTCTTTATGGTATGCTGTTGATTGTAGAAGGAATCTGTATCCTATTAAATAGGTTGATGATGTCCCCTTGAGAAGCTCATAAGGATTATCTTGTAAACCCTGCATACGGATTTATTCCGACATGATAACAAGGTTGAGTGGTACTAATCTTGGATAAGAGATTAATTAATGGAGTTGTCAGTAACTTAATTAATTGATGGGCATTGTATATCTTAAACACGGGGAGACTAACGTGCTCATAATAAGAAGGAGCCCATAAAGTAATTTGGGATTAGAGTGACAGTGAAATAATAATACTTTAGTCGACTGTATTATTATTATTGGGCTAAAGTACAAGTTTTGGGCTAAACTTGGTTACTTAATCCCAATGGGAGGCCCAACTCTAATTTCACCTACTGGTCCCTGTTGTAGCCCATAAATAAGCCACCTCATTAATCTGGAACCCTACTCATCTGTGCCTAATACCGTAGAGAAAAGAAGGAGGATTACAGATTGAGAGGGTCTTGAAGATCGTCGCCTATACAACGTCAACACTAGGCTTGGGAATACAACAAAAGATCTATGAGGTCGTTTCACCAACCTGATCGAGTTTTTAAACCCTGGTGAAAGGTAATTTGATTCTAATTTCTTGCTTTCATTGCTTTAGAATTGCACGGAACCCTAACGGTTCACGTTAACCAAAATATTCGAACGCCAACAATTGATATCTTAGCTTCGGTTTTATAGTTCAACATGAGACGTTAGGCTAGGGTTTATGCATCAAACGTGGATTAGGATTTATAATATTATTGTTTCTTATTGAATACTCTAATCGAACACGGTGGCACGATGAGCGCCGACATACATTATTGAGCTGCGGCACCGCTGGTAAAAGACGATGGCTGGCGGCAAGGCGCTACCAAATGGAAGCTGCGTGGGCTCGCACATAGTTAGCGCTTGATCATCACTTATCTCTGGTGTGTTTGCACGATGCAAAACAGATGATGCCAGGTGGTCCCACAACGAGGCCCAAAGGCCCACGGTGCTAACCAGGTGGGCTGATGAGAGTGATAATTCGCATATTTTGAGCTCCAATTTGTGAGGAAATTGAGTACGATTTGGTTTATTACCAAGAGAATTTGGGTTTTTATGGAAAATCCACAAATCATATGCTAATGAGGCTATTTGAGCATATTTGTATAGGAAAACAGGTTAGAAGTACTCGGATTTGTAAAATATATTTTTCAAGGCGTAGCTCGTCCACGGAGATGTAGCTCAACCAAGCTCATTCTAGTCGAGCTACACGAGGGAAGTCGAGCTGGAGACATTCTTTTTACAGAGTTGTTGCTCGATCGAAGCTCGACCAAGGGGGTCGTGCTCGACCAAGACCATTTTGGTTGAGTTGGGACATGTCAGTGCTGAAATATAGGGATTTCACCTCCAGTTCGTGCATATGTGTGTTTTCCACGAAAAAGCCCAGTAAGGGTCCATAAGGAGAGTTTACAAGTATAAAAAGGGATGCAGATCACATTAAAAGGAGAGTTAGATTACACATCCATCCTACACCACATACAAACCATAACTCCATTCGTTGGAGCTGTAGAGAGAGATTCATGCAGCGAATCAAGTGAGAACCAAGTGAAGATCCAAGACGGAGCGAGAAGCGACGGCGCCCATATCTAGGGTTTATTTCGCTACTTAATCTTTCTTGTAATTTTCAAGACTATGGGTAAGATCTTTCCAAACACCATGGGCGTTTTTTGAAGCGTCATGGGCTAGAACCGCTTTGGTAGTTCTAGGGTTTATGAAGGTTTTATTAGTTAATTAAAATTCCATATGTATACTCTGTATAACACTACTTGTGTATTTATTCTATATAAGAGTATATGTTTTTAATTCTTACTCAGAGTTCTTTTGTGCATCATTAATTATTACATAGAGTCTGAATATATATCTTGGTTTTGATTTAGTGCGTTCACTGCTGAGCAGGATTTCATGTTATGATTCTAAGTGAGGGACTCTGAAGCTTCATTAGAACTACCTTATATAAATACTTATTAATTGAATTGAATTCGGGTTTGTAAGTAGGATAAAGAGGATAATTTCATAGAACCTATAAAGGGAAATCATATCGGGTTAGAGTACTTAGTGAAATTGAATCCATATATTCTAATCCAGTCTAGGAGCTTGTAGAACAACCCAATGCTGTAAAATCCATTGGATGTAAGTGGGTCTACAAAAGGAAAAGAGGATCAGATGGTAACATGGAAACCTTTAAGGCAAGGCTTGTTGCAAAAGGATATACTCAGAAAGAAGGGATCGATTATGAGAAAACCTTTTCACTCGTGGCTATGCTTAAGTCGATCCGGATTTTGTTATTTGTTGCTGCTCATATGGATTATGAGGTATGGCAAATGGATGTCAAGACAGCTTTCCTAAATGGAAGTTTTGAGGAAAACATCCATATGAAGCAACCAGAAGGATTCATTGCAAAGGGTAAAGAGAATCTTGTGTGTAAGCTTAATAGGTCCATTTATGGATTGAAGCAAGCTTCGAGATTATGGAACATCCGTTTTGATGAAGTAATCCAGTCATATTGATTTATTCAATGTCTGGATGAATCTTCTGTGTACAAGAAGAGTGACGGAAATATAGTGGTATTTCTTGTACTTTAAATAGATGATATTTTACTTATTGGAAATAATGTAAAGGTATTATCGGACATAAGGGTATGGTTACCTAAGTAGTTTGAGATGAAAGACTTAGGGTAAGCCAGACACATTCTAGGGATCAAAGTAATAAGGGATCACAAGAAAATTATGTTGTGCTTATTTCAAGCTTCCTACATTGATACTGTCCTTACTCGTTTTAGCATGCAAGACTCTAAGAAAGGTTTTATACCTTTTAGACATGGAATGCCTCTATCTAAGGAAATGTGTCCCAAGACACAAACGGAAATAGAGGAGATGAAGGCAGTTCCTTATGCTTCGGCAGTAGGAAGCCTTATGTATACAATGCTATGTACGAGGCCCGATATCTATTTTGTTGTGGGCATGGTTAGTAGGTATCAAAGTAACCCAGGACAAGGGCATTAGACTGCAGTAAAACATATTTTGATGTACCTGCGAAGGACTAAGAATTATATGTTAGTTTACCGGGCAGATTCTTCATTACCTATGGGTTATACTGATTCGAATTTCCAATCAGATAGGGATGCTAGTAAATCCACATTGGGTTATGTGATTACTCTTAGAGGAGGAACCATAATATGGAGGAGTGTTAAGAAGAAATGCATTTCCGACTCCACCATGGAAGATGAATATGTAACAGCCTTTGAGGCAGCTAAGGAAGCAAGATGGTTTAGGAACTTCTTAATGGACTTAGACGTGATTCCTGGTTTGCCTAAATCAATCATAATTTACTATGATAATAGCGGTGCAGTAGAAAACTCGAAGGAACGACGAGCCCATAAGGCGAGTAAACACATTGAGCGCAAGTACCACCTGATATGAGACATCGTTAAAAGAGGGGAGGTTGTTGTCGCTAAGATTTCATCGGAGGATAACCTAGCAAATCCTTTTACTAAAGGCCTTCCAGCGAAAGTGTTCGATGGTCATGTAGAAGGAATAGGGATTGGATGCGTCTCAGCAGATATGGAACATAGTCTTTTAGTATAAGTGGGAGATTGTTGGATTATATACTAAAAGTCTAGCTTTTTGTATGAACAATATTTTAACAATTAAATTGAAATGATAATCATATGATCAAATATTTTTCATATTATAATTTACTTATGTTGTTGCAAAAGTCTATTTACTTTATACTCTAGATAATATGGTGCACGGCGCCGCATGGAAGATCTATTATTGGCTCCTTACAATGTATAAACAAATGCTTACAACTGAGATATACGGGGACAATCTATCGGGATGGTTGTAGTGTGATTTGTTATTAGTTTGTCTTGACTATAAAATCACATTAGTGCACTTTGTGTGTATTGAGTAAGACCGCGTGAGATTGTTGGATTTGTACTAACTATATAGGAAAACTAGATATCAGTTATTATGGATGTTCATGCTCTTGATCCCTATACAATAACCTCGAAACTTAAGTCAGTATTTATTTCTTTGGTTCATCAATAGGTGAGATTTATTCACTAAATCAATATACTCAGTGAGTTAGGAAGTATTGTTATCTCTATAGTGTGATGTTGATTGTAGAAGGAATCCATGTCCTATTAAATAGGTTGATAATATCCCCTCGAGGAGCTCATAAGGATTATCATATAAACCCTGTAACTGGATTTATTCTAGCATGATAATAAGGTTGAGTAGTACTACTCTTGGATAAGAGATTAATTAATGGAGTTGTCAGTTACTTAATTAATTGATGGGCATTGTATATCTTAAACACGAGGAGACTAATGGGCTCATAATAAGAAGGAGTCCATAACGTAATTTGGGATTAGAGTGGCAATGCAACAATAATACTTTAGTGTACTGTATTATTATTATTGGACTTAAGTATAAGTTTTGGGCTAAACTTGGTTATTTAAACCCAATGGGAGGCCCAACTTTAATTTCTCCTCCTGGTCACTATTATAGCCCATAAATAAGCCACCTCATTAATTCAGAACCTGATGAGAGTGATAATTCACATATTTTGAGCTTTGATTTGCGTGGAAATTGAGTACGATTTGGGTTGTTATCAAGTCAAATTGGGATATTTATGGAAAATCCACGAATCAGATGCTACTGAGGCTATTTGAGAATATATATACAGGAAAACAAGTCAGAAGTGCTCAAAATTGGAAAACGTGAATTTTGAGATGCCGCTCGACCAGAGAAGGGGCTGCTCGATTGAGACCGTTTGTTCGAGTGATGATAGAAATGGTCAAGCAGAGCACTGTATAAAGTTTCAGGTAATAGGGAGGCCGCTTGATTAGAGCTATTTTCACCTACATTTTAGTATCTTTTTATATGTGTTTTCGTATTATTTTATCCATATTTTATATGTTATTTGGTTGTATTTTGTGTTTTTGTTGAAATGTGTGTGAATAAGCCTAAACATGATAAGGAAGATGTAGGAAAAAGCGGATCTCAATTCGGAGTTGAAACGAGGGAGAACGAGCCAAAACAGTGAAGAAATACAGGAGCCAGCACCAACACGGGCCGTGTAGCCAACACGGCCCTGTAAGAGGTGGCCGTGCGGCGACACCTAGTCATTCAACATGGGCAACTTAAGACCGTGTCCAGTTGCACGAGTCGAGTTGGCAGCATGAGCCGTGTCATCAACACGGCCCTGTAAGAAGTGACCGTGTGCCGACATCAGAAGAGCCAACATGACCACCCTGTGCCCGTGTTACAACACACGACTCGTGTTGCAGCACACAAGCCGTGTTGTGTAACACGGCCCTGTAAGGAGAGGCCGTGCGGCAGCATCAGAAGACACAACACGGCCACCTCGTGGCCGTGTTGCAGAGCACGACTCGTGCCGTGTATGTTCCTGCTGAAATTTCCAGATCCTTCTAGAAGCCTCCATAGGGGTATAAATACCCCTTTATTCAACAATTGGTAAATTATCTGAAATTCCCATCCTCTACACACACATCACACACCATTTCTTTCATTTTCCACCATCATCTTCATCCACCTTCATCCATCTTGATCCATCTCCATCATCTCCATTAATTCTCCATCAAAACTTCATCCCTTCCATTGGGTGTGAGAGATCTCAAGAAATCAAGAGCTAGAGGTGGAGATCAAGAAGAATAGAAGATTCTCTTCAAGAAATTGATAGGGAAGAATCCATTCATTTTGTATTTCTTTAGATCTAAGACTATGGGTATTTGTAATGAATCATTTATTTGTTTTGTTACTTTTATCATGATAGGCTAATCCCTCTAGTGGGATTAGGAGCATGAAGAGCATATTTGATTTATATTGTCATGTGGATTAAATTGGTTTTTGGTTTAATTGATATTAATTTCTATTCATGGAGTTTAATTATCTTGATGTTGTGATGGCATGGTTTGTTATTCATAAATGTTTATTGGTTTAATGGATTGTTGATCAATGGATTATTTGTGATAATTAAATGCTATCATGATGTTCATGTATGTATTGCTTGGAGTGAGACGGAAACGACCCTCTATAGTATTAGGAAGGCATGAATAGACATTGAGTTTGGGTTTGACCGAAAGGATATTTGAATTCAATGAGGGGAACCAATCCATTCGTTTGCCTTAGTACACAAAAAGGGAGAGTTTAATCTAACTAGTACCTAGATGGAAGGGATTAATGTTGGGCTTTGATCTTAAGTGCTTTTGGGAGTCTAAAATGGATCAACAACCTTTGTAACCCAAAAGGGAGCTTAGGATACAATCGTGATCACCCTTAGTCTACATCAATTAAGTTGGATTCCTTTTGCATGATAATATGAATTGAGTATGCTTGGATGTTTCTAATCCCATGTTTTTCACACTTGAACTTTAGCACCCATTTTCTTTACTTGTCATTTCTCTTATTTGCTATTCTTATTTACTTGTTACTTGCTTTAGTTGTTAATCATCTCAAAACCCCCCGATCATCTTTACAAAAACGACATGAACATGAGCTCACGTATTTTCCTAGTCCGAACATAACTCCTTTGTGGATTGATAATTTTTCTTGGGATATACTACTACAACGATCGAGTATTCTTGCTCGTGAGTGCTACAAAAATAGGCAAACACCGCTCAACTTCTGTTGACCTTAATCATCTTGGTCGAGCGGGGACACACGAGTTTATTTTTATTAATTTCGATCCTCATGTGCGTGAATTGACGTATTTTCCAAAAAATCCCAGTAAAGGTCCGTAGGGAGAGTTTACAAGTATAAAAAGGGATGCACATCACATCAAAAAGAGTGTTAGATTCCACATCCATTCTACAGCACATCCAAACCCTAACTCTATCTTACGGAGCTGTAGAGAGAGATTCGAGCAGCGAATCAAGTGAGAACCAAGTGAAGATTCAAGACATAACGAGAAGTGACGGCGCCCACATCTAGGGTTTACTTTGCATCTTAATTTATCTTATAATTTTGAAGACTATGGGTAAGATCTATCTAAACACCATGAACGTTCTCCGAAACATCATGGGCTAGAACCACTTTGGTAGTTCTAAGGTTATGAATGTTTTCATCTAGTTAATTGAACTTTTGTGTGTATACTCCGTACAATACTAATCGTGGATTTATTTTGTATAAGATAATGAATTTTTAATTCGTACTCAGAGTTGTTTTGTGCATCATTAAGTGTTAAATAGAGTTTTAATATATATCATGGTTATCAATTGAGTGCTTTAACTGGTGAGCAGGATTTTATGTTATAATTCTAAGTGAGGGGACTCCGAAGCTTTATTAGAACTATCTTATATAAATACTTATTAATTGAATTGAATTCGGGTTAATAAGTAGGATAAAGAGGATAATTATATAGTACCTATAAAGGGAGATCATATCGGGTTAGAGTACTTAGTGTACAGGAAATAATTGATACTGATAGTACCTAGAAAGGGGGGGTGTAATTATGTTCTTGCTCCAAGGCAATTCACACGTGTAACACGCTTATCTGCTTGTGTTTATAGAGTGGATTGGCATTGCTTAGTGATGCATCAATAGTCCATAAGGCAGAGTCGTACATTGACATATGAAGGGAGATTAATTAGTGAAATTGGATGGCCCGAAGAGCTACATATCTTCTCACTTGTTTAACTCTTGTTATTTCTCTATTGTTGTTATTTTATTAGTTATTTAATTATCTTGTTTATTAGGTTAATCACCATTCTACAATTAAATTGCTAAACAATAGTTTCCTTAAATTTAGATAATAATAAATTGATAACTGATGAGCATTTTCTCAACACACAATATTAATCCCCTAGTGTTAAGGATGCTATTGTAGCCTTGATAAGTAACCACGTGATTATCGAACCCAAAGGATGTATTATTAGTAATTTAATTATAATCTAATCTTATTAAGACTAATATGGAAATAATGTTGTGATGATTAAGTAACAAATAAACAGTTAATTAAAATAGCAATTAAAATAAATAACAGTAGAGAATAAACGAGAGTTGCTCAAGTGAGAAGATAGGTAGCTCTTCGGGCCATCCAGTTTTACTGATTAATCTCCCTTCTGTATGTCAATGTCCGACTCTGCCTTGTGGAATATGGATGCATCACTAAACTATGCAAATCTACTCTATAGACATAAGCAGACAAGCGTGTAACACGTGTGAATTACTTTGGAGCAAGAGATATAATTACACCCCTCTTTCTAGGTACTATCAGTATCAATTATTTCCCATGCACTTAGTACTCTAATATGATATGATCTTCCTTTATAGGTACTATATAATTATCCTCTTTATCCTACTTACTAACCCGAATTCAATTTAATTAATAAGTATTTATATAAGAAAGTTCTATTGAAGCTCGGAGTCCCCTTACATAGAATCATAATATGGAATCCTGCTCAGCAGTGAACGCATTCAATCAATAACCAAGATGTGTATTCAGATTCTACATAACTGTTAATGATGAACAAAACAACTCTTAGTATGAATTAATAAAGCATAGTCTTATATAAAATAAACCACAAGTAGTATTGTACGGAGTATATACACGGAAGTTCAATTAACTAGATAAAAACCTTCATAACCCTAGAACTTCCAAAGTGGTTCTAGCCCATAATGCTTCGAAAAACATTTATGGTGATTGGATAGATCTTACCCATGGTCTTGAAAATTACAAGATAGATTAAGTTGTGAAGTAAACCCTAGATGTGGACGCCGTCGCTTCTTGCTCCATCTTGAATCTTCACTTGGTTCTCACTTGATTCACTGCACGAATCTCTCTCTACTGCTCGTACGGATGGAGTTAGGGTTTGGACGTGGTGTTGGATGAATGTGGAATCTAACTCCCTTTTTGGTGTGATCGGCACCCCTTTTTATACTTGTTACTTCTCATGGACCTGTACTGGGCTTTTTCGTTGAAAACATGCACATGCACGCACTGGAGGTGAAAATCCCAATTTTTTGGAGCTGATACATTACTGTTCGACCAGACTTAGCATGGTCGAATGGGACCTTTTGGTCAAATGCTGGTCTAACAGCATGTCTGTAAACTGGACTTTGTTTTTGCTTCTCATTCGACTTAACTCATTTCGTTTGACCTGACTTGTTTTGGTCTAGCAGGCTTATCTGGTCGAATGACCTCTCTGTAATTTCAAACACTTCTCGTTCGACTTAGCTCCTTTGTTCGACCAAGTCCATGCTGGTTGAACAAACTCTTTAGGTCGAGCAACGCTACGAAAATTACCTCGAAAATTGTGTTTTTTAATTCTGAGCACTTAAGACTTGTTTTCCTATACAAATATCCTCAAATTGCCTTAGTAACATCTAATTCGTGACTTTCCTATAAACAACCCGATTCGTCTCAATAATAGACTAAATCATACTCAATTTCCACATAAATCGGAGCTTACAATACATGAATTATCACTCTTATCAATAACCAAGCGTCCTTTGGGTTCGATAATATAACTTGGTCACTTATATAAGCTACAATCTCATCTTTCATACTTTAAATTAATTGTGTGTTGAGAAAACACCCATTAATTTTCTGGCGCCATTGCCGGGGACAATTGTCCTTATCATTTCTATTATTCCTAATTTATTTGAAACTACTCCATACTTGTCTTTAAATTCTAACGCTTAATTTTTCTTAGGTGTATGCACACTAGGTCAAAGGGGGGAGCACCATTAATACCTGTTGACAATGAAATTGGAGCATCGTCAAGGAAGAAGAAAGCAAAGTAGAACAAGAACATGGAAGCAACCAAGACTTTTGATCTAGGAATTGAAGTTCAAGCACCGAACTCGAAAATGATTAAAGATGCAACCGAAGACAAGTTGAAAGCAGAAGTAGTCAACATGGCCCAAGATAAGGTAAATCCAGATAATGTTGTGACCCATGAAGTCTTAACAACAACGGAGGGGGTAATGTGGGGCTGTTAGGATCGTGTGGAGCTGATGCTGATTTTGATCTTTATCCCATTCTTATCAGAATCTTTTGAGGATCCTTAACAACATCTTAATAAGTTCCTCCGTTATGCAAATACACAAAAGGATGCAGGAACTCATGAATATGCAAGGAGGGTCATCTTATTCAAATTCTCACTTACTGAAAGAGTGAGAGACTGGTACAATACTCTTAATGCCGCTGATTGCACAACCTGGGAGCAATTGAAATTGAAGTTCTTGGAGAGATACATGCCACCTTCTAAGGTGTTTAGGATAAAGCAAGACATCAATCAATTTGCTATCGGTAGTGGTGAAAATTTTCATAAAGGTTGTGATAGATTTAAGGACATGCTAAGGAAGTGCTCAGATCATGGAATGTCAAAAGCTCAATACATCAGTATTTTCTACAATGGGTTAGATTGTGATTCTCGTGTTCTACTGGATGCTTCATAGTAGGTCTTAAAAAGGCATCTTTTGAGGTAGTCTAAATGGAGCATTACTTGCTAAGACACCCGTTGAGGCCAAAAATGCTTTTAGGATATTTCGATGAATTCAAGAGATTGGCCAACTGATAGAGTTAGAGATACTTATATACTTGGAAAAGTAGCGCAGGTTGAGTACATTATGGTTAAGGCAAGTAGAGAAGATGAAATTGTCTCGAGCTTTGCAAATATCAACAAGTTACTTGAATCTCAGAGAAACATATTACGGAGTTATTACAGAGAGTACCAATAATGCAAAAGCAGGATAATGCTGAAGAGAGATCAATCCAAGAGGAATTAGAAGAGGCTAACTACACCATGGGACAAAGTATTCAAGGAACTAGATATCAAAATCAAGGAAACAGGAATTATCAAGGGAACTACCACAACCGTGGTCCCCCGGGTGATTATCAACAACCAAGGAGGCTAGAATTTTCATGGGGCAATCCGCATATAGCTATACAGCCATCGATTGGTGTTGATCCTAGTGCTAAGATTGAAGAAGGCAAGTCTGGTTTGGAGGATGCAGTGAACTATTATGTGGATAGGAATGATCCAAGGGTAGATCGTTTGGAAAAGAAGATAGATTCAAATCATGATGAGTTGTTCAAGCAGATGAAAGACCTTACGTTGTTGATGGGAGAGATAGCTGGGAATGTGAACAAGCTTACGCAAACTATTGAGAAAGGTAAGTTTCCTTCTCAAAGCATAACGAACCCAAAATCTTGTAATGCCATCACTTTGAGGGCAGGAACGCAGTATGAAGGTCCAATGCTACCAATCAGAGAAAACAGAGTGACACTTTGAGTTTCTGAAAATCACAATCAGATTACAAGCACCTCGCTCGACCAAAACAATACGGCTCCTGTACATCTAAAAAGTCAAACTCCAATTACAGGTACCTCACTCGGCCATTATCAAGTCACTTGAGCAACCCTTTTTGGCGAGCAGAGGTCAAGCAAGCTCATTTGACACTGATTTCCATACAGGACGTTACACCTACAGTTCAAAACACTTCAGTACCATCACAAGAGCAAAATACTGATCAGATAGTAGAAAAGAAGTGAGAAAGAGCTAAGAGACTGAGGGCCGAAAAGGATAAAGTGAAGGAGGTTGAACACGATGAGTGGATAATTCCCAAAACAAAGATACCTCCTCCGTTTTCTTACAGGTTAGTGAAGATAGGATTGGAAGAAAAGTTCAAGGTTCAGATATCATGAATAAAATAAGCTTGAACATTCCTTTCTCCAAAGCAATCTTAGAGATGCCATATTATGCCCGTTTTCTAAAGGATATCATATTGAAGAAGAGGAGCTTGAACGGAATTGAAACGGTTAACTATTCGAGAATTGCAGCTCGATCATTCAGAGAAAGTTGCTAGCAATGTTGAGGGATCCCGGAAGCTTTACAATTCTATGTGAGACTAAAAAGGGGCCCGCACGAAAAGTATTGTACGATCTTGGTGCAAACATCAACTTGATGCCCTTATCTATATTCAAGAAGCTAAGTTTAGGGGAGCATCCTTCTACGACAGTGGCTCTACAATTGGTAGATAGGTCCATGACCTTTCTAAAGGGGGTGATAGAAGATGTTCTTGTGAAAGTAGAGAAGCTTGTTTTTCCTGTGGATTTTTTTGTGCTAGAGATGGAAGATGACAAGGATAATGTCCCTCTTATCTTAGGGAGGCAATTATTTGCCACAGCTGGAGCAATGATTGATGTTCAAAAGGGAAGCTTAGACTATGTATGGATAAAGAGGAAGTTCTGTTCAACCTTGACAAAGCAATGAAGATGCCAATGGAAACATAATGTTACAGCACTAATGTGGTGGAGGAGATCATGAAGGAAGACATGTCCTTGATTTTTTCAAAGGATCCCTTGGAGACATGCTTGGAAGAATCTCTTACTTTTCCCACCACGGAGCTAGATGAGCTGAGGTATGTCTTGAATTTCTTGAAAATTTACTTGCTTTGGGTGGTGACAGGTATAAACCAAAAAGAACCAAACATGAAGAAGTTAAGTGGAATAGGCAATACCTCCTATTGGATAGAGAAAGCACATCGAAGGAAGATAAAAAGGAGGAGTTGAAACCACTACTGGAACACTTGAAGTACGCCTATCTACGCGAAAATAAAATGTATCCAGTAATTGTATCTTCTTCTCTTACTGATTATCAACTTGAAGAGTTATTAGATGTGCTAAGGAAATATAAGTTTGCTATAGGATGGACTCTTGATGATTTAAAAGGAATTAATCCATCATATTGCATGCATAAGATAAGATTGCTAGCTGAAGTGAAAGGTAGTATTCATAATCCGCGGAGGGTTAACCCTGTGATTCAAGAAGTGATTAGTAAGCAAATCTTAATGTGGTTAGATGCAGGAATTATTTAACCCATTAGTGATAGTCCCCATGTGAGTCCATTTCATGTTGTAGCTAAAAAAGGGAGCATGACTATTGTGAAAGCTGATGATGGAAAGACATTAGCTATTTGGATTCCTATGGGATGGTGTGTGTGTACGGATTACAGGAAACTGAATGAAAATACATGCAAAAACCACTTCCCTCTTCCTTTCATGGATCAGATGTTGGACCGTCTAGCGGGGTATGAGTTCTATTATTTTTTGGACGGGTACTCGGGTTATAATCAAATCATGATTGAACCCGAGGATCAAGAAGAAGCTACTTTTACTTGCCCTTATGGAACCTTTGCTTTTAGAAAGATGCCATTTAGATTGTGTACTGCTACTTTCCAAAGGTGCATGATGGCCATCTTTGATGGGTTGATAGAGAAGATCATGGAGGTGTTTATGGATGACTTTTCTGTGTTTGGTTCCTCCTTTGATATTTATTTTTCTAAGCTATCTATTGTTTTGAAGAAATGTCAAGAAACTAATCTTGTCTTGAATTGGGAGAAGTGCCACTTCATGGTGAAAGATAGAATTGTTCTAGGGCATCATGTTTCGGCCAAAGAATTGTATGTTGATAGAGGTAATGTGGTAGCAATTGAAAAGCTTCCACTACCCACTAATGAGAAGAGAGTGCAGTCCTTCCTTAGACAAGCAGGAATCTATAGAAGATTTATCAAAGACTTCTCAAAATACTCCAAGCCCTTGTCTCACTTACTTGAAAATGATGTTCCTTTTGTTTTTGATGATGAATGTCTAACAACTTTTCAGGTTTTGAAAGAGGCGCTTATTACTGCACCTATCTTGATCACATCGGATTTGACTCAGTCATTTATAATTATGTGTGATGCAAGTAATCTAGCACTTGGAGTGGTGCTTGGACAGTTGAGAGAGAAGAAGTTTTGCGCCATCTATTATGCGAATAAAACTTTTGATGCAACACAAAAGAACTTCATTGTAACTGAAAAAAAGTTTCTAGCTATTGTGTATGCATTCAATAAGTTTCGACCGTATTAGGATGGCATGAAGACTATAATGTATACGGATCATTCTGCGATCTGGTACTTGATGGAGAAGAAGGAAGCGAAGCTAAGGATTATTAGATGGATCCTTCTTCTGCAAGAGTTTGATATGGAGATCCGAGATAAGAAAGGAATAGAGAATGTGCTAAAGGATCACTTATCAATGTTATAGACAAGGGAGCATTGTGATGAACCGTTTGAATATATAGAAGAGATGTTCCCGGATGAGAAGATTATAGCAATGTTTGCTGAAGAAGCGGAGAAATCTTGTGTAGTAGCTGCTCAAGGAATGGATCCATGGTATGCAGATTATGTTAACTACATTGCAGTGGGTGAAATTCCTAAATGTCTCAATAGGTATCAACTTGCTAAATTTAAGAGAGATGTTAAAACTTTTATATGGTATGATCCATTCATCTACAAAATATGTACGGATTCTATCATCTGTAGGTGTGTGCCCTGATGAGAGTGAAAATTAGCGTGTTTTAGTGTCCAATCTAACACTTTTTATGGAAATTATTATCATATATTAGTACAATTATTTTATATTTGATATATGTGAGAAAGATGTACGTTTGAGGTGTTTTGTTGTGTTTTAGAGGGAAAAATGATCAAAAGTGCCAAGTTGGAGAAAATGTTCAACTTGTGTAGGAATTCTGAAAAATGCACATCCAACTTGTGTAATTTTTCTATGTTCGTGTGGAGCTCTAAACAAGAAGTATGATACATGGTTCGAAATCCACTGAAAAGAGGATCGTTTTGACTTAAAGAATACCTCAATCGGATTCCAAACGAGGAAGTTATGAGCAAAATGCGACATCGCACGAAGAGAGGATTGCGTGAGCGAAAAATCACTCAAATCGGAGCTCGGTTATGGAAGTTATACGTAAAATAGTGAGATGGCGCAAGTATGATTCGACCATGACCAGTGGTCGAATCACTGGTTTGACCAAGCTATTTTGGTCGAATCATGTGCCTAGAGTGCGTTAAATCGCCGATTTCGATTCGACCATGGTTCGACCAAGCCTTAGGTCGAACCCTAAGTCGAACCACATGCCTGAGATGCGTCCGAATCTAATTTTTACACCCAAATGCATTTTTTGCGTATTTTCCAAGAAATAGCCCATCCTAGGTCCATAAAGAGAGCTTACAAGTATAAAAGGGAATGTAGATCACATCATTATTCATCAGAGGAGATTAAATTAGAGTAAATTGGAGAGAGCCACATCCATCCTACACCACCCCACAAGGGGGGATCACCCCCCAACCATCATCCACATCCTTTCCTCCATCCATCCATCACTTTGAAGATTCGTCTGTGGAATCAAGAGGAGAACTAAGAGGAGAATTCAGGATGGAGAAGGACGCAACAACTCCCACATCAATGGTTTATTTCATTTCCTAATTTATCTTGTAATTTTCCAGACATCCAGGTAAGATATATTCAACACCCATGATTGTTCTTCGTAACACCATGGGCTAGAGTCTTTTTGGTAGAACTAGGATTGTGAAGGTTTTTACAAATTAATTGAACTTTCGTGTGTAAACTTCATACAACACAACTTGTGGATTTATTTTATATATGATTGTGCTTTCTTAATCCATATTTACGGTCATTTTGTGCATCTTCAATTGGTATATAGAGTCTGAATATATATCTTGGTTGTAGATTGAGTGCGTTCACCACTGAACAGGATTCTATGTTATGATTCTAAGTGAGGGGAATTCGAAACTTCATTAGATCTATCATATATGAATACTTATTAATTGAATTGAATTCGGGATATTAAGTATGATAAAGAGGATAATTTTTTAGTACCTATAAAGGGAGATCATGTCGGGTTAGAGTACCAATTGGCCAGGAAAATAATTGATACTGATAGTACCTAGAAAGGGGGGTGGAATTATATCTCTTGCTCTGAGGTTATTCACACGTGTTACACACATGTTTACTTGTGTCTATAGAGTAGATATGCATGGTTTAGTGATGCATCCATATTCCACAAGGCAGAGTCGGACATAACACACGGAAGGGAAATTAATGAGTGAAACTGGATTTCCCTAGAGCTACCTATTCTCTTACTTGATTCACTTTCGTATTCTTTTAAGTGCCTTTATTTTATTTGTTATTTAATTTAAGTCTTTTAGTTGTTAGATTAAATCCTCAAACATAATTGCCTAGTCTTAATTAATTTAGTAAATAATTAAATTGATAATACGTCATCCTTTGGGTTCGACAATTCATTTGGTCGCTTACTTAAGCTGCAACTAATATCCTTAATACTTGGGGATTAATTTTGTGTGCAAAGAAAACGCGCATCAAGTTCTTGGAGATGGAGAGTGTTCTTGATTTTTGCCATGCACAACCTAACAGGGGGCACTTTAGCACCTAAAAGACTGCAGCTAAGGTACTTCAATCCGCTTTATATTGGCCTAGCTTGTTTAAACATTGTGAATCCTATGTAGCGACGTGTGATAGATGTCAAAGGATGGAAAACATTAGTAAAAGGGAAGAGATGCCACTTCTGCCAAGCATTGTGGTAGAGATCTTCGATGTATGTGGAATCGATTTTATAGGGCCCTTTCCCCCATCTAATGGATTCCTATACATTCTTCTTGCTGTTGATTATGTTTCTAATGTTGGATTGTATACTAAAAGTCTAGCTTTTTGTGTGAACAATATTTTGACAATTATTTGAAATGAGAATCATGTGATCAAAAGTTTTGCATAATTATTTATTCTTGCAAACATCCATTTACTTCATACTATAGATAATGTGTTGTGTGCCGTCACACAGTAGATCATATTATCGGCTCCTTATAAAGTATAAACAGATATTCACAATCGGGATAGACGGGGACTATCTATTGGTATGGTTGTAGTGTGATTTGTCATTAGTTTGTCATGACTATAAAATTATAATAGTGCACTTTCTGTGTATTGAATAGGACCGCCGTTGAGATTGTTCGGTTTATACTGACTATATAATAGAACTTGATCTCTGTTATTATAGATGTCCGTACTCTTAATCCCTATACAATAACCTCGACATGTAAGCCAGTATTTATTTCTTTGATTCATCAATGGGTGAGATTTAATAGTTAAATCAATATGCTCGGTGAGTTAGGAGATGGTGATGTCTCTATGGTATGATGTTGATTGTAGAAAGAATCTGTGTCCTAACAGAACTGGTTGATGTGTCCCATTGAGGAGCTCATAATGATTATCATGTAAACCCTGCAGGTGGATTTATTCCGGCATGATAATAAGGTTGAGTGGTACTACTCTCGGTACATATATTAATTAATTGAGTTGTTAGTAATTTAATTAATTAATTGATATTGAATCTTAAACACGGGGAGACTAACGGGCTCATAATAAGAAGGAGCTCATAACGTAATTTGGGATTAGGGTGGCAGTGCAATAATATTTCTTTAGTGAATTGATTTATTATTATTGGTCTTAAGTATAAGTTTTAGGCTAAACTTGGATGCTTAACCCCAATGGGAGGCCCAAACCCTAATTTCTCCTCCTAGTCCCTGTTGTAGCCTATAAATAGTCAATCTCAATAGTCCGGTAAACTGAATCACATGCATAAAATCGTGAAAAGCAGATTAGGATTGTAGATTGAGATCGTCTTGTAGATCTTTGCCCTCACAATGTCTAGACGTGGCTTAGGAATACAATAGAAGATCGAAGGTCATTTGTTCCCACTGATGATGATCAACCTCTACATCAACCCTGGTGAAAGATAATACAATTCTACTCTTATGCTTTCGCTGCAGTAGAATTGCATGGAACCCTAACGGTTCACGTTAACCAAAAGATCCAAATGCTAACAATTGGTAGCAGATTGTAGGTTCTATGGCTAAACGTGACACGTTAGGCTAGGGTTTATGCACCTATGTGGATTAGGGTTAGAGTATCATGTTTACTTGTTCAATACCCTATAACTGTGCGTGAACATTGATGGACGTTGAGCAATGATGGTACAGCGGTGAGCACCAGAAGGATGCACGACATCAAATGGCAGGTGTTGGCATGGAGGCGCGGTGAAGCACGCAATGGAATCACGCTAATTATGCGGTGACTGGAGTTGGGACCACATGCTATTGGGACAACTCGAACGACATGACCCACGTCGCTAGAGTTTTGCGAAACCTATACGATAAATGTGTGATAGAGTGACTTCGATGGTACGACTGTCTTATATAAACACAAAGCGGCGCTCGATGGTCGACAGTTGATCAGAGATACAGCGTTGCACTGGACGGTTGGTGAGTCAGACGATAGTGACTGATGAGTGTGTATATTCACATGTTTTGAGCCCGAATTCATGTACTTATGGTGTGTTAGATGGTTGTAATTTGATATAAATCGATATACATGGTGGAAAGTCACGAATCACGTGTCCTCAAGCCTATTTGAGTTGATTTTCGAAGGAAAATGAGTTAGAAGTGTTCGAATCAGGATAAAAGAGATTCCAGGGTGCAATTCGACCAAGCAGGCGTGGGATTCGACAAAGAAGGAAGCCATTCGACCAGTACCTGTGGTCGAACCATTGGAGAAGAAGTTTCGTTTGACCACGATCGTGCTTTCGACCAAGCCATTTGGTCGAGCCGTGGTCGAATAAGAAGCCTGAAGAGATACACCTATAGTTCGACCGGGAGTATGTGATTCAACCAAGATTTTGGTTGAATCTAGGACCCGCAACAGATTTACAGGTCGATTCGACCTGGTGTTCGACTAGCTCAGAAGTGTTCAACCTGGCCCATTGATTGAACTGACACGCGGAAACTTACCATATTCGTATTTTTACACCTTTAATGCGTGTGTTCGCTCATGAAGCCCATCAGGCCCGTAAGGAGAGTTTACAAGTATAAAAGAAGAGTTTTCGCAAGAGGAAATCATTCATTCATCATCCATCCACCACCCAAACCCTACCATCATCTCAAGAAGTCGAGAAGAGAGGTTCGTCTGGCGCATCGAGTAAGATCATACCAATCAACCATGATTGTTCCTAGATCAATCATGGGCTAGAACCGCTTCGGTAGTTCTGGGGTTATGAAAGTTTTATGAGTTAATTGAATTTCCATGTATAAAATCCGTTCAACACCACTTTTGGTTTATTTTATATAAGATTATGCTTTTTAAATTCATACTCACAGTCGTTTTGTGCATCATTAACTGTTATGTTGAGTCTGAATACATATCTTGGTTATTGATTGAGTGCGATCTCTGCTGCGTAGGATTACATGTTATAATTCTAAGTGAAGGGATTCCGAAGTCTTATTAGAACTGTCTTATAAAAATACTTGTTAATTGAATATTATTCGAGTTACGAAGTAGGATAAAGAGTATAACGTCATAGTACCTATAAAGGGAGATCATATCAGGTTAGAGTACTAAGTGCACGACAAATAATTGATATTGATAGTACCTAGAAAGGGGGTTAATTATATCACTTGCTCCAAGGATATTCACATGTGTCAAGCGCATGTTTACTTGTGTCTATAGAGTAAACTTGCATGGTTTAGTGATGCGTCCATAGACCACAAGGCAGAGTCGGACAATAACACATGGAAAGAAAATTAATAAGTAAAATGGGATGACCCAAAGAACTACCTATTGTCTTACTTGATCAAAACTGTATTTTCTCTATTGCTTATTTATTTAATTTACTATTTAAGTTATTTGTTATTTACCTTCATAACTATCTTAAACCAAATTTGCCAACATAGTCTTAGTTAATTAGAATATAAATAAATTAATAATAATCAGTCCATTGGGTTTGATAATCACTTGCTCGCCTATCGAAACTACAATTGATATCCTTCATAATTGGGAATAATTTTATGTGTTGAGAAAATGCTCATCAGTGACTCGACACCATGGCTGGACAGCGATCTGCCAGTGAGAGTCACTAAGCATGTTACCACGCACGTGCATTGCTGCCGAGCTTCTAACTAGTGGCTTGGGCAGCAGAAACAGCGACTGCATATGGTGGCAGGCATGATCATGACAGAAGGAGAAGATGCATTTCTGGCGGCTGGCATGGTTCCGATCAACCCTGATGCTATTTTGATCAGGCTTGGCTGATTTTGATCGGGTCCATTATATTTTCCTATCAAGTCTTCTGCTTTTTTGATTGGGTCACACTATTTTTTTAGGCAAGTCTTGCTTATTTCGGTCGAGTCATCCATGATTTTCGAGCGTGCCTGCATTTTTCCTGACCAAGTCTGCACCAGGTCCAGGTTTTGTCGCAGTTCCGGGCGAGTTTGCAAGTCTTTTTTGAGCTAGTCTCCTTACTGGCAGCCGGGTCTACAAGGCTGGCACTGAGTCACTTTTCCGGGCGACTAGAATGAAGTTTCTTAGCAGGCCTGGGCTTTTCTGAGCAGGTCTGCATGGCCATAACTGGTAGAGAACAGGCTGCACGCTCCACGTCAACACTCCTGATGTTGCCGGATGGTGAAACTTGGCCGAGCATGGTTGACGAAGGCTGACGGCGGGATGTGTGTGGAGCTGACGGTGGCGTGGCTGTGAGCAGCTTCGCACATTGGAAGTGCTAGGGGCAGCGCAAACTCATCAACCATAAGCAATAGCATCATGGCTCCGGCACTGCTGGGAAGCGGGCTGTTTGACAGCTCAACCAGCTAGTCACTTTGACTTCATTTAGTGGGTGAAGCAATGGGGCTTCTGGCATACAACATGTTTCCGACGGGCTGCAATGCACGGCACGGTAGGAGCGACGCCGCATGTGGCGGTGTCTTCCAGGTTGCTGTGGAACCGTGTTGGAAGATGACTTGGGGCACAAGAAGTTTTTCTTATTATGCAAGCCATCTATTTATTTGCTTAGAGAGTTGACATAGTCAATTCTATTTTTGGCATTTATTCCTTATATATAACTGCTATAATTGTATTATTTTCCTATCGTTGTTATATATTTGGATGCATGTGCTAAGTGATTTGCTGCTTTAATTTGCCATAATAGGAGCATGCTAAGTTGTGTATTTTATTTTTAATATTATATGCATGCAAAAACTCTCTTATTAAATAACTAAGTGGAAGAGGGATTGTTCAATAGATCCCGTGGCCTCCATTATTGATTTATTGTGTGATGCAAGTAAGCTTATGAGTCGTTTATAGTGCCTTCCTCCCCAACGGATGAGTTTTATATGTGGATCACTGGAATAAATTTCATAAAATAATTATTATTTGTAAAGTGACGCACATAAACTTATGAGTCGGTTATAGTGCCTTCCTCCCCAACGGATGAGTTTTATTTACGGATCACTGGTACAAATTAATAATTGATGATTATAGGAAATTATTTGAGCGCGTGTGGACTTCTCCAACTGTAAGGCACACAAGCTTGAATAACGTACTTAGTATCAAATAATGGTATACACTTAGGTGCAATTAATATGTATCCTCCCCAACGGAGTCACTTCTATTAAATTTTATGGCTAAAGGACAACCGACTATTAATCATTGAGTCATAAGGTTAATTATGACGTATGGAATTAATGGGTAAAATCTTCTCTTGCGAATGTTTGGGTTTGTATACGTCCACACTAACATGGCATGCAAATTTACGGTGCTTGAGATGTCCGTGAATTTATTTTATATTGTTATTGAGGGAATCAATATAAAAATTTAAATTCAAAGTGTTTGATCGATGTATTTAATTACTTGATTCTCTGAATTTTTGAATAGTTTATTTCACTTATTATTGACTAAATTAAAACATATTTATTTGTCCAAAATAAAAGATTGGTAAGAATCTTGGTTTTAATTATTACTACTTATGTGTTCTCAATAAGGATGCCCTCTAGTGCCTATTAAAGTCTCTAGTGAAGAGTTGAGAAGTTCATAGAAATATGATATGGTCTCATGCGACTCTTCGGATACTTGAGAAATAAAGAAAGGCAAGGGGTCATGGTTAAACTTGATGAATGTAAATACTTGGAATAGAAATTAAACGGGAAACCTAGGTCAATTTATTCTTCGTAATTTGCCAAGTTGTTTTGAGCAAGTTCCAACTAAATTACAAGAGATTGTATGTGGTGGAAACTTCAGACAAAACGTGTGGCGAAAGAAAAACCCAATTTCATCAAGATATGAACAAGTTAGGTATCTTATTCACTAGTTGTTGAAGCATGATTAGTGATGGCATCTGTTGACACGTTGTGTGTAGATATTAGAATGACTATATGTCTGAAACTAAGTGAGGATGAGATTACTGTATACATGGGTAATGCTACGAAAGTAGTGGGAGTTGTTTATCTATCTTATGATAGGAATAAATGTTTGATTTTGAGGCATTGTCTTTACGTACATTTTTCATAGAAAGAATTTGATTTCGGTTTCTATGTTTTACAGATGGATACTCTATTTCAATTGAATGACATAGTCATTAAAATGAAGAGTGGAGCTATAATCTATTACGGTACGTTAGTGACAATTTGTACACTCTTAAGCCATGTTTATTCTACGGATGCAATAAATATTAATTCATAATGCGTCTTCTAATCTTAGTAAAAAAAAAGGAACCTTCGGCGATGAATCAAACATACTTTTGGCATCTAAGACTAGATCATTTTACTTAAGTACGATTCAAAAGTTGATAGCCAGTGAACCGTTAGGTTTGTTGGAAGTGGAAACTATCAAACTTGTGAGTCTTACTTGAAAATGAATATGATTAATTGCCTTTTTCAAGGCAAAGGGGTATAGAGCCATGTAAAGATATATTGGAAATAATTCAATCTGATTTATGCGGTCCTAAGATTATCCCGGTGAGAGGTGTTTATGAATATTCATCACTTTGTTTGACGATTATTCTAGAAAAAAGATATATTTATTTGATGCACTGCAAGTCTGAGTACTATAATTAAAATCAAGAAGTACATGGCTGATGCGGTGAAGCATCATGAAAAATATATCAAGTCATTACGATTTAATCGTGGTGGCGAGTACCTCTTGGAATAGTAGGAGCTAATTATCAGAGGTTGGGATTGAATCCCAAGTTACCTATATCGGGCAAACCCCAGCTGAATGGTGTGGCGGTGGGAAAGAATAAGACCCTTATGGAAATGTTAGATAGATGATGAGTTATTAAATTCATTTTATGGGTAAGCCCTAGAAACAGCATGTCATATGATGTTTGTCTGTTTGTGGGATATCCTAGAAAAATGAATGGTGATTTATTTAATAGTCAAAAGATCAGAAAGTGATCGTTAACATGAACACGAGATTTTTGGAAAAGGACTATGTAATAAATCACAAAGCCATGTATAAAATATTCTAAAAGGTGTGAGAAAGGAAGCACAAATTTTAGTACTAAGACTACAAGAGGATATACCACAAGTAAACTACATCGCGTGTCACATTTGATGCACAATTGCATGTAGTGCCTTGTCGTAGTGGGAGAGATGTTTCACAACACGATAGATTTATATTTTGGGAAAGTCATGAGACTTGGTCCCTAGTAAACATGAAATCGGCCCATAAACACGACAAAGCACTTCAAGATCAAAATGCAAAATCTTAGTAAGTTGCAATGAATTTTGAAATAGAATCTATGGTTTCTAAATCAATTCTAGGATCTTGTAGGACCAGTTAATGGTGTAAAATCCATTGGATGTTTGGCTCTACAAAAATTTAAAAGAGGATCACATAGTACGGTGGAAGCCTTTGAAGCAAAGTTTGATGCGAGGGAAAACCTATTTGCCGGTAGCTATGCCTATGTCGATACTGATTCTTTTGCTTGTCTGCTCATATTGATTATGAGGTATAGCAAATAGATATCAAGACAGCTTTCCTGATTGGAAGTCTTGAAGAAAACATCTATGTGAAGCAACCAAAGTGATTCATTGCAAAGGTCTAACAGCATTTTGAATGTAAGCTTGAAAGTGTCCATCGATGGACTAAAGTAAGCATCAAGATCATGCAACATCTATTTTGATTAGGAAATCCAATAATATAGATTTAATCAATGCTCGGATGGGTTTTGTGTATTGAAAAGAGTAACGGAAATGTGGTGGTATTTCTTATATGTACATAGATGGTATCTTGCTCATTAGAGATAATGAAGGAGTATTGTCGGGCGTATGGGTATGGTTGATAAAGCAGTATGAAATGAAGAACTTAAAAAAAGCAAAATATATTCTTGTGATCTTAGTAATAAGGATCACGAGAAAGGATGTTCTGCTTATCTCAAGCTTCGTATAAATGATACAATTCTTACTCGTTTTAGCATGTGACTTTATCTAAGAATTTGTGTCTTAAGACACAAAAGAAGATAAAATAGATAAAGGCAGTTCCCATGCTTCGGCAATAAGGAAGCTTAATCTATGGAATGCTATGCACGAGATTAGATATTTATTTTGCCGATGGCATAGTCAGTGGGTGTCAAAGTAACCCGGAACAAGAATATTGAATTGTGGTAAGACATATTTGAAATGCCTAAGAAGGACTGAAAATTATATGTATGCTTATCGGCCAGATTCATTATTTCTTGACTATTACATAGATTCGGTTTTATAAATCATGGGGATGGCAGTACATCCACCTTAAGTTATGTGTTTAATTTGTGAAGTAGATCTATAGTATGGAGGAGTGTTATATAGAAATATATTTCGGACTCCGCCATGGAAAAATATGATATATTGGAGCCTTGTGGCAACCAAAATATCTGTATGGTTCTAGAAACTTCGAAATGAAATTAGATGTGATTCTAAATTTGCCCAAGGTTATCACATTTTATTGTGATAATAATGGTGTAGTTGCAAACTTGGAGGAATCACGAGTCCATAAGGCACTTAAACACATTGAGCGCAAGTACTACCTAATACGAGAAGTCGTATGATGAGGGAAAGGTTGTTGTCGCCAAGATTGCATTAGATGATAACCTAGTAAATCCTTTTACAATGACCTTAAGGCGAAATCTTTTGACGGTGTGCGGCGTCACACAGAACATCATATTATCGGCTCCTTATAAAGTATAAACAGATATTTAAAATTGAGATAGACGGGGACTATCTATTGGTATGGTTATAGTGTGATTTGGCATTAGCCTATCTTGACTATAAAATTGCACTAGTGCACTTTCTGTGTATTGAATAGGACCGCTGTTGAGATCGTTCGGTTTACACTGACTATATAATAGAACTTTATCTTTGTTATTATGGATGTTTGTACTCTTAATCCCTATATAATAACCTCGACACATAAGTTAGTATTTATTTCATTGATTCATCAATGGGTGAGATTTAATAGTTAAATTAATATGCTCGGTGAGTTGGGAGATGGTGTTGTCTCTATGGTGTGTTGTTGATTGTAGAAGAAATCTGTGTCCTAATGGAACTGGTTGATGATGTCCCCTTGAGGAGCTCATAATGATTACCATGTAAACCCTGCAGGTGGTTTTATTCCAGCATGATAGTATGGTTGAGTGGTACTACTCTCGGTACATATATTAATTAATTGAGTTGTCAGTAATTTAATTAATTAATGGGCATTAAATCTTAAACACGGGGAGACTAACGGGTTCATAATAAGAAGGAGCCCATAATGTAATTTGGGATTAGGGTGGCAGTGCAAAAATATTTCTTTAGTGGACTGATTTATTATTTTTGGACTTAAGTATAAGTTTTAGTCTAAACTTGGATGCTTAAGCCCAATGGGAGGCCCAAATCCTAATTTCTCCTCCTGGTCTCTGTTGTAGCCTATAAATAGTCAATCTTAGAAATCCGGTAAACTGAATCACACGCATAAAATTATGGAAAGCAGATTAGGATTGTTGATTGAGATCGTCTTATAGATCGTTGCCCACACAACGTCAAGACGTGGCTTAGGAATACAACAGAAGATCAAAAGGTCGTTTGTTCCTACTGCTGATGATCAATCTCTACATCAACCTTGGTGAAAGGTAATACGATTCTACTCTTATGCTTCTGCTATAGTAGAATTACATGGAATCCTTACGGTTCACGTTAACCAAAAGATCCAAACGCCAACATCTAAGTGGGTGGAAGCAATCCTATTCGCTTGAATGATTCAAAGACGGTCTTGTCATTCATGAAGAAGCATATTTTTGCTCGTTACGGAGTTCCTAGAGCGCTAGTAAGTGATGGAGGTTCACACTTCGTCAATAAGCTTATTGAGAGAGTTCTTAAGGATTATGGTGTTAAACATAGGGTAACAACACCCTTTTATCCTCAAGCGAATGGGCAAGCAGAAGTTTCTAACCAACAAGTTAAATAAATTCTAGAGAAGGTAGTCGGAACTAATACGAAAGATTATGCTATGAAGCTCGATGATGTCTTATGGGAGTTCTGAACTTCATACAAGACTTTGTTAGACATGTTACTTTATCAAATTATCTATGGGAAGCTGTGCCACTTACCCATAGAGTTTCAGCATAAGTCTTTTTAGGCCGTGAGGATTTTGAACTTATCCATTAAGGAGGTAAAGGAGTTGAGGTTGACTCACATTAATCAATTGGATGTGTTTAGGAATCAAGCTTTTAAGAACTCGGTGATCTACAAGGAAAGAATAAAGAAGTGGAATGACTCGAAGATCACTTTCAAAGAGTTTAAGCAAGGAGATGAGGTATTACTCTTTAACTCTCGTTTGAAGCTTTTTGCAGGAAAATTGAAATCGAAGTGGACGGGGCCGTTCATTATCCATGGAGCCTGAAAGGAGGGGTTTGAGATCATGGACAAAGATGGAGATATCATAATGGCGAATGGACATTGATTGAAAAACTTTTAGTCACCAGATGACACTTGCGTTGTCTTTGAAGATACCTTGCATTGAGTTGGTACCGTCGTGACTCTCCGACATTAAACATGAGCGCCTGTTGGGGGATTTTCCTTATGTTTTATCGTTAATTTATTTTGTGTGCATAAGAAATTTTTATATTCAAGGTGCTTACTAATCGATAATTACATCTCTTTGAAAACCTAGTTTCAACTTACGTTTTTGCTAAGTTTGGGAGGTGTGATGTTCTTATCTCATCGTAGCACCAAGAGTATAATCATTTCTTTGTAACGTTTGTAGGGAAGTTTATTTTTTTGGTACGTTGAAACTTTAATGGTTTTTATGTGTCGATATTTTTGCAATTTACCTAGTGTTCAGTGGTGTTTTATTATGTAGTGTGAGCGGAGTTATATACTAGATTTATAGAGTCAAAGTTGTGGTTCTCTAGTTATGGTTTTGGCTGGATATGATACTTAGTGTTGTTTTAGAGTCTGAGTTTTGTAGAAGATGGAGGAAAGCACGAAAACCGAGTGTCAAAGCCCGCTCAACCAAAAGTTAGGCCGCTCGACCAGGCACTGAGGTTTAGTGGACACTATAAGGTAGATCCTGGAGTTTTCAGAACATAAAGGTCTCGCTCGACCAATTGGAGCCGCTCGACTAGAATATCTTTGTCGAGCGAGAGGTCAAGTGGAAAACAGAAGACGGCTTCAGCTTATAGGGTCACCGCTTGACCAGTTTAAGGGTCGCTCGACCTGGCCTCTCGACCCAAACAAAGTAGAATTATCATAAATAAAAAGTCAGTTTCCATGCTTCTAGACCATTCTCTCGCCACCCTTTCTCGAGCACTCACTCTGAACTATAAGATTTTCACTCAAAATACTTAGTATACTCTTCTTTACCTAAAACCACACACATTCCACATCAAATTTTGTCACTTCTACGCACCCATGCCTGGAGACAAAGGTATGTTTTCTCTACTCATTACCCTTGAATTGGATTGTACATTGATTAGTTTAGTTGGGTAAGTTGATTAAGCATGTTTTTGAGTTTGATTGAATTTAAATTTTGGGTGATTTTGTTGAAATTTTACACGAATTTACATGGGTTCAATTTACGTTTGATTGATGGAATTTTTTTGAATTGATGATGCATATGATACGGGCTTGAGTTTATTATTGAATTTTTGAATGAGCTTGATGATTTGGAGTGACGATTGTGGTTAATTTGAATTGTGGAATGGTGTTGAATGCTTAGGAATTGAGTTTAGTTGTTGAATATATTTTTGAAGTTCTTATTGAAGCATGATGGTATTTATTGAATTATTTTGAATCCTTTAGTGATACTTGGGACATAGAATGTTGATTTTTCCATGATTTAACTTGTTAAAGTTTATCTTTTGATATGTTTATACATATGAAATTGTGGAGAAATTGAGTTTAAATTGTGGAGAAGTCTTGAGTAGAATCTAAGTGATAATTAGTCCTAGGGTTGGTGCACTTGTTTCTTTGCCTATGTTTTGCATTGAAGTATAAATGTTGTAGGAAAAGGCATTACTACATGTTCCAAGCGGAAGGATAGTGGGATCCCAAAGAAGGGGAAAACGGCTAAAAGATTAAAGAAATATAATTTGATGCCATCTGACTTCGTAATGCAAATACCGGATTGGGATGAGAAAGAGGAACTATGGGGAGTAATTTCAAGAAAGATTGCTCGGACTCGTTATCAGGACTATCCAGCCATGGTGGTGACGAATATCATAAATGATATCAGATGGATGTTCAACCAAGTGGGAATCAGCAGTTTCATGGATCTCAAGAGGGAGACTTATTTCCACACGATAGCTGAGATGCTATGTACGTTGGAGGTGATTTGGGGAGAGCATTTTCTTCCAAAGAATGCTTGGTTTCAGATTGGAGGGGAGTTTCGTTACATGTATATGTCCGAATTCAATAGAGCATTTGGATGCCCCAATGTATCAATGTAAGAGGACAAAGGATTTAATGCTGATGATTTTTAGAGATCGATCACGGGTTTGTAAGGAGCTTATGATCCTCAACGATCAAGGGCTGCTTTCATTCATAATCATGTGATTGCGTACATGGATAGGATCCTCGGAAACAGCATTTTTGCCCGAGCCAAGGGTGTATTCCGTTAGGAGAGCTATATGTCCTTTGGTGCATGATGAATGGAGTCCACTTCAACCTTGGTGTGTATCTATTTCAGCAGCTGTATTAATTTACTTCGCACATGTTTCAGAAGGTCAACATAGGGGACTAATTACTCCAATTGCGGAGCATTACAATGTGAATTTGTCAAGGTATAGGCCTGTGACTGGTGAGTCAGATTTAATTATGTCGGCATGTATGAGGATGAATTTGGCTCATAGGATTGACAACATGTGGATGTGTATTCGAAGAATCCGATTTCCTTCATGCTTTCATTCTCGCTCACTGATCTCACTTCGGTTCAGATCAATGCGAATATTTTGATGAACGCTCCTCCTCATATCGCGATCTCTACTACTTGTGTTAACAATGGAGATTGGCGTACTTTGATTGATATGTATCTTCAGGGTGTGTATATCGATCTTGATATGATCCTAGTGGGAGAGGCGAAAGAGTATGAGGAGAACAAGCCACAGTAGCCACATCAGCAGCCGTTTGGACCATAGCAGCCACAACCATTTGAGCAGCTGATTCCTGAGGTACATATGGAGATGCCTCAAGATATTCTAGAGATGGGTATTCCTTTGATGCAGCCACCACCACCACAGCAGCATCAGCAGTATGATTTATGGCAGGCTCAGGATCGCTTCTATAGAGAGCAATTCAGATTGATGAATGAGCACTTTGCCATGTTGAATACTAACCAGTAGGAGACGAGCCGCCAACTGGCTTTGGCGAACACGAATTATGTTGCACTCAACCTGAGGTACGAGGCTATCGATAGAAGGTTGGGAGAGATGAATGCTAACTATCAAGAGGTTGATAGAAAGCTTTGGGTTCTTCAAAGGGACTTCGATTTATGGCGTATGGAGATCAGTGATGATGATGATATTGGTGTTTGGATCTTTTGGTTAACGTGAAGCGTTAGGGTTCCATACAATTCTACCGCAGCAGAAGCATAAGCATAGAATTGAATTACCTTTCACCAGAGTTTGATGTAGAGGTAGAACAACAGCAAGAACAAATGACCTTCTGATCTTCTGTTGTATTAATAAGCCACGTCTTAACATTTGTGTGCAACGATCTCCAAGACAAACTCAATTTGCAGTCAATCTCCTTTTTCACGTGTTTAGGCAAGTAAGTTTTATTACTAAACTGCTGAGATTAGCTATTTATAGGCTAAAAAAGGGACCAAGAGGAGAAATTAGGATTTGAGCCTCCCATTGAGCTTAAGAATCCAAGTTTAGCCCAAAACTTATACTTTAAGTCCAATAATAATAAATCAGTCCACTAAAGAAGTATTATTGCACTACCACCCTAATCCCAAATTACGTTATGGGCCCCTTCTTATTATGAGCCTGTTAATCTCCCCGTGTTTATGATTCAATCCCCAATAATTAATTTACTAACAACTTCATTAATTAATATATTTACCGAGAGTAGTATAACTCAACCTTATTATCATATCGGAATAATTCCACCTGTAGGGTTTACATGATAATCATTATGAGCTTCTCAAGGGGATATCATCAACCAATTCCGTTAGGACACAGATTCCTTCTACAATCAACAACACACCATAAAGACAACACCATCTCCCAACTCACCTAGCATATTGATTTAATAATTAAATCTCACCCATTGATGAATCAAAGAAAAAATTGGCTTACGTGTCGAGGTTATTGTATAGGGATTAAGAGTATGAACATCCATAATAATAGAGATCTAGTTCTATTATATAGTCAGTATAAACCGAACGATCTCACGGCGTTCCGTCTCAATACACACAAAGTGCACTAATGTAATTTTATAGTCAAGACAGACTAATACCAAACTACAACCATACCAATAGATAGTCCCTGTCTATCTTGATTGTGAACATCTGTTTATACTTTATAAGGAGCTGATAATATGATCTTCCGTGTGACGCCACACACCACATTATCTACAGTATAAAGTAAATGGACTTTTGCAACAATATAATTGCAAATGTTTGATCAATTGATTCTCATTTCAAATATGTCAAAACATTGCTCATACAAAAAGCTATACGTTTAGTATACAATCGAACAATCTCCCACTTATACCAAAAGACTATGCTGCCATATTCGCTGCCATACATCTGATTACCACTCCCACTACATGACCATCAAAAGCTTTCGCCTTAAGGTCCTTGTAAAAGGATTTACTAGGTTATCATCCGATGCAATCTAGGTGACAACAACCTTTCCCTCATCATACGATTTCTCATATCAAGTAGTACTTGCTCTCAATGTGTTCAAGTGCCTTATGGGCTCGTGATTCCTTCAAGTTTGCAATTGCACCATTGTTATCACAATAAATTATGATAACCTTGGGCAAACTGAGAATCACATCTAAGTCCATTATGAAGTTTCTAGAACCATATAGATACTTTGGCGGCAACAAGGCTCCAATATTATCATTTTTCATGGTGGAGTCCGAAATATATTTCATTATAACACTCCTTCATTTTATGGATCTACTTCCCAAATTAAACACACAACCTTGAGATGGATTTACTGCCGTCCATAAGGTTTGAAAAACCGAATCTATGTAACTATCAAGAAGTAATGAATCTATCCAGTAAGCCTACATATAATTTCCAGTCCTTTTCAGACACTTCAAATATGTCTTTCCACAACTTAAAATTCTTGTTCCGGATTACCTTGATACCCACTGACTATGCTTTAGGCAATACAGATATCCAATCTTGTGCATAGCATTGCATGTATTAGGCTTTCTTATTCGCCGAAACATAAGGAACCGCCTTCATCTTCTTTATCTCCTTTTTGTGTCTCAACACACATTTCCTTTGATAAAGATACATGCTAAAATGAGTAAGGATTGTATCAATTTATGAAGCTTGATATAAGAACAACATCATTTCTTGTGATCCTTATCACCAAGATAACAAGAATATATTTTGCATCTCTTAGGTCCTTCATTTCATACTGCTTTATTGACCATACCCTTACACCCAAAAATACTCTTTCATTTTCTCCAATGAGAAAGATACCACCTACATATATACAAGAAATACCACCACGTTTTCGTCATTCTTTTCAAAACACAAGAACCATCCATGCATTGATTAAATCCATATGACTTGATTTCCTAATAAAAAATGGATGTTCCATGATCTTGAAGCTTGCTTTAGTCCATCATTGGACACTTTTGAGCTTACACTCAAAATGCTCTTAGCCCTTTGCAATGTATCCCTCTGGTTGCTTCACATAGATGTTTTCCTCAAGACTTCCAATCAAGAATGTTGTCTTGACATCTATTTGTTGTACCTCATAATTAAAATGAGCAGCAAGAGATAAAAGATTCCGGATCTACATAGGCATAGCTATCGGCTAACAGGTTTCCTCATAATTGAACCCTTTCATTCTGAGTATACCTTTTCGCAACAAGCTTTGCTTCCAAGGTTTTCACCTTGGTGTATGATCCTCTTTTATTTTGTATGACCACTTCCAAAGGCATTTACACCATTTAGTGGTCCTACAAGTTCCCAGAGTTGATTTAGAATCCATAGATTTTGTTTCAAAATTCATTCCAACTTACTAAGATTCCGCATTTCGATTTTGTAGTGCTTCGTCGTATCCATGGGCTGATTTCATATTTACTAGGGACCAAGTCTTAAGACTCTCCCAAAATATATATCTATTCGGCTGTGTCATAATCCTCCCACTGCGATGAGGCACCACAAGAAATTATATATCAGATGTGACACGCGATGCAGTTTACTTGTGGTATATCCTCTCTTACAATTGGTACTTTACTTTGTGTTTTTCCTCTCACATCCTTTAGAACATTTTGTACATAGATTTGTGATTTATTACATAGTCTTTTTCAAAAATCCAGTGTTCGTGTTACAAACACTCTCTTGATCTTTTGGACTATTAAATAAATCATCATTCATTTTTCCATGATATCCCACAAACATCAATATTACATGTTGTTTCTAGGTCTTACCCATAAAATGAATTTAGTAATTATAATTCATGATTTATCTAACCATTTCCATAAGAGTCTTATTCCTTCTATTCCGCCACACAATTCAGCTGGGGTTTGCCCAGTATAGTCGACTTGGGATTCAATCCCAACCTCTGATTAATAGCACCTTAACTATCCTAAGAGGTACTCGCCACTACGAACGTATCGCAGTGACTTGATATATTTTCGATGATGCTTCACCGCATCAGCCATGCACTTCTTGATTTTAATCATAGTACTCAGACTTGCAGTGCATCAAATAAATATATCTTGTTTATAGAATAATCGTCAAACAAAGTGACGAATATTCATAACCACCTCTCGCCTGGATGGCCTTAGGACCGCATAAATCAGAATGAACCATTTCCAACATATCTTTAGATGGCTCTATACCCCTTTGCCTTGAAAAGGCAATTAATCATATTCACTTCCAAGTAAGACTCACTAGTTCGATAGTTTTCACTTCCAATAAACCTAACGGTCCATCGGCTATCAACCATTGAATCATACTCAAGTAAAATGATCTAGTGTTAGATGCCAAAGGTATGTTTAGTTCATCTCCGAAGGTTCCTTTCTCTTACTAGGTTTAGAAGATATGTTATTAATTACTAAATGTTGCATTCGTGGGATTAACATGATTTAAGAGTGTGCAAATTGTCTACCAATGTAACACAACAGATTATAGCTCCATCCTTCAATTTAATGACCATGTCATTAAAGTGAAATAGAGTATCTATCCGTAAATACAAATTAGCTAAAAACAAATTCTTTCCTTGAAAACGTACGTAAAGACAATTTCTCATAATCAAACGTTTATTCCTATCATAAGATAAATAAACAACTCCTATTGCAACAGCCACTACTTCTGTAGCTTTACCCATGTTTACAGTAATCTAATCATCACTTAGTTGTAGACATCTAGTAATTCCGATATTTACACACAACATGTCAGTATATGCCAACACTAATCATACTTCAACAACTAGTGAATAAGATACTATCCTTGTTCACAACTTAATGAAATTTCCTTTCCTTCACCACATGTTTTGTCAAAAGTTCCCACCTATTACAACCTTTTGTATTTTAGTTGGAACTTGCTCAAAACAACTAGGCAAATTGTGGAGAATAAATTGACATAGGTTTCCCCTTCAATTTCTACTCTAAGGACATCCAATTCATTGAAGAGTCTACCATGAGCGTTGCCTTTTTTTTTCAAGTATCCGAAGAGTCACATGAGATCATCATATTTCTATGAACCTCTCACCTCTTCACTAAAGACTTTAATAGGCATTAGAGGGTATCCTTAGTGAGAACACACACGTATTTTCCTAAGCAGTAATAATTAAAACCAAGATTCTTATCAATCATTAATTATTTTGGACCAGTAAGTATGTTTTCTTTTAGTTAATAATAAGTTAAATAAACCATTCGAAAATCCTGAGAATCAAGTAAATAAATACAGATCAAACTCTACGAATTTAAAATTTATATTGATTCCCTCAAAACAATATAAAATAAATTCACCGACATCTCAAGCACCGTGAATTGCATGCCACATTAGTGTGGACGTATACAAACCCTAATATTCGCAAGAGAAGGTTTTACCCATTAATTCCAAAAGTCAAATTAACCTTATGACACCATAATTAATTATTGATTGTCCTTTAGCCATGCAATTTAATAGCAGTGACTCCATTGGGGAAGATACATATTAATTGCACCTAAGTGTATATCATTATTTGATAATAAGTATGTTACCCAAGTTTATGTGCCTTGCAGTTGGAGAAGTCCACATGTGCTCAGATAATTTCCTATAATCATCAATTATAAGTTTGTACCAGTGATCCGCAAATAAACTCATCCGTTAGGGAGGAATGCACTATAGCCGACTCATAAGTTTATGTGCATCACATTACAAATAATAATTATTTAAAAAAATTTGCTCCAGTAATCCACAAATAAAACTCATTCGTTAGGGAGGAAGGCACTATAGCCGACTCATAAGCTTACTTGCATCATAAACAAATCAATAATGGAGGCCGCGGGATTTATTAACCAATCCCTCTCCCACTTAGTTATTTAACATGAAGGTTTTACATGCATATAATATTTCAAATATAATACGCAACTTAGCGTGCTTCTATTTAAAGCAATAATTCAAATAGAACATGCATGCACTATATAACAATAATCGACAATTAAATCAATTATAGCAGTTATATATAAGGAAATAAATCGCCTAAATAGGTTGACTTAATCAACACTCCAAGCAATTAATCCGATAACTTATGCAACAAGCAGAAATTCTTGTGCCCCAAGTCATGAATTATATGGACCCACAACAACCCGAAAATAGCCGCCTGCAGCGGCGCCACTCCACCCATACTATGGCCCGATGGAAACAATCCGCATTATCACTGTCGGCTGCTTTGTTAGCAGCGGCTACCTGTCGCCATTGTGACCATGCTGCGCCATTACTGTCAAGCTCCCTCTAGCGATAGCCATCGATAGTATATTACCACGTGCGTCCAGTGAATCCCCAGCTACAATCGTCGATGATCTCACACGATGATCGGCAATGCCCCACACCCGATGGCAAGGCTTGTTTCTCCCGACAGTAATCTGCCTGATGCCGGCATGGCTTGCGCCATCCGCCAGCAGTCTGCTCACCGTCGATAATTCATCAGCCACATCTGTCGTCTTCTTCTGATGTAGGTGGCTCCTCAGCCGGTGCTTTGACCACCCACCGGCCAGGCCACGCTGCCATCAACAATACACCGTGTGCACTGCTCTATCTCCGAGTGCCTATGCCTATTCATTGTGTGCACTGCTCATTCAGAAGCCCGCCAACTCGATTGGCCTTCAAGAAGATTCAACCCAGTCAACAAGGAGACTCACTCCAAAATAGCATAGACCCGCTCAGAACTCATGCAGGCTCAACCAGAACACGCTTAGACTCGCCCAAAACACACTTGGACTCGCCCAGAACACGCTTGAGACTCGCCCAGAACACGCTTGACTCACCTTTCTCCATAAGGTGATCTGTGCCTAACATCCATCAGTGCCATACCTTTAAAAACAATTTCCATGTGCCCTAAGCCATCGTCACTCCTTCCAACCAACATAGCCACCCACGCCGAAGTTCGTGCCACCTGCCAGACCATTGGCGCTCGCCAATCTGAGTTGCTCCAACAATGGAATCCGATGTTGGAGTTGCGATCCCAGCGCTCTACTCATTCCACGTCGAGCCTCCTGCCATTCGCCGTCGTGCCATCGGCCATCCTCAACCGTGCAGACGCTTTCTACCATCAATGAACGTCTGGCTTGCAGAACATGCCAAGTCATGCCGGTCAGCGGTGCTCGACCGCCACCTACTCCAGCGCAGTCTGCCTTCATTACAACCATCTAGATATCAGCGACCATGTCATCGGCCAAGTTTCACATGACACGCCGAGTCATGTAGCCGTGTACTGCAGCCTCTCATGCACCACGCTGCCCCATCGTGAATCGCTACCAGCCACCTTCATCTTATCGCCTTTCGTAGAGTTGCTGGTGTCGTGCCGTGTGGCACTGTCACGTGCGGTGTTTTTGTATATCATGTACAATTAAGGTGTTCGACAAGAAACAAGTTCTAAAACCCTAATCTCATGTACAGCACATAAACCCTAGCCTAACGTGTCACCTTTAGCCATATAACATACGCTCTAATACCAATTGTTGGCATTTGGATCTTTTGGTTAATGTGAACCGTTAGGGTTTCATACAATTCTACCGCAGCGGAAGCATTAACAGAGAATTGTATTACCTTTCACCAGGATTTGATGTAGAGGTTGAACAGCAACAAGAACAAATGACCTTCCGATCTTCTATTGTATTCCTGAGCCACTTGTTGATGTTGTGTGGGCAATGATCTCCAGGATGAACTCAATCTGCAGTCAATCTCCTTTTTCACATGTTTAGGCATGTAAGTCTAATTACCAGACTGGTGAGATTGGCTATTTATAGACTACTATAGGGACAAGATGAGAAATTAGGGTTTGGGCCTCCAAATTGACTTAAGCATCCAAGTTTAGCCCAAAACTTATACTTAAGTCCAATAATAATAAATCAGTCCACTAAAGAAGTATTATTGAACTGCCACCCTAATCCCAAATTACTTTACGGGTCACTTGTTATTATGTGCCCATTAATCTCCCCGTTTTAAGATTAAATGCCCATTAATTAATTAAGTTACTGACAACTCCATTAATTAATATGTTTACCGAGAGTAATACCACTCAACCTTATTATCATGCCGGAATAAATCCACCTACAGGGTTAACATGATAATCATTATGAGCTCCTCAAGGGGACGTCATTAACTAATTCCGTTAGGATACATATTTATTCTACAATCAACAGCACACTATAGAGACAGCACCATCTCCCAACTCACCGAGCATATTGATTTAATAATTGAATCTCACCCATTGATGAATAAAAAAAATACTGGCTTATGTGTTGAGGTTATTGTATATGGATTAAGAGTACGAACATCCATAATAACAGAGATCTTGTTCTATTATATAGTCAGTACAAGCCGAACAATTTCACAGCGGTCCTGGTCAATACACACAAAGTGCACTAGTGTAATTTTATAGTCAAGACAGACTAATACCAAATCACACTACAACCATATCGATATAAAAGTCCCGTCTATCTAGGTTGTGAATATATGTTTATACTTTATAAGGAGCCGATAATATGATCTTTCATGTGACGCCGCACACCACATTATCTATAGTATAAAGTAAATGGACTTATGCAATAATATAATTGCAAACGTTTGATCACATGACTCTCATTTCAAATAATGTCAGAACATTATTCATACAAAAAGCTAGACTTTTAGTATACAATCCAACAGATGATGCTCTGGAGGAGTAGAGTGCGCCAGGTTTTACTCTTTGTCTGTTTCCTCTCATCTTCCTTCGATTTTTTATTTGATAGGTGGATATTGGATGGTGGTTGAGTTTGGGTTTTATGAGATTTATGTGTGAGTGGAATGTACCATATTGAGTATATGATGGTGTTGATGGATATTTGTACATTGATGATGGTTTGATGGATTGATATTAACTCTTTGGTATGCATGTGCATTCACTTTTGATACATATGGATTTTGTTGAAGAAAGGCATGTATTGTTTATCATTATTTGTAGTTTATGTAGAGATTGCTGTTGATTGCATGCTTTGAAGAGTGCTTAGGAAATCTATTACAATGTGAGAATTTGAGCCTATTAATCATGCTACATGAATGCATGATAGTTTAGGGTTTAGGGTTTAGGGTTTTAGGGTTTAGGGTTGGAGTATCATATATTTTTTAGAGTATCATTCATACATTTGTATTCTAGAACTTGGCTTGGAATCATTTTTTTAAATTTATTATTGATAGATACTAGGACATGATCTTAGACCATTATTGTGATTGAGCCACTTAGCCTAATTTTACCTTACCTTATAATAAATATCATTGGAAGCCCTGTTGAGCCTTTAAAGCTTTTCTTTGGCAAGCCTTTGATAAAAAGCCTTTATTATCTTTACTTTAGCCTTGAAATCCTATTTACTAGTAAGAGTTGAGGTGAATAAGTTGTTGGATATGTATTTAAAGAAGAAAAGGAAGGAAAAATTGGTGATAGTGATGAAGAGTGAAGAATTCCTAGTTAAATCTTATTTAGGGGGTAGTGCCCGAAGTTGTTACCCTTGTGCTTTGAAGAAAGAAAATGTTGATTTCAAGTGGAGAAGGAGAAGAAATGAATAGAAAAGATCATGAGAATGATGATGGAGAAGAATAGTGAAGCAGTTTGATGAAAAGCAAAACTCCAAGGTGATTCTCTACTAGTAAAGTTAGTCACTTATCTTTATTCTCTTACCTTTACCAAAGAGTCAACATTACAACCCATAAGTCCTTTGTTATCCTAGTTTTAAAATGATTATGAATTGATCTTTGAGACCTTTGCCAAGCCTATGGTTACACAGATGTATGAATTGATTACGAGCGTATATACTAACCCTTGAAGTGTACATCTTTTACACTTGAGAGGGAGAGTAAACACTTACCTAGGGAGCTAGATGACTTAGCATTCGTAGAAGTATTGTGATTGATTAATGTTTTTACATAGATGAAAAGTGTGATAACTGCATGTTTTGAATTAATGAAATTGCATATATTATTCTAAGTTGTGCATGTATGAGGATCTTGTGAATTACACACTCTTGTCTTTGTTTTTATTTCGTTGCCTCAGGACGAGCAACATGTAAGTTTGGGGGTTTGATGAGAGTGATAATTCACGTATTTTGAGCTCTGATTTGCATGGAAATTGAGTACGATTTGGGCTATTATAAAGGCAAATTAGGATGTTTATTGAAAATCCACAAATCAGATGCTACTGAGGCTATTCGAGCATATTTATACAGGAAAATAGGTCAAAAGTGCTCAGAATCGCAAAACATGAATTTCGAGACGCCGCTCGACCAAAGAAGGGGTCGCTTGGCCAAGATCATTTGGTCGAGTGACGACATATATGGTCGAGCAGAGCACTATACAGAGTTTCAGCAAACAGAGAGGCCGATCGACCACCGCTCGACCTGTCTAAGCCTGCTTGACCTGAATTATCTTGGTCGAGCGGGGATACGCGAGTATATTTTTGTTAATTCCGACCCTCCAGTGCGTGAATTGACATATTTTCCAAAAAAAGCCTAGTAAAGGTTCGTAAGGACAGTTTACAAGTATAAAAAGGGATGCTGATCACATCAAAATGAGAGTTAGATTCCACATCCATTCTACACCACATCCAAACCCTAACTACATCCTATGGAGCTATAGAGAGAGATTCGAGCAGCGAATTGATGAGAGTGAAAATAAGCGTGTTTGAGTGTCCAATTTAACAACTTTTGATGGAAATTGTTGTTATATATTAGCATAAGTGTCTTATATTCGATATATTTGGGAGTGCATTTGAGATGTTTTATTATGTTTTAGGTGGAAAAAGGATCAAAAGTACAAAGTTGGAGAAAAGGTGTAACTTGTGAAAGAATGCTGAAAAATGCACGTCCAACTTGTGTAATTTTTTAGTATTCTTATAGAGCTCAAAACTAGAAGTGTCATACATGGTTGGACAATCACAGAAGATAGGGTCATTTTGGCATAAAAACACCTTAATTGGAATTCAAACGAGAAATTTATGATCAAAATGGTGACGTCGCGCGAGCTGTGCCAAACAGAACAGTTGTGCCACTTTTCATAGCTTGTTACACCTTCAAATCTTGGAGTTTTTGTAAGTTCTTTATATGGATAGAAATCCAAGAAAGATAGGATCATGTGAGTGTAAGAATCACTCAAATCGGAACCAGGAACGGTGAGACTGCGCAATCTGGTTCGACCAAGACACGAGTGGTTCGACCACTGGTTCGGGTCGAACCAGGAACCTGCGAATTGTTATAGTGTGGTTTGACCATGATGACGTGGTTCGACCAGCCATGAAGGTCGAACCATGGTCGAACCAAATGCCTAAAACTGAGTTAAATCGCCGATGTTGAATCGACCATAGTTCGACCAAGCCCATAGGTCAAACCACCATCCGAGATAGCTACAGATCTATATTTTTACACCCCCAATGCGTGTATTTTTTGTATTTTCCAAAAAAGGCCCATCCAAGGTCCATAAGGAGAGCTTACAAGTATAAAAGGGATGTAGATCACACCAAGAAGAAGGAGACCGCAACACAATCATCTTATACCCCCCCACAAGGGGGATCACCCCTCGACCATCATGCACATCCTTTCCTCCATCCATCCATTAATTTTGTATTCTTCTAGTGCTTAATTTATTTTATTTGTTATTTAATTATTTGTTCATAGTTAATTAATTACCTCTCAAACTTTATTGTCTTATCTTAATTAATTTAGTAAATAATTAAATTATTAATATGTTGTCCTTTGGGTTCGATATTTAACTTGATCGTTTGCTTAAGCTTCAATTGATATCCTTAATACTTGGGGATTAAATTTGCGTGCAAAGAAAACGCGCATCAAGTTTTCACTCTCATCAATCCTCCAAACTTACCCGTTGTTCATCCCAATGCAACTAAATAAAATAAAGAGAAAGAGAGTAAGAAAATTAGTGGGGAAACAAGGACTATGACAAATACCCCATTCAAAATACAATTATCCTCAACTTAGGTCATGCAACTCTCAGTACATGTAATAATCATTTCATAGCATACAAGATAAGACAATCACCACCAATTCAAATGCTCCATTCACATGTTCTCATGGGAAGTATATATCACTCGCACTCAAGTGTAAAAGATGTACAGTTATGGGTTAAGGTGTTTACGCTCAAACTCAATTTAAGTGCATGCGTAACCATAAGCTTGTCATATATCTCAAACTCTCCACCACTAAAGATATGATTCGACAATGAGATCAAAAAGGACTTTTCTTTTGGATGTAATGTTGGCTCTTTGGTTAAGGTAGGAAATATACGGATAATGTGACTCAAATAGTGGAGAACTTAAGCTAATTTGATCACTTCAACTTTCATCCTCTCTTTCTTTTCAATGCAGATGATTTTCATTCCTTCTTCACCTTCAAAAACAACATCCTCCTCAACTATTTCACCTTTCAAGAACAACATATTCTGCTTTTTTAACTTTTTCTAGCTCTTCAACTCCATCATTCTCCTTTCCTTCACCCTTTTTTCCTTTTTTTTCTTTTTTTCTCGAGGTACTAGTTTTGGGGACTACCTCTCACATCCTCCATAGGGTACTAGATTTAAGCACTACCCTAGGGTGTTTGTTTCCATGGAGTACTAGATTTAAGCACTACTCCAAGAATTTTCCTTTTCATTCTTAAGACTCTTCTTTCATCATTCCTCAAATCACCAATCTCTTAAATTAAGCTTTATTGGCTATCAAAAGAATGGATTTAAAAAGGCTCAAACAGGCTGACTAGGGATTTAATGAATTCAGGTAAAGAATATGGGAAAAGATATGCTATTCAAAGATGGTTTAATATCATTTCCATAATCCGCTAGACTAATCTTGAATATTCAAGGAGACTCAAGGCAAGTTCTAGAATACACGCACAAGAATGATACTCACCAGAAAAGAAATATCATGTGATTATGTATCATGATCAACGAGGCTCAAAATCTCACATGGGTTTTAACAAGTAACAGAGCACTTTTCATGGTAAGTAATGTCCCACAAGTACACATTGAACTTCATACAATAAAATAACTCAAGTATAATTCCTTCTTCAATTTCAAGAGCATATGAATTTTGAGCACAATTTAAAAATATAAGCTCACATGTTCACCAAAATTATAAACTCAATCCTTCTACTCCATACATTAAAAGTGCACATAAAAATTAGAATAAAGAAACGAGGGCACCTGATTTTTCTTTAACGTATGTAAGAGCTCCTCGAGTTGTTCAACTCGATCAGGTCAAAGTCTCAGTTTACCTATTTTTATCATCAAAACTCAATATACCTCATTATCACAGGATTTATAAATAATAATATAGGAAACTATAAGAAACTCAATTGACTATCTAATCGACTCCATACACTAGACACACCAATACAACACACAAACATTAAGTAAGTTGCAAAAAATTGACATACCAACAATGATTAAAATATTAATATGCTGCAAAAAATTAACCCCCTAACAAACAAACAAACAAACAACCAACGAAAGGAAAAAATTATACTCTTGGTGCTCATAAGATGAGGTAAGTACATCACACCCCCCAAACTTAGTAAAAACGTAAGTCGAAACTAAGTTTGAAAAGAGATGTAACTGCTGACATGTGAGCACTTCAAATATAATAACTCCTCACTCACACAAAAGAAATACGAAAGTAATAAAACGGAAGAGATAAGCCCCCAACAGGCGCTCATGTTTAACGTTGATGAGTCATGATGGAATACTGCTTTTTTAACTACTGGATCAGATGGCAGCTTCTCGCATCCTCACCTTCAAGTACTTCCTTTCCCTCTTCTTATTTACACTCAGCACCTCACTTTTTTGGTCAAAAGTATATGATCCTTAGAATTTCCTTCTTCCCATAGCAGTCCAGACTCATTCTTTTTAATCTTCCACTAAAATTCAGAATCATCTATCCTATTAAAATCAAGATTAAACAAGTTAGCAACCACATCTATGCTCTTGCATGATTGAGTCTCCATGGGCATCTTCATTGGTTGATCAAGAGAGAAAACCACATCTTCATTATCCATCTACAGTCTAAGCTTCTCGGCTCTCAAACTCTTTGCTCTTTCCCACTTCTTTTCAACTATAAGCTCAGTATTCTGCTCTTGTGATGGTACTGGAGTACTCCGAACAACATGTTAGCATTCTGCACAAAAATAGTGCTGGATAAGATGGTTCGACCTCGATTCTACCTTGAGTGTTGGTCGAACCAGGTATGTAATGGTCGAACCGACCATCAGAAATTTCAAACTCCCTAGTACAGGCTGGTTCAACCATGGTTTGACCAAGGGGTTTGGTCGAACCATGTATGTCGTGGTCGAATCGTGTATCAGAAGGCTCCGGAGAATGGCCAGGTGCTTGGTTCGACTTAATCGAACTAGTTCGACCTATGGTTCTAGTCAAACCATGGTCGAATCAAGCTCCTGAAACTTCATAATCCGTTTTTTACATCATTGATCCCTCATAATGTGTTCCAGACCTTAACGTGATAGCATGTCAATCTTTCTGATTCATTATGCTTTGAGACGAGAACTTCCCCTTCTCTATCATATGTGTTAACTGATTCACGTTCCTGGCCATCTACCCCATAATCAAAGTAAGGTCCTTCAACTGCTGAGATAAATCTGCATGATTAGCATACATATTATCCTCAAGACGATCAACCATTGCATCATTCTCAGCCATGTATCGATTGAAGGTATCTTCAACGCTCTTCACTTCGTGTTGCTGCCTATTAGGCCTCATTTGTATCAAATCTGTAACCTGCTTCTGCTAGGACTCTAGTAGCTTGTTGATGTTAGCTAGACTAGAGATGATCTCATCATTCTTTTTCGGCTTCACCACTTGATGTTCAACCTGTGCCACCTTACCAAGTACATATTGTTGGATTGTATACTAAAAGTCCAGCTTTTTGTATGAACAATGTTATAACAATTTATTTGAAATGAGAATCATATGATCAAATGATTGCGTCTTATAATTTATTTATATGCACGATGCAATAGTCCACTTACTTTATACTGTAGATAATATGTTGTGCGACAACACGCTGAAGATCATATTATCGGTTTCCTTATAAAGTATAAACAAATGCTCACAACCGAGATAGACGGGGACTCTCTATCGGGATGGTTGTAGTGTGGTTTGGTATTAGCTTGTCTTGGCTATAGAATCACATTAGTGCACTTTGCGTGTATTGAGCAGGACCGCTTGAGATCGTTCGACTTATACTGACTATATAGGAGAACTTGATCTCAGTTACTATGGATGTTCGTTCTCTTAATCCCTATACAATAACCTCGACACGTAGGGCAGTATGTATTTTTTTTATTCATCAATCGGCGAGATTTACATGTAATTAAATCAATAAACTCGGTGAGTAGGGAAGTAGTGCGGTCTCTATGGTGTGTTGTTGATTGTAGAAGGAATATGTGTCCGTCATAGGTTGATGATGTCCCCTTGAGGAGCTCATAAGGATTATCATGTAAACCTTGCAGCTGGATTTATTTCGGCATGATAATAAGGTTGAGTGGTACTACTCTTGGATGAGATATTAATTAATGGAGTTGTCAGTAACTTAATTAATTAATGGACATTGTATATCTTAAAAATGGGAAGACTAACGGGCTCATAATAAGAAGGAGCCCATAACGTAATTATGAGATTAGAACGGTAGTGCAGTAACAATATTTTAGTGGTATATATTATTATTATTGGACTTAAGTATAAGCTTTGGGCTAAGCTTGGATACTTAAGTCCAATGGAGGCCCAACTCTAATTTCTCCTCCCGGTCCCTACTGTAGCCCATATATAAGTCATCTCAGCTGTCCGAAAACCCTAATCTATGAGATTAATCATGCCTAACACTGTGAGGAGGGTGAGGGAACAGCAGATTGAGAAGATCTCGAGGATCGTTGCCCACACGACGTTGAGATTGGACTTGAGAATACAGCAGAAGACTGGAAGGTTGTTTGCTACTGCTGTCTGCCACCTTCTATGATTTTTATAAAATTTTATAGACTTCAGAACAAGACATGCCATATACTGATGGAAAGCCACGAAAAAGAGAATCGTTTTGGCACATACATCACTCAAATTCGACATCAGATGAGAGAGTTATGCCCAAAATAGTGAGGTTGCACTGGCTAGTGGTGAGAATTCATCGTCTTCAACATACCTTGGGGAAAGGTAATTTGTTTCTTGATTACTTGCTTCCGCTGCTTGTTAGAAACGTATGGAACCCTAACGGTTCACGTTAACCAAATGATTGAATGCCAACAATTGCTATCAGAGCTTTGGTTTCATGGTGAAGCGTGAAACGTTAGGCTAGGGTTTATATGTGTTCATGTTGTTAGGGTTTTTAGAATTTATTTTCTTGATGGATACTCTAACTGTACATGGCACACACTTTCACCGCACGGCTGGTGTCACATGGCTGATGGGTGTGCAGTGGCGTGAGGTCGGCAAGGGTTGTCGGATGGCACTTTGTGTCGGAGATTGTAGACTGAAACCCTAGGTATGATGACCGGGTGTCTTGCGGCCCAATTTACTTGGCAGCTGCACTTCGATGAAGGCGATGGCTATGTAAAGGTGGATCATCGATGATGGCATGCTTATGTGAGCAGGGACTAGCATTGGCGAAGCCTATACACTGCACGACAGTGTGCTGGAGTGATAGAGGCGATGATGGCATATTGCGGTGGCTGTCGCTTATGGTGGTACTCCAGTGATGTGAACCTGGTAGACACGGCAGGATGATGGGCGCTAGCTGCACGCGGCGGCAGGGACTGAGGTGACTGCAGGATGTTGCGTGGCTAATAGCGTGGACCACACGCTGTTGATTGGACAACCGCACAAGGTAGCACAGTGGTAGGGCATCCCCTGATGTAAAAGCAGGGTTGTCAAAACTTCCGTTGTGGATCACCTATAGCAGGTAACGGGGCCAGCAACAGGAGCTCCAGGCAAGTCTCACGCTGTTTAGGCATGCAAGCCAAGGTTTCGAGCAGGGCTGATGAGTTCTGGGGCGAGTCAAACTCTTGGTCCGGGTGAGTTAGACCCAAGTTCCGAGCGAGTCATACCTGCCTTACAGGCGAGTCCATCAAAACTTCCAAGCGAGTCGGCCGGTCGGGTCTACAAGTCTCCAGAAGACGCTAGTTTTGTCTGTACAGGCAGTGGGACTTGGTGGGACGACCCTTCAGACGTGTTGATGGGCTTTTGCTGGGCACTGACTGGCGGTTACTGGTCAAGGGTTGTCGGCGGCGATTCCGTTCGAGTCTTCTTGATGGCCAGCGAATCAAACGTGAACCAAGTTGGCTGTGGCTGGCAATCGTGTCTCCAGCAAGGGATGCTGCAGATGGATCAAAGGTCGTGGCTGGCTGATGGATTGACGATGGCGAGACAGCAAGTTGCTGGGTGTGTGTTCTCACAAATGGGCGCTGATCCTCCCTACTGGGCCAGTTAACGGGCAAATGGGCTTAACACCAGGCGTGCTATCTAGCATCGAGGGTACAGCACTGTGCAAGATTCCAGTGTGGAAAGCCGACTGGCAAGCAGAAGCTAGGTGTCTTGCACGGCGCTGGGCGCTTGCTGCCGGGTGATGCGCAAAGGAGTAACATGCTAGACATTGGGCGCTGAATGTCTCGCACACGTTGGGGCATGGATCGGTGGGCGTTGGCTTGTCGGTGCTCACGGGCTGCGCGATGGGCGTGCGGGGATGAATCTATCAGCGAGCACATTGCCAAGCACTGCATGGGTGCGAGGATGATGGGCAGGTGCCGGAGTGGTGGAGCAGGCTAGCAAATAAGGAATTTAAGGAATTTTCTTCATGAAATTCTTTTGGAATTTGGGTGCGAGGATGACGGGCAGGTGCCGGAGTGGTCGATCCCCATCGCAGTTGCCCGCATTCGTGATTGGTGGCGAATAACTGAATTCGCTGATATATAACTGCATTAATTGGTTTAATTATCTAATTATTATTATATATGGATGCATGATTCTCTATGATTTACTGCCTTATGTGCCATAATAGGAGCATGCTAGGTTGCGTATTTTATTATGAATATTGTATGCATGTAAAAATCCTTCGGTGTTAAATAACTAAGTGGGAGAGGGGATTGGTAAATAATTCTCACGGCCTCCATTATTGGTTTGTTAGCGATATGAATAAACTTGTGCGTCGGCATTAGAGCCTTCCTCCCCATCGGATGAGTTTATTCATGGATTGCTGGAACAGACTTCATTAAATAATTATGTTTGTAATGTGATGCATATGAACTTGCGCGTTGGCATAGACCTTCCTCCCTATCGGTTGAGTTTATATACGGTTCACTGGTACAAACTTATAATTGATGACTGTAGGAAGTTATCCAAGCGCGTGTGTACTACTCCATCTGTAAGGAATATAAGCTTGCGCAATGGACTTGGGGTCAAATAATGGTGTACACATAGATGTAAATAATAAGTATCCTCCCCATCGGAGTCACTGCTTTTATTTGCATGGCTAAAGAGAAACCGACTATTAATTATTTTATCATGAGGTTAGGTTGACAAATGAAATTAATAGATAAAACCTTCTCTTGTAAATGTTCGGGTTTGTAAACGTCCACACTATCGTGGCTTGTAGACTCACGGTGCTTGAGATGTCGGTGAATTTATATTTTATATTATTTTGAGGGAATCAATATGAATGGATAAATTCGAAGATTTGATCAGTGTATTTATTTGTGATTCTCTGTAATTTCAAATGGTTTTATCTCGCTTATTGTTTACTAATAGAAGCATATTTACTTGTCCAAAATTAGATGATTAGAAAAGAATCTTGGTTTTTCCAATTTCACTGCTTAGGAAAATATAAAATTGTGTTCTCACTAAGGATGTCTCATGATGCCTATTAAAGTCTCTAGTGAAGAGGTGAGAGGTTCATAGAAATATGATGGTCTCATGCGACTCTTCAGATACTTGAGTAAGTTATAAAGGCAAGAGATCATTGATAAGTTGATGAATGAATTGGAAAAGCCTGGAATAGAAATTGAAAGGGAAACCTAGATTAATTTTAAGAATTTAATTTCAGTTTCTATGCATTTACGGATGGATACTCTATTTCATTTAAATGACGTGGTCATAGTAATGAGGAATGGAGCTATAATCTGTTGTTGTACGTTGGCGATAATTTGTTCACTCTTAAATCATGTTTATCCCACGGATGCAACAAATAGTAATTAATAACGCGTCTTCTAATCTTAATGAGAGAAAGTCTCTCAAGAAAATGATTAGATAGATGATGAATTATTTAGAATTACTAAATTCTTTTTATGGGTATGTCCTAGAAATAGCATGTCGTATAACGTTTGTCTATTTGTGGGAAATTCTAGAAAAATGAAGAGTGATGATTTATTTAGTCCAAAAGATCGAAGGGTGATTGTTAACACAAACACTAGATTTTTGGAAAAGGACTATATATTAAATCATAAACCTATGTATAAATTGTTCTAAAGGAAGTGAGAGGGAAAACACAAAGTATTAGTACCAAGTGTACAAGAGGATATACCACAAGGTAAACTGCAATGCGTGTCACTTCTGATACACAATTGCGTGTATTGCCTTGTCGTAGTGGGAGGGTTGTTTGACAACCCGTAAGATATATGCTTTGGGAGAGTCATGAGACTTGGTCCCTAGTAAACATGGAATGAACCCACAGATACGACGAAGTACTACAACATAAAAATGTGATATCTTAGCAAAATGCAATGATTTCTGAAATAGAATAAATGGATTCTAATTAGATCTGGCTGCTTGTAGAACCACGGATGGTGTGAAATCCATTGGAAGTGGCTCTGTAAAATAAAAGAGAATCATAGGATAAGGTGAAAACCTTGGAAGCAAAGCTTGTTGCGAAAAGGTATACTCAGAAAGAAAGGGTTCGATTATGAGAAAACTTGTTCGCCAATAGCTATGCCTATGTTGATCCAGACTATTTTATCTGTTGCTACTCATATGAAATATGAGGGATAGCAAATAGATGTCAAGACAGCTTTCCTGATTGGAAGTCTTTAGGAAAACATCTATGTGAAGCAACCAGAGTGATACATTGCAAAGGGCTAAGAGCATTGTGATAGTAAGCTTAAAAGTGTCCATCGATGGACTAAAGCAAGCTTTAAGATCATGAAACATCTGTTTTGATGAGGAAATCCAGGCATATGGATTTATTCAATGCATGGATGTGTCTTGTGTATTATAAAGAGTGACGGAAATGTGGTGGTATTTCTTGTATTGTACGTATATAGTATATTGCTCATCGGAGACAATGAAAGAGTATTATTGGGTGTATGGGTATGGTTAATAAAGCAGTATGAGATGAAGGACTTAAGAAAAGCAAAATATATCCTTTTGATCAGGGTAATACGGATCACAAGAAAGGATGTTATGCTTGTCTCAAGCTTCATGAAATGATACGGTCCTTACTTGTATTATCATGTGACTTTATCTAATGAAATGTGTCTTGAGATACAAAAGAAGATAAAGGTGATGAAAGCGGTTCCTCATGCTTCGGCGAATAAGGAAGCTTAACCTAAGGAATGCTATGCACGAGAATGGATAATTGTATTGCCAATGGCATTGACAGAGGGTATCAAGGTAACCCAAAATAAGAATGTTGAACTATGGTAATACATAATTTTTAAGTACCTGAAAAGGACTAGAAACTATATGTGGGCTTACCGGACAGATTCACTACTTCTTAGAGGTTACATAGATTCAAATTTTTCAAATCAGATAGAGACGGCTGTAAATCCACCTCAAAGGTTATGTGTTTAATTTTAGAAAGTTGAGTCATAATATGGAGGAGTGTTAAATAGAAATATATTTCGAACTCCGGACTCCACTATGAAAAGATGATAAATTGGAGCCTATGAGGCAGCCAAAGTATCTATATGACTCTAGAAACTTCATGATGGACTTGGATGTGGTTTCTAAGTTTGGCCAAGGTTATCATAATTTATTTTGATGATAATGGTGCAGTTGCAAACTTGAATGAATCACGAGTCCATAAGCAATTAAACACATGGAGCGCGAGTACGACCAGTTACGAGAAATCATATGATGAGGGGAAGGTTGTTGTCGCCTAGATTGCATCGGATGATAACCTAGTAAATTCATTTATAAGGACCTTAAGGCGAGAGCTTTTGATGGTCGTGTAGTGGGAGTAGGAATCAGATGTATGGTAGAAGACAAGATAGCATAGTCTTTTAGTATAAGTGGGAGATTGTTGGATTGTATACTAAAAGTCTAGCTTTTTGTATGAACAATGTTATAACAATTTATTTAAAATGAGAATCATATGATCAAATGATTGCATCTTATAATTTATTATATGCACGATGCAATAGTCCACTTACTTTATATTGTAGATAATATGTTGTGCGACAACACGCGGAAGATCATATTATCGGTTTCCTTATAAAGTATAAACAGATGCTCACAACCGAGATAGATGGGGACTCTCTATTGGGATGGTTGCAGTGTGGTTTAGTATTAGCTTGTCTTAGCTATAGAATCACATTAGTGCACTTTGCGTGTATTGAGCAGGACCACTTGAGATCATTCGACTTATACTGACTATATAGGAGAACTTGATCTTAGTTACTATGGATGTTCATGCTCTTAATCCCTATACAATAACCTCGACACGTAGGGCATTATGTATTTATTTGATTCATTAATGGGTGAGATTTACATGTAATTAAATCAAAAAACTCGGTGAGTTGGGAAGTAGTGCTGTCTCTATGGTGTGTTGTTGATTCTAGAAGGAATCTGTGTCCGTGATAGGTTGATGATGTCCCCTTGAGGAGCTCATAAGGATTATCATGTAAACCCTGCAGGTGGATTTATTCCGGCATAATAATGAGGTTGAGTGGTACTACTCTTGGATGAGATATTAATTAATGGAGTTGTCAGTAACTTAATTAATTAATGGACATTGTATATCTTAAACATGGGGAGACTAACGGGCTCATAATAAGAAGGAGCTGTTGGATTGTATACTAAGAGTCTAGCTTTTTGTATGAACAATGTTATAACAATTAATTTGAAATGAGAATCATATGATCAAATGATTGCATCTTATAATTTATTCATGTGTTCGATGCAATAGTCCACTTACTTTATACTGTTGATAATATGTTGTGCGACAACACGCGGAAGATCATATTATCGGTTTCCTTATAAAGTATAAACAGATGCTCACAATTGAGATAGACGGGGACTCTCTATCGGGATGGTTGTAGTGTGGTTTGGTATTAGCTTGTCTTGGCTATAGAATCACATTAGTGCACTTGTGTGTATTGAGCAGGACCGCTTGAGATCGTTCGACTTATACTGACTTATAGGAGAACTTGATCTCAGTTATTATGGAAGTTCATGCTCTTAATCCCTATACAATAACCTCGACATGTAGGGCAGTATGTATTTCTTTGATTCATCAATGGGTGAGATTTACATGTAATTAAATCAACAAACTCGATGAGTTGGGAAGTAGTGCTGTCTCTATGGTGTGCTGTTGATTGTAGAAGGAATCCGTGTCCGTCATAGGTTGATGATGTCCCCTTGAGGAGCTCATAAGGATTATCATGTAAACCCTGCAGGTGGAATTTTTTCCGGCATGATGATGAGGTTGAGTGGTACTACTCTTGGATGAGATATTAATTAATTGAGTTGTCAGTAACTTAAATTAATTAATGGGCATTGTATATCTTAAACATAGGGAGACTAACGGGCTCATAATAAGAAGGAGCCCAAAACGTAATTTTGGGATTGGTACGGTAGTGCAATAATAATATTTTAGTGGAATATATTATTATTATTGGACTTAAGTATAAGCTTTGGGCTAAGCTTGGATACTTAAGCCCAATGGAGGCCCAACCCAATTTCTCCTCCTGGTCCCTGTTGTAGCCCATGTATATAAGTCACCTCAGCTTATCTGGAACCCTAATCTAATCTAATTGATTATTCACGTGTGATGAGGGTTGAGAGCAGATTGAGGAGGTCTCGTAGATCATCGCCCACACGACGTCGAGATCTGACTTGGGACATACAGCAGAAGATCAGAAGGTAGTTTGCTGCTGCTGTCCGCGACCTTGCAAAATTTTTATAAATTTGTATAGTGCTCAGAATTTGATGATCAATATACTGTCGGAAAGCCGTTGAAGAGAGGATTGTCTGAACACAAAGATCACTCAATTCTGATATCAGACGAGGAAGTTATGGCCATTCTCGTGGGACTGCGCAGGCTGCCTGCGAGAATTAATCTTCATCAACATACCCTGGTGAACGGAAATCGTTTCTATGATTTATTGCTTCTGCTGTGTTAGAAACGCATGGTATGCTAACGGTTCACATTAACCAAATGATCGAACGCCAACAATTGGTATCAGAGCTTCGATTTCGTGGTGAAGCGTGACACGTTAGACTAGGGTTTATGTGGTTAATTTTTCGAAATTAGGATCGCATGTTTAGGGTTTTGGTTTTACTGCGCAAACCATGAATATCCCTATGTGAAATATACCCTATATCATATCTGTTCATTGATGGTTGTGTGTGAGAGGATTCGACAAAAACTGTTCGTCAATTTCACATGGAAGGAAGATATTGAGAGAAAATCCAGCGCAGTGATATTGCAGAGGAAATAACGAGAGTTTCAACCGTCGGATCAGGCTGAATTTTGGTCAGCACGTTCGGATTTTGTGGATGTACATTCTGAACGGTGAAGATCATATTTGGAGCTTTGTGTTGTCAGGAATACGCCGAAAACATAAGCAGTTTTTTGGGCGATTCTGTTCTGCGCAGTCGAGGGAAAAGAGTTGTTTCTTACAATCTAACCGTTGGATCGACCTGTAATTTGGACAGCATGTTCAAAACTCACAGGCGTAGATTCTGGACGGTAGAGATTGGATTCCGTACTTCCTAAAGTTGCGAACCCTGAACGACAGTTGGTGTAGTTTGATGTTGCGCGTTGGGCTGAACTTGGTTCCGTGCAAGTAGGCCCTTGGACTAGCGGATTTGCATCAGGTTCGATCGATGTTGCACCAGGTTTGAACAAATTTGCATTAAGTTCGATTGGTCTGCATCAAGTTCGATCGATGCTGCACCAGGTTCGAACGGATTTACATCAGGTTCGATTGGTCTGCATCAGGTTCGATCGATGCTGCACCAGGTTCGAATGGATTTGCATCAAGTTCGATTGGTCTGCATCAGGTTTGATCGATGCTGCACCAGGTTCGAGCAGATTTGCATCAGGTTCAATTGGTCTGCATCAGGTTCGATCAATGCTGCACCAGGTTCGAGTGGATTCACATCAGGTTCGATTGGTCTGCATCAGTTTTGATCGACTCTGCACCAGGTTCGAGCGGGTTTGCATCAAGTTCGACTGGTCTGCATCAGGTTCCGCGTGAGTCTTCACAATATGATCGGGCAGGATGCCAGAGTGGTGGAGCAAGCTGCGGGGAGGTCGATCCCCATCGCAGTTGTCCGCATTCGTGATTGGTAGCGAATAATCGAATTCGCTGTTATATAACTGTTATAATTGATTTATTAATTGATTATTGTTATATATGTATGCATGATTCTCTATGATTTATTGCCTTAAATAGAAGCATGCTAGATTGCATATTATATTTGGTATATTATATGCATGTATGTTGGAGTGTTGATCAAGTCAACTTATTTTTGGCAATTTATTTCCTTATATATAACTGTTATAATTGTTTTATTGGTCAATTATTGTTATATATTTGGAAGTATGAGCATGCTAGGTTGCGTATTTTATTTTTAAATATTATATGCAAGTAAAAACCCTCGGTGTTGAATAACTAAGTGGGAGAGGGGATTGGTAAAAATTCCCGCGGCCTCCATTATTGGTTTGTTAGCAATGTGAATAAACTTGCGCGTCGGCATTAGAGCCTTCCTCCCCATCGGATGAGTTTATTCATGGATTGCTGGGACAGACTTCTTTAAATAATTATGTTTGTAATGTGATGCATATGAACTTGCGCGTTGGCATAGACCTTCCTCCCTATCGGATGAGTTCATGTGCGGATCACTGTACAGACTTATAATTGATGACTGTAGGAAGTTATCCGAGCGCGTGTGTACTTCTCCATCTGTAAGGCACATAAGCTTGGGCCGCGGACTTGGAGTCAAATAATGGTGTACACTTAGGTGTAAATAATAAGTATCCACCCCATCGGAGTCACTGCTTTTATTTGCATGGCTAAAGAGGAACCGACTATTAATTATTTTGTCATAAAGTTAGGTTGACAAATGAAATTAATGGGTAAAACCTTCTCTTGTAAATGTTCGGGTTTGTAAACGTCCACACTATCGTAGCTTGCAGACTCACGGTGCTTGAGATGTCGGTGAATTTTATTTTTATATTGTTTTGAGGGAATCAATATAAAAGGATAAAATTCGAAGTTTTGATCGGTAAATTAATTTATGATTCTCTGATTTTCAAATGGTTTTATCTCACATATTATTAACTAAAAGAAATTATATTTACTTGTCCAAATTAGATGATTAGAAAATAATCTTGATTTTGAATTTTACTGCTTAAGAAAATACATGTGTGTTCTCACAAGGGACGTCTCATGATGCCTATTAAAGTCTCTAGTGAAGAGATGAGAGGTTCATAGAAATATGATGGTCTCATGTAACTCTTTGGATACTTGAGTAAGTTAAAAGGCAGAAGATCATGATTTAATTTGATGAATGAATTGGGAAAGCATGGAGTATAAATTGAAGGGAAACCTAGATCAATTTAATTCTTCGTGAATTGCCTAGATGTTTTTGAGTAAGTTCCACCTGAATTACAATAGGATGTATATGGTGGAAAACTTCTGGCAAAACATGTGGCAAAGGAAAGCCATTTTCATCATAATGTGAACAAGTTTTATATCTTATTCACTAGTTGTTTAAAACATGATTAGTGATGGCATTTACTAACACGAAGTGTGTAGATACTGGAATCACTAAATGTTTATTACTAAGTGAGGATAAGATTGTTATGACATGGGTAAAACTACAAGAGTAGTGGCTATTGCAGTGGGAGTTGTCTATTTATCTAATGATATGAGTAGACGTTTGATTATGAGAAATTGTTTTACGTACGTTTTCATAGAAAGAATTTGATTTCATTTTCTATGCGTTAATAGATGGATACTCCATTTTATTTAAATGACATGGTCATTATAATGAAGGATAGAGTTGTAATCTGTTATTGTACGTTGGTGAACAATTTGTATACTCTTAAATCATGTATATTCCACAGATGCAACAAATAGTAATTAATAATGAATCTTCTAATCTTAGTAAGAGAAAGATACCTTCGGATATGAACTAAACATATATTTGGCATCTAAGACTAGATCATTTTACTTGAGTAATGATTCAAAAGTTGATAGCCGATAGACCCTTAGGTTTATCTGAAGTGAAAACTATCTGACTTTCGAGTCTTGCTTGGGAGTAAAAATCACTAATTGCTTTTTCAAGGCAAAGGGGGTGCAGAACCAAAGATATATATGTTGGAATTAGTTCATTATGATTTATGTGGTCCTAAGATTGTCCGGATGAGAGGTGGATATGAATATTTGTCAATCGATGATTATTCTAGATATCGATATATTTATTTGATGCACTGCATGTCTAAGTTCTTTGATTAATTCAAGAATTGCAAGGCTGGTACAGTGAAGCGTCATGGAAAATATATCAAGTAATGACGATTTAACCATCATTACGAGTACCTCTTAGGATAATTAGGAGCTATTAATCAGAGGTTGAGATTAAATCTCAAGTGGTCTACACCGGGCATGCTCCAGCTGAATGGTGTGGTGGATAGAAGGAATAAGACTCTTATGGTAATGATTAGATAGATGATGAATTATTTGGAATTACTTAATTCATTTTATGGATAAGCCCTAGAAACAGTAATTCATTTGAATGTTTGTCTGTTTGTGGGATATGCTATAAAAATGAAGGTGATTTATTTAGTCTAAAAGATCGAATGGTGATTGTTAACACAAACACTAGATTTTTGGAAAGGGACTATGTAATAAATCACAAACCCATGTATGAGTTGTTCTAAAGGTAGTGAGAAGAAAACACAAAGTATAAGTACCAAGTGTATAAGAGGATATACCACAAAGTAAACTGCAACGCGTGTCACGTCTGATACACAATTACATGTAGTGCCTTGTCGCAGTGGGAGGGTTATTCGACAACCCATGAGATACATGTTTTGGGAAAGTCGTAAGACTTGATCCCTAGTAAACATAGTATTATCCTAGGGATATGACGTTGCACTATAAAATTAAAATGCGGAATCTTAGTAAGTGCAATGAATATTAAAATAGAATCGATGGATTTTAAATTAGGTCTGGATGCTTGTTGAACCGCTAAATGGCATAAAAGCCATTGGAAGCGGGCATGCAAGAATAAAAGAGGATCATAGAATAAGGTGAAAACCTTGGAAGAAAGCTTGTTGCGAAAAGGTATACTCAGAAAGAAAGGGTTCGATTATGAGAAAACATGTTCGCCGGTAGCTATACCTAAGTTGATCCGGACTCTTTTATTTGTTGCTACTCATATGAAATATGAGGAATAGCAAATAGATGTCGAGACAGCTTTCCTGATTGGAAGTCTTAAGGGAAACATCTATGTGAAGCAACCAGAGTGATTCATTGCAAAAAGCTAAGAGCATTGTGATAATAAGCTTAAAAGTGTTCATTCATGGACTAAAGCAAGCTTCAAGATCATGAAACATCCATTTTGATGAGGTAATCCAGTGACATGGATCTAATCAATGATCGGATGGGTCTTGTGTATTGAAAAGAGTGATGGAAACGTGGTGGTATTTCTTGTACTATACGTAGATAGTATCTTGCTCATTGGAGACAATGAAAGAGTATTGTCGGGCTTATGGTATGGTTGATAAAGCGGTATGAGATGAAGGACTTAAGAAGAGCAAAAATATCCTTTTGATCACGGTAATACGGATCACAAGAAAGGATGTTATGCTTATCTCAAGTTTCATATAATGATACGATCCTTACTCGTTTAGCATGTGAATTTATCTAAGTGAATGTGTCTTGTGACACAAAAGTAGATAAAGAAGATGAAAGCGGTTCCTTATGCTTCGGCAAATGAGGAAGCTTAATCTAAGGAATGCTATGCACGAGATTAGATATTTGTTTTGCCGATGGCATGAACAGTGGGTATCAAGGTAACCCAAAATAAGAATGTTGAAATATGGTAAGACATATACTTATGTACCTGAAAAGGACTAGAAGCTATATATGGGCTTACCGAACAGATTCACTGATTCTTATGGGTTACATAGATTCAGATTTTTCAAATCAGATAGGGACGGCAGTAAATCCACCTCAAAGGTTATGCGTTTAATTTTAGGAAGTAGAGTCATAATATGGAGGAGTGTTATATAGAAATATATTTCAAACTCCAGACTCCATCATGGAAAGATGATAAATTGGAACCTATAAGGCAGCCAAAGTATCTATATGACTCTAGAAACTTCATGATGGACTTTGAAGTATTTCTAAGTTTGCCCAAAATTATCACAATTTAAATTAATGATATTGGTGCAGTTGCAAACTTAAAGGAATCACGAGTCCATAAGGTAATTAAACACATGGAGCGCGAGTACCACCTGTTACGAGAAATCGTATGATGAGGGGAAGGTTGTTGTCACCCAGATTGCATCGGATGATAACCTAGTAAATCCATTTACAAGGACTTTAAGGCGAGAGCTTTTGATGGTCGTGTAGTGGGAGTGGAAATCAGATGTATGGCAGAAGACATGACAGCATAGTCTTTTAGTATAAGTGGGAGATTGTTGGATTGTATACTAAAAGTCTAGCTTTTTGTATGAACAATGTTATAACAATTAATTTGAAATGAGAATCATATGATCAAATGATTGCATCTTATAATTTATTCATATGTTCGATGCAATAGTCCACTTACTTTATACTGTAGATAATATGTTGTGCGACAACACGCGGAAGATCATATTATCGGTTTCCTTATAAAGTATAAACAGATGCTCACAATTGAGATAGACGGGGACTCTCTATCGGGATGGTTGTAGTGTGGTTTGGTATTAGCTTGTCTTGGCTATAGAATCACATTAGTGCACTTGTGTGTATTGAGCAGGACCGCTTGAGATCGTTCGACTTATACTGACTTATAGGAGAACTTGATCTCAGTTATTATGGAAGTTCGTACTCTTAATCCCTATACAATAACCTCGACACGTAGGGCAGTATGTATTTCTTTGATTCATCAATGGGTGAGATTTACATGTAATTAAATCAACAAACTCGATGAGTTGGGAAGTAGTGCTGTCTATATGGTGTGCTGTTAATTGTAGAAGGAATCCGTGTCCGTCATAGGTTGATGATGTCCCCTTGAGGAGCTCATAAGGATTATCATGTAAACCCTGCAGGTGGAATTTATTCCGGCATGATAATGAGGTTGAGTGGTACTACTCTTGGATGAGATATTAATTAATTGAGTTGTCAATAACTTAAATTAATTAATGGACATTGTATATCTTAAACATAGGGAGACTAACGGGCTCATAATAAGAAGGAGCCCAAAACGTAATTTTGGGATTGGTATGGTAGTGCAATAATAATATTTTAGTGGAATATATTATTATTATTGGACTTAAGTATAAGCTTTGGGCTAAGCTTGGATACTTAAGCCCAATGGAGGCCCAACCCAATTTCTCCTCATCGTCCCTGCTGTAGCCCATGTATATAAGTCACCTCAGCTTATCTGGAACCCTAATCTAATCTAATTGATTATTCACGTGTGATGAGGGTTGAGAGCATATTGAGGAGGTCTCGTAGATCGTCGCCCACACGACGTCGAGATCTGACTTGGGACATACAGCAGAAGATCAGAAGGTAGTTTGCTGCTGCTGTCCGCGACCTTGCGAAATTTGTATAAATTCGTACAGTGATCATAATTTGATGATCAATATACTGACGGAAAGCCGTCGAAGAGAGCATCGTCTGAACGTAAAGATCACTCAATTCCCATATCAGACGAGGAAGTTATGGCCATTCTCGTGGGACTGCGCAGGCTGCCTGCGAGAATTAATCTTCATCAACATACCCTGGTGAACGGTAATTGTTTCTATGATTTATTGCTTCCGCTGTGTTAGAAACGCATAGTATGCTAACGGTTCACGTTAACCAAATAATCGAACACCAAAAGGAGCCCATAACGTAATTATGGGATTAGAACGGTAGTGCAGTAATAATATTTTAGTGGTATATATTATTATTATTGGACTTAAGTATAAGCTTTGGGCTAAGCTTGGATACTTAAGCCCAATGGAAGCCCAACTCTAATTTCTCCTCCTAGTCCCTGCTATAGCCCATATATAAGTCATCTCAGCTGTCCAGAAACCCTAATCTATGAGATTAATCATGTCTAACACTGTGAGGAGGGTGAGGGAATAGCAGATTGAGAAGATCTTGAGAATCGTCGCCCACACGATGTTGAGATTGGACTTTGGAATACAGCAGAAGACTGGAAGGTTGTTTACTGTTGCTGACCGCCACCTTCTACGATTTTTATAAAATTGTACATACTTCAAAACAAGACATGTGATATACTGACGGAATGCCACGGAAAATTGGATCGTTTTGGCACATAGATCACTCAAATCCGACATCGGATGAGAGAGTTATGCCCAAAACGATGAGGCTGCACTGGCTAGTGGCGAGAATTCATCGTCTTCAACATACCCTGGTGAAAGGTAATTCGTTTCTTGATTACTTGCTTCCATTGCTTGTTAGAAACGTATGGAACCCTAACGGTTCACGTTAACCAAACGATTGAATGCCAACATATATGATCCTCTATCTCTCTCTACGGGCCAGTCATGTGAATTCATAGAGATGTCTTCAAATAACTTTTTTGCTTCAAGTGCTATCTTAGATAACAGCGCTCCACCTGAGGATGCATCAATAAGAATACGTGACTCACAATCCAATCCATAGTAGAAGATACTTATGTACTGAGCCTTAGACATTCCATGTTGTGGACACCTCCTGAGCATGTCCTTAAAATTGTCCCACATCTCATGAATTTCTCATCCTGATTCATAACAAATTGGGTGATCTCTTGCTTCATTCTTAAGATCCTTGAGGGTGGCATGTATCTCTCTAAGAACTTCAGCTGCAGTTGGTCCCATGTAGTGCAGTCTGTGGCATCAAGAGTTTCATACCAAGCTTCTGCCCTGTTAATCAAAAAGAACTTGAATAGGCCAATCCGTCTAGCATTGTCATTAGCTCCAGCACCCTTCTAAGTGTTTGCGTAACCAAGCAATCTTTTGAGGTGTTGATATGGATCTTCAAATTGACCTCCAGAAAAAAGGATTCTTTTCTACCATGTTTATAAGAGCGGGATGTATCTCAAAATCATCATCTTCCCCAATTGCTCCTATCAACCCCATGTTGCAAATCCCATTATAAGTAAAAGTTTCACGTATAACAATATTATCCAGATTCTGCCTTGCTCCGATCATGTTTAGCAATGCGTGTTATTTGTTCCTTTCCTTCCTTTCCTTTTCCTAGTGCACAAGTACCTTAGAATAATTTAAGGTCAGATAGAATTAAATAATTATAAATAAAAATCTTAATAAAAGTAGAAATAATAAAATCAATAATAACAATCATCCCCGGAAAAGGGCACAAAAAACTTGATGCGCATTTTCTTTGCACGCAAAATTAATCCCCAAGTATGAAGGATGTTATTGTAGCTTAGATAAGCGACCAAGTTAAATATCGAACCCAAAGGATGGCGTATTATCAATTTAATTATTTACTAAACTAATTAAGACGAGACAATAAAGTTTGAGAATTTAATTATTAAACTACTAAACAATTAATTAAAATAGCAAATAAAATAAATTAAATACTTTGAAGATTCGTCTGCTGAATCAAGAGGAGAACCAAGAGGGGGATTCAAGATGAAGAAGACGCGACAACGCCCACATCAAGGATTTTATTTGTTTCCTAATTTATCTTGTATTTTCTAGATATATGGGTAAGATCTATCCAACACCCATGATTGTTCTTCGTAACATCTTGGGCTAGAACTGTTTTGGTAGTCTAAGGTTTAGAAGGTTTTTATGAATTAATTGAACTTTCGTGTGTATACTCCGTACAACACTACTTGTGGATTTATTTTATATAAGACTATGCATTTTTAATTCATACTCAGAGTTGTTTTGTGCATCATTAACTGTTATGTAGAGTTTGAATACATATCTTGGTTATTGATTGAGTGCGTTCACTACTGAGCAGAATTGCTTGTTATGATTCTAAGTGAGGGGACTTCGAAGCTTCATTAGAACTATCTTATATGAATACTTGTTAATTGAATTGAATTCGGATTAATAAGTAGGATAAAGAGAGTAATTTTATAGTACCTATAAAGGGAGATCATATTGGGTTAGAGTACCAATTGGTCAGGGAAATAATTGATACTGATAGTACCTAGAAAGAGGGGTGAAGTTATATCTCTTGCTCCAAGGTTATACACATGTGTTACACGTTTATTTACTTGTGTCTATAGAGTAGATTTGCATGGTTTAGTGTTGCGTCCATATTCCACAAGGTAGAGTCGAAAATTGATACATGAAAGAGCAATTAATGAGTGAAACTGGATTATCCTAGAGCTACATATTCTCATACTTGATTCACTTTCGTATTTTCTAGTGTTTAACTTATTTTATTTGCTATTTTAATTAATTGTGTAATAATTTAATAATTAAATTCTCAAACTTTATTACCTCGTCTTAATTAATTTAGTAAATAATTAAATTGATAATATGCCGTTCTTTGGGTTCGATATTTAACTTGGTCGCTTATCTAAGCTATAATAACATCCTTCATACTTGGGGATTAATTTTGCGTGCAAAGAAAATGCACATCACGAATCAAGTCAGAACCAAGTAAAGATTCAAGATGGAGTGAGAAGTGATGGAGCCCACATTACTTTGCATCTTAATTTATCTTATAATTTTCAGGACTATGGGTAAGATCTATCCAAACACCATGAACATTCTCTGAAACATCATGGTCTAGAAACACTTTGGTAGTTTTAGGATTATGAAGGTTTTTATCTAGTTAATTGAACTTCCATGTGTATACTCTGTACAACACTGCTTGTGATTTTATTTTATATAAGATAGTGCATTTTTAATTCATACTCAGAGTTGTTTTGTTCATCATTAACTATTATATAGAGTCTGAATATATATCTTGGTTATTGATTGAGTGTGTTCACTGCTGAGCAGGATTTTATGTTATGATTCTAAGTGAAGGGACTCCGAAGCTTTATTATAACTATCTTATATAAATACTTATTAATTAAATTGAATTCGGGTTAATAAGTAGGATAAAGAGGATAATTATATAGTACCTGCAAAGGGAGATCATATCGGGTTAGAGTACTTAGTGCACGGGAAATAATTGATACTAATACTACCTAAAATGAGGATGTAATTATGTTCTTGCTCCAAGGCAATTCACACGTGTAACACGCTTATCTACTTGTGTCTATAGAGTAGATTTTCATGGCTTAGTGATGCGTCCATAGTCCACAAGGCAGAGTTGGACATTAACATACGGAAGGGAGATTAATTAGTGAAACTGGATGGCCCGAAGAGCTACCTATCTTCTCACTTGTTTAACTCTCGTTATTTCCCTATTGTTGCTATTTTATTAGTTATTTAATTTTCTTGTTTATTAGGTTAATTACCATTCTACAATCAAATTGCTAAACAATAGTTTCCTTTTAATTTAGATAATAATAAATTGATAACCAATCGTCCTTTGGGTTCGATAATATAACTTGGTCACTTATCTAAGCTACAATCATATCTTTCATACTTGGGGATTAATTGTGTGTTGAGAAAACGCCCATTAGAACCCTACTCATCTGCACCTAATACCATAGAGAAAAGAAGTAGGATTACAGATTGAGAGGGTCTTGAAGATCATCGCCCACATGACGTCAAGACTAGGCATGCGAATATACCAAAAGATTGGAAATGTCGTTTCATCAACATGATCCAGTTCTTCAACCTTGATGAAAGATAATACAATTCTAATTTCTTGCTTCTATTTTTTTAGAATCGCATGGAACCCTAACGGTGCACGTTAACCAAAAGATCCAAACTCTAACATCAGGGACTTTATGGATACCAGTTATGGGATTGCATGACACATGGAGTAAAGTTTGCTTCTACACTTGATTTAATGGTACCTACTGGTGCTAATTAGATCTAGTAATGATTTGTCACAATTGGTGAAGCTTAGGATGGTTAGTGGAAACTGAATTTTGCTGTCCTGGTAGTCACTCGGATTATAGTCCCTCTATTACTTCCTTTTTGCAGCATATGCCTAATGGTCTTAATTAGTCATTTATGTTCCTTAATTTGTGGTCAGACCACGAAATATTTTTTCAAGTGTTCACAAAATACGGCAACAGCTAGTAGTAGGAACTCAACAATACAGATTGAGTACTAAATTGAAGGCCCTCAAAGCTCCCTTCAGAGAATTGAACAAGCGACACTTCTCACGTATTTCAAAAAAAGAGTTGACACTTCTAAAAAGGAACTTGAAGTTAAGTAGATTGTATGCATGTCCGCACAGGCTAATTAGTCGGATTGGACATCCATGAAGGTAGTACTGGAGAGAATTCATAAGCTAGAAAGAGCATAAGCAATCTTCCTCATAAAGCTAAGCAAAAACAAATATGTGAAGAATTAGGACAAAGAAAACAACTTCTTTCATTACATGGTGAAAACAAATGGAGTGAGAAACAATATTCATAGAGTATTCACAGATAATGGCCAAACAGAGTCATATCAAAACATGGTATAAGCCTTCACGGAATACTACACTAGCTCTTAGGTATGGAGGGGAACATCACCATGGACATTGATCCGCAGGTAGTTCGGTAAGGACCTATTCTCAGTAACAAACACTCAAGGGATCTAATCACACATGTTAATCAGGAGGAAAACAAGGCTAATGTTTGGTCAATGAATATGAAAAAGGCTCCGACACTAGATTGGTACACGGCTAAATTCTTTCAAAAATGATGGACTATGGTTGGGGAACATGTGATCTTGGCAATGTTTGAGTTCTGCAGAAAAGGCAAGTTGTTGAAGCAAAGAAATGATACCTACATCTCATTAATTCCAAAAAAAGAAGTTTGAGACAAGACTGAAAGACTTTTGACCTATATTGTGTTGCAATGCAACATACAAGATTATTTCAAAAAATTTTGCTGCTAGATTGAGGAGATGTTTACATGATATCATTAATAAATCTTAACACGGGTTTGCCTCAAGAAATGTCCAGAAGATACATGTGCAGTGGGGCTAATATTAGTCTGAGAAAAGCCATAAAACTGGATATCACTAAAGCTTATGATAGTGTCAACTGGAGTTTCCTTATGGGATTGCTATAACACATGGGGTTTCCTATTATGTTCAGAATGTGGATTCATCAGTTTGTAACAACAATTTCAGTTTCCTTGCTAACTAATAGACAAGTGAAGGGGCATTTCAGAGGGAAAATATGCCTTCGCTAGGGTTACCCCATCTTGTTCACGTTGTTTATTATTTGCATGGAATACTACTCAAGGCTTTTATACATGGAGATGAGAGCACAGCTGCAACTTTAACTAGGACTATTAACGGATTTGAAGCCACGTCAGGCCTTGGAGTGAGTAGGGAAAATTCTAGCTTGTCATAGTTGGGATCTCAGGTTCATTGCTCAGTTCGATCAAGAAAACACTTCCTTTTTTTTATAAGGACAATGCCAGTGAAGTACATGGGGATTCCACTCACCACAAAGAGAATCAAAGCTAAGGAATTCTCATATCAATGGAGAAATTCAACAACATCATTGGGTCATGCTCTTCAGAGTTCTTATCTTATGCATGAAGATTCGAATTAATAAGCTCTGGAGTTTATGGACTACTAGCCTTCTATTGCACTATGGTTAGATTACTGAGATTGATAGTTACAGAAGTGGAGAGGCTCATTAGACACTTCCTATGGGGTATGAAGCACAGCTTGTTTGACTGGGAGGAAATATTGAAGCTGAAGGCAGCAGGTGGACTTGGAATTAAATATTTGTGAGACTAGAAGGATGCACTTCTATGCTGTACACTATGGGATATCCAGTCAGATACAAATTCCCTTTAGGTTAAATGAATAAATGAGGTATATCATCATCAGCATCAGTGGTCGGAGTCTATGCCAAGACCATATTTGTCATACGTGTGGAGAAGTTTCTTAAAGATAAGAGATAAAGTGAAAAACGCGGGAATAGACAGCCAAAACGTCCAAGACTTGATAAAGAGATGTGCATTTAATAGCAAGTATAATGGCTAAACTATGTATAAGCTGCTCCGAGAAACTAAGGATGGGATTGCTACATTTATTTATAAGCATATTTGTAAGTGGATTCTAAGGAAGCAATGTGTGAGACTTTGGTTGCTACATGAGGATAGACTACTCACAAAAGAAAGGATCTAGGGAGCCATTGAAGACAAGGAGTGTGTACTTTGCATCGATGTAAACAAGAAGTCAAAACAACTCCTTTTCAAGTGTCCTTTCACCTTGCAAGTTTGGAAGGCAGTCAAGCAGTGGATTGGATGGAGATGCTCCTTCTCCATTGTGGCATCAACGTTTATAAAGATATTTCGTTCAACCATGCACTGATTAGCCATTTCTAGTTAGGATGACTAATTAAAGAATTTATCTAACCACAGGGAGGAAGGTACTAGGGTATAAGCAATCTCGTGTTTGTCATAGTTTTATAGAGATTATCATAAAGGGATAGGATTAATCAAGAAATGACAATTAAAAAATGGGATAGATGAATGGAAGATGAATGTATGAGCCAAGTAGATAGAGAATGAGACTAGCAATACTTAAAGTATGGAAAATCTAGTTATCATGCAATGAATTCATATGTGCCATGGGTTAATAATTAAGGGCCAACACGAATTCCACCTAAACTCCCACTCGAGATGGATAGGATGTAGATCCTTAATAAGGTCTCTAAATGGCTTTAAGGTTGGTTCTCAATCAAACAATTTCAACTAGGTACTAAGTTCAATTGGAGAGTCTCCTTACACGATCAATTGACCTCTCGATCTAACAAATAGAATGTTTTATCAAAGGGTTCTAAATTCTAAAGGACTTCTCAATGTCTTTACAATTTATAATGCACATGAAGTGTTTGATGAAATGATTCACTCAATTATCCTAATCACATAATTGATTTCTCAATCTAATCACATATTTAGAATAATAAAACACACAAATCATCATAAACCTCAAGATATTAAGCATCAATGATAGAAAATCAATAAACCCATTCAACATAATCATTCAATTGCAAAATACCTAAAATTATCCAACACAATTCATATTGCTAATCTCACAAATAAAATTAGCCTTTCATAGTTTCAAAGAAAACAACATAGACAATTGTATCTCCAAAACACATGATTGAACTACAAAGAAGTCTACAAAAATTGGAATTAAAACTCCCTTGAATAGCTTCAATGGTGCTTCTCTTCCTCTTCTTGCAATCTCCACTCCCCCTTGCTTCTCTAACTACTTGGATGGTGATTTGAATGGTGGGATGAAGGTAGATGAAATGGATGGTGAATGGATGAAGATGAAGGTGTGAAATGGAGGAAATAGTGTTTGATGTGTGTGTCCAAGTGAAGCCCTTGTGGAATCTTTTTAAATGTTGAACTTGAGAGTATTTATACCTTTTCCAAACTTGGGCCTCGAATTTTGCATCAACTGGGCTTTTTACACACATTGTCATGCACTGGGAGGTGAAAATTCAAATTTTTGGCCCAAAAACACTCAACACGAGTTGGCCTACCCAACACGAGTTGGCCTACCCAGCTTGAGTTAGCAACACAAGTCGAGTTGCATTGTATGTAACTTGAGCTGACCTAGCTCGACTCGTGTTGACAACTCGAGCACTCGCCTGTTCGGTCATGTTGCGAGGCACTATAACTGGACAACTCTCGGCACCTAACTCGAGTTGCAAGTCGGGTAATGACTTGACAACTCGAGTAAGCTTACTGTATGATATTTGGACGCTGCTCAAGCTTCCGAATTGAATGCACAATGAATCTCGACTTGATCACTGGGCTTAATTCGTGTTTCCACTACACTTCATTCATGCTCAAAAACTCACCAAAACCATTAGCTCAACAATTTCATTAAAAATATAGACTATCATGCACTTCAACACCACCAATCGGACCAAAAGTAATCTCAAACTCATGAGAAAAACTTTAAAATTGCCCCAAAAATACGAAAAGTATATGCCTTCAAGACAAAGTACGTCACACCACGCCACATCCTCCCAAACTTAAATTAAAATAAGAGTTTCGAATTAAGTTTGCAATAAGTGGTGTGACTTACCTATACACTTCAAATGAAGAACTTCTCGTATCTCCAATGTGCATCTTCCTCACGAGCACAATCAACCTACATGCCAAAAATGCAAAACAAGCATCCTTATTGAAAGAAATAAATAAAGCAATAAAGATAATGATGGGTTGCCTCCCATCTAGCTCTAAGTTTAACGTCTTCAAGCCGGACGGGATATGGAGAACTTATCAGAATGGCCACGGATATCTTTCGTCCTTGCCATCAAAATTTAACTGTTTTGATTCTTCTTCTATTAGGCATTTATGGCAAGTAACGACCTCTGTTTCATCCTTCGAGCATGGCTTTAAAAATTCGACTCTCTTGAGCTTACACTCCATTGCCCTCTCCATTCTCGAATACCACTTATTCCTCTTTACCAAATAGATCCCCAACATCTCTTCGAGTTCTCTTTTGTTTCTAAGAATATGAGAAGAATCAATGTGCAAGACAAATTCAATGTAAACAATATTATGAAATTTAAATCAACTTAAAGAGTTTAAAGGTTTAAAAATGCTCATTTCACTCTTCAAGTCATCATCACTTGCTTTTCGACTTTGTTCCTCTTCATCAACATCATTCGCCTCAATAGGCTCCTCAAATACCTTCTTTGATTCTTCATGTCCAGACATTTCTTCTTTCTCCAATCCTTTTTCAACTTTACTCTCATCTTCAAGTTCTTCAACTTGTTGAAAATTGATCAAAGCACTTACAATTTGGCTTGCTTGATGCTCCAAGGCTTCTAACCTCTTCTCAGTTGCCTTATTTCTTGCTTCATCTCTTTTCTTGTTCTCCTCAAGGCTTGCTTCCATCACCTCAATCAAGACTTTTATAGATGATTTTTCTTCCTCAACTTGTTGAAAGTCTCCTCCCTCTTGGTTGTCAATATTCCATCCTTGAATTGGTGGATAATTCCCATGAAAACTTCCCTCAAAACTGTTTTGAAAATTTCCTTGAAATCATCCACTCCTATGAAATAAGCATCTCCTACTTGATGGTTAGGCATTCTCCACTCTTCTTGCTCCATAGGACTAGGAATCGAAACGCCTTGCACATTTCGACCACCCCCCAAACTTGTACTATGCAAGACTTGACCATAAACACCATGATTCATCATCCTTATTTGTCTTGTCAATTCTAAAGTAGCGGGGGTAATTATCTCGGAGGATTCATTTTGAAGAAAACTTGATTGAGGATTTTAACCTTCATCACTTCCTTGAGCACATCTTCTATATAAGTCCAATAAGGCGTACTTTTGGCACGGAGGATTGGTGTTGGGATTTGGTGAAGAATAAACACATGCTTGATAATGGTGGAATATATTTGCATTGTAAGCTTATTGTCATTCTCCATTTCTTCCTTGATTGTAGTATTGAGAGCTATCTTGATTCCTTTGAAAATTGTAACAATAGTTACTCTCATTCATGTAGCCTCTTGATTGTGAGGGTGGAATCCTTGCACTTTGATTCCCAAAGAAATCACTCAAGTATTGGTTCCAACCTTCCATTTAAATGGTCTTCACAAGGTTTACTATAATTTTTCATCAAACTTTCTATTTTTGGCTTTGATCCCACTTCTCCTTCTCCCAAGATAGTTTCAAGTACCTATCAAAATGAAAAAGTGAGATAAAGAATTTTTCAAAGCAAATAATAAAAATCAATAAAAATATCTCTAGTAATACTAATCAAAACACTCCTTCATCAAACCACTAGAAACTATTGCCTCCCCGGCAACGGCGCCATTTGATTAGCTATTTATGATGGACTTTGAAGTGTTTCTAAGCTTGCCCATGGATATCATAATTTATTTTATTGATAATGGTGCAGTTGTAAACTTGAAGGAATCACGAGTCCATATGCAATTACACACATGGAGCGCGAGTACCACCTATTACGAGAAATCGTATGATGAGGGGAAGGCTGTTGTCGCCAAGATTGTATCGGATAATGACCTAGTAAATCCATTTACAAGGGCCTTAAGGCGAGAGCTTTTGATGGTCGTGTAGTGGGAGTGGGAATCAGATGTATGGCAGAAGACATGACAGTATAGTCTTTTAGTATAAGTGGGAGATTGTTGGATTATATACTAAAAGTCTAGATTTAGTATGAACAATGTTATAACAATTTATTTGAAATGAGAATCATTGATCAAATGATTGCATCTTATAATTTATTTATATGCACGATGCAATAGTCCACTTACTTTATACTATAGATAATATATTGTGCGATAACATGCGGAAGATCATATTATCGGTTTCCTTATTAAGTATAAACAGATACTCACAACCGAGATATGCGGGGACTCTCTATCGGGATGGTTGTAGTGTGGTTTGGTATTAGCTTTTCTTGGCTATAGAATCACATTAGTGCAGTTGTGTGTATTGAGCAGGACCGCTTGAGATCGTTCGACTTATACTGACTTATAGAAGAACTTGATCTCTGTTATTATGGATGTTCGTGCTCTTAATCCCTATACAATAACCTCGACACATAGGGAAGTATGTATTTCTTTGATTCATCAATGGGTGAGATTTACATGTAATTAAATCAACAAACTTGGTGAGTTGGGAAGTAGTGCTGTCTCTATGGTGTGATGTTTATTGTAGAAGGAATCCGTGTCCGTCATAGGTTGATGATGTCCCCTTGAGGAGCTCATAAGGATTATCATGTAAACCCTACAGGTGGATTTATTCCAGCATGATAATGAGGTTGAGTGGTACTAATCTTGGATGAGATATTAATTAATGGAGTTGTCAGTAATTTAATTAATTAATGGACATTGTATATCTTAAACATGGGGAGTCTAACGGGCTCATAATAAGAAGGAGCTGATTAGCCATAACTTGTAGTCGGGTTGACCAATTCAAGAATTTATCGAACCACAGGGAGGTCGATGCTAGCACTTAAGCGATATCACGTTTATCACGATTTTATAGAAACGAATCATAGATGGATGGTTTGGGTTACAAGTAATTAAATGAAAGTAGACAAGCAATAACCAAATGACAAGATAAAAATGATGAATGGGTGGTTTTCCAAATTGAGTAGAAGTGAGATTAACAACACTATTGAAGTGGTAACTTATGGATTCATGCATTAAACTCATATGTATCAAGGGTTAAGACTAAGGGCCAACACTTATACCACCTAAACTTCCTCTCGAAATGAATAGGATGTAGATCATTTGCACAATCTCAAAATAGCTCAAAGGTTGGTTCTAAATTAAACTATTCCAACTAGGTACTAAGTTCAATTATAGAATCCCTTCATATAATCAATTGACTTCTCAATCTAACTAATCACATGTTCCATCAAAGGGTTCTAAATAATAAAGGACTTCTCAATCACTTTACCATCTATAATGCACATGAGGTGTTTGATGAAATGATTCACTTGACTATCCTAAGCACATAATTGATTTCCCAATCTAATCATATAATTAGAACAATCAAACACACAAAACATCATAGATCTCAAGATATATAAGCACCAATGATAGAAAATCAAATATCTCCATCAACATATGAATTTAATTACATAGATCCACAAATTAACCAACAACCTTCATGTTGCTAATCTCACAAGGGAGATTAGCCTACAATCTTCATAAGATCCATAACATAGACATTATAATTCTTACAAATCATGATAAACTAAAGGATTAACACAAAATTGGAATGAAAACTCCATTGGAAATGGATCCAATTGACTCTCCCTTCTTCCTTTGGTGATCACCCAAGCTTCCTTGCTTCTTCACTTGATTTGGATAGAGAAAATTATGGAGAGATGATGTAGATCTCAAAATGGATGAATGGGATGGAGAATATGGTGTGAAATCAAAGGAATGGTGTGTGAGGTGTGTTGGAACAGTAGAATTTCGGATCTCCCTTCAAAATGTTGAATGGATTGGTATTTATACCCCATGGAGACCTTCTAGAAGAATTGTAAAAAATATCATGTTCTGGTGCCGACACGAGTCGTGCTACGTAGCACGGGTCGTGTCGTGTCAGGGCATGCGGCACACGAGTCGTTCTGCGTCGCACGGCCAAAGGGTGGCCGTGTTGAATGCCTAGACGTCGCCGCACGACCTCCGCTTACAGGCCCGTGTCTGGTACATGGGTCGTGCTCCGCAACACGGGTCGTGCTCCACAACACGACCAAGTGGTGGTCGTGTTGGATAAATAGATGCCGCCACACGACCATTCTGGACAGGCCCGTGTCTGGCACATGGGCCGTTTGCTGCAACACGAGCCGTGTTGCTTGCACCTTTGTTTCTTCTTCTTTGTTTGATCTTCCGTCTTCATTTTTACTCCATTTTCACCTGTTATATATATGTTTAAGATCATTCTCACACATTCCTATGAAAACACATAACACCACCAAAATACACAAAAATACGGATGAAACAATACGAAAAATACACACAAAAAGGCACTAAAATCTAGGTGAAAATAACGACAATCACACCCCCAAACTTAAAGTATTGTTCGTCCCCGAACAATGAAAATAATAGACCGAGGGAGAAGTTTTCACCTAGTAAAAAGACTAAACGAACACAAGTAATAACGCATCATTAGCAACAAGAATTTCAAATCATGTTAAGCTAACCTACAACATTAGATTCATGATAAGAGAAATTAACAAGTTCAATCAAAAGAGAATAAAGAGCAATATAGTCCTTTTAGTCTAAACCTCACAATAGTTTATCAATTGCACTCGACACTCTTTAAATAAGGTAAATCAACACTCATCAATCAATTGGCTCGACTCACCATACACTTGCTCGTAGACTCTATTCACAAACCACCAAAATTTTAATCAATGATCAAAAAGGTCTTTAATTAAGGATGTAATGATAGGCTCTTTGGTAGGGTAGGAAGAATATAGGTAAAAGTGACTAAACGAGTTTAAGTAATCGAAGAGGTAGCTACTTTCTTCCATCCCTTCACATTCTTTTTCTTCCTTTCTTTTCTTTATTGATCATAAGCACTAATCATCACTTCCTTGGATTTCTTGAGCTTCTTATAGATTCATGTCTCTTCTCTTTGATTCTTAAGTACTTGAGCATATTATTGTTGCTTTGCTCGTTTTCTTGTTTTGAAGTTGCATGTCCATTCTTTCTTATGCTCTTTTCATCCTTTTTCTTACTTATTTACCATTTCCTCTTTCTCTTTTGTTATCTCATCACACCTTTCTAGCCACCATCTTCTTTATTACTCACACAAAAGGTATATATCTTAGGCTCATGTGGGTAATTAAAGCTTGTAATGTGCTATCTTCACAATAAATAGGCTTATAGGCTCAAAGTGGTTGACTAGGGATGATTTTAAAGGTAAGAGAATATTTGGCAATGGCTATACATGACAAGGATGGCCTTAAATCATTTCATCGATCTCCATTAATCGGATTCATTCCTAAAGTCTTTGAGCAAGTATTTAGTTTATCAAAACTCAACCAATCCACTCATGAAAAGATACCATGTATACATGGTCGAGGCTCAAATTCTCACAAGTTTATGCTCGACTTAAAAGGACTTATTACAATTTATTCATCTTTTAATTGAATTAGTTAAATAAAACATATCACAATTTGAAAGTGTAGAGTTCCTTAATCATAATTCGACCTCACTTATCACCATAATGCATCATCACTCATATTCAAAACGACTCACAACCTCCCAAAACAAACCACCAAATCAAACCTAGACACAAAAAAATAAAAACAACACACAAACACAAATAAACCAAAGAAACAACAAAACGACAAAAGTAAAAAAACACAAAGACAACAATAAAAAAAAAGATACAAAGAAAATTCACCCCATCCATGATCAATACACAACAAAAATCATCTCAATCCTTAATTGAAATAAAAGTACGAAATTAAACATCCCAAAACAAAACAATACGAAGTCTCAAATCCAACACAAATTAAATCACTAAAGAAGATGAACTAATGAAGTGTTGAGCACCAAAAGTACTCCCTTAGTTATCCGGAGGCGGAGGGGGTTGATTATGCCATGATCCCCAAGGAGTATAAGCACGAGGTGTGGTAGGGAATTGGAAATTGAACATTCTTGTGATCATCTCCTCCATGTTGTTCGAGCGTGATCGTGTATTCTCTTCATAGTACTCCCTACGACGCTGCCCTTCATGGATCTCCCTTATCATTGCACCCTGCCTCTGCTGCTCCTCTCGGAACTCTCTCATTTCATCTCCAAGCGCCTGCTGCGTCTGCCTGATCTCCATGAGTTCGTTCTCCAGAAGATTCCATCTAGCATTCCCCTCTCTTGGTCCATCTCCTTCCTCTTGTTCTTCTCCTTCTTGCTCAAATGCTGGAGGCTCTGGTGCATGCTCTTCAAATTCCACCTGATGATGTTGCTCTTCTTCCCCAACATCCATGTCCACCGGCTCAGCTCTCAGATTCCTTAGCTCAGGATTTTCATCTACTCTCATCTGCTGGAGCACTGCTTCCACTCCATCTCTATTCTCTCTGTAGAAAGCTCTCACGACTGCTGAGTGGTTAGGACTCGCCATTGCTAGATTCTGATGCTTTCTTCGTCCTTGCAGTGTGGTGAGCTCAGGAGCAGGTAGAGGGAATGGAGCTCCCTTATCTTGCTTCAAGCAATACATATTTCCTATGAATGATAGGAACTCCATCCTTATGAGTTGATTGTACGTGAGCCCTTCACTAATCATCGAGTGTTGCATCCCTCTAAGGTCGATGACTAACCCTTGAGCAATCATTGTCACCATTCCTCCAATCATAATCCCTCTAGTGTTCTCTCTCTTCGCCACTCTCTCTGCATGCTGAACGAAGTGAGCTGCAATGTTCATTGTGAACTCTTTGAATATACTGTACATGATGTACAATTGCTTCTCCCCAACAGATCCACTCTCGAACCGACCCAGAATAGTATTTGATACTATCTTCTCAAGGTATCTCATAACTGGGTTCCTTATGGCTGTCCCTTTAGATGAACTTGGAATGTACTCTGGAGGCTCAGTCCCATTCTCAACCAATTTTCTCCACCACGTCTGTTGATTGAAACCCCCTTTTGGTAGGAAGTTCTGATGGCCTCTCATGATTGGGCACCCAAAAAATCTATTCAGCTCATTCACAGGTATCTTCTCCCACATCTCATTGTTTAACTGAAATGTGATAGCAATAGGAAACTTGTTCCTATCTCTGTGAACCTCCAAGGTGCTCATGAACTCGGCTGTAAGGTGGAGATAAGTCGGAGGTCTCTTATCGAAAAACTCCTCCATTTCCACTCGACGGAATAGAGTCCTCAGATCACCTTCTATTCCAAGGCCTTCCATGGTTGCTTGATCTTGGAATCGAGTTGCCCTAATCTTTGGGATTATGTACTCCCATCTCAATGCGTACTTCTCCCATTCCATGAACTCTACTCCAAAATTCTCAAGGTGTTGGTCTTTCATTAGCAGTTTGGCATCAAGGTTTGACAGTTCCATATCTGACTCAATGAAGATGAAGTCCTCATTGCGTTTCCTCACTCTTCTTTCAGCCATCTACAATATCCAACATAATTCAAATTAGTTTCAAGTTAATTCAAAACAAAATGTCTCATGTTGATTAGAATTATCACTAGTTATTCAACTAAGTGTTAATCCTAGCACATATTCAAGCACAATAAACACTTTGTTTCAAAGACTTAACATTAAAATCCAATCAACTTAACACAAAGTTATTTCAAAAATTTCATTCAATCACTCACTTTCAACATCCTAATCCTCTCATTCTTTCATAACATTTCACTTTTTCAATGGGCACAATTCAATTCAATAATGCTTCATGTAAAAACTTTGAATTCCAATTTGAAATTTCATTTAGGCATTTCATCAAACACTTGGCATGCACCTATTTCACAATTCAATTCAACAAGTCTTAACTATGCTTTCATGCTCAATTCCTCAATACCTAAACTAATTTACATCAATACAATCATCATAGAAGCATTATTGATCAATTTAACAATCACATGCCCTAAATTAATCATCCTAAAACAATTATCCCCAAATTCATCCTTCATGAACCCTAAATCTATCCAAAATTCAATCAATCCAACAATTAAATATGCAAATTCATGTTTCACTATCCTAGACATGCTTTATACATTCCATCATTCAAAACCCATACATGAATTTCGCCATTCATACCTCGAATTGCGAATTAGGGCACAAGAAGACATACCTTGAATTCTATTGAACAAAATGTAGGGGATTGTTGTTTATGCTTTGAAGTTCACCTTCTACACTCACAATCTTACCACTCTTTGGTGTTTAGAGGATGATTGGTGGAGTTTCGACTGGATATTCACGATGGGAATGAGTTTTTAGCCTTCGAGCTGTGTCCAGAATCTGCCTTTTAAAACATTTCTTCGGACCCGACACGAGTCGTGTCACGCAACACGGCCATAAGGTGCCCGTGTTGCGTGTTCTGGTGCTCCCGCACGGCCAAAGCGTACAGTGTCGTGTCGGCTACACGACTTGAGTCTCGCGCTTGGACACAACCCGTGTCACGCAACACGACCAAATCCTGCTCGTGTTGGACTAACTGATGTCGCCGCACGGCCAAAGCTAACAGGGCCGTGTCGGCGACACGAGGCGTGTCACTACTCCCTTGAATCTTCCACTTTTCATCTTCAACTCTTGTCTTTCCTTGTTTCCATGCTTCCAAAACTCCCTATTCATGCTCACACTTCATCAACATCATTAGTTCAATCCTAATATCAAAACAAAAGGACTATCAACTTCAACACCACCAAAACGAACCAAAACTAAACCGAACTTATGAGAAAATTTCAAATTTGGCTCAAAAACACACGAATGCATGTCAACATAGAATATAATATATCGTATCACATCATATCCCCCCAAACTTGAATTGAAACAAGAGTTTCAAAGAAAGTTTGCAAAAAGTGGTACGATATACCGTTCACATCAATGACACACACTTAGAATGTTTTAAAAAATCTTCTCCTCATAAGCACAATCCACCTACGAAACCAAAAGAAAACAAAACAAGAAAGAAATATATACAAGCCTAAACTACTAAAAGGATACGGATCTCAAGAAGAGAAGGTGTCAACATATACCAACTCCCTTTGAGAGGGAGAATGGTAATGCTTAACCCTATGACCATTGACAATAAAAGAATTCCCATCCGATCCCTCAAGCATTAAAGATCCATTTTCTCTAACTTCAATCACCTCATATGGACCGGTCCATTTTGAACGAAGCTTTCCGGGAAACAGTTTCAATCTAGAATTGAACAAAAGTACTCTATCCCCCGGTATAAACTCCTTTGCTTTGATTCTTTCATCATGCCATCGTTTCAGCTTCTCCTTGACAATTTGTGAGTTTGAATATGCTTCCTCACGAAATTCCTCAAGCTCAATCAATTGAAGGCATCTTTTCTTTCCCGATTCTTTCTCCTCAAGATTTAACTTCCTCAATGCCCATAAAGCCTTGTGTTCTATTTCAACCGGAAGATGACATGCTTTCCCATAGACAAGTTTATACGGAGAAAGACCAAGAGCGGTCTTGTACGCCGTTCGATAAGCCCAAAGCGCGTCATCTAGCTTAGAAGACCAATCCTTCCTATTCCCCTTGACTGTCTTCTCAAGTACAAGCTTCACTTGCCTATTTGATACCTCCGCCAAACCATTTGTTTGCGGATGATAAGGTGTTGACACCTTGTGCTTCACTCCATAGCTTCTCAAAAGCTTCTCAATGATCTTGTTTATGAAATGAGTCCCTTGATCGCTAATGATTGCCTTTGGTACTCCAAACCTTGCAAAAATGTTCTTCTTCAAGAAAGCTTTGACAACTAGAGTATCATTTGTTCTTGTAGGAATTGCTTCTACCCATTTAGACACATAGTCTACCGCAAGCAAAATATAAAGAAAACCATTGGAAGACGGAAATGGGCCCATGAAGTCCATCCCCCAAACGTCAAACACTTCAACTTCAAAGATGTTCTTCATAGGCATCTCATCTCTTTGTCCAATACTTCCAATTCTTTGGTATCTATCACACTCCTTAACGTATTCTTTGCAATCCTTGAACAATGTTGGCCAAAACAATCCCGACTGTAAGATTTTAGCTCCCGTCTTTTGAAACCCAAAGTGTCCTCCACATGGTAAACTATGGCACATCTCCATGATACTTAGTTTTTCTTCCTCCGGAATACACCTCCGTATGATACCATCCGGACAATGCTTAAACAACAAAGGATCATCCCAAAAATATTCTTTAACATCATGGTAGAACTTTTTCCTTTTTGACTCGGTGAGATGGTCCGACTTGATACCACACGCTAAGTAATTTACCAAATCCACGTACCACGGTCTTCCGATCTCACACAAAGTGTACATTCGATGAAAATCCACTTGAAGTATCTCTTCATCCGGGAACATATCATTTATGAGCTCCTGGTTCCTTTTTCATCAACATTCTCCAATCGTGATAAGTGGTCGGCTATGATATTTTCGACTCCCTTCTTATCACGTATCTCAACATCAAACTCCTGCAACAAAAGAACCCAACGAATTAGTCTTGGTTTGGCATCCTTTTTACTCATCAAATACCTAATGGCAGCATGATCCGTATAGACAATGGTTTTCGTGCCAACTAAGTATGGACAAAATTTTTCAAAAGCATAGACTACGGAAAGAAACTCCTTTTCCGTTGTGGTGTAATTCTTTTGATTGGCATTGAACGTCTTTGATGCATAATAGATAGCTCGAAATTTCTTCTCTCGCACTTGTCCAAGCACTACTCCCAAAGCACTATCACTTGCATCACAATGGAGTTCAAAGGGCTTGCTCCAATCGGGAGAGACAAGGATTGGTGAAGAAATCAAAGCTTCCTTTAACACCCTAAAAGCATCAAGACATTCATCATTAAATTCAAATGGAGTATCTTTCTCAAGCAATTTACACAAAGGTTTGGCAATATTAGAAAAATTCTTTATAAAACGTCGATAGAATCCGGCGTGACCAAGAAACGATCTAACCCCTTTTTCGTTTTTAGGAGGGGGAAGATGTTCAAAGGCTACAACCTTTGCTCTATCAACTCTCAAACCTTTTTCGGAGATATGATGACCAAGTACGATACCCTCTTGAACCATAAAGTGACATTTTTCCCAATTCAAGATGAGGTTCGTATCTTGACATCGCTGCAAGACCATGGACAAATTAGTTAAGCATATATCAAATGAAGATCCAAACACGGAGAAATCATCCATAAAAACTTCCATCACATTTTCAATCAATCCTCCAAAAATAGCCATCATACAACGTTGAAAGGTGGCGGGCGCATTGCATAACCCAAAAGGCAATTTATAGAAAGTGAATGTGTCATACGGACAAGTAAAAGTTGTTTTCTCTTGATCCTCGGGGGCTATCATGATTTGGTTATACCCCGAGTAACCATCTAGAAAACAATAATACTTGTATCCCGCCAACCTATCAAGCATTTGATCAATAAAAGGCAAAGGGAAATGATCCTTATGAGTATTGTCATTAAGTTTTCTATAATCACAACAAACTCTCCACCCCGTTTTCACCCTTGTTGCAAGTTCTTCATCAAATTCCGTTTTAACAATGGTTAACCCTCCTTTCTTAGCCACAACATGCAAAGGACTTACATGAGGACTATCACTAATGGCATAAACAATTTTAGTATCCAACCATTTTAAAACTTCTTTTCTAACAACTTCTTGCATAATAGGATTCAAACGTCTTTGAGGTTGTATACATGATTTGTTCTCATCAATCAACCTTATGTGATGCATGCAAATTGTGGGACTAATTCCCTTCAAATCATCCAAACTCCACCCTATAGCACTCTTATGATCTCTAAGCACTCTCAACAATTTATCAAGTTCTAAAGGAGAAAGGGATGATGATACAATTACCGGAAATGTCTTCTCGTCCCCCAAATATGCATACCTAAGGTGATCAGGTAGAGGCTTCAATTCTTCCTTTCCTTTATCAACCTTTGACTCTTCAATCTCCATCTCTAATGGAAGATATTCCCTCTTTCCATAGTATGCCAACTTTGCTTCATCCTCTTGCATTTCCCTACAAGCATTCAATTCATGTAAACAATCATTAATATCTTCATCTTCTAAACAATGAAAAGAATGATTAGAGTTTAAAGATAAAGTAAGAGAATGGCTTATGCTCATTTCAAGAGGATCTTTAGCTAAGATGAATGGTAGATTCTCTTCAACAACTTCATCAATCATGTCTATCCTTCTACATTCTTCTTTCTCATTTGGATATCTCATAGCACTCTTCAACGAGAAAACCACCTCTTCCTCATTTACTCTCAACTTCAACTCCCCTTTTTGTACATCAATTAAAGCTCTTCCCGTTGCTAAAAATGGACGCCCCAATATCAATGGAACATTTGCATCCTCGTCCATATCAAGCACTACAAAATCAACCGGGAATATAAACTTTCCAACCTTGACTAACACATCCTCCACTATTCCTCTAGGGTAGGTTAAAGACCTATCCGCTAGTTGCAATGTAACGGATGTAGGTTTCACTTTCCCTATACCAAGTTTCTTGAAAATGGACATAGGCATCAAGTTAATACTTGCCCCAAGATCACAAAGAGCTTTATGAACCTCACTCTTGCCCATTTCACATGTAATAACAAAACTCCCCGGATCTTTGAGCTTTGGAGGCAACTTCCTTTGAATTATTGCACTACACTCCTCCGTCAAGTTGACGGTCTCATTCTCTATCAAGCTCCTCTTCCTTGACATGATGTCCTTCAAAAACTTCGCATATTGAGGCATTTGTTTCAAAGCATCCGCAAAGGGTATATTAATGTGGATTTTCTTGAAAATTTCCAAAAACTTTGCAAACTTTTCATCCAAGCCTTTCTTAAAAAATCGATGTGGAAAAGGAATAGGTACTTGTGTTTTTGGAATTCCCCAACTATCCCTTTCCACTTCAATTTCCTCCTCTTTCTTTTTCATCGCCTTGGTTCTTTCCCATTTCTTTCCAACAACCTTGTTATCAATCAATTCCGGTTCCTCATTCAATTTATCCTCAACTTCACTTTCAACATCGACTTCTTCTTCAACCAAGGTTTTCTCCATCTCCTTCTCTTCCACCTTATCATCTTCTAATGGCATAGATGGTCCATCATAATTTGTTCCACTTCTCAAGGTAATTGCCTTGCATTGTTCCTTTGGGTTCACAATGGTAGTGGAAGGAAATTTTCCTTTCTCATTAGCACTCATTGAGCTCGCCATTTGACTAAATGAATACTCCAAGGCTTTTAATCATCTTTCATTTACTTCCTCAAAAGCCTTGAATTTTCTTTCAATCATTTCCTCTTGATTTTTGTTGGAAGCAATCAATTTTTCAATAAGTTCTTCGGTAGTCGCCTTCCCTTCATTATTTGGCGCTTTAGCTCCCGGATGATACCCCGGAGGATAAGCAACCGCATTATTTGGGTTTGCATAAGAAAAATTATCTTGCCTCCTTGGTTGTTGTGGATAAGAACTTCCGCTTCCTTGGCTAGTGAACCCTCCTTGCCTTGGTTGATGTTGTGAATGTGAACTTCCACTACTTTGAGCGTTGAATCCCCCTTGCCTTTGTGGATAACTTCCTTGATTTTGATTGAAATTACCTTGGTAATTGTTTTGATAATTACCTTGATAATTTCTTCCTTGCATATAAGACACATCCTCAACGCATGGCATAGAGTTGGTCCATTGTTCACCATTCACAGCATTCGGAGGTAGCACACCTTGCTCGACTTGTAGCCCCTCAACCATATTCACTCCTTGATTGTTCATACTTTGATTCAAGCTCATTTGTTTAACAACTTCCGCCACTATCTTTTCCATGCTTGGCATACTTGGTTCAACACTTACACTCTTCACACTAAACTGTTGTCCTTTATCATAGCTTTCAAAACCATAGCTTCCACTAACTCTCTCCGATGGCCATTGATAAACATTTGTAGCAATCTCATCAAAAATTCGAATAGCCCTTTCCGGAGTTACACCTAGTACGGATCCTCCTGCCGAGGCATCAACAAGCACTCTTTGCCCATTCACAAGTCCTTGATAGAAAAATCCAACTTGTTGATTTTACGGGAAACCATGTTGTGGACACTTGCGTAGCATTTCTTTGAACCTTTCCCACGCTTCATAAAAGCTCTCTTGAGGCATTTGCTTGAATTGTGTGATCAAGCTCTTCATTTGAAGCGTCTTTGACGGTGGGAAGTACTTGTTTAAAAACAATTGTGCTAGCTCGTCCCAAGTGTTGCACGTACCGGGAGTAATGGTGGAGAGCCCTGTTCTTGCTCTATCCCTCAAGGAAAATGGGAATAACCTCATCTTTATGCAATCTTCGCTCACTCCGTTCATCTTTACTGTGTTGACAATCTCCACAAACTGAGCTAGATGAGCGTTAGGATCTTCATTCGGAGCTCCACCAAACTGTTGCTCTCTCACCAATGAAATCAAGCCCATTTTAAACTCAAAATTGTTGGCATGAATTGGTGGTCCCATCATTTGTGGAATTGCCCTTGGCATGAAGAAGTCCCGGATCACCCTTTGATCATTTTGCATTCCATGTTGCACCGGAGGTGGAGGTGGTGGCACATAAGCTTGTTGTGGAGGAGGATAAGGTTGTTGAAAACCTTGTTGAATCATCGCTTGTTGCACCAGTTGTTGAATATAAGCTTGATTGTTTATAGCTCCATGATTTTGATAGGCTTGTTGAGGAGGATTCTCATTGAATTGATGTGCGTTGTCTTGCATGTTCATGTTGTGTCCTCCTTCCCCATCATGCTCTATCACAACACGATTGTCACCTTGATAATTCTCCATTCGCTCACTATTTTTGGTTTTGTTCTCTCTTCTCCTTCTCCTCAAAGTGTTTTCAAGCTCTAGATCAATTGGTTCGACTTGCTTCCCTTTTGACCTCGTTTGCATACACCTTCAAGACAAGAGAAATTAGAACAAATTTTCACAAAGCAAATACAAGTAAGAAGTACAAGAAAAAAATAATGTCTCTAGTAAGATCGCTTTAAACGTTCCTTCTTTAAGCTACTAGCAACCGTTACCTCCCCGGCAACGGCGCCATTTGATTAGCCATAACTTGTAGTCGGGTTGACCAATTCAAGAATTTATCGAACCACAGGGAGGTCGATGCTAGCACTTAAGCGATATCACGTTTATCACGATTTTATAGAAACGAATCATAGATGGATGGTTTGGGTTACAAGTAATTAAATGAAAGTAGACAAGCAATAACCAAATGACAAGATAAAAATGATGAATGTGTGGTTTTCCAAATTGAGTAGAAGTGAGATTAACAACACTATTGAAGTGGTAACTTATGGATTCATGCATTAAACTCATATGTATCAAGGGTTAAGACTAAGGGCCAACACTTATACCACCTAAACTTCCTCTCGAAATGAATAGGATGTAGATCATTTGCACAATCTCAAAATAGCTCAAAGGTTGGTTCTAAATTAAACTATTCCAACTAGGTACTAAGTTCAATTATAGAATCCCTTCATATAATCAATTGACTTCTCAATCTAACTAATCACATGTTCCATCAAAGGGTTCTAAATAATAAAGGACTTCTCAATCACTTTACCATCTATAATGCACATGAGGTGTTTGATGAAATGATTCACTTGACTATCCTAAGCACATAATTGATTTCTCAATCTAATCATATAATTAGAACAATCAAACACACAAAACATCATAGATCTCAAGATATATAAGCACCAATGATAGAAAATCAAATATCCCCATCAACATATGAATTTAATTACATAGATCCACAAATTAACCAACAACCTTCATGTTGCTAATCTCACAAGGGAGATTAGCCTACAATCTTCATAAGATCCATAACATAGACATTATAATTCTTACAAATCATGATAAACTAAAGGATTAACACAAAATTGGAATGAAAACTCCCTTGGAAATGGATCCAATTGACTCTCCCTTCTTCCTTTGGTGATCACCCAAGCTTCCTTGCTTCTTCACTTGATTTGGATGGAGGAAATTATGGAGAGATGATGTAGATCTCAAAATGGATGAATGGGATGGAGAATATGGTGTGAAATCAAAGGAATGGTGTGTGAGGTGTGTGGGAACAGTAGAATTTCGGATCTCCCTTCAAAATGTTGAATGGATTGGTATTTATACCCCATGGAGACCTTCTAGAAGAATTGTAAAAAATATCATGTTCTGGTGCCGACACGAGTCGTGCTACGTAGCACGGGTCGTGTCGTGTCAGGGCATGCGGCACACGAGTCGTTCTGTGTCGCACGGCCAAAGGGTGGCCGTGTTGAATGCCTAGACGTCGCCGCACGACCTCCGCTTACAGGCCCATGTCGGGTACATGGGTCGTGCTCCGCAACACGGGTCGTGCTCCACAACACGATCAAGTGGTGGTCGTGTTGGATAAATAGATGCCGCCGCACGACCATTCTGGACAGGCCCGTGTCTGGCACACGGGCCGTTTGCTGCAACACGAGCCGTGTTGCCAGCACGGCCGGCCGTGTTCTTGCACCTTTGTTTCTTCTTCTTTGTTTGATCTTTCGTCTTCATTTTTACTCCATTTTCACCTGTTATATATATGTTTAAGATCATTCTCACACATTCCTATGAAAACACATAACACCACCAAAATACATAAAAATACGGATGAAACAATACGAAAAATACACACAAAAAGGCACTAAAATCTAGGTGAAAATAACGACAATCAGGAGCCCATAACATAATTATGGGATTAGAACGGTAGTGCAGTAATAATATTTTAGTGGTATATATTATTATTATTGGACTTAAGTATAAGCTTTGGGCTAAGCTTGGATACTTAAGCCCAATAGAGGCCCAACTCTAATTTCTCCTCCTGGTCCCTACTGTAACCCATATATAAGTCATCTCAACTGTTCGGAAACCCTAATCTGAGAGATTAATCACATCTAACACTGTGAGGAGGGTGAGGGAATAGCAGAATGAGAAGATCTCGAAGACCGTCGCCCACACGACGTCGAGATTGGACTTGGGAATACAGCAGAAGACTGGAAGGTTGTTTGCTGCTGCTGTCTGCCACATTCTACGATTTTTATAAAATCGTACAGAATTCAGAATTGGATGTGTCATATACTGACGGAAAGCTGCCGAAGAGAGGATCGATTTTCCATATAGATCACTCAAATAAGAGATTGGATGAGAAAGTTATGGCCATTCTCGTGAGACTGCGCAGGCTAATAGCGAGAATTCGTCTTCTCCAACATAACCTAGTGAAAGGCAATACGTTTCTTGTCTTCATGCTTCCGCTATATGTTAGAAATGTATGGAACCCTAACATGTCACGTTAACCAAATAATTGAATGCCAACAATTGGTATCAGAGATTCGGTTTCGTGGTGAAGCATGACACGTTAGGCTAGAGTTCATGTGCATATGTGATTTATTTTATAATTGAATCGCATTTGGCTAGAAAGGGTTTTGGTTTGATGAATTTATTCATGGATATTCCAATGTGAAAACCCTATGTGTAATTATCGGCTGCTGAATGGGTATCATCGTCGAAACCTGTAATCCTAAGTTGATATCACGGCAAAATCTTATTCAACAAAAGCGAATGTTGAATGTTGATAAAACTGTTTGGCGATGGTGAAATTCATGACTATTGCTTGTGTACGTCCAGACCTCGCTGGAGATTTAAGCATCGACGTGATGAACGATGATACACGACGGTGAGAGATGATCGGGACTGACATGGATTAGCGCCGGGAGAAGGTCGATGAGGGCAGGCTGTCGGTGGCGAGTCAGCGCGATCAGGGGCTCGATGGAATCCCGCTGTTGGAGAGATGCCGAGGTCTGGATGTTTTGTAATTGCTGGTGTTGGTCAGCAACGACATGGAGTTATGCCGCTGCTGGGTTGGCAACGAAGCGAGGTTGATCGATGATGATTGCTGCTGTTACGGGGCTGCACTTCGATGTAGGCAGGGCGGCTGCTGGGCATCAGATTGTTGGCGCTGGTGTTGTCGTGAAGTGCCGTTGCAGCACGGTCGGGGATTGTTGGATGACCAGACTAGCAACGGAGAGTGGAGAAATGTGGTTTCCAATTGAGGCAGGATGAAGTTTGGAGCGAGTCTGACTCATTTCCGAGCGAGTCTAAGAGATTGCGAGCGGGTTCTTCACCTGTTCTGGTCGGGTCTCGGCATATTCCGAGCGAGCCTTCCAGTGTGCTAGGTCTGGTCCACTGACATCGTGCGAAACGGTGGAGTGCTAGTGGCGGAACGTCATGGCACTTGAGGCTGGTGCGGCGCTGACGAGAAGAAACCACCAGCAGGCGGCGGTGCTGGAACATAATACAGGCTATCACTGCTCAACAGCGCGATGAGGCTGACGGAGATGATCGGCTTGGTGGAGGATTGCAGCCTGGAAAAGACGTGATCACCGGCGGTGGTTGGGGTCCATGGCAGGAGTTGTTGGGACTGTATGATTGGCGGCGGTTGTCGCTGCCGCAAACTGTAGCAGGTGACCAGAAGCCACTATCGGCATGACTGCCGACAGCAGACGGCGCGATCAACTACAAGTAGCGGCTCCGGCATGTGCGGATTACATCGGCAGCTAGAATTTCTCTGGGCTGGCATGGCGTGCTGATTTCCAGCAAGCTGTTGCACGATAGGAAGCTGGCGGGTGGAAGAACCTGGTGGCTCTAGTGACTAACGGCGTTCTGGCATGTAGTTTCCGATGGAGTTTCTGTTTTCCGGTGAGCAGGATCAGCGTGCGTTGATTGGCAGTAGCATGGAGTGGCCGGTACAGCTGGTGGTCTCCGGCAGTGATGCTTTGCCTGGGTATTGTGATGCCTTGGGGCCCATGCTATACCTACTTCATGTGCAAGTTATTCTAATTGCTTGTTGACTAAGTCAACTTTTTATTTAGCAATTTTTTTTATTCCTTATATATAATTGTTATAGTTGTTTTATTTGTCAATTATTATTATATATTTGGATGCATGTGCTATTTGATTTACTGCCTTATTTGCCGTAATAATAGCATGCTTAGTTGCGTATATTATTCTGAATATTATATGCATGTAAAAAACCTCGGTGTTAAATAACTAAATGGGCGAGGAGATTGGTAATTAATTCCCGCAGCCTCCATTATTGGTTTGTAAGTGATGTGAGTAAACTTGCGTGTTGGCAATAGGCCTTCCTCCCTAACGGATGAGTTTATTCACGGATCACTGGTACAAACTTCATTAAATAATTATTGTTTGTAATGTGGCACATGAACTTGCGTGTTGGCATAGGCCTTCCTCCCTAATGGATGAGTTTATGTGTTGTTCACTGGTACAAACATATAATTGATGATTGTAGGAAGTTATCTGAGCGCGTGCGTACTTCTCCAACTGTAAGGCACATAATCTCGCGCAATAGACTTGAGATCAAATAATGGTGTACACTTAGGTGTAAATAATTAGTATCCTCCCCAACGGAGTCACTGTTATTATTTGCATGGCTAAAGAGGAACCGACTATTAATTATTTTTTCATGAGGTTAGGTTGACAAATGAAATTAATGGGTAAAACCTTCTATTGTAAATGTTTGGGTTTGTAAACGTCCACACTAACGTGGCTTGCAGACTCACGGTGCTTGAGATGTCGGTGAATTTTTATTTTTATATTATTTTGAGGAAATCAATATAAAAGAATGAAATTTGAAGATTTGATCGGTGTATTTATTTATGATTCTTTGAATTTTCAAATGGTTTTATCTCACTTATTGTTTACTGAAAGAAATTATATTTACTGGTCCAAAAATTAGATGATTAAAAAAGAATCTTGGTTTTGAATTTTACTGCTTATGAAAATATAAGTGTGTTCTCACTAAGGATATCCCATGATGTTTTTTAAAGTCTCTAGTGAAGAGGTGAGAGGATCACAGAAATATGGTAGTCTCATGCGACTCTTCAGATACTTGAGTAAGTTATAAAGGCAAGAGGTCATGGATAAGTTGATGAATGAAATGGGAATGCTTGGAATAGAAATTGAAAGGGAAACCTAGATCAATTTATTCTCCATAATTTGCCTGGATGTTTTGAGCAAGTTCAACCTGAAATACGAGAGGTTGTATATGGTGGGGAATTTTTGACAAAACATGTGGCAAAGGAAATCTAATTTCATCATGATGTGAACAAGGTTTGTATCTCATTCGCTAGTCGTTGAAGCATGATTAGTGATGGCATTTACTGACACATTGTGTGTAGATACCGGAGTCATTAAAAGCCTGCAACTAAGTGATGATGAGATTGTAATGTACATGGGTAATACTGTGAGAGTAGTGGCTATTATAGTGGGAGTTCTTTATTTATCTTCTGATAGGAATAAACGTTTGATTTTGAGAAATTGTCTTTACGTACGTTTTCATAAAAAGAATTTAATTTCAGTTTCTATGCATTTACGGATAAATACTCCATTTCATTTAAATGACATGGTCATAGTGATGATGGATGGAGCTATAATCCATTGTGGTACGTTGGTGAAAATTTGTACATTCTTAAATAATGTTTATCCCACGAATGCAACAAATAGTAATTAATAATGTGTCTTCTAATCTTAATAAGAGAAAGAATCTTTCGGAAATGATTAGATAGATAATGAATTATTTGGAATTATTAAATTCATTTTATGGATATGCCATATGAAATAGTAATTCGTACGAATGTTTGTCTGTTTGTGGGATATCCTAGAAAAATGAATGGTAATTTATTTAGTCTAAAAGATCAAAGGGTGATTGTTAACACAAACACTAGATTTTTGAAAAAGGACTATGTATTAAATCATAAACCCATGTATAAATTGTTCTAAAGGAAGTGAGAGAGAAAGCACAAAGTATTAGTACCAATTATACAAGAGGATATACCACAAGGTAAACTGAAACGTGTGTCACGTCTGATACAGAATTACGTGTAATGCCTTGTCATAGTGGGAGGGTTGTTCGACAACCTGTAAGATATATGTTTTGGGAGAGTCGTGAGACTTGGTCCCTGGAAAACATGGAATTGACCCACGAATACGACGAAGCACTACAAGATAGAAATGCAGAATCTTAGCAAACAGCAATGAATGTTGAAATAGAATCGATGAATTTTAAATAAGATTTAGATGCCTGTAGAACCACGGATTATGTGAAAACATTGGAAGTGGTCATACAAAATAAAAGAGGATCATATGGTAAGATGAAAACCTTAGAAGCAAAGCTTGTTGCGAAAAGGTATACTAAAAAATAAAGGGTTCGATTATGAGAAAACCTATTCGCCGATAGCTATGCTTATGTTGATCTGGACTCTTTTATCTGTTACCACTCCTATGAAATATGAGGGATATCAAATAGATGTCAAGACAGCTTTCCTGATTGGAAGTCTTGAGGAAAACATCTATGTGAAGCAACCAGAGTGATTCACTGCAAAGGGCTAAGAGCATTGTGATAGTAAGCTTAAAAGTGTCCATCGATGGACTAAAACAAGCTTCAAGAACATGAAACATCTGTTTTGATGAGGTAATCTAGGCATATGGATTTATTCAATGCGCGAATATGTCTTGTGTATTGAAAAGAGTGATGAAAATATGGTGGTATTTCTTATATTGTACGTAGATGATATATTGCTCATTGGAGACAATGAAAGATTATTGTCGGGCATATGGGTATAGTTAATAAAGCGGTATGAGATGAAGAACTTAAGAGAAGCAAAAATATCCTTTTGATCACAGTAATACGGATCACAAGAGAGGATGTTATACTTGTCTCAAGCTTCATGAGATGATACGATCCTTATTTGTTTTAGCATGTGACTTTGTCTAAGGAAATGTGTCTTGAGACACAAAAAGAAGATAAAGGTGATGAAAGCGTTTCCTTATGCTTTGGCAAATAAGGAAGCTTAATCTAAATAATACTATACACGAGTATGGATAATTATTTTGTTGAATGCATGAAGAGTGGGTATCAAGGTAACCCGAAATAAGAATGTTGAACTGTAGTAACACATAATTTTGAAGTACCTGAAAAGGACTAGAAACTATATGTGGTCTTACCGGATAGATTCGCTGCTTCTTAAGGATTAACAAAGATTCAGATTTTTCAAATCAGATAGGGACGGCAGTAAATCCACCTCAAAGGTTATGTGTTTAATTTTAGGAAGTAGAGCCATAATGTGGAGGAGTGTTATATAGAAATATATTTCAGACTCAGGACTCCATCATGGAAAGATGATAAATTGGAGCCTATGAGGCAGCCAAAGTATCTATATGACTCTAGAAATTTCATGATGGACCTTGAAGTGTTTCTAAGTTTGCCCATGGATATCACAATTTATTTTATTGATAATGGTGTAGTTGCAAATGATTGTCGTTATTTTCACCTAGATTTTAGTGCCTTTTTGTGTGTTTTTTCGTATTATTTTATCAGTATTTTTGTGTATTTTGGTTGTGTTTTTATGGAAATGTGTGTGAATGAGCTTAAACCTATAATTTTCACTTTTTATTTGATGCTAGATATGATAAGGAAGATGTAGGAAAAAGTGAATCTCAATTCGGAGTTGAAACGAGGGAGAACGAGCCAAAACAGTGAAGGAAACAGGGCAGCAGCAACACGACTGGCCGTGTCGGGGCACGACTCGTGTTGCTAACACGGGCCTGTCCAAAATGGCCGTGCGAGAGCATCAGTTTACACAACACGGCCACCTTATGGCCGTGTTGTCGAGCACGACTCGTGCTGTGTAAATTCCTGCTAAAAATCAGAATCCTTCTAGAAGCTTCCCAAGGGGTATAAATACCCAATAATTCAACATTTGATCAGTTTGGGCGAGGGTTTCACTCCAACACACACCTCACACACCATTTCCTCCATTCTTCACCTTCACCTTTATCCATTCTTCATCATTTGGATCTACCTTGATCCAACCATCACATCCTCCATCCAAGTAGTAGAGAAGCAAGGAAGAGAGGTGAATTGCAAGGGAAAGAAGAAGATCACCATTGGAGACATCCAAGGGAGTTTTCATCTAAACTTTGTATTGAAACCTATTGTTTATCATGTTTTGTAAGGAATTTAATGTCTATGTTAATTTTCTTATGGATATGAGAGGCTAATCTCCCTTGTGAGATTAGCAATATGAATTGTGTTGGATAATTTTTGGTATTTTGCAATTGAATGATTATGTTGATTGGGTTAATTGATTTTCTATCATTGATGCTTTAGATCTTGAGGTTTATGATGATTTGTGTGTTTAATTGTTTTAAGCATGTGATTAGATTGAGAAGTCAATTGCATATTTAGGATAATTAAGTGAATCATTTCATCAAACACTTCATGTGCATTATAGATTGTGAAGAGATTGAGAAGTCCTTCATAGTTTAGAACCCTTTGGTAGAACATATCATTTATAAGATTGAGAAGTCAATAGATTATGTGAAGGGACTCTCATTTCAAGCTTAGTACCTAGTTGGAATTGTTTGAGTGAGAACCAATCCAATGAATGTCATTCCATATCCTATTCATTCCGAGAGAGAGTTTAGGTGATCTTAGTGTTGGCCCTTAGCCTTTTTCCCATGACACATATGAATTCATTGCATGATACCTAGATTTTCCATGCTTTAAGTATTGTTAATCTCATCTCTATTTACTTGGCTCATTCATCCATCTCCCATTCATCTATCATTTATTTTATTGTCATTTCTTGATTATCTCCCCTTCTCGTTCATCTCTATAATACTATGACAAACATGAGATCGCTTAGACCCTAGTACCTTCCTCCCTGTGGTTCGATAATTTCTTGAATTGGTCATTACCCATTATATTATGGCTAACCGCAAACTTGAAGGAATCACGAGTCCATAAGCAATTAAACACATGGAACGTGAGTACCACCTGTTACGAGAAATCGTATGATGAGGGGAAGGCTGTTATCGCCAAGATTGCATCGGATGATGATCTAGTAAATCCATTTACAAGGGCCTTAAGACAAGAGCTTTTGATGGTCGTGTAGTGGGAGTGGGAATCAGATGTATGGCTGAAGACATGACAGTATAGTCTTTTAGTATAAGTGGGAGATTGTTGGATTATATACTAAAAGTCTAGCTTTAGTATGAACAATGTTATAACAATTTATTTTAAATGAGAATCATATGATCAAATGATTGCGTTTTATAATTTATTTATATGCATGATGCAATAGTCCACTTACTTTATACTATAGATAATATGTTGTGCGACAACACGTGGAAGATCATATTATCAGTTTTCTTATAAAATATAAACAGATGCACACAAGCGAGATAGACGGGGACTCTCTATCGGGATGGTTGTAGTGTGGTTTGGTATTAGCTTGTCTTGGCTATAGAATCACATTAGTGCACTTGTGTGTATTGAGCAAGACCGCTTGAGATCGTTCGACTTATACTGACTTATAGAAGAACTTGATCTCTGTTATTATGGATGTTCATGCTCTTAATTCCTATACAATAACCTCGACATGTAGGGCAGTATGTATTTCTTTGATTCATCAATAGGTGAGATTTACATGTAATTAAATCAACAAACTCGGTGAGTTGGGAAGTAGTGTTGTCTCTATGGTGTGCTGTTGATTGTAGATCACTCAAATCGGAGATCGGATGAGGAAGTTATGGCCATTCTCGTGAGACTGTGCAGGCTGATGGCGAGAATTCGTCTTCTCCAACATACCCTGGTGAAAGGTAATATGTTTCTTGTCTTCATGCTTCTGCTGTATGTTAGAAATATATGGAACCCTAATGGGTCACGTTAACCAAATGATCGAACGCCAACAGGGATGACTAATTAAAAATTTTATCTAACCACAGGGAGGAATGTACTAGGGCTTAAGCGATCTCGTGTTTGTCATAATTTTATAGAGATGATCATAAAGGGATAGGATTAATCAAGAAATGACAATTAAACAATGGGATAGATGAATGGAAGATTGATGAATGAGCCAAGTAGATAGAGAATGAGGCTAGCAATACTTAAAGTATGGAAAATTTATGTATCATGCAACGAATTTATTTGTGTCATGGGTTAATAATTAAGGGTCAACACGAATTCCATCTAAACTCCCTCTCGAAATGGATAGGATGTAGATCCTTAATAAGTTCTCTAAATGGCACATGAGGTTCTATCAAAGGGTTCTAAATCCTAAAGGACTTCTCAATCTCTTTACAATTTATAATGCACATGAGGTGTTTGATGATATGATTCACTCAATTATCCTAATCACATAATTGATTTTTCAATCTATATTTAGAACAACAAAACACAAAAATCATAATAAACCTCAAGATCTTAATCATCAATGATAGAAAATCAACAAACTCATTCAACATAATCATTCAATTGCAAAATACCCAAAATTATCCTACAAAATTCATATTGCTAATCTCACAAATGAGATTAGCCTTTCATAGTTTAAAAAAAAACAACAAAGACAATTGTATCTCCAAAATACATGATTGAACTACAAAGAAGTCTACAAAAATTGGAATTAAAACTCCCTTGAATAGCTTCAATGGAGCTTCTCTTTCTCTTCTAGCAGTCTGCACTCCCCCTTACTTCTCTAACTACTTGGATGGTGATTTGGATGAAGATGAAGGTAGATGAAACGGATGGTGAATGGATGAAGATGAAGGTGTGAAATGTAGGAAATGGTGTGTGATGTGTGTGTCCAAGTGAAGCCCTTGTGGAATCTTTTTAAATGTTGAACTTGAGAGTATTTATACCTCTTCTAAACCTAGGCCTCGAATTTTGCATCAATTGGGCTTTTTACACACATTGTCACACACTGGGAGGTGAAAATTCAGATTTTGGCCCAAAAACACTCAACACGAGTGGGACTACCCAACACGAGTTGGCCTACCCAAATTGAGTCAGCAACACTAGTCGAGTTGCATTGTATGTAACTCGAGCTGACCTAGCTCGACTCGTGTTGACAACTCGAGCATTCGCCTGTTCGGTCGTATTGCGAGGCTCTATAACTGGATGACTCTCAGCACCTAACTCGACTCAAGTTGCAAGTCGAGTAACGACTTCATAAATTGAGTAAGTTTACTGTATGATTTTTGGACGCTGCTCTGCCCCGCACGACTTGCTGCTCGACTTGGATCAAGCATAACACGACTTGTGTTGCAACTCGTGCTGCAACATGCAAGTCGTGTTAGCTCACTGGACAATTTTTGGACATCCGCAGCACTTAACTTGACTCGAGTAGCTAACTCGAATTGGGTCTTGCAACTAGAGTAAGCTCCATTTCAGCCTGTTTCTTGCTCATTTTTGTTTCTGCTTTATTTTCACCTGTTTTTAACATGTTTAGGTTCATTCACTCACATTTCCATGAAAACATATAACACAACCAAAATACACATAAAATACGGATAAAATAATACGTAAACACATATAAAAATACACTAAAATCTAGGTGAAAATATCACTCATCACATCCCCAAACTTAAAATGTTGTGCGTCCCCGAACAATAAAAATGATAAACCAAGAGGGAAGATTTTCACCTAGGAAAATACTAAATGAACATAAGTAATAACACATCGAAAGTAATAATAACTACAAACTATGCTAAGTCATCCTACAATATTAAATTCATGACATGAGGAATTAACAAGTTCAATAACCAGAGAATAAAGTGTAATATAATCCCTTTTTGATCCAAACCTCACATTAGATATCAATTTCACTCAACTCTCTATGAAGTGGGGTAAATCAACTCTCATCAATCGATTGGCTCGACTCGCTATAAGCTTGCTTGTGGACTATATTCATAAACCACCAAAGTTTTAATTAATGATAAAAAAAGAACTTTTCATTTGGATGTAATGATAGACTCTTTGGTAGGGTAGGAAAAATATGGGTAATAGTGACTAATCAAGTGTAAGTAATCGAAGAGATGATCAACTTCCTCAACTTCTCCACTTTTCTTTCTTCCTTTCTGTCTTTGGTAATCACAAGCACTAATCATCAACTTTTCTTGGATTGAGCTTCTTTTAATGCATGCTTCCTTTCTTGGATATCTAAGTACTTGAGCATATTGTTGTTGCTTTGCTCATTTCTTGTTTCAAAGTGGCATTTTGTGCTCTTTTCATCCTTCTTCTTACTTTGTTTACCATTTCCTTTCTTCTTTTGCTTTCTCATCAAACTTTTTCAAACCACATCTCCTCAATCACTCACACAAACAGATAAATATATAAGGCTCACGTGGGTAATCAAGGCTTGTAATGTGCTTATATCACAATAAATAGGTTTTAAGGCTCAAAGTGGTTGACTAAGGATGATGTCCATGGTAGGGAAATATATGGCAATGACTATAATAACAAGGATGGCCTAAGATCATCTCACTAATTTCCACAAATCGGGCTCATTCCCGTAGTCCTTGAGCAAGTTCTATCTTATTAAACACAACCAATTCACTCATGAAATGAAATACCATGTATGCACGGTTGAGGCTCAAATGCTCACAAGCTTATGCTCGGACCTTAAGGAACTTATTACACCACATTTTTCTCAAAATTGAATAAGTTAAATAAAATATGTCACAAATTGAAAGTGTAGAGATTCTTAATCATAACTAGTCATCACTTATCACAACAACATGTCATTACACACATTCAAAAATGACTCACGACATTCCAAAAACAAACCACCAAACAACCATAGACAAAAATAAAAATACACACAAAATATATAAGAAAAGACTCACCAAACAAGAAACAATAAAAAAACACATAACATGCAAGAATAAAAATCCCATCATAAAACAATGAAGCACACATTCTACATCATCCATGATCAAGTAAGCTAACAATCATCCCCATCTTTGGTCAAAAATTAAAATCCTAGATTACGAAAGTAAACCTCACAAAAACATAATAAATGAAATAGCATGCTAATCCAACACAATCCAAATCAAAATCAAAACATGTCAAGCAAATAGAATTGGTAAAGTATAGAGTGAACTCCCTCAATAGGAATTTGATAGTGGAAATGGTTCGCTCGAGCTTCCAAATTGAATGCACAATGAATCTCGACTTGATCACCGGGCTCAATTCGTGTTTCCACTACACTTCATTCATGCTCAACAACTCACCAAAACCATTAGCTCAACAATTTCATTAAAAATATAGACTATCATGCACTTCAACACCACCAATCGGACCAAAATCAATCTCAAACTCATGAGAAAAATTTTAAAATTGCCCCAAAAATACGAAAAGTATATGCCTTCAAGACAAAGTACGTCACACCACGCCATATTCCCCCAAACTTAAATTGAAATAAGAGTTTCGAGTTAAGTTTGCAAAAAGTGGTATGACTTACCTATACACTTCAAATCAAAAACTTCTCGTATCTCCAATGCGCATCTTTCTCACGAGCACAATCAATCTACATGCCAAAAATGCAAAACAAGCATCCTTATTGAAAGCAATAAATAAAGCAATAAAGATAATGATGGGTTGCCTCCCATCTAGCTCTAAGTTTAACGTCTTCAAGCCGGATGGGATATGGAGAACTCATCAGAATGGCCACGGATATCTTTCGTCCTTGCCATCAAAATTTAACTGTTTTGATTCTTTCTCTATTAGGCATTTGTGGCAAGTAACGACGTCCGTTGCATCCTTCGAGCATGGATTTAAAAATTCAACTCTCTTGAGCTTACACTCCATTGCCCTCTCCATTCTCGAATACAACTTATTCCTCTTTACCAAATAGATTCCCAACATCTCTTCGAGTTCTCTTTTGTTTCTAAGAATATGAGAAGAATCAATGGGTAAGCCAAATTCAATGTAAACAATATTATGAAATTCAAAGCAACTTAAAGAGTTTAAAGGTTTAAAAATGCTCATTTCACTCTTCAAGTCATCATCACTTGCTTTTCGACTTTGTTCCTCTTCATCAACATCATTCGCCTCAATAGGCTCCTCAAATACCTCCCTTGATTCTTCATGTCCAAACATTTCTTCTTTCTCCAATCCTTTTTCAACTTTACTCTCATCTTCAAGTTCTTCAACTTGTTAAAAATTGATCAAAGTACTTACAATTTGGCTTACTTGATGCTCCAAGGCTTCTAACCTCTTCTCAGTTGCCTCATTTCTTGCTTCATCTCTTTTCTTGTTCTCCTCAAGGCTTGCTTCCATCACCTCAATCAAGACTTTTTTAGATGATTTTTCTTCCTCAACATGTTGAAAGTCTCCTCCCTCTTAGTTGTCAATATTCCATCCTTGAATTGGTGGATAATTCCCATGAAAACTTCCCTCATAACTGTTTTGAAAATTTCCTTGAAATCATCCACTCCCATGAAATAAGAATCTCCTACTTGATGGTTAGACATCCTCCACTCTTCTTACTCCATAGGACTAGGAATCGACACACCTTGCACATTTTGACCACCCCCCAAACTTGTACTATGCAAGACTTGACCATAAACACTATGATTCATCATCCTTATTTGCCTTGTCAATTCCAAAGTTGCGCGGTAATTATCTCAGAGGATTCATTTTGAAGAAAACTTGATTGAGGATTTTGACCTTCATCACTTCCTTGAGCACATCTTCTATATAAGTCCAATAAGGTGTAATTTTGGAACGGTGGATTGGTGTTGGGATTTGGTGAAGAATAAGCACATGCTTGATAAGGGTGGAATATATATGCATTGTAAGCTTGTTGTCATTCTCCATTTCTTCCTTGATTGTAGTATTGAGAGCTATCTTGATTCCTTCGGAAAATGTAACCATAGTTGCTCTCATTCATGTAGCCTCTTGATTGTGGGGGTGGAATCCTTGCACTTTGATCCCCAAAGAAATCACTCAAGTATTAGTTCCAACCTTCTATTTAAATGCTCTTCTCAAGGTTTACTACAATTTTTCTTCAAACTTTCTATTTTTGGCTTTGATCCCCCTTCTCCTTCTCTCAAGATAGTTTCAAGTACCTATCAAAATGAAAAAGTGAGATAAAAAATTTTTCAAAGCAAATAATAAAAAGTAATAAAAATATCTTTAGTAATACTAATCAAAACACTCCTTCGTCAAACCACTAGCAACCGTTGCCTCCCCGACAATGGCGCCATTTGATTAGCTATTTGTAGTTGGGATGACTAATTAAAAAATTTATCTAACCACAGGGAGGAAGGTACTAGGGTTTAAGTGATCTCGTGTTTGTCATAGTTTTATAGAGATGATCATAAAGGGATAAGACTAATCAAGAAATGACAATTAAACATTGGGATAGATGAATGGAAGATGGATGAATGAGCCAAGTAGATAGAGAATGAGACTAGCAATACTTAAAGTATGGAAAATCTAGGTATCATGCAACGAATTCATTTGTGTCATGGGTTAATAATTAAGGGCCAACACGAATTCCACCTAAACTCCCTCTCAAAATGGATAGGATGTAGATCATTAATAAGTTCTCTAAATGGCTTTAAGGTTGGTTCTCAATCAAACAATTCCAACTAGGTACAAAGTTCAATTGGAGAGTCCCCTAACATGATTAATTGACATCTCGATCTAACAAATCAAATGTTCTATCAAAGGGTTCTAAATCCTAAAGGACTTCTCAATCTCTTTACAATTTATAATGCACATGAAGTGTTTGATGAAATGATTCACTCAATTATCCTATTCACATAATTGATTTCTCAATCTAATTACATATTTATAACAACAAAACAAACAAATCATCATAAACCACAGGATCTTAAGCATCAATGATAGAAAATCAATAAACTCATTCAACATAATCATTCAATTGCAAAATAACCAAAATTATCCAACACAACTCATATTGCTAATCTCACAAATGAGATTAGCCTTTCATAGTTTCAAAGAAAACAACATAGACAATTGTATCTCCAAAACACATGATTGAACTACAAAGAAGTCTACAAAAATTGGAACTAAAACTCCCTTGAATAGCTTCAATTGTTCTTCTCTTCCTCTTCTTGCAATCTCCACTCCCCCTTGCTTCTCTAACTACTTGGATAGTGATTTAGATGGTGGGATGAAGGTAGATGAAATGGATGGTGAATGGATGAAGATGAAGGTGTGAAATGGAGGAAATGGTGTATGATGTGTGTGTCCAAGTGAAGCCCTTGTGGAATCATTTTAAATGTCGAACTTGAGAGTATTTATACCTCTTCCAAACTTGGGCCTCGAATTTTGCATTAACTGGGATTTTTACACACATTGTCATGCACTGAAAGGTGCAAATCTGAATTTTTGGCCCAAAAACACTCAACATGAGTTGGCCTACCCAACTCGAGTTAGCAACACGAGTCGAGTTGCATTGTATGTAACTCGAGCTGACGCAACACTACCGAACAGATGAGTGCTCGAGTTATCAACAGAGTCGAGCTAGGTCAGCTCGACTCTGTTGACAACTCGAGCACTCATTTGTTCGGTCGTGTTGCGAGGCTCTATAACTGGACGACTCTCGGCACCAAACTTGACTCAAGTTGCAAGTCGAGTAACGACTTCACAACTCGAGTAAGCTTACTGTATAATTTTTGGACACTGCTCTGCCCTGCACGACTTGCTGCTCGACTTGAATCAAGCATAACATGACTCGTGTTGCAACTCGTGTTGTAACATGCAAGTCGTGTTAGCTCACTGGACAATTTCTGGACATCTGCAGCACTCAACTTGACTCGAGTAGCTAACTTGAATTGGGTCTTGCAACTCGAGTAAGCTCCATTTCAGCCCGTTTCTTGCTCATTTTTGTTTCTGCTTCATTTTCACCTGTTTTTAACATGTTTAGGTTCATTCACACACATTTTCATAAAAACACATAATACAATCAAAATACACATAAAATATGGATAAAATAATATGAAAACACATAAAAAGACACTAAAATCTAGGTAAAAATATCACTCATCATGCACCTGCTCAAGGTGAGGAAACTTCTATTGATCTCTCTAGCAATGACTATCTTATCATATTTGGAGTGAGAGATGTGCACGCATGTATCCAAGTAGAAGACAAGTTGCTAGGATCTATTTAAATTGTACATATATTTCCTAGGTTGGATGTAGCATCTCGGAGAACAATGTACTTGTACGTTGTAATGTTGGTATAAAATTAATTATTTTCAGAATAATACGTAGGAGAGGGATAAAAGTTATACTCTAAAAGAAAATAAGAAATTTTCTAGGTTCTATATGTCACTTATCCAACACATGCTATAATATGAAAATATAAAAGGAAATTTAGATAAGTTGTGTTTGTTTTCAGTATTTTGGTAATTCATTCCTTGTTTTAGTTAGAGTTTATTAAAATGAAATTGCATAAATCTCATCTATATCTTACACCCCTACTATTTCACACACATTGCATCTACTTTCACACATTAATTTGATTTAAAATTAAAATTTACCCTTTTTAAATCTCCAAAATAAATATAAATTAACATTATTCTAAATTTATTCTTTTTTCTTATTTCTCGTTAAATCCAAAAAAATTTGGGTAAGTCTTGGGTGAGACCGTCTCACATATCCCCTTTTGTGAGATGGATTATCCATGAATAAAAAAGAAGTATATTTTAAATTCAATTTAAAATAAATAAAATAAAAATAAGAGCAGTACTGTTTGGTTAGATTAATTAATTACCATTAACAATATAATCATTCAAATAAGAAGGGGTTGTTGTTGTTTAATTAATTACCATTGACAATATAACCATTCAAATAAGAAGGGGTAGTTGTTGTGTTGTTAACAACGTAAAATAAAATTAAAAAATTCTTGTGTTTTGTTTAATAAATAATTTCCTTAATTATTATTACTTTTTAATTCACAATCAAGTATCACTTTCTATTATATATATTATCAATTTTTATTCATCTCACAAATTAATAATAAAATAATTTATTTAATTGATTATCACTTTTATAAATTTGATATCAGTTTTTATTAAAATTATTATCACTTTTTATTCATCTTACGAATAGTTTTCAAAAATAGTGCAATTGGACGTTTATCACTTTTTATTAATCAAATATCACTTTTTATTAAAAATATTATCACTTTACCCATCCTATTAATTAATCATGAAATAATTCAATTGATCAGTTATTATTTTTCCTTAATGTCACTTTTATTAAAAATATTATCACGTTTTATTAATTCTATAAATTGTTCATAAAAATCACTTTCATAAATATTTATCAATTTTTATTAAAGATTTTATCACCATTTTTTTTAATGTTAGGACTTGTTATTTATAGTGTAAACTGTTTATAAAAAGTATATATCACCGTTATCACTTTTGATCAATTGTGCATCGCTTTTCTTTATAAAGATTATCACTTCTTATCTTTCTCACATAAGTCATTCGTAAGACAGACTTCCATAAGTCTTTGACATTATGAATTATTCATAACATAATTCAAATGAAGTATCACTTTTATTTGATCAATATCTTTTTTATAATAAATAAAAATGTTATTACTTTTTAAAAATATTATCACATTTTATTAATTTGTAATGTTTAAATTAAAAAATAAATTAATAATAAATTTTAAACCGTTATATTTGGGGGTAAATACACTTTTTTATCCATTAACTTTCTTCAATTTTGAAATTGGTCCATCTATTTCACACATTTTGAAATTGGTCCATTAAGTTTACAAAATTCGACAAATTCTTCCTCTGACCGACTGCAGAGAGTTTCTCGCCCGGTAATACTAACGCGGAATATTAAAAATAAATCAAATAACAATAAATGGCTTCCATGAAAATCATCATTAGTTTATCGATTGGCATTCTCACCACCGTCTTCGTGGCCACGGCCTCTGCCAGCGGCAACAACTTCTAAGACAGGGCGGATGAAAAGGTCTTCTGCGACAGACGACATCAAAGCTTCGAACATATTGCTGGACGTAAACCTCAATTGCAAGCTCAACGATTTTGGATCCGGAAAAATGGGATTTTCTTCGATTGTTATTCCCTCGCTTCCATGAACGCATCCCAATCTGCAGACTGTCAGTACTTTAACTCTGGCCTGAACAGTGAACACTATACCCTTGCCAGTTCTTTACTTGAGAATTCGCTTTCCTTACTTTAATTAATAAAGCAAAACAAAATTCTCCTCAACTGTTCTCGGATCCATTATCACTCAATTAATTTATTTAATCAATTTTTATGTTGAAGATGATAAATTTCTGAGGATCATGATCATGGTGATGATGCCAACGGAACCCTAAATCTAGTGGACAAAATTATTCACCTCAATTTCACACTACGCACACTGTTATCAGTACTAAAACACACAAATCATCGTGTATATATATGGCAGCTACCAATACCCATCTCAAAATCAAACATCGTCGCTGTCGTGACTCCACCATCACCACCACCCCCACCATCCTGGATTCTTTTTCCATCCCCACCACATGAGTCACCAGAAATCAATATCACAGCCGCAAGCTTGATTCTCACATTGTAATCTCTCCTGACAAATCCTGCCAATTCCCCGCCTCCAAACCACCACCTTTGGCATCGATAGAAGCAACAAACCCATCTCCTCTGTCACGGCATCGCCTATCACTTGCTCTTCAGATCTCATCCTACTACCATGGGATCTTATGCCTGTTGGCGTTCGATCATTTGGTTAACGTGAACCGTTAGGGTTCCATATATTTCTAACAATCAGTAGAAGTAAGAAAATATAGAAACGTATTACCTTTCACCAGGGTATATTGGAGAAGATGAATTCTCACCAACAGCCTGCACAGTCTCACCGATTTGGGCATAACTCTCTCGTCTGATACCTGATTTGAGTTATCTACACGCCAAAACGATCATCTCTTCAGTGGCTTTCCGTTATTATATCACACGTTAAATTTTGATATCTTTACGATTTTATAAAAATTATGCAAGTTGATGGACAGTAGCAGCAAACAACCTTATGGTCTTCTGCTGTATTCCCAAGTCCAATCTCGGCATCGTGTGGGTGACGATCTTCGAGATCTTCTAAATCTGCTGTTCCATCTACCCTCTTCACATGTTAGGCGTGTCTCTCTAGGGTTAGAACAGCTGAGATGACTTATATATGGGCTACAGCAGGGACCAGGAGGAGAAATCAGAGTTGGACCTCCATTAGGCTTAAGTATCCAAGCTTAGCCCAAAGCTTATACTTAAGTCCAATAATAATAATATATACCACTAAAATATTATTACTGCACTATCGTTCTAATACCATAATTACGTTATGGGCTCCTTCTTATTATGAGGCCGACAGTCTCCCCATGTTTAAGATATACATGCCCATTAATTAGTTAAGTTACTGACAACTCCATTAATTAATATCTCATCCGAGAGTAGTACCACTCAACCTCATTATCATGCCAGAATAAATCCACCTGTAGGGTTTACATGATAATCCTTATGTGCTCCTCAAGGGGACATCATCAACCTATGTCGGACACGAATTCCTTCTACAATCAATAGCATACCATAGAGACAGCACTATTTTCCAACTCACCGAGTTTGTTGATTTAATACATGTAAATCTCACCCATTGATGAATCAAAGAAATACATACTGTCTTAAGTGTCGAGGTTATTGTATAGGGATTAAGAGCACGGACATCCATAATAACTGAGATCAAGTTCTCCTATATAGTCAGTATAAGTCGAACGATCTCAAGCGGTCCTGCTCAATACACACAAAGTGCACTAATGTGATTCTATAGCCAAGACAAGCTAATATCAAACCACACTACAACCATCCCGATAGAGAGTCCCATTCTATCTCGATTGTGAGCATCTTTTTATACTTCATAAGAAAACCGATAATATGATCTTCCGCATGTTGTCGCACAACATATTATCTACAGTATAAAGTAAGTGGACTATTGCATTATGCATATAAATAAATTATAAGATGCAATCATTTGATCATATGATTCTCATTTCAAATAAATTGTTATAACATTGTTCATACAAAAAGCTAGACTTTTAGTATACAATCCAACAATGCCGCCACTATGCATGATGGTTTTTCCTCGTCCTTGAGCAGGGTATCACTTCATCCCCAATCTTTTGTTGGCGTGAGTACCAACAAAAATTAAGAAACTTGCAGAATACTTTTTATATTAATAATTTTGGTGATTTCACCTTTTGGCTTGATACAACATTCATTACTTGCATCACATATTTTTACTAGAAAATTACATGAGAGTCAACAAGAACATTAAAGAGTTTTCTTGACCATCACAAAGATAAATGACTTTCAAACTTCTTAATTAGTTTTGGTTTATCCTAACATAGCCTCCCGTAAACCAAAATTCCTTCGAACTCCCATCACTGCAATGCCTTTTGAAAACAACGGCCTCCAAGTGGCTTTGTGAAGATATCAGCAATTTGATCTACACTACGACAATATTCAATGTTGATTCTCCGCTGCTAACAAGCTCTCTTAGAAAATGAAATCGCAAATGGATATGCTTTGTCTTTTCATGTAAAACTGGATCCTTTGAGACTGAAACTGCAAAATTGTTGTCGCAATATAGAATCGTAGGATCAACTTGCTTGTTATTCAAGCTCTCCAAAATTCCTTTAAGCTAAAGAGTTTAACATACGGCTAAGGACATAGCAATATACTCTACTTCGGTGGTTGAAAGTGCCACAACCAGTTGCTTCTTCGAACACCAAGATATTACACTACTTCCAAGGCTAAATGAATAACCTGAGGTGCTTCTTGAATCATCAAAGCTTCCACCAATATCACTATCGATGTACCCAACAAGTTTAACCAGAACACCAGTTTCATAGAAGATACCATAATCAATGGTTCCTTTCACATATCGCAATATTCTGTTTGCAGCCTCCCAATGGTTTGTAAAGGGTTTCTCCATAAATGCGCTAATCAATCTTACAGCATACATGATGTCAGGTCTCGTAGCGTTGAGTTACATCAAATTTCCAATAAGGCTACGAAACAAAGTTAGATCCACAAGCATTCCTTCACTATTCTTGCTTGTCTTCAAACCAGCAACACACGGAGTTGAAACTAGATTTGCATTTTGCATGTTAAATTTCTCCAACAATTGAGCTGCATACTTCTCTTGGGAGATAAAAATTCCTTCTTTTGATTGTTGCACCTTAATTCCAAGGAAATGATGCAATTCCCCCAAATCTATCATCTCAAATTCATTCATCATTGAATCCTTGAATTTTAATAGCATTTCTTCATCATCTCCAGTGAAGATTAAATCATCCACGTACAAACTCACAAGCCTGAAACTCCACTTTTCATTCCATTTGATGTACAAAGTATGCAGTCCCGGCTGTTGAGGCTTCAACATTCCTTCACGTTCAGCGTTTAATGCTATCTAATCTGATTAGTTTGCTGGATATGTCTTATTCTCAGATGGTGGACTCCTCCATTTTGTCTGATCAGTGATGAGTGATATTTTCACCTAATTTTATAGTCTTTTTATGTGTGTTTTCGTATATTTTTATCCGTATTTATGTGTAATTTGATTGTGTTATGTATTTTTATAGAAATGTGTGAGAATGAACTTAATCGTATGTGAAACAGGTGAAATCAGAGCGAAAATGGAGTAGGGAGACGAAAGAAGGAAGAAGAAAATAGGGCAGCAAGAACACGGCCTGCCGTTTCAAGTACACGAGCCATGTCGTGCTACATGAGCCATGTACTGCAAATGGGCCTGTAAGAGATGGTCGTGCGACGACATCAGAACGCACAACACGATCATCCCTTGGCCGTGTTGCAGCACACGAGTCGTGTTGCTGCAGGATCACTAACAAAATTAGATTTCTTCTAGAAGCTTCCCAAGGGGTATAAATACCCAATACTTTAATATTTGATGAGATTTTCATGGGTTTCACCCCTGCACACACATCACACACCATTTCTTCCATTTTTCACCATTCATTTCCTCCATTCTTCATCCATATCATCTACCTTCATCCCACCATCAAATCCTTTATCCAAGTAGTTAGAGAAGCAAGGAAGAGAGGTGAATTGCAAGGGGAAGAAGAAGATCACCATTGGAGACATCTAAGGGAGTTTTATCCAAACTTTGTATTGAAACCTTATTGTTTATCATGTTTTGTAAGGATTTTAATGTCTATGTTAATTTTCTTATGAATATGAGAAGCTAATCTCCCTTGTGAGATTTTCAATATGAATTGTATTGGATAATTTTGGGTATTTTGCAATTGAATTCATATGTTGATTGGATTTGTTAATTTTCTATCATTGATTGTTAATTGCTTGATTTGTATTGTTGATTTGTGTGATTAATTGTCATGGGCATGTGATTAGATTGAGAAATCAATTATATGTTTAGGATAGTTCATTGAATCATTTCATCATACACTTCATGTGCATTATAAGTTTTAGAGAGATTGAGAAATCCTTTGGAATTTAGAACCCTTTGATAGAACATGTGATTTGTTAGATCGAGAGGTCAATTGATCGTGTGAAGGGACTCTCTAATTGAACTTAGTACCTAGTTGGAAATGTTTAATTGAGAACCAACCTTAGAGCCTTTTTGAGACCTTGTAAAGGATCTACATCCTATCCATCTCGAGAGGGAGTTTAAGTGGAATTCGTGTTGGCCCTTAGTTACTAATCTATGAATTCGTTGCATGATACCTAGATTTTCCATACTTTAAGTATTGCTAGTCTCATTCTCTATCTACTTGACTCATTCATCCATTCATTCATTCATCTATCCATTTATTTTATTGTCATTTCTTGATTATCTCCCCTTTACGATCATTTCTATAATACTATAATGAACACGAGATCGCTTAGACCCTAGTACCTTCCTCCCTATGGTTTGATAAATTCTTTAATTAGTCATCCCGACTACAAATGGCTAATCAATCAGCAGGTTCCATTTCAACCTGATGTTCCTATTTTTGGTAGCTTAACTGTACTTGAGGTCAGGTTGAGCAGGTTCTCCATGCCTCGACTATTGATGGGAAATTGTGGCTGCCGAGAGCGATATGGTCATGGATACCATGACGATGATCAGAATGGCACCCATCTTATCCCTGTTACTACTTCCCAACTTGCAAACACATGCACTTCAAGGTCGGCTCGCTAGTGACTCATACACAGCCGCAAGGGGATGTTTTGAAGCTCCTAATGCCCATTGTGAAACCTGGCAAACCTGGTTGCTTATATATTAAGCTCGGCATGAAACTTACCATTTATTCTGATCTTCCTTCGAATGAAGTGTTCCCAACTCTTCTTAGTAGTAAGGTCAAATAAAAAAGGGACGTAATAAAAACTTCTTTCAACCGGCTACGATGCCTAATACTTGCCTTCAAGCAAAAATCAATCCATTAGGGATTGCTCCAGTGGGCATTATGAACCTACCAGCCACGATCAAAATTAGGGAAGAACAAAATGAAGTTGGTTGATATTTTTGGGGCGCTTGTTTGGTCCCTTTTAAAGCCACATGTTTGGCTCATTCAAACATCTTTACTCTCTGTACCTTTACATTTTCTTTACTCTCCATCTTTCTTATTTTTATTTGCCTTTTAATAAAATATTGCCTAGTTTGATGTACAAAGTGTGCTCAAACGGACACCTTTCAAAACCATTTTTCAAGAAAAAATCTTTGATTCGATCATACCATGCTCGCGGGGATTGTTTCAGCCCGTACAATGCCTTCCACAATTTATACACTTTTCCTTCTTCACCTTCTTTGATAAACCCAGGAGGTTGTTCAAGATAAATTTCATCTTGAAGAAAACCATTTAAAAATGCTGATTTTACATCCATTTGCAGCACTTTCCTTCCATTTTGAGCTGCAAGAGAGATCACCAATGTCAGTGTATCAAGTCTAGAAACAAGAGCGAATACCTTGTTGTAGTCTTCGCCTTCCTTCTGCTTGTATCCCTTAACAACCAATCTAGTTTTGTGCTTATTTATGGATCCATCAAGATTGGTTTTTGTCTTGAAAACCCACTTCACACCAATTGCAGATTTATGTGAAGGTAATGAAGTAAGTTCCCACGTACCATTTTTTTCAATGGACTTCATTTCCTCTTTCATTGCAAGAACCCATCTTTAATCTTTGCATGCTTCATCATAAGTAATTTGATCTTCCCCTGAAAAAATGAAAAGTACATATGATCTGTTGTGCCAACTTCTTCATTAGCATTATATATTTCTCTCAACGATCTCGTTTTTCTTTGCGGCGTTGATGGTGGAATTAGCTGTGGTACTACACCACCTTCTTCATTATGCTCCAAACTTTCTTCATCTTCTAAATGAAGAGTTTTCCATGCTGGATATTTAACAAAATTTGAAAAATCATAACACCCATTTTCATCAAAGCAAACATCTCTACTAATCACAATTTTCTTCGTCCTTGGGTTGTAAAGCTTGTAAGCCTTGGTTCTTTAGCTATAAAATACATTTCTCCAATCTATCTTCAAGCTTCGATCTCAAAGCATCAGGAATATGAGAAAATGCAAGACAACCAAAAGTTTTTAAGTGACAAACATTTTGTTTCTTGATATACCAAACCTCGTTTGGAGTTGAATCTTCCAATACCTTTGTTGGTGATCTATTGATAAAATAGACGGCACAAGACATCGTTTCAGCCAAAAAAATTGCTAGCAGGTTCTTCCTCTTTAACACGCACCTCACCATGTTCATTATTATCCGGTTCTTGTGCTCCGCCACACTATTTTGTTGCAGTGAATATCAAGCTGTCATTTCATGACGAATTCCATTGCTTTAGGAAAATTCTGCAAATTGAGAAGACATATACTCTCCTCCACGATCAATCCTCAAATTTTTTATTTGGAAACCAGATGATTTTTCAACTTGAAACTTGAACTCTTTAAAGAAATTAAAAGATTCAGATTTTTCTTTAACACAATAGACCCAAATTTCTCTTGTGTAATCATCAATAAGCAACAAGAAATACCTGTTGCCTCCATGTGATGAAACTTTCATAGGACCGCAAAGATCCGTATGAACAAGATCCAAAGGTGATTGAGATTGCAACTTGGATTTTGAAGGGAATGGCTCATGATGTTGCTTTCCCAATTGGCATTCTTCACATACTTCATAGCTAGCATTAATTTTTGGCAATCCTTGAACAATGTCTTTAGCAGATAACTCCTTCAAGCTTTAAAAATTTAGATGGCCAAACCTGTCATGCCATAACTTGGAAATGGCTTCGTTACAAGCAGCAGCATAATAGGAGTCACCAACAACATCAAGCTTGATAGGAAACAAATTATTTGATCCCAAAACAGTTTTTGCAACATTCTGATTTTCTTTTTCATAGTGCAAACATCTCCAACAAATTGAAAACCAAATCCCTTCTGCACTAAGTGGCCAACACTAAGAAGATTACTTTGCAAACCTGTTACATAGAGTACTTCAGATATTTTCTCAATGCAGCCATTTTTTGCTTTGAAAGCAATTTCTCCGACTCCTTGAATTTTGTATGACTTTGCATCGCCAATGGTAACCTTCCCATTATTAGCATCCACAAGAGTTGAAAATAAATTTTTATTTCCCGTCATATGTCGACTAGCACCGCTGTCCAAAGACCTATATTTTCAACACTTCCATCAGAGGCAATCAACAAAGTTTCAGATTTTTCACCTTCATTCTCATGCATAAAACCAACCACGGGTTTCTTTTTTGGAAACTTTTCCCAATAATCATATTCCTTATGTCTAGGCTTGAGACAATAATTGCACTCAAAGTAAGGCTTGTTACCTTTGTATGTTCCTCTTTCCATCTCACTTTGACTCTTCACTTCTTCTTTCTTGTGAATTTGAGGAATGTCTTCCACCGTTCCCGTTACGACCTCTACCACGTCCACAATTTGAACCCCGACCTCTCGTGGATGTAAATTGGGACTTTAATGCTTGGTCATTAGACGAAATCACCTGAAGATTTCGTTGAATAATTCTAGCCTCATGAGCCTCCATTTCCTTAAAAACCTTCCACTGTGATTGTAGAAAAATCACTAGATTCTTCTATTGCAACCACGACATGATCAAATTTAATTGGCAACTCTGTAGAATTTTTTCGACAACCTGTTGAACCTCAACTACTTCACAATTTGAGGCCATTTGATTTTTACAATGGAAGAGACACGGTTGAAAAAATCTAAAATTTTTTCATTGTCTTTCATTTCAAGTTTTTCGAATTCTGACCTTAACGTTTGTAGTCGAACTTCTTCACTTGATCTTGCCCTGAATACATGGTCTCCAATATTTTTCACGCATCCTTAGCACATGATGCTTTCGAAATTCTTTCGTAGACTGAAATCTCCAATGCTTGGTAAATCTAAAATAAAATTTTTCGATCCTTCTGCTTCTTACTCTTCAAGAGATCTTTTTCAGTGGTGGTGAGAGTGGATTCATCTTCCGGCGCACCAACACCTACATCAACCACATTCCATAGGTCTTGAGGTTCAAGACACAACTTCATGAGGTTGCTCCAATAATCATTCTTCTTGCCGTTGAACCGAGGGATAAGAGAAACAAGTTGGTTTGACATTTTTTTTTTAAATTTTCTGGCTCTGGTATCAGTTTGTTGGCGTGAGTACTAGCAAAAATTAAGAAATTTGCAGAATACTTTTTGTATTGATAATTTTGGTGATTTCACCTTTTGGCTTGATACAACTTTTATCACTAGCATCGCATATTTATACTAGAAACATGAGAATCAACAAGAACATTAAAAAGTTAATGGGTAAAAAGTGTATTTACTCTTATATGTGTAAATAATAAATAATATAACTTAAATAAGAAAAACGTAGAATATATATATATATATATATAAATATAATCAATGCTTAATTAATTTTATGTTCATAATTTATTTTTAAATTTTCTAATTTGATATCTAACAAATAAGGCTCTTTAAAATATTTTGGCCTAATTAATTTAACTAATATTTTAATTTTCTAATTTCATAATAACCAAACAGACAACCAAACAGATCATTTTAAAATTATTTAATTGAGTTAGTGGATAATTCATCTCACATAATGAGATTCGTGAGACGTTTTCACAAGAAACATAAACCCATGTCATTCCCTTAATTTTAAATTTTTATTGGCTAATTATACTGTGCACCCGGGTGCACTCACTTTAAAAAACATATACAAATATAAACAAAAACATATGCAATTATGAACAAAAATGTATACAATTTAATTGTTAGTTTTTTATGAAAAATTGAGTGTAAAAAAAATATATAATTATTAAAAAATATCTATACATTATTGAATAAAAAATTATATATATATGGATGCTAGTTTTTTTAATGAAAAATTTAATGTGAAAAAATATACAATTATTAAGAAATACCTTAAAAAATAGAATAATATATACTCCCTCCGTCCCAAAATTGATTGCACTGTTACTGTAGATACGGAGTTTAAGAAATGTTGACTTTTTAGGGGTATTGTGGTATTTTTAGTTAATAAATAAATTATAAAGTATGTTATGTGTGTTAGGTGAGTGTGGTAAAGTTGTATTTAAGATGAACTTTTAGGGGTGGAGATTGATGTGATATTTCCTTTTTTGGAAATGTGCAATCTATTTTGGGACGGATAAATGTGGAAAATGTGCAATCAATTTTGGGACGGAGGGAGTATACAAAATAAAATAAAGAATAATACAAATGTCTAATATCAATTCATTTTTTGTAAATGGTAATTTTGGTTTTATGTAGAAACTCTCTTCACTTTTGAAACTAGTTGAGTATTCCAAAGATATCGTGAATCGTCAACGCCCGGCTCCTTGTGCCGCCCTCTCCTAAACCGTCTATACCTTTCAACCCATTTCCAATTTTCTTCATTATTTTCTTGAAACATCAGCTATCATGTCGGTAAGTGTATGCAATAATTTCAGCTTCCTGTTTTTCTCTATGATTGCCTGCTTTAATTTTGTGCTATTAATGATCGACTGATGCGGTTTGTCATTTGTGGGCATTTCCTCGAATTTTGGATTTTCGTAAATTAATTTAGTCATCAGTAATTCCCAAGCTTCTGCTTGCTGTTTCTCGGCTTTCATGTTTTGGTATGAGCGATTGAGTATTTTGATTTTCTGATATGTGTGATTTTTTGTGGGCCTTTCGATTGGGTTGCCCTAGACTCTGTTGATCTGTTTGAGAGATTCTTGCTGGATTTTGAATTTAGTTAGAAATTGGTTTGAGGGATTCTTCATCCCTTTACTCTTTGTAGGTTATAATAACTTTTGGTTCTTATATAAACAAAAGGAAAAAAATATTCTTGCAGGATTTTGGTAAATATGTGTAATCTGAATACAAGTTAATTGTTTGTGAACTTAATGATACTTCTCGACTTCCTTGAACTCGTTTGATGTAATTTTTTGTTTTATCTTAGATAAATTTGGGTTTGTTTATTTCATGAAGTTTAGTTTGAATAAATAATACTAACTTACATCTTCATTGGAATAATTACTATATTACAGTTTCTTGACTGACACCAAGAAATGCTGGTGTCATATCCCAATTTCAATAAAATAAAATATACTTCATTATTTAAATAATAAAACCACATAATTAAATATCCAATAAGGGACTTGATAAAACTTTTTGGTAAAAGACTTTGTTATTCATAAAAATTAACGGCTAAATTTGTGTGGATCTCAAAGGCAGTTCACATAATTACATAACCTATCATTTATGTAACATGCTCAAATCACAGGTACATTAATCTTGGGGTTCAAGAAACGAAAGCAGATATTGAAGGCTTTAGAAAGCTTAGAAGTGAATCAAAACAGTTAATTACAGCTAGTTTAAGTGGTTTAAGACAGCTAACATTCACACTTTGATTACCAAAGGTGTTTGACAAGCATAAGAAGAAGAAGATGGTCGTAGCTCATTAATTTTTATTTTTATTATTCTCATTGATAGTATTGGGCTTCTGCTATTGTTCATATATTCTTTTTCAGTAGATAGCCCATTGGCCTAAAAAACTATGAGGGTGTGTTTGTATAGAAGGATTTGAGGAGGGATTTATAAATCCCTTCCTCAAATCCCTCCATGTTTGGGTGAACTTAAAATCAATGTATTTATAAATATAAGATTTTAAATCGATGGATTTTAAATAATGGATTTGATTTTGATGTTTTTTTAGTTGTTTTGGATGGGTTTTCAAATACTTGCTTAAATCGTGTCATTTGAAATCCTTCCATTGTGTAATTGATATATTAATATATAAAAATATATAAAATTAATAAATTAGTTAAAAAAATATTTTTTATTTTATTTTTTATAAATTTTTACCCCTACCACCCAGCCTACCCCATCCATCCCTACCCATCCACCCACCCATCCCACCCCCACCTAAAAAAATAATTTTTTTAATAAAAAATATAATAAAAATATTACAACCCACCTACCCCCACCTATCCCAACAATTTTTTTTAATAAAATTTTAAATTTTAATATTTAAAATAATAAATTTCATTATTTTTATTTATCATATATAAAATTTTATTTTAAAAATAAAAAATAATTGTTGTATTATGAATTTGAAAATCCTTTCAAAAATCCATAATTCATCCAAACAATGTAATTTAGATGAATTGATTTAAAATCTATGGAATTTAAAATCTACTCATTTTCAAATTAGTTGGATTTAAAATGTCTCAATCCAAACATAACCTAAGTATCATTTATCATAGAAAATTGACAATTATATACATTTATGTGATCAAATCTCACCGCAGCAACACAGGAAAATTTGACAATTACCCATGATTAACTCTTGCAAAATTTTCCTAATTTAGATATTTCTAATCTATCCATATCAAGCTATAAAGGAAAAATACAGCAAAATATTTTCAACTAATATTTACAGCTAGTTTCCTCCAACAGTTATCTGAGGTGCCATTCATGGTGTTATAGTTATTAGGGCTATGTTTGTTTTGAGCTTAATAATTCGGTTTTTACTTTGTTATCTAAATGACTATTTGTTTTGATCCATTATAAAGCCAGCTTTTAAATCCACAAAATCCTAAATTATAATACCTACTAATTTCAACATTTTTTTCATTATATAATACATGGCATCAATTACTTTTTAAAATCCTACCTGCTATAATATTTTCTTTATATCATGTGTCATTGTTTACCGATAATCCATGAATAAATTCAATTTCAGTTTTGTTTGAACGACGGCTATTACAAATATCATGACTTCTTTTCTGTTGTTTCCTTTGAAGGTTTTGCATATATGTCTAGTTGGTCAATATAAGGAAATGTTGAATTACATTCATAGTACAGCTTCTATCTTATTAACTTGATAGTAAAAGTTATCAGCCTCCTTATTTGGTCTGGAATCAATAACGTGTATGGATCACAGTTGGGTCTCTATTCTTCTTATCTTCATTTCCAGGATTTAAACACACTATCTCCACTGTGCATTGTTGAGACAGATGTTTTCATTTATATTTAAGTATAATATATCTTTTTCTATAGTTTCCTTGCTAGTCTATTTTAGGCTGTTCTGTTTTTCCCCGTCCACTCTAACTTAATGTTTCTTTTTTCCTTAATGGTTTACTAAGGCACGGGCGTCTAAAGGTATCCCATGTACAAGCCATTTTGAGAATGTTTCTAGGTTTATTTTGGAGCCACTTTTTCTTTCTAATGCAATCATTCTTATCAAGATATAGATGATATATGTTATTCGTAAATGACAAAGCTTTGTCCGTTTAGAGTATATGATCTCGAGCAAAATTGTGTAGGCCCGTAGGGCCTACTTGGAAACCTGACATCAGCTCATTCAAAGGCTGTTCGGATGTAATAACAACTTGTTTTTTAGCTTTTATTTATATAACTACCTGTCAATCATCAGCATTACAGTGAGTGTATGATAACTATTGCTGTCTTCAAAGATTTGGAGGGCTGTATTCCAAGGGCAAGGATTAATGATTGGTTTTCTGTGGTTCATCTTCCGAATTAATGTATAATAAGTCACAGTGAACTCCTGCAAAGTTTCAATGTCCTCCGCATGTTGCCATATTGGTCATTAGATAGTGTAGATCTCTTAATTTATAAGTTATCGATGTTTTTTATTTTTATTGAAATTATAACTGTCTTTTCTTATAATTAACAAGTAGTGATTTGCAAAATCTGTCTTGAACAAGACTAAAAATGGTGAGGTGTACCTCACATCCAATGCCAATGTCACATATAACCAAGTCATGCACCTTCTATTGTATATCAGACTATAAGCGTCATCTTTTCTGAAATTAGTTTTGAGAAAACTATATATCTTATAGCTTTTATTTTACCTATTTTAATGTCTTAGATAACAACTGTCAAGGTCAGCAATCTCTCTCTTGGGGCATCTGAACGTGACATCAAAGAGTTCTTTTCTTTTTCTGGTGATATTGAATATGTTGAAATGAGAAGGTAATTTTAAGATGGTTTATTACTTTCACTTCCAGTAAGCATTGAATGTTTTAATGAGTGTATAATGCTCATGTATGCTTAAATTTCTTGTGCACATGTAGTGATACTGAACGGTCTCAGATTGCATTTGTAACCTTTAAGGATGCGCAGGGAGCAGAGACTGCAGTTCTTCTTTCGGTGAATCTCCATTATCACTCTGTTTTATCTGTTAATCTGCTTAGTCTTTTTTCTGATCTTCTTTCTGGAGTTCTCTTTGTTTCTTTGGTCAATTCTGCTTTTCATGAATGTATCAGTTCTACTACTTTTTCCTTATTCATTCATTTTATTAAAGTTTCTTTTATTTAACTTCATTTTCTTTCTATTTTTGCTACTTTTTTAAGAATATTTTCTCTTCATTATAAATTGACAGAGCTAACACTTCATGCTTAATTTCTTTTGTTTTTATTTACAGTCTCTGGACTGATTGATGCCTCTTGTAGTCTTGTATTTCCTTAACTAGAGCTTGTATATGATAAAAATTATGAGAGTTATGAAAGAAATTGTCAACTTATAAATGTGAAAAATGTACAATTCTTGGTAAACAACATTGAAATTTAAAACAATTTTCTGTAGTTGAAAGTCAAAATGTCAAATGATTTTCTAAAAGCATCAGAGTTGTTGCGTAAACTTAATATACAGCAATATGTAAAACTGACACAAAATTTTGATCATAAGTCATTATATTCAAGCTTAACTTTCTAAGTGTGTGTGTAAAGTGAGACAATTATCATATAAAAAGCTTTCTGTGTTGAGAAGTTAATGTGCCTTAAAATTGAGCAATACCTGCGTGAAACCGTTTTACGTTTTCTTAAATAGTTATCACTTTTCATTAAAGATATTATCACTTTTCATTAAAAATGTTATAACTTTTAGTTATACTAGTAATACTACGAATTGTTCATGAAATAATTCACTGCACCTCTATCACTTATCATGAACACATATGTCAATTTTTATTAAAATGTTATCACTTCTTATTCGTCTCACGGAACTCTTCCCGCTCTTTACTTTTAAATTTAAGATGATATATACTCCCTCCGTCCCGCGTTAAGGTTTACGTTTTCCATTTTGGGTTGTCCCACGTTAAAGTTTACATTTCCTTTTTTGTCAACTTGGGCCCGCACAAAATAATTAATTATTCCACGTAGGACCCACACACAACACTAATACAATTACCCACTTTACATTAAATATTATTTCGCTCACCTCACTACGTATTAAAATATTATATCTCTTAATCTCCGTGCAAAAAGCAAACGTCAACATTAACGTGAGACGGAGGGAGTATTATATTTGTCTTACTTAAAATATATAAATTTATTTATTTGATCTTTCAATTAATATAGTTATTTTTTTATTTTCTTCATATTTAAAATTACAATGTCTTCTTTGTGTATTTTTTTCCTTTAAATTTAATATTTTATTATTGATTTTTTAATAATAATAATTATTGTTATTATTAAGCAAATGTGGTCTCACACAAGTGTTTGTCTTTTAAATTAAGTTGTTCATTCCTTCAGTTTCTTGCAGCTTGTATTTATTCATAGTTTGGACTTTCACTTTAGAAGTATACATTGTATTCATAATTTGTTAGGCTTGGTTTGGAAAGATATGAACTCAGTATCATGGCATTGCTTCAGTTTTGATGTGTTATAAGTCCCACGTCTCATTGCATCATCTCACTTCCTGTAAAATGATGACAGTAACAAATATACGAAATATATCTGTGCTTTCATTGTCCAACTGACAAGTGAAATTTAGGACCTCAAATTTGTAAAATTATACGCAACAAGCAGCAGCATCTTGGACCAATATATGTTACATCAGTTTGCCATATATGATGGCTAAAGATGAGCTGCCAGTTCAATAATCTGTACATCTTTTTTATTTCATTTGCCTTTTCAGTATTTCAATTGTAGCATCTTAAGGAACTCCGTCTCAAATCTCAGAATTAGTACTGGAGAGCTCAATTACGTCATGTAATCCTCCAATTTAAGCTTAATGGCCTTTGGGTTTGTCTTTGATGAAGTTCTCCATAATTTTGTATTGACTGGACCACAATTTCGAATAATGCCACTTTTGTTTTATGATTCTCAATGTTGGCTATCATACCATTTTTATTCATTACACTTTATAAAATTGATTATCAGGGTGCAACAATTATAGACATGTCAGTGGACATTTGTGTTGACCCAGATTACAAGCTACCTCCAGCTGCTTCTGCACCACTCCTGGTAATGAGTTCTTCAAGCAGTTCGTGCTTGGAGTGGAGTGTTTGTGTGTGTTGTTTTCTTTTCTTTTTCGTTATTTTCCCTCCCAGAAAAAAAAAAAGAAAAGATTTAACTAAATGCTGACTAAATTGTAGCAGCCATCAGATACAAAAGCCAGTGGGCATGGTGAATCTGCTTTCCAGAAGGCAGAGGATGTTGTGAGCAGTATGCTAGCGAAGGGTTTCATCTTAGGTAAAGATGCTGTCAATAAAGCTAGGTCGTTTGATGAGAAGCACCAGTTAACCTCAACAGCTGGTGCAAAAGTAGCTTCAATTGATAAAAAGATCGGACTGAGTGAGAAGATAACAATTGGTACCTCCATTGTGAATGATAAAGTACGGGAAGTAGATGAGAAGCTCCATGTTTCTGAGAAAGCAAAATCAGCATTTGCTGCTGCTGAGCAAACAGTAAGTAATGCTGGATCTGCTATTATGAAGAACCGATATATTCTTACAGGGACTACATGGGTGACGGGTGCTTTCAATAAAGTTACTAAAGCAGCTGGGGATGTCGGCCAAAAGACTAAGGAGAAAGTGGGAATTGTCGAAGACGAGCAGAGAAGAAAAATAGTGGATGATTTTGCACTGGTGCATTTATCCGAATCTCCGAAAGCATCTGATTCTGGAGACCAGCATTCTTCCAAGCTTCCACCAGCACATGGTTTGATTCTCTGATCTGAGTGTTACTTCCTTGTGATTTGTTATTCTCATATTCAGTGGAGAAATGTACTTCTTTTTGTGCTTAAACTCACTTTGTCTAGAGTCTTGTTTGTAACTTAACTTGTATACAATTCTTCAGTTGATTTGTTGGTTGATTCTTCAGTTAAAAGTTTCTGAGAATTTTGGATTTGGAGCTATATGCATTGAATTCATAAATAGGACAATCAAAGCATATTTTGCACATGCTTGTAATTTTCCTAGTCTTTTTCTTTATACTCGTATTTTATTAAGCAATTTTTGCAATAAATGTTTTCATTTTCCTCGCAGCTTCTACCCATATAGTTGTCACGAAGTTAATACAATACCCCCCCATGCCCTTTTACAATGTATTTATTTGTTTTTTAATGTAATACCCCCCATGCCCTTTTACAATGTACTTGTTTTTTAAATGTGGATTAAATAATATACAAACAAAATCTTTAATATACTAAAGAAGAATTTAATTTTGATGAGGTGTCGTCACTAGAATTAATTTCAATTATTTTAATTTTTAATTAAAATTAAAATTTTCTATTTTAATTATTAATTAAAATTTAATGTAGATAAATAGATATGTTATTAAGATTTGATATGATATTATCAAATTACTATTAAATAAAAATAATATAGATAAATATATATATTTACTACTCCTATAAGATTTAGAAAGTTTATCCCCTCTCCACCTATATATAAGATTATTTATTCATTCATTCTACACATATAATTTATTCGTCACGACAAACTAAAGCTTTCTTCAAATTTTAAAGAAAGGTATCCATTTATTATTATTATTATTATTATTATTATTATTATTATTATTATTATTATTATTATTATTATTATTATTATTATTATTATTATTTATTTATTTTTGTTGTTTCTTTTATTTTTTTAATTATTTATTTATTTATTGGTTTTATTATTATTATTTTTTAATTGTTAGCATGCAATTTTATAATCTTTTGATTTTTGTACGTAATTAACTTATTTTTTCATGGTTATTTTTATAATTTTTTTAATTAATTTTTTTATGATTTCACTTTTTGTTATATTTTACTTATTGTTTCTTTTCTATTTTCTCTATTCTCCTTTGATTATTTTTTGTTTCATTTAATTTTTTTTATTTTAGTTATGTTTTTTTTAATTGTTAGTATGTAACACTTTTTATATATTTTTAAATTATCTTTTTATTAACTTTTTTTATTATTATTATTTGTTTAAATTCTGTTATGTTGTTTTAAATTTTTTATTAGTATGTAATGATTTAATCTTTTATTTTTTTATGTTAATAACTTTTTTCTTGATTAGTTTCATTATTTTTTTAATTAAATCTTTTATGATTTCTCTTTAGATTATTTTTTCTATTTCCTTAATTATTTTTTGTTTTAATTTGAATTTTTATTATTTTTTAATCTTTGATTTTTAACGTTATTAAATTTTTTCATGATTAAATTTAAAAAAAAATTCTAATGATGTGTCGGCACCTGAATTAATTTTAATTTTAATAATTACTAATTAATATTTAGTGATAAATACATAAATATTTTCTTAAGGTTCGAATATTTATATGATTAGATAGATCAAATAAAAATAAAATAAAATATTATTTATAAACATTAAAAAAAAATCATCCCTCTCTACCTACATAATAAGACTCTTTATTAATTAGTACGCATAAATTATTTAAAACAAAAATTATCTTCACTAAAGAAAGTTTTCATTTCTTTTGTCCTTTATTTTTATTATTGATTATTATTTTGCTATTCCTTTTATATTTTTGAAATTCTCTTTTAATTATTTATTGTTTTTATTTAAATTTTTTAATGATTTTTATTCTTTTTTCTGTTTTTTTTAGTTTTTCATATGAATTTTTGTACAAATAATATACTCTGCACCTATAAATAAAACTCTTTATTCATTCATTTTAATGCATATTATTATTATTGTTATTATTATTATTATTTTTTTTATATATTTTTTAAATTTTCTATTGATTAATTTAATGGATATTCTTTTATATTTTTCAAACTTTTTTTTAGTTATTTATTTTTTTAAAATTATTTTAATTCGGTTTCTTTTCGATTTTTTATTATATTTTAATATTTTAATTTCTTTACGTAGTTAAATTTTTTTCAAGGTTAATATTATAAATTTTTAAACTAATTTTGTTTTTTTATTTCATCAAATTGATTTATATTGAATTTATATTTTTTTATCTTTTATTAATTAACTTTATTATGAATTTTTTTCTTCAACAATTAAATTAACATTTGAAATTTTTTTGATTAATTAAATTCTGCAACAACATTACAAAATTTGAAAATTTAATTTAATATTATTTCAAAAAATTTTAATAAATCAATTTCACAACGAAATTAAACTTTTACCAATGAAAGTAAATTCACATTTGAGTGTATATAAATTTAATTTTACTTCTCAATTTAAATTATACTAGTATTTTTACCCGTGCGTTGCACCGGACAAAAATTATCTATCCTTATTTATGTGTAATAGATTTTATATTAATTTTAAGAGTCCAATTGTTTGATTGAAGTGGACCAGTGTACCTTGGCGATCTTAACAGTTGAATTATATTTTAATTCGATCTCTACCATCAAATCAAATAAAATAAAGTAATTAATTTTTTGTAGATAAAAAAACTACCCACTCTCCCAATTTCTAATCCACTAACCTTAGGTTCACCAATGCACCGCAAAATCTCCCTTATTTTAATAAAGTAATAAAATGTATTTAGTTAAATATGAAATTTATTTTTTCAAAAAATTATAAACATTATCATTGTGATTGGGAGTAGTATTTAATTTAGGCAATTTATAGTGTGCACCCGGGTGCACATAAAGATATGGTGTACCCACATACAAATATAAACAAAAATATATACAATTAAGAGTAAAAATGTATACAATTTAATTGTTAATTTTTTTATTGAAAAATTGTATATAATATTCAATAAAATGTTATACACATATGAATGTTAATTTTTTTAATGAAAAATTAATGTGAAAAAAGTATATAATTATTACAAAACACGTATACAAAATAGAATAATATGTATACAAAATAGAATAAAAATATATACACATATGGGTGCACCCTTGCACCCGGGTGCACCCAATATACACTCTTTAATTTAAGTTAGAATAAATTGAACCTAGTATGCAATAGGCTAGTAGTTAGTATGCATCCAGAATAATGAGCAATTAAAAATAAATAAATTTAAATTTCTAAATGTCAAACCTCTTCTTGTATTCAATGACATTCCGTTCATCTTGTGAATATATTATTGGTGATGCATAATAAGTTCTGGGAAGCAATACCCCTTCTTCTAATATAAACAATGAAATATTTTTTTCATTAAAAAGAAATACACGGCAGGATGATTGTAAAACGACTTTGAGTTTACTAAACTCAATATCACCATCCATGCTGTAACGCCCCGGTTACACTATGGGGTTGGGACGCTACTAGATATAAATTCCCCAATATAATAATAGAGGGGTCAAGAATGCACAGCGGAATAATAAAAAAATCCCCAAAGCGATAGTATAATAAAGTAAATGTTGCATAAAAATTATTACATATTAGCATCTACTCACCCGAGTAGAGTGAAATATCCAAAATAAGTACATTCAGATGATATATCTGAAATAAAGTTCTAACAAAATACTAAAATATAAGTCATAATATAAAGTCTTCTAAGGGCTTTGGTCAACTGCGAAGGCCTCTCCATCTTCTAAATCTTGTTCTGAAAATCAATAAGGGGTGAGCGTCTAAAATACACTCAGTGGGTTAACTTAAATGATTGCACAGTTAAAAATAAATATGCATGCCAAATATACCATAAAATGTGACATATGTCATTTAATAAAATAATTTGCACATTGTCGTTCGATAACTCAATGAAAATATTTTAGATCGAATCGTCATCCGATAACTTGTGTTAGTTGGTATATGTGCACCAGGTCGTCACCCCAGTACAATGTTAGCATACTTGAAATATATTTTAGTACTGAACCGACGTAGTCAGTAACTTGTGTTAGTTGGTATATGTGTACCGAGTCGTCACCCCGTACAAGTGTTAGTAGGAAAATATTTGTCATCGAACTAAAAGCACACATGGCACATAACATGACATATCAGTAACACATATCACATCTTAACATAGCAATCATGACATAAAATTGTAGCACTCGATAAAGAGTGAAAGTTACCCCCACCTTAAACTTATTAGAAACGTGTAAAGTGGACTAGGCTTGCTCGTGAATCTCAGGTATGCCTGCAAATGTATACTAAACTGAGTCTACTTTTAATAATAATACCTATTATTAAAACTAATTTCTAAAAATAATAATTTAAATAAACTAATTATTGTTATATAATAATTAATAATATACTAATTATTAATTTAATAAAATATTAAAATAGAAATATATCATTTAAAATAATAATTTAAAATTATAGTTTTCTACTTTAGTAATAAGTAGTAACATTAAAATATAAATTCAAATGACATTAATGTTTATAAAAAAAATGGATATAAAATAAAGATTCTACATCTAAATTAATAATAGTGACAAATTATATTAATATTTAATATAAAAATTTAAATAAAATAAATAAATATAAAATATTAAATAAATAAATAATGAAATAAAACAAATAATAAGTAAATAAAATAATAATAATAATAGTAAATTAATATTGAAAAAGGAATTAAATTAATAGAATAAAATAAGATAAATAATAAATAATAAATAAAATACTAAACAGCATTAAAAGTTAAATAAAATAAATAAATAAATATAAAATATTAAATAATTAATGAAATGAAATGAATAAAACAATAATAAGTAAAAATAATAATAATAATATTAGAAATAGTAAATTATAATTAAGATTGAAAAGAAATTAAATTAATAAAATAAGATAAATAATAAATAATAAATAAAATAACATAAATAAAATAAAGTAAATAAATAAATAAATAAATAAATAAATAAAGAAAGAAAGAAAGTAATCAAACATGTTGTTACTGCATATGCATGCGCACGTTTATATTTTATTTTTATAAATTACAATCAAGTCCCTGCATTATATTAAATTCTTATTTAAACTTACCCAAAACTTTTAAACTTATTACAAAATAACCCAACTTGTTTTAAAATGACCCAACTTGAGTTATACAACTCCGTTTGAAATTCCAAAAATACTGTTGGAATCCTCGTGAGATGAGGATCACATCAGTACCAATTTTGTATCAAAATATTGAAGTTTAGAAAATATGAAATTTCACCGTGAAGTGGGTTTTTTCACTACTTTCTCATTTTACGTCAAAACTCAAAACTAATTATACATTTGTGATCCTCGTGAGGAGAGCTTCAAAACGAACTATAATATCAAAGCTAACTGACACCGAAACAAAATCCGCCATTAAAGGGGTTGAAACTTTGACAGAGCTTTTCTGGCTCAAAATGACATCTATTTTATAAAAGAATTACATATTTGGAATCTACGCTTCGAGACGAACATATTCGTATATAACATGATAAGAATAAATTACAAAATGGAAGATGTAAAGAGGAGCAGTGTATGTGATATTTATATATGTATATGTATATGTATATATATTGTGTGTGTGAAGAATGAAGATGGTAGTATATATATATATACACACATGTGGAAACTTGTGATAAAGTTTGAACACACCATCACAAACGTCATTGCTTACGCACACACCCACTTGCTTACTCCCACTTGCCCACTTGCACACTTGCACAAATAAATATTATTAATATTATAATAATTATATAATATATAATAATTAAAAAATATATATAAAATATACAGTTTTATTAAAAATTAAAATTTACGAAAATATAGATTATGAAAATTGGGGTGTTACAATCTATCCCCCTAAAAATAATTTCGTCCTCGAAATTTCATTTACCAGATATGAATAGATTCGGATATTTATTTCGTATGTCGTCTTCACGTTCCCATGTCGCTTCTTCTGTATTGTGTCGGCTCCATTGAACTTTAACTAAAGTAACTTCACGATTCCTTAGCTTATGAACCTTCCTATCAAGAATAGCTATAGGAAATTCCTCGTACGCTAAGTTGTCGTCAATTTCTATAACCTCGTGGTTAACAACATGGCTTGGATCAAACACATATTTCCGTAGCATGGACACATGAAATACATCATGCACTCCAGCTAGCTCAGGTGGTAAAGCTAACTTGTACGCCAATTCGCCAATTGCTCCAAAATCTCGTAAGGCCCAATGTATCTTGGCTTGAGTTTTCCTTTTCTTCCAAAGTGAGAAATTCCTTTCATTGGTAAGACTTTGAGAAAAACTTTATCTCCTTCCTGGAACTGCAAATCTTTGCGTCTTTTATCAGCGTAAGACTTTTGTCGGTTTTGCGCAGTCAAAATTCTTCTTCTGATCTTTTCAATTTCTTCCACTGTCTTTTCTACTATCTCTGGTCCTAGAACTTTCTTTTCACCAACTTCATCCCAATAAAGGGGAGATCTACACTTCCTTCCATAGAGTGCTTCGTAAGGGGCCATGCCTGTTGTGGCTTGAAAACTGTTGTTGTAAGCAAATTCTATCAGTGGTATGTATCTTTCCCAACTTTCCCCAAAATCTAAGACGCATGCCCTCAGCATGTCTTCCAATGTTTGAATAGTCCTTTCAGACTGACCATCAGTTTGAGGATGAAACGCCGTGCTAAACTTTAGCTTCGTACCCATTGCGTTTTGTAAACTGTGCCAAAATTTGATGTAAATCTTGGATCTCGATCAGAAACTATAGAAACTGGTACACCGTGCAATCTGACAACTTCTTCTAGATAAATTTGTGCAAGCTTATCCATTCCATGAGTCATTTTCACTGGAAGAAAATGCGCAGACTTGGTCAAACGATCCACTATCACCCATATAGCTTGATTTCCTCGCACTGATCTTGGTAAACCAGTAACGAAATCCATTGTGATATGCTTCCATTTCTACTCAGGAATTTCTAATGGCTTTAAGAGTCCTGAGGGTCGTTGATGTTCTGCTTTCACTTGCTGACAAGTCATACACTTTTGGATAAAAATCCTATATCCCTCTTCATATTTCTCCACCAAAATGCATTCTTCAAGTCTTGATACATCTTGGTTCCTCCTGGATGTACTGTGTATGGAGTACAATGAGCTTCTGATAAAATTTCTCTAATAAGATCTTCATTTCTAGGAACACATAATCTTTTTCCAAAAACGAGAGCCCCATCTTCAGTGAGAGCAAATCCCTTTCCTTCCCCGATTTTCACGCGTTCCTTAATTTTCTGAGAAATCCGTCTTCATCTTGAAGTTCCTTGACTCTATCTCTTAGAGAAGGTTTAATCAATAACGCAGTTAATAATGCTTGAATGCTGCTTGTAGGTATTACTACTTCCAACCTCATTCGAGAGAACTCGGCCACCAATAATTCTTGGTTTGTTATAGAACAGGCTAATTTCCCTTTTTCTTTTCTACTTAGAGCATCTGCTACCACATTTGCCTTCCCTGGATGGTACAATATTGTACAATCATAATCCTTGACTAATTCCAACCATCTCCTTTGCCTCATGTTTAATTCCTTCTGTTCGAAAAAGTACTTCAAGCTCTTGTGATCCGTATAAATTTGACATTTTGCTCCATACAGATAGTGTCTCCAAATTTTCAAAGCATGCACCACAGCTGCCAATTCTAAATCATGAGTTGGATAGTTCTGTTCATGGATCTTGAGTTGTCTAGACGCATAAGTGTTGGGCAATTGGATCGTGTGGTCCAAACGTGATCGTTAGGATTTCAAAGCAAACAAATAAACAACGGAAGCAATTAAATCTTGTTTACCGTACTTCTGGGTTGATGTAGAGGATGAACCGTTGCAGAGAACCACCTCTCAATCTTCTGCAGTATGTCCCAAGTTGAATCCTGCTGTTGTGTGGGCAACAATCCGCAGGATTCTCTCAATCTGCTCCTGTTCTTTCTAACTGTCAAATGAGGCACTGACTTAGGGTTAACAGAAACTGAGATAACTTATTTATAAGGGCTACTGCAGGGACCAGGAGGAGAAATTGGGCTGGGCCTCAATTGAATTTAATTAACCAATCTTAGCCCAAAGCTTTTAATTAAATCCAATAATAATAATATAGTCCACTAAAATATTATTATTGCACTACCCATCCAATCCCAAATTATGTTCTGGGCTCCTTCTTATTATAAGCCCGATAGTCTCCCCATGTTTAAGATATTCAATGTCCATTAATTAATTAAGTTACTGACAACTCTAATTAATTAATATCTCGTCTGAGAGTAGTACCACTCAACCTTTTTATCATGCCGGAAATTAATCCACTTGCAAGATTTACATGATAAACCTTATGAGCTCCTCAAGGGGACATCATCAACCTATGACGGACATGGATTCCTTCTACAATCAACATCACACCATAGATACAACACTACTTCCCAACTCACCGAGTTTGTTGATTTAATACTTATAAATCTCACCCATTGATGAATCAAAGAAATACATACTGCCCTACGTGTCGAGGTTATTGTATAGGGATTAAGAGCACGAACTTCCATAATAACAGAGATCAAGTTCTACTATATAGTCAGTATAAGAAGAACGATCTCAGGCGGTCCTGCTCAATACACACAAATGCACTAATGTGATTCTATAGCCAAGACAAGCTAATACCAAACCACACTACAACCATACCGATAGAGAGTCCCCGTCTATCTCAGTTGTGAGCATCTGTTTATACTTTATAAGGAAACCGATAATATGATCTTCTGCGTGTTGTCGCACAACATATTATCTACAGTATAAAGTAAATGGACTATTGCGTCATGCATATAAAATAAATTATAAGACGCAATCATTTGATCAATGATTCTCATTTCAAATATTGTTATGACATTGTTCATACTAAAGCTAGACTTTTAGTATACAATCCAACAATCTCCCACTTATACTAAAAGACTATGCTGTCATGTATTCTGCCATACATCTGATTCCTACTACCACTACACGACCATTAAAAGCTCTCGCCTTAAGGTCCTTGTAAATAGTTTACTAGGTCATCATCCGATGCAATCTAGGCGACAACAACCTTCCCCTCATCATACGATTTCTCGTAACAGGTGGTACTTGCGGTCCATGTGTTTAATTGCCTTATGGACTCGTGATTCCTTCAAGTTTGCAACTGCACCAATATCAACAATGTAAATTGTGATTACGTTGGGCAAACTTAGAAACACTTCAAATTCCATCTTGAAGTTTCTAGAGTCATATAGATACTTTGGCTGCCTCATAGGCTCCAATTTATCATCTTTCCATGATGGAATCTGGAGTCTGAAATATATTTCTATATAACACTCCTTCACATTATGACTCTACTTCCTAAGATTAAACACATAACCTTTGAGGAGAATTTACTACTGTTCAATCTGATTAAAAAATCCGAATCTCCGTAATCCACAAGAAGCAGTGAATCTGCTCAGTAAGTCTATATATGATTTCCAGTCCTTCTCAGGCACTTCATATATGTCTTACCACAGTTCATCATTCTTGTTCCGGATTACGTTGATACCCACTGTTCTTGCATTCAGCAAAACAGATATCCAACTTCGTTCATAGCATTCCTTAGATTAAGCTTCCTTATTCGCCGAAGCATAAGGAACCGCTTTCATCTACTTTATCTTCTTTTTGTATCTCAAAGACACATTCACTAAGATAAATTCACATGCTAAACGAGTATGGACTGTATCATTTATGAAACTTGAGATAAGCATAATGTCCTTTCTTGTGATCCGTATTACCGTGATCAAAAGGATATATTTGCCTTTCTTAAGTCCTTCATGTCTACCGCTTTATTAACCGTACCCATACGCCCGATAATACTCTTTCATTGTCTCCAATGAGCAAGATACTATCTACGTATAGTACAAAAACCACCACCACGTTTCCGTCACTCTTTACAATACACAAGATACATCCGCTGATTGATTTAAATCCGTGCCACTGGATTACCTAATCAAAACAGATGCTTCACGATCTCAAAGCTTGCTTTAGTCCATCGCTGGACACTTTTAAGCTTACTATCAAAATGCTATTAGTACTTTGCAATGAATCACTCTGGTTGCTTCACATAGATGTTTTCCTCAAGACTTCCAATCAGGAAAGCTGTCTTGACATCTATTTGCTGTTCCTCATAATTCAATATGAGCAGCAATAAATAAAAGAATCTGGATCAACATAAGCATAGCTACCAGCGAATATGTTCCCTCATAATCGAACCATTTCTTTCTGAGTACACTTTTTCGCAACAAGCTTTGCTTCCAAGGTTTTCACCTTTCCATATGATCCTCTTTTATTTCCTTTGACCCTTGCAATGGCTTTTACACCATTTAGTGGTCATACAAGTTCCCAAATTTAATATAGAATCTGTAGATTCTATTTCAACATACATTGCAACTTACTAAGATTCCGCATTTTAATCTTGTAGTGCTACGTCGTATCCGTGGGATAATACCATGTTCACTAGGGATTCAGTCTTACGACTCTCCCAAAACATATATTTATGGGTTGTCATACAACACTCCCACTACGACAAGGCACTACATGTAATTGTGTATCAGACGTGACACGCGTTGCAGTTTACCTTGTGGTATATCCTCTTGTACACTTGGTACTTTTACTTAGTGTTTTCCTCTCACTTCCTTTAGAACAACTTATACATGGGCTTGTGATTTATTACATAGTCCTTTTCCAAAAAAAAATCTAGTGTTTGTGTTGACAATCACCCTTCGATCTTTTGGACTAAATAAATCACTCTCCATTTTTCTAGGATATCCCATATACAGACAAATGTTTCACGAATTACTGTATCTAGGGTATATCCATAAAATGAATTTAATTATTTCAAATAATTCATCATCTATCTAATCATAACCATAAGAGCCTTATCCCTTCTACTCACCACACCATTCAGTTGGGGCATGCCCGGTGTAGTCAACTTGAGATTTAATCTCAACTTCTGATTATTAGTTCCTAACTATCCTAAGAGGTCTTCATCATCACGATTGAATCGTAATGATGTGATATATTTTCCATGACGCTCACTGTACCAGCCTTACAATTCTTGAATTAATCCAAGAATTTAGACATGCAGTGCATCAAATAAATATATTGGTTTCCAGAATAATCTTCGAATATTCATAACCACCTCTCGCCTGGGTAATATTAGGTTCGCTTGAATTAGAATGAACTAATTCCAACATATATATCTTTGGCTCTACACCCCACAGCCTTGAAAAGGCAGTTAATCATTTTTACTTCCAAGTAAGACTCGCAAGTCCGATAGTTTCCACTTCAGATAAACCTTACGGTCTATTGGCTATCAACTTTTGAATCCTACTCAAGTAAAATGAACTAATCTTAGATGCCAAATGTATGTTTAGTTCATTTACGAAGGTTCCTTTCTCTTACTTATATTAGAAGATGCATTATTTAATTACTATTTATTGCATCTGTGGGATGTACATGATTCAAGAGTTTACATATTATCCACCAACGTACTTTAACGGATTATAGCCTCATTCCTCATTACTATGACCATGTCATTTAAATGAAATGAAGTATCCATCCGTTAATGCATAGAAACCGAAATCAAATTCTTTCTATGAAACATACGTAAAGACAATTTCTCATAAACAATCGTTTATTCTTATCATTAGATAAATAAACATCTCCCACTGCAATAACCACTACATTTGTAGTTTTACCCATGTCAATAACAATCTTATCCTTACTTAGTGATAAACATTTAGTGATTCCTGTATCTACACAGTTCGTGCCAGTAGATGCCATCACTAATCATGTTTAAACTATTAGTAAATAAGATATTAAACTAGTTCACATCATGATGAAAATGGCTTTCTTTTGTCATATGTTTTGTCAGAAGTTTCCCACCATATACAACCTCTCGTATTTCAGGTAGAACTTGCTCAAAACATCCCGGCAAATTATGAAGAATAAATTGATCTAGGTTTTCCTTTCAATTTCTATTCCAAGCTTTTCAAATTCATTCATCAATTCAGCCATGATCTTCTGCCTTTTAATTTACTCAAGTATCCGAAGAGTTACATGAGACCATCATATTTCTATGAACCTCTCATCTCTTCACTAGAGACTTTAATAGGCATCATGAGACATCCTTTGTGAGAACACACATGTATTTTCTTAAGCAGTAATTTTCAAAACAACGATTCTTTTCTAATCATCTAATTTGGACAAGTAAATATAATGTCTTTTAGTTAACAATTAGTGAAATAAAACCATTCGAAATTCAGAGAATCACAAATAAATTTACTGATCAAAACTTCGAATTTTATCCTTTTATATTGTTTCCCTCAAAACAATATAAAATAAAATTCACCGACATCTCAAGCACCGTGAGTCTGCAAGCCACGTTAGTGTGGACGTTTACAAACCCGAACATTTACAAGAGAAGGTTTTACCCATTAATTTCATTTGTCAACCTAACTTTATGACAAAATAATTAATAGTCGGTTACTCTTTAGCCATGCAAATAATAGCAGTGACTCCGTTGGGGAGGATACTAATTATTTACACCTAAGTGTACACCATTATTTGATCCCAAGTCCACTGCGCGAGCTTATGTGCCTTACAGTTGGAGAAGTACACACGCGGTCGGGTAGCTTCCTACAATCATCAATTATAAGTTTGTACCAGTGTACCGCACACAAACTCATCCGTTAGGGAGGAAGGCCTATGCCAACACGCAAGTTTATGTGCCACATTACAAACAATAATTATATATGAAGTCTGTACCAGTGATCCGTGAATAAACTCATCCGTTAGGGAGGAAGGCCTATGCCAACACGCAAGTTTACTCACATCACTTACAAACCAATAATGGAGGCCGCGGGAATTTATTACCAATCCCCTCTCCCACTTAGTTATTTAACATCGAGGGTTTTAAACATGCATATAATATTTCATAAATAAAATATACATCTTAGCATGCTTCTATTAACAGCAATTTAAATAAATAAATCACATAGAACATGCCTTTCACATATACAACAATAATTGATAATTAAATCAATTAATCAGTTATATAACATAATTAATTGTATAAATAGTGGATTAATTAATTTGGGCCCTAGAGCAACAAAGGATCACAAAATGAGCAGCAGATTAAATAATTAATCAAGCCCATTTTCCATGACCCATATACTCAGCCCAAAATTAAATTAAATCCACCAAGCCCACTAGCACAAAATTACTCCATTAATATAATTAATTAATTATCATGCTTGGCCCATTATCCACAATTAATTAAAACCAGCAATTAATATAGGCCCAGCAGCCCTCAAGCTTTTAATTAAATTTGGGCCCAAAATTACAGCCCAAAAACAAAAAATTAAAAGCCCAGTGGTAGCCCATTAATCTTGCTGCCCTATTGCTCAGCAGCTTGCTCCTTCTCCAGCCGCAATATACATTGTCACATGGCTATCATCTGCCCTCACTTCCGACAGCACGGTGATCCAGCAGCACCACCAGCCAGTTGCCGCCGGCGGCAGTGCCAACAGTCGTGCTCATCAGCGTCGCCTAGCAAACCATAGTCACGCGAAGACCCAGCCACGACCAGCCCTTCCAGCGCCAGCATTCGCCTTGCCGTGAAGCTGCTGTGCAGACCAGTAAGCCGGAGACGAGCGACAACATCGCCATCGAAGTCAAGCCGGTGACCATCCTCACCGACCGCCACGGAATCGGGCCTCCAGCGTCCGTCACGCTCGCCTGGAAGCTGCCGCCCGCGCTCGCCTGGAAGCTGCCGCCCGCGCTCACCTGGAAGCTGCCGCCCGCGCTCGCTTGGAACCGTCAAGGCCCGACAGATCCGCCACGCTGCGTCTGTCCAGCAGCGAAGACCCAGGACGACTCGCCGGAACGAAACCTTCAATCCATTACGAGTGGGCATCGTGCCGTCTCCGATCACCAGCATCACCTAGCCAGCCTCCCGCCGATCCACAGCTAGCAGGCTACATCCTTCAATCGTCGGTTTTCCTGGAACCCGCCAAGGATGCGCTGGATTTCATCAGACCGTCTGAATTTGGTCGATTTGCCTTTCTCCAGCCCATTGTCGTGAGCAGCCAAGCTATAACCCACGCTTACGCGCTGGGTGCTATCGTTCATTCGCGTTGAAGCATCGCCCAGACATTCATCAGACTCGTTCACCGATTTTCCAGCAGCCATAAGCGATATGTGTATGTATGAGTCGTGTACAACAGGCGATAGTAACATCGATGGTTAATAGTGTGTATAGAGAATTCAATCAAAATACTCACACACCCATATAATCGACAAAACACACAGGAATACATATACAATCCCTAATTTCAAGCCTTCCAATGAATAGATAATAAACACATGAAAAGCTCTAAAAAAAATTGAGATTAAATCCAGATTATACCATATAATCAAATAATCACAACCCACCTAACGACTCACGTTTCACCACGAAACCAACGCTCTGATACCAATTGTTGGGCAATTGGATCGTGTGGTCCAAACGTGATCGTTAGGATTTCAAAGCAAACAAATAAACAGCGGAAGCAATTAAATCTTGTTTACCGTACTTCTGGGTTGATGTAGAGGATGAACCGTTGCAGAGAACCACCTCTCAATCTTCTGCAGTATGTCCCAAGTTGAATCCTGCTGTTGTGTGGGCAACAATCCGCAGGATTCTCTCAATCTGCTCCTGTTCTTTCTAACTGTCAAATGAGGCACTGACTTAGGGTTAACAGGAACTGAGATAACTTATTTATAAGGGCTACTGCAGGGACCAGGAGGAGAAATTGGGCTGGGCCTCAATTGAATTTAATTAACCAAGCTTAGCCCAAAGCTTTTAATTAAATCCAATAATAATAATATAGTCCACTAAAATATTATTATTGCACTACCCATCCAATCCCAAATTATGTTCTGGGCTCCTTCTTATTATAAGCCCGATAGTCTCCCCATGTTTAAGATATTCAATGTCCATTAATTAATTAAGTTACTGACAACTCTAATTAATTAATATCTCGTCCGAGAGTAGTACCACTCAACCTTTTTATCATGCCGGAAATTAATCCACTTGCAAGATTTACATGATAAACCTTATGAGCTCCTCAAGGGGACATCATCAACCTATGACGGACATGGATTCCTTCTACAATCAACAGCACACCATAGATACATCACTACTTCCCAACTCACCGAGTTTGTTGATTTAATACTTATAAATCTCACCCATTGATGAATCAAAGAAATACATATTGCCCTACGTGTCGAGGTTATTGTATAGGGATTAAGAGCACGAACTTCCATAATAACAGAGATCAAGTTCTACTATATAGTCAGTATAAGAAGAACGATCTCAGGCGGTCCTGCTCAATACACACAAGTGCACTAATGTGATTCTATAGCCAAGACAAGCTAATACCAAACCACACTACAACCATACCGATAGAGAGTCCCCGTCTATCTCAGTTGTGAGCATCTGTTTATACTTTATAAGGAAACCGATAATATGATCTTCTGCGTGTTGTCGCACAACATATTATCTACAGTATAAAGTAAATGGACTATTGCGTCATGCACATAAAATAAATTATAAGACGCAATCATTTGATCAATGATTCTCATTTCAAATTTTGTTATGACATTGTTCATACTAAAGCTAGACTTTTAGTATAAAATCCAACAATAAGCAACTACTTTATTACGTTGCATCAGAACACATCCCAATCCTTGCTTTGAAGCATCACTATAGATGACAAATTCTTCTGTCCCATCAGGAATTGTCAGTACAGGTGCAGTGACTAATTTCTGTTTAAGAAGGTTGAAACTATTTTCACATTCTTCCGTCCAACAGAACTTAACTTCCTTGCGAGTTAATTTCGTCAAGGGTCCTGTAATCTTTGAAAATCCCTCAATAAATCTTCTATAATATCCAGCCAATCCAATAAAACTCCGTACTTCTCCTACATTTGTAGGTATCTTCCATTTCTCTACTGCTTCCACCTTGGCCGAATCCACCTCAATTCCTCGAGCTGACACGATGTGTCCAAGAAAGACAACTTTGTCTAACCAAAACTCACATTTCTTGAATTTGGCATACAACTTTTCCTTTCTCAATATCTCTAGAACGATTCTCAGATGTTCTTCATGTTGTTCCCGATCTCTAGAATACACTAAGATATCATCAATGAACACGATCACGAATTTATCCAAGTACGAGTGGAAAACACGATTCATTAAATCCATAAAAATTGCTTGTGCATTGCTGAGACCAAAAGGCATTACTACGAACTCATAATGTCCATAACGTGTTCTAAAAGCAGTCTTTGAAGTGTCACTCTGCTTGATTCTCACTTGATGATATCCAGATCTCAGATCTATCTTAGAAAATACACTAGCACCGCCCAGCTGATCAATAAATCCTCAATCCTTGGCAAGGGATATTTATTCTTGATGGTAAGTTTATTCAGTTCTCGATAATCGATACACATTCTAAACGAACCATCTTTCTTCTTTACGAAGAGAACAGGTGCTCCCCAGGGTGAAACACTAGGGTGTATGAAACCTAATTCCAAGAGTTCTTGTAATTGGATCTTTAATTCTTGTAACTCCTTTGGTGCTATTCGATAAGGTGCTTTTGAGACTGGTGCTGCTCCCGGTACTAGATCGATTGTGAATTCCACTTGTCTTTCAGGTGGCAATCCTGGTAAGTCTTCTGAAAATACATCCTCGTATTCCCGTACAATAGGAACATCCTTTATGCTTATCTTTCCACCTTCACTTTCCACAATACTCACTAAGAATGCTTGACATCCATCTTTCTTCATCATTTTGATTGCTTTAATTGCAGATATAACTCGCGGTACTTCTCTAGCTTTTGCCCCGTGAAATGTAAACTTCTTATTTCCTGGGAGTTGAAACTGTACTTCTTTTTCACGACATCTTATCACTGCATGATTAGCTCTAAGCCAATCCATTCCTAAAATTACATCAAAATCTTTCATCTCAATTACGTGGAGGTCTGCAAGTAGGACTCTGTCATTTATCTCTATCTTCACATTCTTACACAGCTTCATGGTTCGAATAGAGTTACCCGAAGGTATACTAACCTCAAGAGTTGATTTGCCAAACTCTTCACAATTATTTTCTACTTTCTTATACATCTTAGCAGATATGAATGAATGAGTGGCTCCCGTATCAAAAAGTATAAGAGCAGAAGTGCCAAATACTGATAGCATACCTGCCATTGTTTCTGGTTCATCCTCAGCTTCTTGCTGTGTCATAGCATATGCACGTGCTGGTCTAGCACTCGATCCTCCTGCTGCTTTAGACTTTGGGCATTCTAGTATGGTGTGTCCTGATTGGCGGCATCGATAACATATTCCGGTTCCATACAAGCATGCTCCAAGATGATTCTTTCCACATTTCGGGCAGGGAGAATTCGTTCCGAATGGCTTTGGTCCTGATCCTCCTCCGATTTTTATTTGCTTGTTTTGAATTGTAGGGTTTCCCTTTCCAATCACCGGTCCTCTCCATTTGCGCTTTGCAGGTATCTCAATTGCCTTCTGGCTACTGTTGTTCTTCTGTCGAGACTCAATTTCTTGAGCTCTGGAAAATGCTTCTGCAAAAGTCATCGTTCGTTGACCAGCCAAGATAGTGCTGATCTCGGATCGCAATCCCTTTTCAAATCATCTAACTTTCTTCTCTTCCATGTTGACAAGATGCGTGGCAAATCTGGAGAGTCGATTGAATTCTCTTTCATACTCAAGAACACTCATTGTTCCTTGTTTCAAGTGCAGAAATTCACTTTCCTTGTCATCTCGATACGACTGTGGCATGTAGTTTTGAATGATCACCTCCTTGAAGTCTTCCCATGTCATCCTAGCTTTTTGCTCAGGTGTCCTGGTACGTCCGTAAGCCTCCCACCAGAAATCAGCTTCACCCATGAACTGGAAGACAGCGCACGAAATCTTCTGTGCATCATTGAATCGAGATAGGTGAAAATTTTATCCAACGACCTCAACCATTTTTCAGCTTCCGCAGGGTCCTCCGTTCCGTTGAATATTGGTGGATTGAATCGTCGAAACTGTTTGATTATTGAGGCTGGTTCATTTCTAGGAATAGGTTCTGGTGGTGGTGGTGGTCGTGCAGAATTTGCTTGAAATTGTTGAGCCAATCCCCGAAGGATTGTCACTAAATCATCTCCTGGGTCACCATGAACGTTCTCAAGATTCTCATTAGTATGTAGGTTTTGTGGTCTCCTCCGACTCATGATCTGGCCAAAATATTACTAATATTATATACTAGTACATAAATTGAACACACATAAAAATCCTATAGTGTAGTCAGGTCATAGTCATAGAATAGTCAATCCGAGGGTATGGTATAAAATTCTAAGTTAGGTACTGATACCACGCTGTAACACCCCGAGTTACGTTATGGGGTTGGGACGCTACTAGTTATAAATTCCCCAATATAATAATAGAGGGGTTGAGAATGCACAGCGGAATAATAAAAAAATCCCCAAAGCGATAATATAATAAAGTAAATGTTGCATAAAGATTATTACATATTAGCATCTACTCACCCGAGTAGAGTGAAATATCCAAAATAAGTACATTCAGATGATATATCTGAAATAAAGTTCTAACAAAATACTAAAATATAAGTCATAATATAAAGTCTTCTAAGGGCTTGGGTCAACTGCGAAGGCCTCTTCATCTTCTAAATCTTGTTCTGAAAATCAATAAGGGGTGAGCGTCTAAAATACACTCAGTGGGTTAACTTAAATGATTGCACAGTTAAAAATAAATATGCATGCCAAATATACCATAAAATGTAACATATGCCATTTAATAAAATAATTTGCACATTGTCGTTCGATAACTCAATGAAAATATTTTAGACCGAATCGTCATCCGATAACTTGTGTTAGTTAGTATATGTGCACCAGGTCGTCACCCCAGTACAATGTTAGCATACTTGAAATATATTTTAGTATTGAACCGACGTAGTCAGTAACTTGTGTTAGTTGGTATATGTGTACCGAGTCGTCACCCCGTACAAGTGTTAGTAGGAAAATATTTGTCATCGAACTAAAAGCACACATGGCACATAACATGACATATCAGTAACACATATCACATCTTAACATAACAATCATGACATAAAATTGTAGCACTCGGTAAAGAGTTAAAGTTACCCCCACCTTAAACTTATTAGAAACGTGTAAAGTGGACTAGGCTTGCTCGTGAATCTCAGGTATGCCTGCAAATGTATACTAAACTGAGTCTACTTTTAATAATAATACCTATTATTAAAACTAATTTCTAAAAAAAATAATTTAAATAAACTAATTATTGTTATATAATAATTAATAATATACTAATTATTAATTTAATAAAATATTAAAATAGAAATATATAATTTAAAATAATAATTTAAAAATTATAGTTTTCTACTTTAGTAATAAGTAGTAACATTAAAATATAAATTCAAATGACATTAATGTTTATAAAAAAAATGGATATAAAATAAAGATTCTACATCTAAATTAATAATAGTGACAAATTATATTAATATTTAATATAAAAATTTAAATAAAATAAATAAATATAAAATATTAAATAAATAAATAATGAAATAAAACAAATAATAAGTAAATAAAATAATAATAATAGTAAATTAATATTGAAAAAGGAATTAAATTAATAGAATAAAATAAGATAAATAATAAATAATAAATAAAATACTAAATAGCATTAAAAGTTAAATAAAATAAATAAATAAATATAAAATATTAAATAATTAATGAAATGAAATGAAGAAAACAATAATAAGTAATAATAATAATAATATTAGAAATAGTAAATTATAATTAAGATTGAAAAGAAATTAAATTAATAAAATAAGATAAATAATAAATAATAAATAAAATAACATAAATAAAATAAAGTAAATAAATAAATAAATAAATAAATAAAGAAAGAAAGAAAGTAATCAAACATGTTGTTACTGCATATGCATGCGCACGTTTATATTTTATTTTTATAAATTACAATCAAGTTCCTGCATTATATTAAATTCTCATTTAAACTTACCCAAAACTTTTAAACTTATTACAAAATAACCCAACTTGTTTCAAAATGACCCAACTTGAGTTATACAACTCCGTTTGAAATTCTGAAAACACTGTTGGAATCCTCGTGAGATGAGGATCACATCAGTACCAATTTTGTATCAAAATATTGAAGTTTAGAAAATATGAAATTTCACCATGAAGTGGGTTTTTTCACTACTTTTTCATTTTACATTTGTGATCCTCGTGAGGAGAGCTTCAAAACGGACTATAATATCAAAGCTAACTCACACCGAAACAAAATCCGCCATTAAAGGGGTTGAAACTTTGACAGAGCTTTTCTAGCTCAAAATGACATCTATTTTATAAAAGAATTACATATTTGGAATCTACACTTCGAGACGAACATATTCGTATATAACATGATAAGAATAAATTACAAAATGGAAGATGTAAAGAGGAGCAGTGTGTGTGATATTTATATATGTATATGCATATGTATATATATTGTGTGTGTGAAGAATGAAGATGGTAGTATATATATATATACACACACATGTGGAAACTTGTGATAAAGTTTGAACACACCATCACAAACGTCATTGCTTACGCACACACCCATTTGCTTACTCCCACTTGCCCACTTGCACACTTGCACAAATAAATATTATTAATATTATAATAATTATATAATATATAATAATTAAAAAAAATATATAAAATATACAGTTTTATTAAAAATTAAAATTTACGAAAATATAGATTATGAAAATTGGGGTGTTACACATGCTATAAAGCGCAGGCACAAACTTTACTTTGCTTTTGTCCTTTAAGAGACCTCGCATACTGAATCTGAAATTATAGACTTCATTTTACTGGTTATAATTTTTGAAATGAGCAATTAAAAAAAAAGGTTAAAATATAAATGGGCAAAATATAACTTTTTTTTTGTATTTAATGATATCATGTACATCTTGTGAATATATAATTTGGATGCATCATAAGTGCTGGCAAGTGAAACGGTTCCTTCAATATACACGGTAAAATAATTTAATTAGAAACGTTAAATAAAAAAATATGGTAGAATATCATTCATGAATTCGTGTTTAAAAATTTATATTAATATAACTTATTATTGTCAGCAGCAATCTAAGGAAAGGATATAACTATTATAATTAAGTATTAATTTAAATTATTAAGAAATTTATATACTTGTATACACCGATTATTTTTTAGCCTTCTATTTTGTTAAGTTAATTTTATTAAAAAAATTAAATAGGTTGAAAATCAACTACAACTGAGGATATTTTAAAATCTTCCAAGTACTTATGGTTAATTAGAGAAAAACCGAACATGGTTCGAGATGGATGATTGGCTAAGAGGAAATACTTTGCATAGTATTGAATTTCCTACAAAAATCTAGAAGTTGGCAGGCCATGGTATTTTCGTAGGTGACTATCAAGAGTTTTATAGTTTAGAATTAATTAAATAGCCTATTTTTGGTTCAATATTCTACATTATAGTTAAAATGTAATTCACATCAATATAGTGGCTATAAATAGGTTGTAGGACTAATCATAAATTGAGCACACAAAAAGAGAGGAAATATTATATGGTAACAACATAGTCTAAGAGAGAGAAAATGATAAGAACATAATTTTGTCTTAAGAGTATTGAGCGTGTTGGGTAGTGTATTCTAAAATGTTAGGTCGAAAATAATAAGGTCAATATGCAAATTTTTTCATAAATTGTGAAAACATATAGGATTTGACTAAACTCAATATTAATAAGAGGATTTGCACTAAACTTAATATTAATAAGAAAAGAGTGAGGCTTGCGTGCACCCGGGCGCACGGAACACATTCCGTGCGCCTTTAGAAATTTTGTATTATGGGTAAGGGTACATTAATTTGGTCTAAAGGGTATACACTTTAATTACTAAAAGGTACACAATTTTGTTCTAAAGGGTATACACTTTTCATTAATATTTTTTTTTCTTTAGAAAATAAAGGGTACACATTTTTATAATAAAGGGTATACAATTTAACACAAAATTCTAAAGGCGCACGGAGTGTTGTTCGTGCGCCCAGATTTTTCTTTAGAAAATAAAGGGTACACATCTGTATACTAAAAGGTATACAATTTAGCACAAATTTCTAAAGGCGCACGGAAAGTGTTCCGTGCGCCCGGGTGCACAGGAGCTTTTGCCATAAGAAAAATAATTACAGCAAATAAGTATTTATAGACTACTTTAAAACATATCTCTAGTAAATAAAACAAATAAAATTTGGTAACCATGCGACAAAGAAAACAAATATTCATTTATTTTTTATTTTTTATTTTAATTGTATTAAATGAAGTCCATCTATGACAGGATCGACTGACACTAATTCTTATAAGGATATTACAGATTAAATAATTAACCGGAATCTTATTAATCAAATTACACTTAAATAACAATTTCCAAAAATGTCCTAAAACGCCTATCAATCGGCTAAACTGGACCAACAGGAAAAACATACTTAAGCAGTAATTATAAAATAAGGCCAGTTAATACAAGTAATCATACCTTTAGAATCAAATCAGTTTTATCTAAACATAAATCATATTATTACCATGTTAATAATAACAGATAGTCATGGATCAACACATAATTAGTTTAGCCTATGAGGCTAAACATGAACATGATTAAAAATATAAAAATAGGAATAAATAAAACTAAAATACTTACAGAAGTCTGCAAGCAAGATTTATATTTATTAATACAAACTTTAAAATTTACAAAAGAGGGGGGTGCTCAACACATGAGCTTACAAGTGTGATCAGAGAGAGAAGAGGGAGTTCTTCTGATCGATGCCTCTCAAATGAAAACTGCAAAACCTATATATACAAAATGAAAACGCGTCCAAACAGTGGAAACCGCGTTTTTGTACAGTAAAAAGCCGAAAATTTCGGCATGCACAGTAAAAGTGCTACAGTAATCTACTGTTGGGGCTGATTTTTCAAAAAGTCTACAGTGAATTACTGTAGATGAATAGTGACCTGTCCGGCTGCTATACTATTCATGAGCAGTATCTTGTCTATTGATGACGTAAGCAGTGACATCATCCTGATTAAGACCTGTTTGTGACGTAATCAATGACGTCATTATGATTTGGACCTATTTTCCTCCCGATTTCTTTGAAGAAGAAGATCATTCTTTCCCTGATGCAAATTTATCAATCAAGGTATCATTTAATGAGTCAAATATATCATCTATACTGACTTCATTAATATCTTCATTAGGATCTTGAGCATCCTGCATTTCTTCAGATGCTATTGAGTCCTCTTTATCTTTTTTAAATTGAGATATCAGACTCTTTTTCATTTCTTTGATATATGCAGCTATCATCTGCTCAGGAGTCAAATTTTCAGATCTCATTTTTGCCTTATTAATGATATAATCGAAAGGCGAGGATGATTGAGTATTTTCCAATTGCTCTTCATATGAACAAACTTGTTTCTCTATTAGAGAAAATGTTTCATCACCATTCATTCTTCCAGTTTGGGGGTCAATCTCCACCAATTTTTCCCAGAACTTTACATGATAAGTTCTATACATACAGGGAATACCTGTTTTAGTATGACCAAATTCCGGCTTCCATTTTAGTATCCATGGAATGGAAAATTCTATAAAAAAGTAACAAGAAGCTATACCTTCTATTACAATTTTAGAATTCTGTCTTTCAATCATTTTGGGAGATACATCTACCCATTTTATAAAACATTCTCGGGTATCTCCTGGCAATATCTCTGGTATAGGGCCATAACAATTACACCAGTGAATAAACCAATTGGGTATTTCAAAGTTATAAACTTTTGAACATATTTTGATAAACCATGTATGATGTTTTTTATCATTTTCATAATTTAAAAATTTTTCAAAAGCATCGCAGTAATCCCAATAATTATATTTAATTACTGCTTTAGTAGTATCATGCTGCATTGATTTTTCTCTTAGGGGTGAAATTCCCCATTCTTCCATAGATATGATCTTCTTTATTAAAACTTTACTGAAGCTATAAACTTCTTCATTATTACCAGAAGTGAAATGCTTAACATCACAACTTCCACTTTTAATTAAAATTTGTTCATAATAACCACGAGACTTATAAGTTCTCATCTCATTAGAACTATTGTCTAAATATCTATTCATTAAAAACCATGGGTCCTCACTCCATTTGAGATCCCTATCTTCCAATTTAAAGATTATTTCTTCATGATCTTTTCTGAAATATTTTTCATTAAAATCAATGTTTGCTACTATATTAGCAAAAGTAGTTTCTGTAGGAGTATTACTCCTTTCAGTATCCATGTCTTCAAATTCTTGTGACAAATTCTTGTTCACAAGTTTTCTTTTCCCATGTTGAGATATTATCTCAGGGGATTTTCCTTTATCTCTAGGAGTATTAGGGGTATAACCCCCACTCCTTCCTCCTCTTCCCCTCCATGGAGAGGAAGATCCACTACCCCGTTTCATTCCTGCAATTAAAATATTCACGGGTTAGAAAATCTGGAAGATTATTATCTTCTCCTTTTTTATAAATAATATTAAAATCAAAAGGGGCTAAATGAGCCTGCCATCTAGCAAACATTTGCTTAGAAACATCATGTTTAAAATCTTTATTAAACATAAATTTAGCTGCACTACAATCAGTAACAATAGTAAATTTCTGATTATATAAATCATCTTGAAATTTTAAAACACATTTTACAATTGCAAGGATTTCTTTAGCAATCGTAGCATAATTCTTTTGTGCATTATTCCATTTTCCCGAATGGAATCTAATTAAATGCATTTGTTTATTATTTGGATTTTTCTGGGTAAGAATTCCCCCAAATCCTATATCAGAAGCATCTGTCTCTATAAACTTTTCCCAATTAGGGTTGCTAATCATTAAGCATGGTAATGTTTTAACATTATCCTTGATTTTCTTAATTGCATTAGTATGACTATCAGTCCAAGGTTTAGGATTCTTTTTTAATCTATCATATAAGATAGCCGTATCTTTTACTAAATTATGATAATAAGGAGCAATATAATTGAGACTTCCTAAAAATCTTTGTAACTGAGTTTTATCAGTTATAATATCTGGAAATTTTTCAGCAAAATCTATACTCCTATTAATAGGAATTATATTTCCTTTTTCAATAAAATGTCCTAGAAATTTTATTCTAGTTTGAAATAGATCCATTTTTGGTTTAGATATTACTAGACCATTTTGTTTAATCAAAGATTTAAAAATATGTAAATGCTTAAAATGCATTTCAATAGTCTTTGAATATATCAAAATATCATCAATATAAACAATTATAAACTCACTATAAGGAGTAAATATTTCATTCATTATCTTCTGAAATTCAGAAGGAGCATTCTTAAGCCCAAATGGCATTACATTCCATTCATAATGTCCAATTGGAACATTAAATGCTGTTTTATATCTATCAGATTTATTAATTTGAATTTGCCAATATCCTGACTTTAAATCAAATTTTGAAAATATTAGACCATCATAAAGTCTATCTAATAAATCCTTTTTATTAGGGATTGGATGTCTAATCCATTTTAAAATTTTATTAAGAGGTTTATAATTTATTACCAATCTTGGAACACCTCTTTCTATCTCAGAATGTTTATTAACATAAAATGCAGTACATGACCACGGTGATTGAGAATGACTTATCAGTCTTTTTTGTAATAAAGATTCTATTTCTTTTTTACATAATTCTAAGTATTCTGAATTCATTTGACAAGGTCTAGCCTTTGTCGGAATATTCTTTTCATCAAAATCTTCTTCATATGGAAGAAATATAATATGTTTTTTCCTATCCCAAAAAGCATTGGGATGGTCATTACATATTTCTAATGAAAATTCATTTTTCAGAATACTAATCTTATCTTGTAATTTAGAATTTTTTAATTGTTCATTAATAGTAACAATATTAATTTCTTGTTTCAAAAATCCTATTTGATTTTGCTTAGCCTTAATATTATCATAAAGACTATGTAATTTTTTAGCAATTGGTTCTACTATAAATTCAAGGAAAATATTATTACCTTGGAAAGTACCAATAATCCCTTTATTATCAATATTTTTTATGGGATATATATTATTTAAAAATGGTGTACCAAGTATAATTTGGTTAGAAATATTTTTTGCAAGTATAAAACTTTGCGAAATGCATTTATTATTAATGCATACATAAGCTTTAGGAATTTTATATTCTATTTGGAGTTTATCACCACCAGCATGCCATAAAGTATGACTTGTTTTATGAAAATATCTAGTAGGAATTAATCCTTCCTGAATAACATTTAAATCTGCTCCACTATCAACAAGAGCAATAAATGATTTTGTATATAGATTATCAATTAACAATGATATTTTTATATACCATTTTTGAGATATAACTGTTTCTATAGTAGATAAGAAATTATCTTTTTCTATTATAGGCAAATTTTTCTCAATTTCTGGTAGAATAATATTTTCTACTTTAATATTATTCTCTAATCTAGATATTCTAGATTCTTGAATAAAATTCTCATTTTTCAAAAATTTTATTTCTTCTTTCAGATTATTAATCTCTTTATAAATATCCGGCAGAGATATATCTCTTTTATTTTGATGTTTTATTTTTAATTGGTTCATTACCTCTGACATATTATAAGATTTATTCTTATTAAGAATATTGTTTATTTTTTCTTCTTCTTTATTAGAAGTAGATGTCGAAGCACCATTACCCAATTCATCAATTATTTTAGTCCTTAATAAAGGATCTTTTATTAGCTTTAGTAACTCAAAAATATTTTGAGAGTCTAAAACATTTATACTCATATTAGAAAATTGAGACATGATCTTATAAAATTCAGATTGATTATTATCAATATTGTTAATTTCTTTAGGACATATTAATCCATCTCTACAAGGTTCACATTCTTCTGAATCATAGAATTCTTCATTTTCTAAATTTCTTACAATCTCATCTTCTGTTTCAGAAGTACTAGAAATTTCTGATACTGATTCTTCAGATTCAGATTTTTCTATTAAAGATTGTATTATGATATTTTTTATATCATCCGGAATTTCTAAATTAGAAATTCTTTTCTTTGTCCAACAAAATTCATTGGTATGTCCTTTTCTTTTACATATTGTACAGTATCTTTTCTGATTCTTATTGAATCTTTTCATATAAGCTTTCTTTTGGAATTCATTTTTCTTCTGGAAATTATCTTCCCTTCTTTTCTTTTTTCTTTCAATATATTTAGGAGAATGTCTCCTGTGTTTAGATTTATAAATCTTTTCTTTTTTATTTTTACTGGACGAGGGATTATCCAATCCAAATTGTTGACAAAATTCTCCCAATTGTTTCTTTTCCAAGAAACTTTGTCTTTTTAATTGTTGATTTAACTTTATTTCATTACATAAAGCCAATCCTTCTTGAATACAAGTGTCTATTAAAGCTCCATATGTAAATTTTTCATAAGGAATGGTAATATCATTACCCTTTATAGTTTTTCTTATTCTTTCAGCAAATAAACTCGGTAATCCATCCACAAATTTGGATTTCCAATGAGTATTATTGCATTCTGGTAATTCCATTACTCTGCTTAGGAAAGTATCTTTATACCACCTAAAATCAGAGAGTGTTCTACATCGTAGATTTTGTAATAATGTTCTAATAGTATCACTATTATCACTAAATCTTCCTGTAAAATGTTCAATTACATTTACTGCTAATGTATAAACTGCAGTTTCAATAATTTTATTATCTTCTTGCTTATTTGCATTTAATATATTATCTCTATCATGTGGATTTAAATAATTATCCCACCAACCTTTAAGTTGGCCTGTAAATCCAGCTATTATCATTGCTGCAATAGTTTTGTCAGTATTTTGACTATTTTTACATATTGTAGAATACATTAACATTCTATGAACAGTATTATAAATCTGTTTATTAGAATATCCATCAATATTCCACTCATAAATTTTATTACCAGAATAACTGATATCAATAGTATCAGTGTACTCTTCATGTAATACATCCATAGGAGTAGGTCTATTATAATAGAACTTACTTTGAATGGGTCTATCTGCCCATTTATTATGGAGTTTATTTATTTGATCTAGAAAAACCCCTTTATAATCTGGTTTTTCTATCAAATTATCATCCAACTCTTTATCCAGAGTTCTTATACTAAGTTTATCAAACTTTTCTTCAAGATATTTCTCTAACTCATATAATGGTTGAGTTTTAAAATTAGAAATTATTGGGGGAGGTTGAAAACTAGGAAATATTTCCTTTTTTATAGGAACATTAGAAACTTCTGATGTAGAAGCTTTTTCCTTATTTTCAACAACTTCTTTTCCCTTATCAAGAGATTTGTTATTTATTTTAGTAATAATCAAATCCAATTTATCATTAATAGATTGAATTTGTTCACCCATTATTACTAACGATAAATTAGTATAATTCTGACTTTTAAACATATTATTAATATGTTTACATGTAACTTGAAGTGTATCATCTTCAATTAATTTAGCAAATGCTAAGAAATTTAAATCATTAATTTTAAATGGTTGTTGTGGGGGATATTTTCCTGAAACCACTGAACCATTTTGCAAAGTATAATTTCTTTCCAAAATAAGAATATAATTCTTAACATATGTTTCAATAAACCATGCTGCAAATGGTATTATCATATTTTTCTTTTCACAAGTTTTATAAAACTCATTTTGAAATTTACTAATTTCATTATTAGTAAAATTATCAAAAAACCAATCTCTGAAAGGTGTATAACCTTCATTCTTAAATTCTTCCGAAATAATTTTTCTGGCTTTAGAACCAGGACTGAAATCTATTATTTCTTTAAAATCCATAAATTATATAGATTCGTACATTTCCGACATTGTCGGTTCCATCCTATTTGATTCCTTAATGATATTGTTTTTATTTTTGTATAATTTCTTTATTTCAGGATTTAATCCTATTACAGATTCCATCTCATCTGTGTATTTTTCATCTTCTATTTGAGATGTATAAGCTCTAGTTTCTCTTAATTGAGAAGTAGAAGCTCTAGGTGTTTCCACCATATAATCAATTGGAGAAATATAATTTCTCATTGAAATACTTTTTTGTATTTTATAAGGTTCAAACTGTATATTAACAGTTCCTTCTGAACTCTGTATAATATTTAAAATATTATTATGATCCTGTACTTGTGTTTGAACTGGTACAGCTTGTTCAATTTTCCAATTTTCTGGAAATTCTATTTCTTCCCATCTTATAGGTCTTCTGGTCATAATATTAGACCTGTTGAAATTAGTTTCAATAATAATAGTCTCATTTTTGTAATCCATCATTTTACAATGAGGATTTAATGTGACTAATGGTTTATAATATATCCTATAACAGACACAAATAGTCTCTGTTCCAGGAAGATAATTATATCCATTAGTTTTAACATTTAATGTTAATGCATCTAGTATATTAACATCAGATAATGATAATTGCAAATTCGGATATACATTAAAGTATACTGGACCATTGGTCAAACTGGATTGTATAATACCCATTAAAGATTGTCTCCAATTAAGATTTCTACCATCTCTTAAAGCTGCTATAAAGCTTTCTGGTAAACCTTTTAAGGTTAAAGGTTTAAAAGCAATCTGAACCAATCCTATATGAAGGAAATTGTATTCATTTTTATATTTATCAATATCCTTATCAGATAATAATTTAATAATCATTTCATTATTATCTAATGAAATTGATTCCTCAGTAGTTTTAACTACCTGAAGTAATCCTAATTTCTCAAAAGTACCCAATTTATATATTAACCTGGGTTCAATTTTAGGAATTGTCCACTTATTAAGTAGATCTAAATTCTTAGGCATATCATATTCTTCATTCTTACTATTTTTAATATTATTATTCTTATTAATCAAGTTCATGATATTATTCATGAAAAACTATGTGTTAATCCAAGACATATCTATAAAAATTACCATGGCTCTGATACCATCTATGACAGGATCGACTGACACTAATTCTTATAAGGATATTACAGATTAAATAATTAACCGGAATCTTATTAATCAAATTACACTTAAATAACAATTTCCAAAAATGTCCTAAAACGCCTATCAATCGGCTAAACTGGACCAACAGGAAAAACATACTTAAGCAGTAATTATAAAATAAGGCCAGTTAATACAAGTAATCATACCTTTAGAATCAAATCAGTTTTATCTAAACATAAATCATATTATTACCATGTTAATAATAACAGATAGTCATGGATCAACACATAATTAGTTTAGCCTATGAGGCTAAACATGAACATGATTAAAAATATAAAAATAGGAATAAATAAAACTAAAATACTTACAGAAGTCTGCAAGCAAGATTTATATTTATTAATACAAACTTTAAAATTTACAAAAGAGGGGGGTGCTCAACACATGAGCTTACAAGTGTGATCAGAGAGAGAAGAGGGAGTTCTTCTGATCGATGCCTCTCAAATGAAAACTGCAAAACCTATATATACAAAATGAAAACGCGTCCAAACAGTGGAAACCGCGTTTTTGTACAGTAAAAAGCCGAAAATTTCGGCATGCACAGTAAAAGTGCTACAGTAATCTACTGTTGGGGCTGATTTTTCAAAAAGTCTACAGTGAATTACTGTAGATGAATAGTGACCTGTCCGGCTGCTATACTATTCATGAGCAGTATCTTGTCTATTGATGACGTAAGCAGTGACATCATCCTGATTAAGACCTGTTTGTGACGTAATCAATGACGTCATTATGATTTGGACCTATTTTCCTCCCGATTTCTTTGAAGAAGAAGATCCTTCTTTCCCTGATGCAAATTTATCAATCAAGGTATCATTTAATGAGTCAAATATATCATCTATACTGACTTCATTAATATCTTCATTAGGATCTTGAGCATCCTGCATTTCTTCAGATGCTATTGAGTCCTCTTTATCTTTTTTAAATTGAGATATCAGACTCTTTTTCATTTCTTTGATATATGCAGCTATCATCTGCTCAGGAGTCAAATTTTCAGATCTCATTTTTGCCTTATTAATGATATAATCGAAAGGCGAGGATGATTGAGTATTTTCCAATTGCTCTTCATATGAACAAACTTGTTTCTCTATTAGAGAAAATGTTTCATCACCATTCATTCTTCCAGTTTGGGGGTCAATCTCCACCAATTTTTCCCAGAACTTTACATGATAAGTTCTATACATACAGGGAATACCTGTTTTAGTATGACCAAATTCCGGCTTCCATTTTAGTATCCATGGAATGGAAAATTCTATAAAAAAGTAACAAGAAGCTATACCTTCTATTACAATTTTAGAATTCTGTCTTTCAATCATTTTGGGAGATACATCTACCCATTTTATAAAACATTCTCGGGTATCTCCTGGCAATATCTCTGGTATAGGGCCATAACAATTACACCAGTGAATAAACCAATTGGGTATTTCAAAGTTATAAACTTTTGAACATATTTTGAACAATATTCTTAATAAGAATAAATCTTATAATATGTCAGAGGTAATGAACCAATTAAAAATAAAACATCAAAATAAAAGAGATATATCTCTGCCGGATATTTATAAAGAGATTAATAATCTGAAAGAAGAAATAAAATTTTTGAAAAATGAGAATTTTATTCAAGAATCTAGAATATCTAGATTAGAGAATAATATTAAAGTAGAAAATATTATTCTACCAGAAATTGAGAAAAATTTGCTTATAATAGAAAAAGATAATTTCTTATCTACTATAGAAACAGTTATATCTCAAAAATGGTATATAAAAATATCATTGTTAATTGATAATCTATATACAAAATCATTTATTGCTCTTGTTGATAGTGGAGCAGATTTAAATGTTATTCAGGAAGGATTAATTCCTACTAGATATTTTCATAAAACAAGTCATACTTTATGGCATGCTGGTGGTGATAAACTCCAAATAGAATATAAAATTCCTAAAGCTTATGTATGCATTAATAATAAATGCATTTCGCAAAGTTTTATACTTGCAAAAAATATTTCTAACCAAATTATACTTGGTACACCATTTTTAAATAATATATATCCCATAAAAAATATTGATAATAAAGGGATTATTGGTACTTTCCAAGGTAATAATATTTTCCTTGAATTTATAGTAGAACCAATTGCTAAAAAATTACATAGTCTTTATGATAATATTAAGGCTAAGCAAAATCAAATAGGATTTTTGAAACAAGAAATTAATATTGTTACTATTAATGAACAATTAAAAAATTCTAAATTACAAGATAAGATTAGTATTCTGAAAAATGAATTTTCATTAGAAATATGTAATGACCATCCCAATGCTTTTTGGGATAGGAAAAAACATATTATATTTCTTCCATATGAAGAAGATTTTGATGAAAAGAATATTCCGACAAAGGCTAGACCTTGTCAAATGAATTCAGAATACTTAGAATTATGTAAAAAAGAAATAGAATCTTTATTACAAAAAAGACTGATAAGTCATTCTCAATCACCGTGGTCATGTACTGCATTTTATGTTAATAAACATTCTGAGATAGAAAGAGGTGTTCCAAGATTGGTAATAAATTATAAACCTCTTAATAAAATTTTAAAATGGATTAGACATCCAATCCCTAATAAAAAGGATTTATTAGATAGACTTTATGATGGTCTAATATTTTCAAAATTTGATTTAAAGTCAGGATATTGGCAAATTCAAATTAATAAATCTGATAGATATAAAACAGCATTTAATGTTCCAATTGGACATTATGAATGGAATGTAATGCCATTTGGGCTTAAGAATGCTCCTTCTGAATTTCAGAAGATAATGAATGAAATATTTACTCCTTATAGTGAGTTTATAATTGTTTATATTGATGATATTTTGATATATTCAAAGACTATTGAAATGCATTTTAAGCATTTACATATTTTTAAATCTTTGATTAAACAAAATGGTCTAGTAATATCTAAACCAAAAATGGATCTATTTCAAACTAGAATAAAATTTCTAGGACATTTTATTGAAAAAGGAAATATAATTCCTATTAATAGGAGTATAGATTTTGCTGAAAAATTTCCAGATATTATAACTGATAAAACTCAGTTACAAAGATTTTTAGGAAGTCTCAATTATATTGCTCCTTATTATCATAATTTAGTAAAAGATACGGCTATCTTATATGATAGATTAAAAAAGAATCCTAAACCTTGGACTGATAGTCATACTAATGCAATTAAGAAAATCAAGGATAATGTTAAAACATTACCATGCTTAATGATTAGCAACCCTAATTGGGAAAAGTTTATAGAGACAGATGCTTCTGATATAGGATTTGGGGGAATTCTTACCCAGAAAAATCCAAATAATAAACAAATGCATTTAATTAGATTCCATTCGGGAAAATGGAATAATGCACAAAAGAATTATGCTACGATTGCTAAAGAAATCCTTGCAATTGTAAAATGTGTTTTAAAATTTCAAGATGATTTATATAATCAGAAATTTACTATTGTTACTGATTGTAGTGCAGCTAAATTTATGTTTAATAAAGATTTTAAACATGATGTTTCTAAGCAAATGTTTGCTAGATGGCAGGCTCATTTAGCCCCTTTTGATTTTAATATTATTTATAAAAAAGGAGAAGATAATAATCTTCCAGATTTTCTAACCCGTGAATATTTTAATTGCAGGAATGAAACGGGGTAGTGGATCTTCCTCTCCATGGAGGGGAAGAGGAGGAAGGAGTGGGGGTTATACCCCTAATACTCCTAGAGATAAAGGAAAATCCCCTGAGATAATATCTCAACATGGGAAAAGAAAACTTGTGAACAAGAATTTGTCACAAGAATTTGAAGACATGGATACTGAAAGGAGTAATACTCCTACAGAAACTACTTTTGCTAATATAGTAGCAAACATTGATTTTAATGAAAAATATTTCAGAAAAGATCATGAAGAAATAATCTTTAAATTGGAAGATAGGGATCTCAAATGGAGTGAGGACCCATGGTTTTTAATGAATAGATATTTAGACAATAGTTCTAATGAGATGAGAACTTATAAGTCTCGTGGTTATTATGAACAAATTTTAATTAAAAGTGGAAGTTGTGATGTTAAGCATTTCACTTCTGGTAATAATGAAGAAGTTTATAGCTTCAGTAAAGTTTTAATAAAGAAGATCATATCTATGGAAGAATGGGGAATTTCACCCCTAAGAGAAAAATCAATGCAGCATGATACTACTAAAGCAGTAATTAAATATAATTATTGGGATTACTGCGATGCTTTTGAAAAATTTTTAAATTATGAAAATGATAAAAAACATCATACATGGTTTATCAAAATATGTTCAAAAGTTTATAACTTTGAAATACCCAATTGGTTTATTCACTGGTGTAATTGTTATGGCCCTATACCAGAGATATTGCCAGGAGATACCCGAGAATGTTTTATAAAATGGGTAGATGTATCTCCCAAAATGATTGAAAGACAGAATTCTAAAATTGTAATAGAAGGTATAGCTTCTTGTTACTTTTTTATAGAATTTTCCATTCCATGGATACTAAAATGGAAGCCGGAATTTGGTCATACTAAAACAGGTATTCCCTGTATGTATAGAACTTATCATGTAAAGTTCTGGGAAAAATTGGTGGAGATTGACCCCCAAACTGGAAGAATGAATGGTGATGAAACATTTTCTCTAATAGAGAAACAAGTTTGTTCATATGAAGAGCAATTGGAAAATACTCAATCATCCTCGCCTTTCGATTATATCATTAATAAGGCAAAAATGAGATCTGAAAATTTGACTCCTGAGCAGATGATAGCTGCATATATCAAAGAAATGAAAAAGAGTCTGATATCTCAATTTAAAAAAGATAAAGAGGACTCAATAGCATCTGAAGAAATGCAGGATGCTCAAGATCCTAATGAAGATATTAATGAAGTCAGTATAGATGATATATTTGACTCATTAAATGATACCTTGATTGATAAATTTGCATCAGGGAAAGAATGATCTTCTTCTTCAAAGAAATCGGGAGGAAAATAGGTCCAAATCATAATGACGTCATTGATTACGTCACAAACAGGTCTTAATCAGGATGATGTCACTGCTTACGTCATCAATAGACAAGATACTGCTCATGAATAGTATAGCAGCCGGACAGGTCACTATTCATCTACAGTAATTCACTGTAGACTTTTTGAAAAATCAGCCCCAACAGTAGATTACTGTAGCACTTTTACTGTGCATGCCGAAATTTTCGGCTTTTTACTGTACAAAAACGCGGTTTCCACTGTTTGGACGCGTTTTCATTTTGTATATATAGGTTTTGCAGTTTTCATTTGAGAGGCATCGATCAGAAGAACTCCCTCTTCTCTCTCTGATCACACTTGTAAGCTCATGTGTTGAGCACCCCCCTCTTTTGTAAATTTTAAAGTTTGTATTAATAAATATAAATCTTGCTTGCAGACTTCTGTAAGTATTTTAGTTTTATTTATTCCTATTTTTATATTTTTAATCATGTTCATGTTTAGCCTCATAGGCTAAACTAATTATGTGTTGATCCATGACTATCTGTTATTATTAACATGGTAATAATATGATTTATGTTTAGATAAAACTGATTTGATTCTAAAGGTATGATTACTTGTATTAACTGGCCTTATTTTATAATTACTGCTTAAGTATGTTTTTCCTGTTGGTCCAGTTTAGCCGATTGATAGGCGTTTTAGGACATTTTTGGAAATTGTTATTTAAGTGTAATTTGATTAATAAGATTCCGGTTAATTATTTAATCTGTAATATCCTTATAAGAATTAGTGTCAGTCGATCCTGTCATAGATGGTATCAGAGCCTTGGTAATTTTTATAGATATGTCTTGGATTAACACATAGTTTTTCATGAATAATATCATGAACTTGATTAATAAGAATAATAATATTAAAAATAGTAAGAATGAAGAATATGATATGCCTAAGAATTTAGATCTACTTAATAAGTGGACAATTCCTAAAATTGAACCCAGGTTAATATATAAATTGGGTACTTTTGAGAAATTAGGATTACTTCAGGTAGTTAAAACTACTGAGGAATCAATTTCATTAGATAATAATGAAATGATTATTAAATTATTATCTGATAAGGATATTGATAAATATAAAAATGAATACAATTTCCTTCATATAGGATTGGTTCAGATTGCTTTTAAACCTTTAACCTTAAAAGGTTTACCAGAAAGCTTTATAGCAGCTTTAAGAGATGGTAGAAATCTTAATTGGAGCTTTAATAGACACTTGTATTCAAGAAGGATTGGCTTTATGTAATGAAATAAAGTTAAATCAACAATTAAAAAGACAAACTTTCTTGGAAAAGAAACAATTGGGAGAATTTTGTCAACAATTTGGATTGGATAATCCCTCGTCCAGTAAAAATAAAAAAGAAAAGATTTATAAATCTAAACACAGGAGACATTCTCCTAAATATATTGAAAGAAAAAAGAAAAGAAGGGAAGATAATTTCCAGAAGAAAAATGAATTCCAAAAGAAAGCTTATATGAAAAGATTCAATAAGAATCAGAAAAGATACTGTACAATATGTAAAAGAAAAGGACATACCAATGAATTTTGTTGGACAAAGAAAAGAATTTCTAATTTAGAAATTCCGGATGATATAAAAAATATCATAATACTTTTATTTTAATTGTATTAAATGAAGTCCAATAAGTTCTCCCTAATTAAAAATGATAAAAAAAAATAACGTACATATAGATATAGTTGAATGTTGATGAGCAAGTACAAATAACTCAAACATTTCTAAAAACTTCTTTAGAAATGAGCAATTACAAATAACTCAAACATTTCAAAAAACTTCCTTAAAAACAACATTCTTGCATGTAGGCGGCTCTTCAATCATTATCTTTAATCTTTTTCTTGATGTTACTCTAGATATGGCAATATAGAATTGCCCATGACTAAAAATCGGTCCCTTTAAATACACTCCTACACTTTCCAGTAACTGTCCTTGGCTCTGTTTATTGTCATGGCGTAGCAAACGGAAACTGTCGTCGTTGAAATTTAAAAGGAATTAGTACATCTGAAGGTGTCAAGCTGAGTCTTGGAATCAACACATTCTCCGGCACTATATCCAGTCAACACCCTGGCCTGTAGCACTTTATCTCCAAGCCTTGTGATAATCAAACGTGTGTCGTTACACAGACCTCTGGCATGATCTATATTCCTTAGAAACATGACTGGTGTTCCAACCTTAAGAATTAATTCATGGTTTGGTACGCCCGAACATTTAATAGAATTAAGGAATTTTGGTGTATGAACCTCCACCAATATATCAATATTTGTATCAGACTTGCATACGGAATCAGAACTCAAATACGTTCCTTTTGTTAAGAGATACCATGTAATCGTTGATAGAGTCAACAGAGACTTGCATACGGAATCAGAACTCAAATACGTCCCTTTTTGTTAAGAGATACCATGTAATCGTTGATAGAGTCAACAGATTCTAGTGTAGGTGCGAGAATTGCTCTACACTTTATGTAATCCGGATCGTCCATCATCAGTTCAAAATTTGGGTAGCTATGTTTCCAACGGGGTCATCACAGGAAGCATGATGTCCAATGGAATGTCGACTAATGTTCCATAGTCAGTTGGTTTTCCAATTGTTCCATCTCCTATGCCTGATATCCAGTCACTGAACTCTTTGAGATCAAGTGCGGCAGTATCATTGCTAGCTTCCCTCAGTCTCATATTCTTGGTTAGTCGAAGAATAGTGCAGACATCCCATAAGTAAGAGGAGTTTATCGTTGCCCGAAAGATATCCTATCGGGTTCCTTTAGGGACAACGGGCAAAATCTGTCTAAAATCTCCTCCGAAGATAACAATATTTCCGCCAAACGGCTTTTCTGAATTTTCCGGGTTGACCACTTGCATTATATCACGCATTATCTTATCTAATGCCTCTATGCAGATGTCTTATCTAAGGCCTCTATGCAGAATCTCTTAACCATGGGTGCTTCATCCCTGATCAATTTGCAAAGACTCAGTAGCTTCGCCTGATCATTACCCTGCCTCACATTGCATGTTGAATCCTCATAAACAATCAGCGGAATCGAAAACCTTGAGTGAGCTGTACGTCCTCCAGGCAACAACAATGAAGCTATCCCACTCGATGCCACGTTCAAAACTATATTCCCTTCTGCCCGCATTGAAGCCGACAAAGTTCTCCACAAAAAAGTCTTTCTAGTTCCCCCATAACCATACACGAAAAAGACCCCACCGTTTCTAGAGTGAACGTTGTTTATCAATTGATTATATATCTTCTGTTGATCCTTGTTTATCTTTCCCATCAATTCAGCGTGTTCTTTTTGCAATGTTATTCTATTGTAAGCAAGCTCGTTGGATACCAGGCGGTTGATATGTGAAATGTCTTCATTCGATTCTGGTATAGGCATGCCTTCAAAGTCACAAAGACTCTTACCCTACTGGCGTAGTAGAAAATTTATCTCATTAAGGTATTCATTTTTTATCTCGTCCTCAGTCATCACCAAGGCTGTATTGTATACATGTTAAATCATTAATGAATATAAGATATAGTTAGTTTAAACAAAAAAATTTATAACATGCGTTATGAATTAAGAAGTACCTGAAAATCTCAATTTTTTCTTTGATTGTAGAAAATATCCTCTGATAATTCTCTCCATCATTCTCTCCATATTGATTCCGTCATGCTTGCTGATTCAGAAATTAGGATTTGGATGAACAATTCCCTCAAATTTTTTCGAATGAAAATTGTGCACATTCAGTGATTGAATCGATATATTCTTTGTCATCGTCCAGAAGACCACGGGCATAACATGCTTCTCGGTATGTTTTGTGTGGAAATTTTTTGTAAAGTCTGAAATCTGCATAACATGTGGGACCACGAACAACATTTAGAAGAATCTTCAAGTAGTAGGGGTCACCTGATCCGGACGGTACGTAACAGATCCTTCCAACCGAAGTACCCATTTTTCTCGGGACCCAATCCTTGGTTTTCTGCTTTCATACAAACTTTTTAGGAAATTCTGCATATAACAGCTCACGTGCTTAAGGGTATTTTTTATTCACCTCAAACCAAGCTAAAAACATGCTCTCTCCGACAGAAGGGTTGGCAATTACGAAGTCAAGTGATTGAGAATCATCAAAGAGAACACTCTGCTGACCTTCCAAATAAAAGCTGAGACGCTCAATCGGAGGATATCTATATTGAATTTCGAAGCCAAATAATTTCCAAGCTGCCTCACATGGAGATATGTAATGATAATCGTAGTAAATCTGAATTTCATCAACAACTGGTGAATCTTCTATATCCGTGCTTCTGCTGAAAGTTGTTGATATCCTGTCATTGCCCTTGTTCACATATTTGAAAAGGTACTTTATAGATCTTGATTGATTGCACTATTCAATATTCAAATGACCTCCGTATTATAGTAGAAGGTCACGATTGTGCAGCACAACATATAAATTGTCAAGTTCTATTCCTTTTTTTTTTAAATTGTCCTTCCATTATTCATTCTCTTATAAATTGGATACCTATCCGAATCAATTATTGTTGAGTCAGAGTATCTCTTTGGAAAGTATTTTGTGCATTCTTCATTCTTGGACATGCAAGGAGCGTTCTCCATAACTTTATCACATGGTCCATGCATCATGTAATCTCGCACAGCAGCAAAATACTCAGGATCAATTGATTCATTTGGTATCTCAGCAGATATCATCTTGTCTATCTTATCACTAGTTGGATCGCTGCGACCATTATGTAGAAACAACAGAATATGTACATGTGGTAGACCTCTCTTTTGAAATTCTACTGTGTACACAACTCAGGATTGATTTTTGAAATCGATTAGTTTTCAACATATTAATGCAAATAATTTAGAATTTACCATGTGATATGTCTTCAAATTTTAAAAACATATGATGAAAAAAAAAAGTTTTCACTTGTTCTTTCTCAATGATGTGATTGAAAAAAAACATAGAATCAGTTTGAATTTTTTTTTATTTTCAACAAAAGAAAATAGTATACAGAGTTTTTAATTTGAGTATCTAAACGAATAATAAGTAATGAACAATATTGTTGTTTTTACCCGCGTTTATCTTCCCAAAGTACTTCTTTTTGCGTAGATCGTCAATAAGTGAATTTAACGGGATAAATACATATTTGGTCCCATAACTTTCCTCTTGGTCCTTTTTGGTCTAAAAAAAGATAAATTTGCCAAATTAGTCCCACCAGTGAAGAAATAGGGTCAAATACATCCTATTTTCGTCGGAAAATAGTGACATCGTCGAAAAATGGCACGTGATTGTCACGTGATGGTTGGAATTTTTCAGCGATGTCACAATTTTTTGGCAAAAATAGGATGTATTTGGCCCTATTTCTTCACTAGTGGGACTAATTTGGCAAACTTATCTTTTTTGGGATAAAAAAGGACCATGAGGAAAGTTATGAGATCATATCAGTATTTATCCCGAATTTAACTTCATCTTAAAAACCCTTGCCACTATGTCTTGTCTATCTTCAGCTTTCAATCCCTTTCCATTAATGGCTTGCTCAATTTCAGGCCATCTAAGATTGCATGTGAAAGTTATGAATAAGTTAGGATAACCTATCCACCTGCATATTGTCATTGCATCCTGATAGTTCTGAACCATATATCTAGGGCCACCCGTAAAAGTTGATGGCAGGATAATTCTTCGACCTTGAGTTCTTGAATCTGATTCTCCATTGAATAATGCATCCTGAAGTCCGCTATAGATATGACACCTTAACTTCTTTTGATTCATCCTAATGTACCTCATCCTTCCAGCTTCAATCATAGTATAAGCATCAACAATGAATTGCTGACACAACCTTTTCAATCTTAGAATTGTTGAGAATTCTAAATCTCTGTCTTGCAAACGGAAAGCGAAAAATTCATGAACACTAACTTTCTTTCTAGCCGAGTTACCAAATGTTCTTACGTTTGCCAGTGGTATATCTTCTCTATAGCCGTCCTCACCGAACGGAAACAGAAGTGGATATTGCAATCCAAGGTAAGAAGCATTCAATTCAGTTATTCTCTTCAATGAACCACATTTTGTTTCAACCAAAATGTCCCTATCACCCATATCCTTTTCAAAGTCACCCACAATCAGTGCTGCCACCTCAGTATTGTCGGAGTATTATAAATCCGTGCATCGCTACCCGGTCTACCACGCAAGATTAGTTTCACATCATTATGACCCTCTTCAAGTTTTTTTCCAACCATTCTGAAGTTTTTAGCAGGAACATTATATTCGTCTAACATTGATTTCAATCCGGAAATAATTTCTTCTCGATATCTATGTGCTTGATCTTCCATGCAGGGAAAAAAGTATAAAAAAACATGCATAGTTATGCTAGAATACATCAAGTATACATTTTAATAATTTGCCCTAAAATATGAGAAACTCAAGATTAAATATGGTAAAACTCTAGTCGTCGTCATCATCATTATTAGATAATAACGTAAATCATATGAATAACTTATTTATTGTTTATTCTTTACGGAGATTTTGAAAATTATGTTGATATAGTGGTTATGATACATTGGTAATTCTAATTAAATTAATATATAGTTTAATAAATTAAGTGTTATAAAATATTTAAATAACTATAAAACAATTATAATTGCATATAAGCTTACCCGACAAAGTTCAAGCGATTGGAAATTTCATTATCGACTATAAAGTTGTGCAAACTTTGGAGAAGATCCATCGATTGGTATTAGACTTCCTAAGAGATGGTAGTTCTGCCCACTTATTCTGAACATAGGTGGTGATCGTCCATCATTAAGGCTCTTGTCAATTTTGCCTCCCATAGATGTGAAAGAGAACATTCTGTTGAATGAACATGCATAGCTTAGATAGTGTCTAGATCTTGCACTCAAACCATGTAAGAGTTCTTCCAAAAATGGTGGTGGGGTCTTTAGATAGGGAAGTTTAATATTTTCTTTCATGCAACAAAGTGAATATACAGGACATCTAGATTTAGCGTATGAACGCAGTCTCTCGTCAAACTTAAATCTGGAACCACAATGTTCACATTGGTACTGTTGATCTCCACAATCAAAATAAGAATGAGCTGCAATTAATATGAATATTTATTTAGTTTATTTTTAAACAGCGTAGAGATAAATAATTAGTCATATTTAAAATTAACATACGTGTTTGTACGGTAGAATAATCTTCAAATATTCTTGCTGTGTCATCAGCATTTTCTGATTCAGGAAGTAACATGAGGTCTTCACCATTATAAATATCATCTCATTGATCAATAGGAACATCAATGAAGAGTTCTTCATTTAAAATAATATCCTCATTATTTATAATTTCAGATTCCTCTTAACATTGAAAGAGTCCAGCTGAACATGCCGAGTGCAATTACTATAAGCAATCGGATAGTTAAATTCACATGCTAAATGAATTGGTTAGCTTAATCAACATTAATGATTTTCTTGCAATGCAGTATAACACATGTATTATCACTTTAATGATTTAATATCAAGAACAAATAAAAAAAGAAGAAAATAATCTTTTTGATGCAATAAACAGTAAAAGTGGACAAAAAAGGGTAAAAAGTGGACCAAAAGGACCAAAAGCGGGCCAAAAAGGATCACTTTTGAGAAATTACCAAACTTGAGGACTAAAGTTGAATTGTGCATATCCTAGAGGACCAAAATTGATATTATCCCGACTTTTGCAAAAGTCATGACGTTTCCAAAAACACTTAGTTTATAAAACTATTTATGTTAAAGGTAAGGCATAGGATTTACTTAAAAAACAATAAAGTTATGGATACTCGAAACATATAAATAGGGGTGGGCGGTATGGCATACCGAAGATTTTTGGTCATACCATATACCGTACCGAAATTTTCGGTATTTAAAAAATCATACCGTTACCTTACCTAAACTTTCGGTATACCTTAGTTCGGTATACCAATATTTCGGTATAAGAAAATAGTATACCTTCTACTTACCAATATTTCGGTATGCCATACCATACCTAAAATATCGGTATATATCATCCTATTACATAGTTTGCTATACCATTATACATCTAAAATTCAATAAATCTTATAAAAACCATGTACTAGAAAAGTGAAAGATAGCTATAAAACATACTCTAATAAATAACAAATTCAAAAATATGGAATATACGACAATCTGCAAACGACCAAATTAAATAAGAGTAAGTCTCATGAAAACCGGGTTTACAGGTAAGCCTTATTTTTTAATATTACTCTTTAATATATAAAAAATAACTCTTTGAAGAGTAATAATTTTTACACAATAGAGTAATAATTCGTATCTCTAAAAAGTAATTTTTCATGTACTTAAAGTAATCGATACATCGGGATTTACAAGAATTTGAAGAGTAATTTTTTAATTTAAAAAGTAACAATTCATGTGCTAAAGAGTAATTTTTTATGTACTAAACAGTAACCGAGTTTACATAATTAATATATCTAAACCCGTTTTACAAAGTGTTTGTCATTAAATAAATAGTACCTAAGAGATCTACACAAAAATATATGGAACTTGTATTAAAATCAACACTTTTAAATTTTCATATACATAGAATTACTTAATTAAAAAATAAGTACTAATATCATGTAAGTCAATGATCTTTATCAATAATTTATAATTATGAAGAAATATACAGTAGGATTTTAGATTTAATCTTTAATAAAATAGTGTATATATATAATTTAATTAAAAATTATAAACATAAATAATAATTATAATTGTATGTATCATCTAATATGGTAATATCGTATCATATAACTCAAAAAATTGAATATTTTACGGTATTTCGGCATATACCAAAATACCGCGGTATTGATTATTTATATACCTTTATCGTACCAAAATTTTCAATACGGTATCATACCTTACCAAAAATTTCGGCATACCTAAAATTTCGGTAAAATCGGTATTTGTCGTTATGATAAGGGCGGTATACCAAAATTTCGGTATTTTTCCCCAGCCCTACATATAAATGAATGAAAACGATAATAAATCAATTAAGTAAACTTAAATGACCATTATTATATAAAAAATAAATATCATTTTAATGAAAAAATAATTTAAAATTCCCTGTAGATCCATTACGCTGGTTTGTTGGAGTATTTTGATATCTCATTCCCTCTCTAAATACGTATGATATTGATGGTTGACTCAACTTGTTACTTGAGACATCTGAATGTGGATCTTAAAAGAAGAATAGAAAAATTAAAAAATAAATAAAAAAAGGAATATGATTATTAAGAATGGGTTATTGAGTTACAGAAATCTTGACTTTGCTCGATGGATCTCTGTCGTTTATTCCCAATGATGGTCGACGTACAAATTTTCTTCATTTGATCTCCTTTATTTGCAGAAGTGCTGCAATGTTTAACAAATATTTTTATTGAAAATATTTAAAATTACAGGATAATTCATGTAATAACGCAATAAATTAATAATGGGATTTTGAATTCCTATTACTGTTACTATATATGATATATGATATGAAAGACTGTAAACTGGTAAAGAACATGTGTAAGAGATTGATTTCTTGGTATTTATAAAAGGCGAGTGGTTATAAAAGGCAAGTGGAAAAGAAGCGGGAATTATTTTTGGTCCAATTTTTTTGATTTTATAAATTCAGTTTTGACATTGATTGTTCCCCTAATTATGCTCCACATTGAATTTACAGAATCAATCAAATCTAAAGTAATCTCCCAAATATGTATTTTGTGTATATAGAGATGTTAAACGGGCCAGCCCTAACCCATTAGGGCTGGCCCTAACGGGTTTCGGGCTAATCGGGCTTCGGGCTAAATTGGGTCTGTTTAAACGGGCTATGAAAATGTGAACCTAACCCTAACCCTAACGGGCTACGGGTTAAACGGGCCGGACTCGCGGGTTGTACGATAAAAAATATTTAAAAAATTATAAATAATAATTTATTATAAATAATATAAAAAATTCAAAATTAACTAATACATTATTTAAAATTTGAGAGAATTAAGAATAATACATGCAAAATATTGTTAAAAGATATAAATTAAAAGAATTTGTGATGATTAAATTAATCTTAATATATTTATTCAAGTATTATTTTATTTATTAGAGAAAATTTTGGGTTAGAGTAAGAAAAAAGATGAAAAAGAGATGAAAATTAAAAGATGGTTAGAGTTGTCCAACGATGGGTTGGGAGTAGGGTGAGATTGGGTGGTCGATGTATAGATTATGAATGTTAAAATTAATTAAACATAATAATAATAATAATTTACAACCCTACGGGCCGGCCCGGTTAGCCCACGGGCCAACCCTATTAGCCCACGGGTTAATCGGTTCGGGCCAAAAAGCCCGGATGTTAAACGGACTCAAATTTCTTGGCCCTAACCCTAATTTTTTCGGGTTAATCGGTTCGGGCCCACGGTTTACGGGCTTATTAACAACTCTATGTGTATATATAGGAAACAACGACTTTAAATTAGTAGTTTGATTGATTAATTAACTTTTATTTATAGTTATAAAAGGCTTGTTGACATTTTATATACATTAGCAGAAAATTATGCATTATTTAAAAAATAAGTTACCACTTTAAATTAGTTGTTATAATTAAGTTTTATTGATTAATTAACTTATATGCCTAGTTTTAAAAATTCCAATGGGGGGAAACATTTTGATTCGAGCCTTAAACCTTCAATTGGGGGGAACATTTTGATTCAATTTTGAGTCTTGCAGTTTAAAAAGTATGTTAACATTTTATGTGCATTAGCAGAAAATTATTATCCATTTTAAAAAAATAAAATTATAAAATCATACGTGCCAAAAAAAATTCCTACAGATTACCCCCTCTCTCTCTCTCTCTCTCTATATATATATATATATATATATATTAGAAAAAAGAAAAAAGAATAACACCTTACTAAAATATTTAGTCACAAAATAAAAAATAATTAGTGAACTAACTTCTTTGGACAGAAATAATGTGGTAAGTCCAAAAATTTTTTTTGGGATCAATATAAAGAAAAAAATTATTTTTTAAAAAGATTGATGGAAATTTAAATTATGGAAATTATATTTAACTTAAATCATTTTAAGTAGATAAAATAAGAATTAATTATATGTTTTAACTGCAAAAAAGATAAAATAGTACGTTTAACAAAAAAAAAACTAATTGAAAATTTAAATTAGATAAAATAATCTTATGTAAATTATATTCAAATAACAAAATTATCATAAATATTATTTCATGAAAATGAAATATATTATTATTATTATTATTATTATTATTATTATTATTATTATTATTATTTTATTATTCATAAAAACTGAACGATGTTGTTCTCCACCTGAGAAAACAAAACCAAAAAGAAAACTGTTATTGTGCAATACGGAATAAAAACATCAAATTTTGAGAGACTACTCATTTTCAATCTTAATGCTAACTACTCTTGGTTTCTTTTGAAGAAACACTGGCGGTCGCTCCTTTATCAAACAACACCCTCCTAGTGGATGTGTCATCATCAACGTCAACGCAATCAACAAAATCATAGTTTACCTTGAGTGGTGATTCGACTTCATCGCAAGTTGAATCAGCCCAAAGAAGTGAGAATAAGGTACAATATTTAACAGTCTAAAAATATAAAAAAACAAACATTTTAATGTAGAGTACATAACAAACTTGCCTTTGAGTGCTTCTCACTTTCCTCGATTATGATTTTTGAAACAACATCAGTAGCCTATGATAAATGATCTCATATAAGGAAATTATATACATTTTGAGGGGTGTCAAAAAAGGAAATTAAAATTGGGGGGGAAACATTTTGATTCAATTTTGTGGGGGAAAGATTAATTTAAAATTGGGGGAAAGATAGTAGTTAACCAAATGAAGAGTAGAGATGTGTTCCCAAAATTTGAATGGATAGGAATTAATTGAAGGGTGTCAAAAAAGAAAATTAAAATTGGGGGGAAACATTTTGATTCAATTTTGACTTTTGCATTTTCTTTTCATATTAGTATGGATAGATAGATAGATATGGAAAATTATTATATATAGAAAAAAAAAGGAACACACGTAGGGGACGGATGATAAAATATATTTTATAATATGTTTACTCAAAATTAGTTTTTACCTTATCTAAATTATATTTTGTATATATTTTTTTCCGTAAACCTTCAATATACTATCTTGATTTTAAAAATATAATATAATGTTATATTATCTTGATTTTAATAATATATAATATAATGTTATATTAGTATAGATATAAGAATTTTATTTCTGACCATCTTATATATAAATAAATAAAAACATATAATGTAACTCATTTATTTTATAATTTTATAATATAATAATAGTGTTCCAAACTAATCATATGAATATGAAAAAAAAATTTCGATATAAATATATAAAGTTTGAGAGATGATTTATGTGTAATATTAAAATGCAAATTAAGTTTTAGTCTTATATAATGCTAGAGAAATGAGATCAAGAGAATCAATCAATGTTAAAATGTTTCATAGGTGTTTCTATGAAATTACATTTTATAAATTTTACTTAATTATGAATTAAATATAATATTAGATGTTTCTACAACATTCATTAACTCTAATAAAACTTCATAGGTGTTCCTATGAAAATTATACCTCACTGAGAGGGTTATTATCATTTTTAGTCCTCTAGGAATATCATAATCCATTTTTGGTCCTTTCTTTCTTAATTTTCTCATTTTTGGTCCTATTTGGTCCATTTTTAGTCCTTTCTTCTATTTCCAATCTAATTTCTACTATTACCAAGTTTCTACTATTATATGCCCCATTTTATGTTTCACTTTATTTTAAATCTGATTTTTTTCCCTTTTCTTCAAAATAGAAATAGTCCATTACGACCATATCAGACCCAGCATGCTTTCGTACATAATTTAAACCCGTAATTAACTGGTTTGAAACATAAATAGTACCTTTTTTTACCGTTAATCCACCGGATATCCAGGAGATTTTACGACTGCTTCTCACAGCCAACCACTCTCCCCGCAGTGTGATGGATCAATCCTGTCCCTTCAGCGAATCTCAGCACAACCCTAATTCGTTTTCTACTCCGGGTGTACAGGATGCTGCTACTGTTTCTCACCAGAAAATATAGAGGTTTAAAGTTGCATAAAAAATGAAAGGCTACATGCAGGCAGAAGCCTAAGATAATTTATTTATTGAATGGAGAATTTATTACACACTCATCCTTACTGAACAAGAGGAGATAACTCCTTTAGCTACCTATTGTAGCTCCACTCAGAACACTCATACAAAGAAAGAAATATACAATGTTTATTTAGAAAGAGAAAACAGAGGGGAATGGTTGATGTCTTCTGCTTCCTCGAAACTCTTATTTATTGAGGCCCTCGGACTTGAAATCCAAATTTTAAAGCCTCTAAATCTTTTGTGACATCGCTGCTTATGTCATTGTTCTTGCATCAGCACTTTCGTCATATTCATTGGATTCCAACTTTAGCGGTTGGCTGGTCCATTTTCTTTATTAGAAGCCTTCTAGTGGGCTGTCCTTCTTGTCGATCACATGCCTTTTACCCTTTCAGAAAAGTCATCTGGCTTTTGCTTTTTTGAAGAGTCATTTGTCTTCTTTGGTACCTGATGATTCTTCCGGCTCTTGGGTATTCCGAAGAGATTTTACCCTCTTCTTTCCACGTGTCTTCTTTGTTGGGGGTTGATCAACAGTTCTGATCATCCCTATGCCCAATCTTATCCCTTTCCCAAATTCTGGTTCTGTTTGGGTGGAACAACTTGTGCATACCTTGTGCGTCCATTGCCCAAAATGGGCCATGTTGCAATATCTCCGATGAGTTTGTTTACTCACTGGAATCTTATTTCTCTAGAGAAGTTCTTATTTTTCCTAGAAAGCCTTCTCAGCGAACACTGTCTTTTTCTCTGTTAAAGTATTCAACAGGAAAGACCCATTCAAAGACTTATGCTCGAACTTGAATGAGAACTTCACCTCCACCATTGCTTTGAGGCAGGCATACAAACCCCTTGCTCTCCGTGTAGAGATCTGTTCTTCAGAAAATGTAGAAACCAAGACTGGTTCCTTTCTAGATGACTCTTTGTTCTTATTTGATGCTGAAACATCGGGTCTTCTTAGCTTGATGAAATGGAAGGCCTCGTGGTTTCCTTTCCCAACTGGTTCTAGGGCCGCACTGGTGAAGTACAACTCTAATACATTGCCTCTGGATAGAATCGAGTTATTTTCCCATGCCTTGAAAATCTTTTCTCCCAGCCAATTTGGAAGTTTTGAAAGTTCTAGGAAACCTGGTGCAACAGTATATATTGAAGCTAGTGCTCCAAAATCATATCATTGTTTCACGTCATTTGGATTTGAGCCTTCTCGCATCCAAACTCGGGGATATTCCCCAGAAGTATCCACCCGGCATTTCTCCGGTTGGATTCCTTGTCTGGTGTTCAATTTCTCCCAGCTGGCCTGGTATTCCTGCCAATAAGAGAAATCAGCTAAGTTAATACCAACCTTAGCAGTGCCAGTCATAGGCCTAATGTTGATCTCTCCCTCTTTAACCCCAGAGGTGTTGGGTTGACTCGTCGACTCTAGATATGACTCCAGGTCTTTGATTTTTCCTTCGACCAGTTTTTCTTTTGGAGGTTCTTGTTTAGGACTTGTGCTAAGGGTATTTGAATCCCTTGCTCCGGGTTTAGAGCCCCATTCTCGACTACTCTCCTTTTGTCGATTGCAATTGCTATCAACAGCCCAGAGGAGTGGCTCTCGTGTTGTTTCGAATAGACTTGTGCCATTTCGAATGCAGTCTCGTATGCGATTAGACACTTTGATCTGATCACTATCTTGTATTCTTCCGGCACGCCTTGCATTGAGTGCCAAATTCTTAAATTTCCTTTGGAGCAACTCAAGGTTGTCCATCAGATGCCTTGAAACAGTCAGGATGGAGTCTATTTCAGCTCCTTCCATCTCTCGTCAGAAAATCTGCCAAAACATTATCAACAGATTTAATAATGACAATATTAAAATCATAATATTGGCATTCTGCTTGCCATCTTAATATTCTAGCCTTTTCTGGTTTAGATTTGATTTTATTTTTTAAAAAGGCTTTGATGCTTGTGTTATCAATTTTAAGGAGATTTAATAATGACAATATTAAAATCATAATATTGGCATTCTGCTTGCCATCTTAATATTCTAGCCTTTTCTGGTTTAGATTTGATTTTATTTTTTAAAAAGGCTTTGATGCTTGTGTTATCAATTTTAAGGATGAATTTCTTCGCGAGAAGAAATAGCGGCCATTTTTTGAATGCCTTTCTAACTGCAAAGAACTCCTTTTCATTGATGTGCCATCTATTTGCTTCGTTCTCCGTAAAGAGCCCGCTACTGTATCTGCATGGCATTTCTCCTTCTGTTGTGGACTTTGTAAGCACCGCTGCCCACCAATGTTCACTAGCATCTATGTAGAGTACCAATTCATCCTCGTCATTTGGTATAGCTAACTTGGGGAGCTTCTTGCAAACCCTCTGTAGTTGTTTAACCATTTCTCGGTGTGATTCCTCCCATTTGAATTCAGCATCTTTTTTCAACAGAGGACTGAACACCTTCCTGTATTGTGCCAGATTGTTGATGAACATTCCAGCAAAGTTAATAACTCCTAAGAAGCTTTGGAGTTGCTTCTTGTCCTTGAAATCTTCAGGAAATCCTTGAACTTTTTCTACAATGTGTGGTTGTAGAATGATTCCGGATTCATCGATCTCAACTCTAAGAAACTAGATCTATCTTGTTGCAATAATTGCTTTCTTTTCAGAAAGCACTAATCCTTCTTTATGGCATACTTCTGAAAATACCTCCAAATGCGCCAATTGATCCTTCATGTTCTTTGAGGCTATGAGGATGTCATCCACATAAACGAACATAAATGAGAAATAATCTTTGAAAAGATTATCCATCTTCCTTTGGTATATCTGGGATGCGTTTGCCAAGCCCATAGGCATGACATTCCATATATAATGGCCTTGTGGTGTGGAGAAGGCTGTGAACTTCTTGCTTCCTTCTTCCATCCTAATCTGGTAGAATCTATATTTGCAATCAAACTTTGAGAATACCTTGGCATTCTTGATACAGTTGATCAAGTGTTGTCTACTTGGTATATAGTATCCATCGAACTCCAAGATATTGTTGATCCCTTTGTAGTTGATCACAAGTCTCGGTTTTCCCCGCTTGACTTCTCCATGATTTCGAACTAGAAATCCTGGACTGCTGTATGGAGATACTCCTGGTGATATCAACTTAAGGTCCAGATGTTCCTTAAGTATTTGCTGCATATCCTTTCGATCCTCTTGATTCATCAGGATAGGTTTGTATCACACGAACTCATGCTCCTTTCCTTCTTTTATTTTGAGTGAAGCTTTGAGCTCGTTTTTATCCCACCAGGCTAGAGGATCCTCATTGAAGTTCATCTGTATTTTCTTCTTGATGTTTTCCAAAGATGTTTGTTCTTCGATTGTGACGTCTCTCTATATACTTTCTCCCAAGTTTACTTTGAGAAGATGGATTGTATTTTCCTTTAATTTCTCCATTTTCCATCCTCATTTAGTCTCGGTTCTCATCTGAAAGACCGCTTCGCCATATTTTCTTCGATCATTCATATTTGGATGGCTAAGTTTTCCTTCATCACCACGCTTGCTGTGAAATTTGATTGGCATTTTTCTTTAAAATGCATTATGCAGTCTTGGTACGATGATCTTATGTTCACAAAGGGTTGTGAAAATAAGCCTCCTTGTTGTGTTTTCTTGGGTAAAACGCTTGAATGTTTGTAGAAAATTATTTCCTAACAGAATATCTGCTCTGGTGTCGTGGAAATATATCGGTGGAGTTTTCACCTTGTACCACGGGGTACAATCTGCTCCTACGATCATGATTTCCGCCTGCTTGATTCCTCTATTAAGGATTAGCACCCTTTGAGAGAAATCTTTTCCTAGTACTGTTGGAAATTCTTCACCTGAGTCTTCCGGAAAGACTCCTTTTTTTGCTGTGCAGATCTTGGCTCCTGAATCAATGTATGCCATAAAATACTCTGCACGATGTTCCTTATATATCATCCCTATGGTGATATATATCGAAAATGGACTTGTGGTCATGGGTGGATCAGAGCTTAAAAACTCGAGCCTCTACTAGTAGACTTTGTATCTTTTTTCCTTGACCGTAAACTTCATTCCATCTTGTAGTCTTTCCCAAGGTTTATGATCCTCGAGAAACTCCAATTCCAGTATTAGTTGTTCTGGGAATCTTCCTGCAACTCCTTCGATTATCAGCTCTAGATCGCCGAGTTTGAGCTGTCCTTGATATCTCCCAATTGTTGGTTATTGGAGATAATACAAGACATCACAAGGAATAGAGTTTTCCTTTTTAGCGATATCGAATATTACTCCGATTCCTCTTCATCCTTCTGGGTAATCTGGTGAGATATGCCCTCTTGCTCCACATGTGTAGCAGTTTCAATCCTTGAATCTTTCATTGATTCGTGTGGCTGCTCTTCGGAACGTCTTTCTTGTGGGAGTTCTTCCTGTGCTCCTCTGGTTTGACCCTGAGGATGAGGCTTGGCTTCTTGTACTCCATCTTGATGGTCCAGATCTTTGCCCTGATTTATAGCTTCGAGCCTTCTGTTTAAACCAAAGGGATCTTGGTCTTCTGGATCTCCATCCTCCGCTCCTTTGATTGTAAGGATGATTCCTCTTCATCCTTTTCTGCTTTTCTTTGGGTTTATTCCAATGATAGTTGGAAGATTATTGCTTTCGCAATATAAGGGGATTGTCTTGTTGATTCCCCTTATTCTCTTGTAGTTCTTGTGTAGCGCTGCTTATTGACACCACTCTACAATCTTGGCTTTGAGGAAGGATATTCTCCTTGCTATCGAATCCAGCTCGCATGGTTCATACTCTTTGATCAGCATTTCTATCCATGGGCTCGGGATCTTGGCAAAGAATAGATGGAATACTTCTTCCTCTTTGACCTTAGATTTCCATCTATACTCTGTGAAGAGTTTGATGTACTCATCTACGTGACAAATGTCAAGTAGTTCTAGGCTGTATAGGGCATTCCTATGGCCTTCATTTTGAAGTTTCCTAGTTGTTGGAATGTATCTTCTTATCTTGCCCCCTGGACTCCTTGTGATCCAGAGGTTCCTTCATCTTGGCTCCAATCCTGTTGGGTCTGATAAGTCTGGGACTGTTGTTGAGAACTTGATGCCTCTCCAACATTCATCTTTAGATCTACAATTGATAGTCCTTGGAAGGACTCATATAGATCTTGTAGATCTTCAATATTTGCTCTTTCCATCCGGGGATGTGGATACTCCTCGAAGGATAGAAATTATCTTCTCGCTTTCCGACTTTAGCCTTACGACCTCTATCGTTTTCCCCTTTTGGTGTAAAAGGGGTTCTGTTCTGAAGGTTAGTGGTAACCTTTTTCCTGACCTTCTTCCTGTCACCTTAGTTTCTAGGGATTTTACTTGTTCTGTCAACTTTATGATGGGGTCGAGTTGCTTGTTCTGAAATTTCTCCATCTTGTCCATCTTAAGGCTGATCTCGAACATTGTCTTGGACAAGCTTTGGTAATATTCTCCAAAGAATCTCACCGTGTTCTGCAATTCTCTAAGATCTTGGTTCATCTTAGAGTTATGTGCCTCGATCTCCTTCCACTCTGTCATTCCGTCCAGTGTGAGAAGTGATAGGGCTTGCAGATCTCTCTTGGACCTTGGTTTGGTCATCTCCTCCATTGCTCTTGTTTGGGGATATGTCCATGGATCTCGGTGAAACTTCGAATTTCAATGATATTTCTTGGTACTTCTTTGGAATATCTTATCTCCATCTGGCGGAGTTCCTCCAGAGATTCTTCTTTGGTGTGGTTAGCACGGGCTTCCACCAATTTAGACCTTCGATCGAGGTTATCCCAAAATCGATCGGCGTCCTCGTATTCTTTTTCTGTGTATTGTCTATACAATATATTATAGTATTGTTGTATAGAGTTACTTGTCTCGTCATATCCAATGGGCTAGAAGTCTTGTTTGCTCCATCTTGAAACAAGGTTGATAAACCTGTCACTCTCGGATGTCGAACTTTCGTTCAGATCCATACATCTTTGAAACTCTCCTCTCGTTAAGTGATAAATAAGTTTATAATAAATATTTTCCATTCATAAATAAATAAACCTAGGGCTCTGATACCATTTTGAGCGGAAATCGGATGAAAATCAGCCTTTAGAAATAAGTATACTGATGTTTATAAACTTAGTGGCATTTTTGTAAATAGCATGGTGGAAATTAGGTTTGGCAATAGCAAAAGGACCAATTTGGAGCTAAAAAGGACGAATTTTGAGAATTTTCATATCTTGAGGACTAAAATTGGATTTGCCTATTCCTGAGAACTAATTTTGAAATTACCCCTCACTGAGACAAAGAAAAAGGTGAGATGAATCTTTCAATTTTAATGGACAGATTAAATTGTACATTCAGGTAATTGGATGATTAATTGATTAGTAATATGGTCAAGATCTCACCAAAAAATGTAATGAAAGTCTAAGATTCATTTGAGTCTGGTAATCAATATCAATGGTGCAGATGGAAGATTCTTAATATTAGTGGCCAAAATTGTTGGAGAAGGGGATGGGAAAAAAGCGGGAATAATTTTGGCCCCAATATTGTGTCTTTAACTTTCTTTTTATATTAGTATATATTAGATTATAATTGAATAGATAGTTATAGTAAACTTGAATTATATTTTTTAAAATTGTTCAATAAATAGTTGTATTAAACTTGAATTATATTTATAAAATTATAATTTTAAAACCTATGTAATACACTGGATCCATACTAGTATACTAATATTTAGTGGGTAAAGACTATGATAATATTTTAATGGTGGAATGAATTTCATGGGTTACTCCTACAGATGTGATACCGTCTCACGGACTTGTTCGATTGTAATGATATTAGAAAATTGATTAGTCGTAGAGCAAAATTAATTGGGATTAAATAAGTTTAGAAAGTCTTGCTTGGTTGTATATTAAATTTAAAATTTAAGAATTAATTATGAAATGAAAATTAATTAACTTTATATGTATACTACTATAGAACCCCGCTTAATAGGCGGGATAATTTTTCTAAAAAAATTAATAAAAATGAAAAAATATATCTCATGAATTTAAGTGTCGAAAAAAAATAAAAAAAATCAAAAGAATTTAATTTAATATGATTATACATGTATGAACAAAATAATAATAATAATAAAATCAGCTAAAACAAATTAAATTTAAAAAATACAAATTCATATGAAACTCATTAAAATTTAAATTTAACAATTAAACTAATTATATCAAAATTAATACACAAATTAGTCAAAAGAAATATAATTTAAAATGTAAATTATAAATAAATAAATAACATAACGTCAATTTTTGAAACTTGGAGAACTTTCATAAAATAATTTATGTGTGTAGAGGAGAATATTATTTATAGATTGGTAAAAATAAATATAAGTATTTATCTATATAAATTTTTATTAATAAAAAAGTAAAAAAACTTTATCGACTCAAATATTAAAATTAATTATATATGAATTTTATATGAATTTTTCTTAAGATAGATATCAAATATTTTAAATATTTATCTTTTGGCTAATACTACTGTGCAACTAGTGCACCCCATGATACGGTGCACCCACTTTCAGAACGCATACAATTATGAACAAAAATATTTACATTCATGAACAAAAATGTTTTTACACTTTGTTAGTGATTTTTTTGTAAGTTTTTTTTTTAATGAAACATTGAGTTTAAAAAAATATACAATTATTGAACACATGAATACACTATTGAATAAAAAGTTACACACATATGTATGTTAGTTTTTTTAATGAAAAATTATGTGTGAAAAAAGTATACAATTCTAAAGAAACATGTATACAATATAGAATAAAAAGTTATACACATATGGGTGCATCATTGCACTTGGATATCAACTCTTATCATTTAATTGTAAATTTAAAGATATTATATTTCAAAATAATTAAATCAAATTAGATAAATAATAATTAATTAAATTAATTCAAATAAATTACAATTTGACACTTCACCACAGAAGCTCCTCGAAGTGACACGCAGGCAAAAAAAAAACTCTCAATTAGTATATTAAAGATATATTTTTTCTAAGTTTTTTAATTAATTTATATTTTTTTATTTAAAAATATGATAATTTAGAATTTATTATTCATTTAATTTCCTTTTTAATTTTAATATTATAAATTCATAAAATATTATATTCTATTGATTAAAAGGGATAATTGTGTTGTGACTTATTTCATGAACAATTTATAGTATAAATGAAAACTGATAACATTTTTAAAAGAAATGTGATAATATCTTTAATAAAAAGTGATAACAATTAAGAAAATGTATTTCACGAACAATTTTTTTAATAATAAAAAATGATAACATTTTAATAAAAAGGGATTCCTAATTAAAAGAAAAGTGATATGCATCTAATTGTATTATTTCAAAAATAATTTATTAGAATAATAAAAAGTAATAACATATTAAATAAAAAGTGATAACATTTTTAATATAAAGTAATATCGAATCAAGATAAATTAATAATTGAACAGATGAGCTATATAATAAAAAAAGGGGTACATACTATTGGATTCATAAAATAATGCATAATTGTTATAAGTTACATGACTCAAAGCACTAATACTCATAACTACATAATTATGATTATGATACCATAAATACCCCTTTGTGTTTGCACAATTTTATTTTGCACAATTTGGTTTGCACAATTTTATTTTGTAAAATTTGTTTTGCACATTTTAAGTTCCGGCGGCTGTCCGACATCCGACGGCGGAGGTCAGGCGGCGGTCCGGCAACCGACCGATGACCGACAGACGATGGTCCGACGATCGGCCGGTGGTGATCCGACGGTGGTCCAACGGCCGACCTGCGATCCGGCGGTGGTCCGGCGACCGACCGGTGGCGATCCTGCAGTGGTCCGGCTGTGGGTTGGTGGGTGAGGGGTATGATTTTTGGTTTAAAAGTGTATGTGATTATAAGGTTATATTTGGTATATTACTTTAATATTTTGTATGTGAGAGTAATTATTTGAATTCATTGTATCTCATAGTAATTTAGGGTAAAAGTGTGTACCTATTAGTGGTTTTCCCTAAAGCTCACTATGGAATACATGAAATAATGCATAATTTCTATAAACTATATAACTCAAAGAACTAATACTCATAATTATACAAAATAGATTGTGATACCATAAATAACCCTATATGTTTGCACATTTTGTTTTGCACAATTTTGTTTTGCACAATTTTATTTTGGACAATTTCTTTTGCACATTTTGTTTTGCACAAATTCTTTTACACATTTTCTTTTGCACATTTTATTTTTCACATTTTTCTTTTGCGCAATTTTTTTTTACATTTTTTTTCGCGCATTTTCATTTTTGTACATTTTTTTTCACATTTTTTCACTCATTTTTTGAACTAATTATCAAAATTCGAATTATATAAATAAACTTGACCAACGTCAATGCCACATTAGCACAAAAAAAACCATATCCATAATAAAATTCAAGGAAAAGAAGAAAATAAAAGCTAATTTGGTGGTGGAAAGAAAATCTCCTCAGCCATTCTCATGGAGCTGAACTTTTGCCCAATCTTGGAGATACATTGAAAGCAGCCTGCAACACTTGTGGAGACAATGCCTTCCAAGCTGATGTCTTCCCAGCCAAATGTGTGAATATTGGGTTGGGGGTTGTGATGATGGAGAACCACTCCATGCTATTAGGATCAGTAATCTTTGACACCACACAGAACCGTGGAACTACAAACAGATTACCAGCCTCAAGTGTTGTTTCCAGCACTCGTTTTTCGTCTACTCCGACTACTTGAACACGACCGCTTCCCCTTAAAATATAAGTCACCTGCAGAGTCGATCGCAAGAGAACCCTGGAGAGCACATAGGCCATAGCATTCCCATTCAACCTAACAAGATCAGCACCAAGTCCAACTTCACCCACCAATGGCAAGTTCTTGGTGTTCAGAACCACCACCTTCCCACCATTCTTGATATCTACATCAAGTGGAGCTTCCTCACAGTTCAATGCCATCCTGTTATAGTACTCCTTCTTGGGCTCCGACATCTTTAAGCTTGGGTCAGCTTCATGATTCCATTGTCTTTTTGGCTTCCAACTAAGGATTTCACAATGCTCTCTTTCAAGTCCCATGCTCTGCCCACAAACTCAGTTGAGAATCCAGTGAAGATGCCATTGGATCCGGTCAATAAGAAGTCAGTAAACGAGCCAGATTTGTGGTCTGTTTTGGTGTTGCCGAGGAAGAAAATAGCTAGTTCAGTGTCCTTCTTGTTGTACCACCAGGTAACCACACCAAAAGGCAGGGCAATGGCATCTCCCTTCTTGATTGGGAGTACCTTTTCTTCTTTTTCTGGGAGAACAATCCCAGCCACTCCACTACCTTGTAGAACATACGCAACCTTTGTAGAATCGGAGTACCACAGTAGAGCAAACCCGTTCTTCTCAAGCACAAGCTTACTGGCGCCGATGTTGCCCTCCCAGTGCATCGGCAACTCGTCGGGGCACCATGCGTGGTACGCGCCACCCTCACCTTGATTTGTGATGCAACGACATCCAGAGTTGATTCAGCTTCTCTCTGTTCAAGAGTCTCACTAATACAGGCAATTACCTTCAAACCTTTTGAAAGGGCATATGCAACTTTATCTCCAACTGTAGCATTCCATATTTTCACCCTTATATTTTATTGTGGCCCAAATTCGTTAAAGCCCAAATTTTTCTAGCCCATTTTTTCTTATCATCCGTGAGTTAAAAGAAATAGAAGCAGAAATATGATTTCTTACTCCCCAAGAAATTAATCGTTATCCTTAATATCCATTAAGGAAAAGATCTTTCCCTCATATCAATTCCCCTATCTAAGAAAGTTTGTTAAATCCTGCAACAAGATATATCTATTAAGATTGCACAGCCACAATAAATTAACACATTGGCAGCCTTGTTCTTCGATTATTCTCACCAAAAACATTTTGTTTCACGGCTGCGAATCAAGAGTGAGAAGGTAAGGGTTCACTCTTCTTTTTTGCTTTCCTTTTCTTTTCTTTTCCGTTTTCTTTCTATTTCCATCGTAGAACACCAATCTCTTTTCTTTTCTGCTTCTGACCATAAATCCTAACCCTAATACTGTCAGATTTCAATTCTTTCATGATTCTGCAGATTAGTTTTATGATAATTATACGATAGTACGTTAGTAACGATCGATCATGTATTTATAGGTTTTTGAAGGTGACTATGATCCTGATGTTAGTACTCGAACTTAGACTTTACGTGGTAAAGGTGGGGATTTTCTCATCTTATGTATGTTGAATTCTTTCATATGTGATAGTTGAAATAAATTGAAAATTGTTATCACACTGTGATTGTACTTGCACTTTATGAAATTATATATTACATGGGTATGGGCTGTAATAGTGTCATACTATAGCATGGGTATGGGCCATAATGGTGCCTTACTAACGAATTGCGATATCGTAACATTACATGGATAATGGGCCGAGAGGTGCCTTATTTGACATGACATGATTGTATTGTAAGTGAAATTTAATTCTTGCACATGGAGTATTTGACTTATGTAAGCATGATTAAGTCTTCACTGAGCTTGTAGTTGCTCACCTCGATAATTATTTTATCTCAGGTTAAGCGTGGCGAAAGCGCACGAGTGGGGGCGCGTAGGCGGAGAGACTAAACAAACGTTTTGATAAGCTGTAGTCCATAGGCTACCTACTTGCATGTTTTAAATTCAAAATTTTTATTGAACTTGAAGCATGATGACTTGCATGTTTGAGCATCTGTCCTCGACAGAGTGTTTTGAGTTTTATTTCATTGATGTTGTTGGTTGAATTTTAAATTGTGGGTTTGAATTGCATGATGGAATTTGACTTCTGAAATCGAAAGTGTATTTGCGTAAAGTCGATTGCTTTATTTGGTTTGTGGTGGACAAGCATGTTAATTTATATATGTTTACAGAGGTGTAGCTGTATGCATGATGTTAGTGAATTGTTAGTGTGTGACTTGTACCTTGGTGTACCACCTAAGTTATGCATGTTGGAAAAATATTTAATTAGTCGTGGGTGGCAGTAAATAAATAGTTCTATTAGGTAGTACAAGTGGAGGAAATTTTGAAATAAAGGTTAACTATTTTTTTAGTTCGTAAAGTCTCCATGTCCTGTATGTTGGCTACCTACTTGTTTAAGGTTGTGGTTCAGTTGGGGGATAGACTGGTACTTAATAACATAAGTATATATGTTAATTTAATTTCTTTCATTGTTTGGAAATGAGCAGCAGTTTGGGTAGTACAGTGGTGAGTCGGGGTCTCGTCGGATATATATTTTTTTAAAATGTGTCAGTCGCATGCTAAATTTTATTTATTAAATCTTGACATTTCCTGCAAGTTTATGTGGTCAAGAATTTGAAGAAACAAAGTTACTGTCCTTCCTTTAAAGCCCTCCAGAAATCTCTGCAAGTACTAAAATTTTAATTAAAGATTTTAGAAACTTAATGGACTGCCTTTTATTTAATTTCTCTTATTTGAATTAATTGCATTAAGATTTCTAAAACTTGTAGGACTAAATCCTTATTTATTTATTCATTTCTTTCTTATTTGCATTAGTACATGTTTATTTATTTAAGTGGATTTTGGTCATGCCCTATTTGCTATTTTATTTCAAAATACGATGAAAACTTCCTTATATAAATTTTTGGGGTGTGACAGATTGGTATCAGGGTAGGTTTGCGGTTCTACATACTTGTTTAGAAATTTTTATTAAATTCCGCATATATGTGATTTAAAAGGTTTACATAATATGATTTTTCAATTGAATAAAATTTTAAATAAAGTCTCTTGCTACGCATCCGCCAAGCACGATGCCAGCTTCAACCAAGGTACGAAAGTATAAATTGCATAATTTGATTATGTGCGAAATGTTAAATGAAAGTTCATGTTATATGATTATTATGATTTTTATTATAAGTGATGGGTTTAGAATTTTTATGTAAAACAATATGATAAGTAGAAAGTTTTGCATTAGATTAATGGCCTACATTTGCAACAAAGCTAAAGTTATTTACGTTGGAATTGAAGGATGCCTCAAAGAAGATGTTCAAAATCCTCAAAATGCTCAGAATATCCAAAATGCTCCAAATGCCAACCCTGACGCTCATACAAAAATAGTGCACGAGTTTCACGTAAACCATCCTCCATTCTTCAAAGGAATGAAGGGCCCGAGTACGTAGAGGAGAGGCTGCGATTACTTGAGAGGATTTTTTGCCTCTTGAGATGCAATGATGAACAGCGAGTGATCTGTGCATCCTATCAATTAGCAGAGGATGCCGATCACTAGTGGATGGATATTGGGAGATGAGGCCAATCAAGAACAGGGAAGCTATCACTTGGGCGGAGTTTAAAAATATTGTGATGGCGACTTACTATCCCCAGGTTTATCGAGCAAGGATGGAGAATGGATTCTACAATCTCCAGTAAGAAAACTTGAATATAATTGAGTACAACTGGTGATTCAATCAACTGCCCCGATTAGCTCCGCAGTTAGTCGACACTGAAGAGAAGCGAGCCAAGAAGTTTTTGGAGGGATTACACCAGGACATACAAGGCACAATGTATGCTTCACCTGACATGAGTTATGCCGATACATTCATGAAGGCTAAGAAAGTTGAAGCCTACCTAGAGAAGGGACGTTCAAGCCGTGAGCAAATGGAGAACCTTGGTAAAAGAGGAAGGAAAAACTTTGGGCAAAGCGATTACGATGGCAATGACGAGCAAGACGAGGTTGAAGGAAACCCAAACTTAGATACCCAACAAGCTCCTAGACCCTCTTGTTCTAAGTGTGAAGAAACCATGGAGGCAAATTCTTGTATGGACAAGGAGTATGCTATAAATGCCGTGAGCCGGGGCATAAAGCTCAATAGTGCCCAAAGATGTTGGAAACTCACATTCCTAAAAGCATAGATCCTAAGCATGCATAGAGAGAAATCTCTTACCTCTCACCGTATGATTATGTTGCAGCAGAAGAAAGAAGAACCGATTGATACTCATGTTGGTTCTCTGGATCCAATCTTCAACACGGGCTTGAAAGATAAGTTTTCACGAATGTGTATTGAAACTAGGTAAAGAATAATGAAGAAAAAAACAACAATAGAGTTCACGCTCAGAACTGTTCTTCGTAATGTGTTTTCGCATCTCTTATGTTTTCAATTTAGTTTCATTATTTCAAAACCAAAACGAAAACCATGAGAAAACTGTAGGAGTAACTGCCTCTCTCACCGCGCCACATTGATTTTCATATGTGGAAAATGATAATAAATAAATAATATTAATTATTATTTACATCTCCTACTCACATATGAAATAAAAAATCTCCTGATTCATTTTCTTCATGAATCATATTCTTATCCAGATTAATACATCGTGTGACCCATGAGATATGACTTTCAATTGCTATACACTTGTTAGAGATATATAGCAACTCAACCAGTTTATCGAAGAAACTCAACAAGCTCGCTATACCCCAGAACTCTTGAACATTTAACATAAGTTGACATATCTCTTTTCAATCCCTAAATGTGTAAGAGCATATTCAATCCTTTTGCAAAAACTATGAATTCATGATCAAGACCCTGCTTGATTGACTAGTCAATGAATCACAATAGTATATGTTAAATTAAGACGTACTTCCCATCTCACTAAGTATCTACAGTCTCCCATTGTAACTGCTTTCCTAGACATGCACCTCATTGCCGTTATTAACCATAGCTCTTTTGGTAACATGCTAAAGTAGCAACACTAAAGTAAAGACTTAGAATGTAGTATAAAGTCATAAGGGTAAAAAATAGATGAGGACTCATACTTTTTTGAGAAAATGGGGATAATTTTCTCAATCCTGCTGGGGTCATCCTAGCACAAGTCATTTTCCTAAAACACTTGTCACAATGTCTTTAACTTCCTTCCATGAAAGCGTATGTCGTATTTTATTTTAATTTAGACATCGTGTAAATCAAAGTTCAAGTGTGTCCCATACACTTAACCCGGATATCCTCCCTCCAACATAAAGGTTCTCCATCGATTTTGCTTTTCAACAAGTTGGATTAGATTCATGGCAAAATCTATCCCGATTACATTAATTATCGTAATCTCATCTGTGTGCTCCTACTTAGCCAGAGGTGATTGCTCGTATGAGAGAGTCAATCATAACTTGCCAACATACTATTATATATGAACCATCACATATAATTTATAAAATATATATGTATAGTTAAGCCATTAACCATTCCATTAACATACATAAACATATTCAATACATCATTTTAAATCCTTCATAAACCTAATCCTTTTACATGTCCTATGAACACATATCTTGGAATCGGTTTGGTAAAAGGATCTGCTAACATTAAACGAGTAGAAATATATTTAAGAATCACTTTATTCTTTTTTATGATATCTCTAACAAAGTTGAATTTAGTATCAATGTGTTTGGTCTTTCCATGATATTTGGGATCTTTTGTGTAAGCAATGGCTGCTTAATTATCACAATTGACTAAAACTGCTCCCACTAAAGTGTTTAAGACCTCCAAGTGTTTTATAAATCTTCTCAACCAGATAGCCTCTTGAACTGCAGACGCACATGCCACAAACTTGGCTTCCATTGTGGACAATGCAATGCAAGCCTATTTCTTGCTACACCATAAGATTACTCCATTGTTGAGTAAGAAGACATAACCAGAAGTTGATTTACGTTCATCTAAATTTCCACTCCAGTCAGTGTTTGAATACCCATTCAGTGTACTGTTGTTCCCTTGATAACAAAGAGAATAATCTGCAGTTCCTTTCAGGTATCTGAAATTCTTTTAACAGCCATCCAATGCTTCTTCCTCAACTTGGATTGATACTGCTAACCAGACCAACGATATAGTAAATGCCTGGTTTTGTACACAGCATTGCATGCATAAGACTTCTAATTGCATTGGCATATGACACTTTGGATATTTTATTGATTTCATCTTGAGTCTTGGGACACATTTGTTGACTCAGTGATTTGCCTTTTACTACGGGAGTATCTACGGGCTTGCAAGTTTCCATCTTGAACCATTCTAAAAGTTTCTTGATGTAAGTCTCTTGAGACTAACCCAATAACTTATTTGAACGATCCTTACGGATTTTCACATCAAGTATGTATTCTGCCTCACCCATATCTTTCATTTCGAAGTTTGAAGATAACCACCTTTTAATGATTTCAAGATACTCTTTGCTATTACCAGCTAGTAGTATGTCATCCACATATAAGGATAGAATCATAAAACTACCATTGGTCTGCTTAACGTAAACACAGTGGTCTTTGTTTATCATAACAAAGTTATATGAGATTATTGTAGTGTTTAACCTCAAATATCACTGTCTAGAGGATTGTTTGAATCTGTAGATCGACTTCTTCAATCTACAAACTTTATCCTCTTGACCTTGAAGAATGAATCCTACAGGCTGTTGCATGCAGATTTCTTCTTCTAATTCTCCATTGAGAAATGCGGTCTTAACATCTATTTGGTGTAATTCTAAATCCATACTAGACACTATTGCCAATAGTAGACGAATCGAGGCAAGCCTCACTACAGGTAAAAAAGTTTCTTCGTAGTCTATACCCTCTTGTTGAGTATAACCTTTTGCCAACAAGCGAGCTTTATACCTCTATATTGAGCCATCAAACTTTCTTTTGATTTTGAAAATCCATTTATTCCCAATTGCCTTTCGTCCCTTCGAAAGATCTACAAGTTCCCAAACTTGATTTGACTTTATAGACTCCATCTCCTCTTTCATCGCTTTCATCCATTTCTCCTTTGCCGGACAAGTCAGAGTTTCTTTAACATTTCTGGGTTCTTCCTTATCAACATGAGAAATATCTCCATTTTCTGGAGAAACAAAGAAGGCATGTCCTTCAATATCATAATGCCTCTTAAGCACATGTTTCCTAGAACTTTTCCGAGATAGCTGTTGATGGTCTTCTATAGACAAAATGCTCTCATTGGGAATTGTCTGATCCTCAATTGGCAAATATCTATCAAGATCCACACCATCACCTAAACTACTACTCCCACTTGGATCTTGTAGGAATTGGTTTTCTACTACCTCGAAAATAGATTCGGCATCCCCGATACCCCCTCTACTAGGAAATTCAATTTCCAGAAAATGAGTATTACGTAATTCTGTCGCAGTTAAACTCCCATCCTGAACTCCTATGAACATGTAACCCTTAGAATGTTCACAATATCTTATGAAGATACACTTTTTTCCTCTGGGGACCCAACTTTCCATACTGACTCGATGAATCATGTAAGTAAGCTGCTGATCCCCAAGCTCTAAGGTTACTTAAGTCAGATTTTCTACCCGTCCAGAGTTCATATGGAGTCGAATCAACTAATTTGGATGGCACATGATTAAGCATATAAGCTGTGGTAAGCAATGCATCTCCCCAAAAAGAGATCGGTAGATTAGCTTGTGCCATCATGGATCTCACCATTTCCAATAAAGTTTTATTCCTTCTTTCAACAACACCATTTTGTTGAGGAGTATAAGGAATGGTTAATTGTCGGATTATACCCTTTTCATTACAAAATTTCTTGAATTGTTCTGATAGACATTCACGTCCTCTATCAATTCTTAAAACTTTGATAGATTTGTCCTTTTGATTTTAAACTTCACTTAAGAAACGTCTAAAACAATCCAATGCTTCAGACTTATGAGATATCAAATAGACATATCCAAAACGTGAATAATCATAAATAAACATAATGAAATAGTGAGCTCCATGTTGTGCTCTCATATTTACAGGACCACATATATCGGAATGGATTACTTTTAATGGAGATTCAGCTCTAATGGCTTTACCAAAAGGTTTTCTAGTCATTTTTCCAGCAAGACAATGTTCGCATTTGGATAATTCAACGTTTGAAGAAAGACTCAACAATCCTTCTTTTACAAGTCTATTCATCCTATCTTGCCCAACATGACCCAATCTAGCATGCCAAACATTATCATTCACATTTGCATTACTAGAAGAACAAGCATTTAGTAAATATGAATAGTCATCATAATAACTAAAAGTCATTTTATTACAATCCAAAACCATAAAACCATCATTCATATGTCCAGATGCATAACAAGTACCATCAATGTTAATTACCACAGTATTTCTAGTAAATAATATATCATAATCCAAATTAAGTAAAACTGAAACAGAGATAAGATTCCGCATGATTTCTGGAGCATAGTGAACATCATGTAGAATGAAGGCCCGACCATTGTTAAGGTCTAGTTTGCAAGTCCCAAGTCCTTTGACTTCGACTCGAGCATTGTTTTCCACATATATCCACCTTGTCCCCTTTGGAACACGATAAAAATCTATAAAAGCTTCCCTATCTCTCTCACATGGTCCGTTGCTCCTGAGTCTATAATCCACAACGGATAAGAATCAGTTAGCAAGATAGTACTTGAGATATTAATTTCACACGAAACAGAATAAGATGAATCTACCTTGTTCTCCTGGGCTCAGGGCATTCACGTGCAAAGTGACCAAGTTTACCACAATTGAAACATGGCATTTTGCTCTTATCCTTCTTATTCTTTTTATTATGCTTCTTTTTCTTCTTCTGTTCATCAGTTTTGGTCGCTGGATTGTTGTCATGCTTCTCACCATCAGATCAATTACCCTTCTTGCCCTTATTCCAATTCCTTTTCCTTTTGAAGCCCGAAGCTCCTTTGGAAGTAGAACTAGCATAGAAGGCCCCAGAAGTTGGCTTTGAGGCTCCGAGTCTCTCATCTTCTAATTCAATATAATGAGCAGCACCATTGAAAGTTTTAATACTTTCATTGTGAGTCAAGTTAACCTTCAGATGTTCCCAACGATCAGGTAAAGAGCGGATCAGTGCTTGGATTTGTTGCTCATCACAGAGAATGTGACCAGCAGTCTTAAGTTCGATTATCATATTAGACATGTCCCTGAGATGTTGTCTAATGTTTGATCAGGTTTCTTCTTGTATGTGTCAAACTTAATAGTGAGCTGCCTAAGCCTTGTTACCGATGTACCACCATATTTCTCTTGCATATATACTCAAATATCATGTGCGGTGGGATGTTGTTCACATTCGTGAATCATCGGATCGATTACTGAGCTTACAAGGACACCTCGTGCAATGTAATTTATCTTTTTCCATGCTAGGTATGCTTCTTGGTCACGTCTCCCTTGAGTTCCATTTCCCGCACCTGGATCGGCCATGACTTGGTTTATAGCATCCAATGCATCTTGTTCATCCAACACGTACCGAATCTTATGACGCCATGTGTCATAGTTGTCACCATTGAGTTTCTCACCTTTGTTCAACTCAGCAACAATTGATTTCGATGCCATGATCTTTATTAGAGATTAAAGTGATTCAGTATATTAATAATGTTTTATGAAAAATTTTTACGTTAAGCTAAACAGAGACATCTCATTCAATAACACAAGATTTAATCTCGAAAAATAGCTCGGAGACTACTAATCATCAATCTCATCAAGTGTCATAATACTAGATTCTTGTTTCAAAGCGTAAAACACATTTAAAGTTCAAGTAATCAACAAAAACATTGAACAACCACTTATAGATAGAACATCAACAACCATCCATAATTGTAAATAAATCAAGTCCGACAATACATAAATTCTAATGAACTCCTCGAGTTTCCAATTAGAAAATGCAATTAAGGAAATCTACGGATAAAACCTCTATATTCATCACTTGATACCAAATAAAGACCATAATCAAAATCTCTAGGCCCCACACTATAGATAGCTCGTGCCAAAGGATCTACAAGAGGATTCTTTATCTGATTCTTTCTTTAACTTTTCAGTCTTAGAAAATCAGAGCATCAAACCCCACCCATACTTAAGCAAGCTGATCTTAGTGCTTGTCTTTTATCTTATTCTAAAGAAGCAATCATAAAATCAAACATCAAATGACGACCATTTAGCTCCACACTATAAGTCTACCTATGAGCCCAAAACACCTTTTGTAAGTAGGAAGGTAAGCCCAGGTCTTAGGACTAGAAATCTAATTATTCACTCTAGTTGGGTGAAGCTTATTTGTGATCAAGAACAACAAATGGTTGTAGTGTTCAAACAGTTCCAATGCGTGGTCCCTGACGTTATGTTGTGGCTTCATTTTATAGTTTAGAAATTCATTAAGGACTATCCATTTTGTCCTGATGTCCCTTGTTGAAACTGTTCTCCTGCTTGATGCTATGCCTATGAGAAAATGAGCAACCAAAACAAAATACACCAGTGTTAGTCAAACTATATCAAATGAATTTTCTCTCTATATAAAAGCACATGGAAACAACTTTCTAAGATGCAACAGGTATATTCACAAGTGAATCAGTTTAACTCACTTTGACTCCCACTTTTATAGGCTATAGGAGTTTGAAAAATATTTACAATACTTAACACCATGAATTTACAATTAAATGACATATTAAGGTGAATCATTAACAAAAATTGCAACCAAATATCCACCCCATAGGTTCGTATTCAACAAATATGTCACTAAATAAAGTAAAACTACAAACAAACACTAAAAATGATGTCAAACGCTCTCGAAAATGTCACCATTTGACTCCACGTGCCAAAACACATCTGAATACATCAGACAGTCGCCGAAAAATACTGTCACACGCCGCCACGTGTCGCTTGGAGTCTCCACACAATGCCAACGCGCCGCCACGAGCTGGCTGTCGGTAGGGTGCTGTTCGGCACGTGTACTACACGCGCCACCTCTTGAGAAGGTTATTGTCGGTGCGTGAATCCCACGCGCCGCTACCAGAGCCATCGGTCATCGGCGCGTGTTTGACATTCGCCTCCACCGGAGCCACCGTCTACCTGAGCGTGACCTTCATGCGCGGTTGCTGGCAGCCAGCTCTTAGGTGGGCTGTGTTCCTGGGACGACTCGTCTGGTTTGACCTAGTTCAGCATGGTCTGACCCGGTCCAACCCAAATAAGATTTTACTAAATTGCAAAAAAGTCTCTGACCTTTATCAAATTTTCAAAAAACTGACCCCTAAAGTTTCTAAAATTCTGCAGTTTTGGCCCAAGTACGAAATTTTTTTTAAAAAATCATAACTTGAGTTTTAGAAAGCCAAAAATTGCAAAAAAAAATACTAACATACTCCTCTCGACAAGGCCTATCCAGTGGTATGAACAAAACATGCTTTCAATTGCACGGAAATTGACAAAAAATTACACCCTCATGTATTCACGGTGAATCACAACGTCATACGCATATATCCACTGAAAATTTAAATTCTGCCTTTAACTCATACATATGATCAGTCAACATCACTTAAATCAACTATCATGCCATTTTTATCATAAATCATGTATGGGCAATTTAAACCGTAAAGAGCTTAAAACAACCATTAAAATTTTCAATTTTATTATCCAGAAAACAAAATGGAGTACCAACCAATGACTCTGATAACAATGTTTGAAACGCACATTCCTAAAAGCATAGATCCTAAGCATGCATAGAGAGAAATCTCTTACCTCTCACCGTAGGATTATGTTACGTGGAAGAAAGAAGAACCGATTGATACTCACATTGGTTTCTCTGGATCCAATCTTCAACACGGGGTTGAAAGATAAGTTTTCACAAATGTGTATTGAAACTGGATGAAGAATAATGAAGAGAAAAACAGCGATAGAGTTCACGCTCAGAACTATTCTTCGTAATGTGTTTTTGCATCTCTTATGTTTTCAATTCAGTTTTCTTATTTCAAAACCAAAATGAAAACTGTGAGAAAACTGCAGGAGTAACTGCCTCTCTAACCACGCCACATTGATTTTCATATGTGGAAAATAATAATAAATAAATAATATTAATTATTATATTAATTATTATTTACAGCGAAATGTCGGTGATTTTGGAGGAAGAGATAGGCGACAAGCAAATTATCCACGCTCTAGCGAAAGTGGTAAGTTGTTTTGAAATTTCAAGGATGAAATTTTTATTAGAAGGGTAGGATGTAACATCCCATATTTTCACCCGTATATTTTATTGTGGCCCAAATTTGTTGAAGCCAAAAATTTTCCAGTCCATTCTTTCTTATCATCCGTGAGTTAAAAGTAACAGAAGCAGAAATATGATTTCTTACTCCCCAAGAAATCAATCGTTATCCTTAATATCCATTAAGGAAAAGATCTTTCCCTCATATCAATTCCCCTATCTAAGGAAGTTTGTTAAATCCTGCAACAACATATATCTATTAAGATTGCACAGCCGTAATAAATAAACACATTGGCAGCCTTGTTCTTCGATTATTCTCACAAAAAACATTATGTTTCACGGCTGCGAATCAAGAGTGAGAAGGTAAGGGTTCACTCTTCCTTTTCGCTTTCCTTTTCTTTTCTTTTCCGTTTTCTTTCTGTTTCCATCGTAGAACACCAATCTCTTTTCTTTTCTGCTTCTGACCATAAACCTTAACCCTAATACTGATAGATTTCAATGCTTTTATAATTTGCAGATTAGTTTTATGATAATTATACGATAGTATGTTAGTAACGATCGACCATGTAATTATAGGTTTTTGAAGGTGACCTTTATTGTGACGTTAGTACTCGAACTTAGACTTCACGTGGTAAAGGTGGGGATTTTCTCATCTTATGTATGTTGAATTCTTTCATATGTGATAGTTGAAATAAATTTAAAATTGTTATCACACTGTGATTGTACTTGCACTTTATGAAATCATATATTACATGGGTATGGGCTGTAGTAGAGCCATACTATAGCATGGGTATGGGTTGTAATAGTGCCATACTGTAGCATGGGTATGGGCCTACCCATGATATTTTATGAGACGGTCTCATGCAAGACCTACCCATGATATTTTATGAGATTTGAATTTTTTAATTTATATTTAAATATTTAAGTATCTAATGTAAAAAATTATATATAAAATGATAAAATATAAATGAAAATATGTAAAATTCAATATTTTGGTTGAACAACGGTTGAATCAGTCCGACCGGTTGAATCTCGAACCATTACTTCCACCGATAGTATGTGTCGGAGATGGAGATGGAAAGCGTTCTTGAGTTTTGCCATGCACAACCTAACGGGGGATACTTCGGTGCTCAAAAGACAGCAGTGAAGGTACTTCAGTCAGCCGTTTATTGGCCTACCTTGTTTAAAGATTACGAGACCTATATGGCGTCATGTGATAGATGTCAAAAGATGGGGAACATAAGTCGCAGAGATGAGATGCCACTGCAGCCTAGCATTGTTATCGAGATCTTCGATGTATGGGGGATCAATTTCATGGGGCCTTTTTCCGCATCTAATGGATTTCTTTACATTGTTTTAGCAGTGAATTATTTTTCTAAGTGGGTGGAAGCTATTCCCACTCGTATGAATGACTCGAGGATTGTTTTATCTTTCTTGAAGAAACATATCTTTGCCCGTTATGGAGTTCCTAGAGCATTAGTGAGTGATGGAGGTTCTCACTTTGTCAACAAGCTTCTTGAAAAGGTGCTTAAGGATTATGGAGTCAAGCATAAGGTTACTATACCCTATCACCCTCAAGCGAATGGGCAAGCGGAAGTCTCGAACCGCCAAGTGAAGCAAATCTTGAGAAGGTAGTTGGAACCAGTAGAAAAGATTGGGCTATTAAGCTCGATGATGTTTTGTGGGGATTCCAGACTGCTCACAAGACAGTGTTGGATATGTCACCATATCAAATTATCTATGAAAAGCCGTGCCACTTGCCCGTAGAGATTCAGCACAAAGCTTTTTGGGCGTTGAGAAGTTTGAACTTGTTCTTAAAGGATCAAAGGATGAGTTTAGGAATTGTGCTTATAAGAACTCGGAGATCTACAAGGAGAGAATAAAGAAATGGCATGATTCGAAGATCTCATACAAGGAGTTCAAGCATGGTGATGAGGTATTAATTTTTTATTCTCGCTTAAAGCTCTTCACAGGGAAATTGAAATCGAAGTGGACGGGGCCATTCATTATCCATAGAGCCTGCAGAGGGGGGAGTTTTGAGCTTATGGACAAAGATGGGGACATTATCGTGGCGAATGGGCATCGTTTGAAGCATTATAAGTCGTCGGATGATGCTTGCATCGTCATTAAGGATACCTTGCACTAGATTGGTACCATCATGACTCTCCGATGTTAAACATGAGCGCCTGTTGGGGGCTTTCCCTCCCATTTTATTGCTTTAATTTCATTAGTGTGAGTAAGAAATTTTTATATTGGACGTGCTTATCATTTGGAAAATACATCTCTTTACAAACTTAGTTTCGACTATGGTTTCTACTAAGTTTGGGGGAGGTGTGATGTACTTACCTCATTATAGTACCGAGAATATGATCTTTTCTTTGTAATGTTTGCTAGGGGTGTTTATTTTTTGCGGTGTATTAAAACTTTAGCCGCTTTTGATGCATTGATTTTTTGCAATTTTCCTAGTGTTTAGTGGAGAGTTGTTGTTTTTGGTGTGATTGCGGAGTTACACTTGATGTTATATGGTTTCTCTAGCTTAATTTTTGGATATCTTGATACTTGATGTTGTCCTAGAGTTGAATGTTGCAGGGAGATACGAGAAGGGTATGAAATTGATGAAGATTGTGAGTTGTTCGACCTAACAGGAGCTGTTCGACAAGGCATTTTGGTTAAGCAAAGGTCGAGCAAATGGCGAAAATCTTCCAGAGAGATTGTTCGACTAAACTCTTGCTGCTCGACCACGAAGCTGGAGTCGAGCACTGGCCAAACAAAGTGGGAAAAACTTCTAAAGAGTTTGTTTGACCCATTAGTGGTTGCTTGACCGGGAGTATGAAGTCAAACGATGGTCGAACAAGACAGAGAAGAACAGGGGGCACGACGAGGCAAGTTACTTGACTTCCAGTACCTGTTCGACCACTAGTATTAGATCGAACGGAGGTCAAGCAAAATGCATAAGTTGTCCATAAAGGTTGTTCGACCTCGATCATGTTGTTCGATGAAGGAATCTAAGTCGAACAAAGGTCGAGCAAAATATTGAAATTATCCAGATATGTCATTCGACTTAGCACGAGTTGTTCGACCGAGACATATTCCAGATTGTTGGCTGATTTGCGTGAGCAAGGAATCGGCTTGGACGAGGACATGGTTCTTATTGGAGATCTAGCTGATTTCGAGGAGGAAGAGCCACATCCACCACAAGATTTTGAGTATCAGTAGGACATGCCTCCGATGCAGCCCCATTAGCCGTTCGAGCAAGAATTCTTCGAACCACCACTGCCACAGCCACAACCACAGCCGCAACAGGACTATTGGGTGGCCCAAGGTTAGTTCTATAGGGAGCAATTCTGACTAATGCATGAGCATTTTGCCATGGTAAATGCGAACTTGCAAGAAACGAACAGACAGCTGGCACCTGCAAATGCTAACTATGCTGCACTCAACACATGTTATGTTGAGATGGATGGATGGTTGAGGCAGTTGCAGGATCATGGGCGCATGATGGATAAGAATCTCACCACTCTTCATAGAGATGTGGACCGGTGGCGGCTGGAGATGAGAGATAATGATGATGAGGGAGGATCGGATGATGATAATGCTCTGGAGGAGTGATGAGTGTTAAGTTTTTATTTTTTTCTGATTCTTCTCATTTCCCATTTTCTTTTCTACTTTATAGGTGCCGGCCTGAGTGTTTGGGTATAGTGGTGATTCATGCGTGAGTGGTCTATTTTGATTATGATGATGATTGAATGATGAGTGTTATGTGCTTGGGATGAATTCAAGATATGAATGGGCTCTTATATTGATGCATGATAATTTGTTAATGGCAAGCATGTTCTATTTGTACTTGTAGTTCATAAGAAATTGATGTTGATTGCATGCTTTTAAGAGTGCTTAGGATTCTATTAACCTTGTGAGGATTTGAGCCTTTTGATCATGCTATACGCATGATCGTTTATTCTTGAGAGTCGTTTGTATACTCGTATTCTAGAACTTGATGTGGAGTCTTGTGTGAAATCTATAATTGATAGATACTAGGAAGTGATCTTAGGCCATTATTGTTGATCGAGTTACTTAGCCAAATTTATCTTACCCTATTATATAATTATCTTTGTAAGCCCTTTTGAGCCTTAAGCTTTTCTTTGGCAAGCCTTGGTAATGAGCCGTTTACCTTTTGAGCCTTAAACACCAATTACTAGTAAAGAGTGGAGATAGATTAATGCTCGAGGAAACCTTGAAGTGGATAAGGAGGAGAGATTTGGTGAAAGCAAATTCGAGAGACAAGAAGTTAAATCTTGTGAGGGATAGTGCCTGAAACTGGTATCCCGAATGATAGAGAGGGTAGTGCCCGAAACTGGTACCCTTATACTTGAAGAACACCAGAATTGGCATGATACTACGGAAAAGAAGTTGATCCAAATAAAGATGGAGGAATGGTGCATGAACTAAATTGTTAAGGCAAAGAAGTGACGAAGGAAGAAACTGAAAATAATATACCAAGGTAATTCTTTACTAGTAAAGTTAGTCACTTATCTATATTCTTCCACCTTAACCAAAGAGCCGACATTACATCCTTGAAGCAAGTCCTTTGTGATTCTAGTATTGAGTCGATTATAGATGGAGTATTGAGACCTTTGACAAGCTTATGGTTACACGAGTATATAAATTAAAATTGAGTGTTGATATCAACCATAAGGTGTATATCTTTTACATTTGAGTGAGAGAGTAAATACTTACCCGTGAGCTAGATGACTTAGCACTCGTAGAAGTATTGAGATTGATTGATGTTTTTATGTGAATGAAAGGTATGATAGTTGCATGTTTTAAGTTAATATAATTGCATGTGTTAGGATATGGTGTACCTTGTGATTACACTCTCTGGATTTGTCTGATTTTTGTTGCCTCGGGATGAGCAACATGTAAGTTTGGGGGTTTGATGAGAGTGTAAATTCACATGTTTTGGGCTCTGATTTGCGTGGAAATGGAATACGATTTAGTCTTTTATTGAGATGAATCGGTACGTTTATAGAAAAAGTCACGAATCAGAGGGTACAAGGGCTATTTGAGCATATTTGTATAGGAAAACAGGTAAAAAAGACTCAGAATTAGAAGACACAATTCTGGAGGCGAGATTAAAGTGTTGTTCAACCAAGATAGCCTGTTTGACGAATATCAGTTTGGTCGAACAGAGGGTGACAAGTCGAGCAGATTGCCGAAACCCATCAAGAGAAGTAGCTCGACTTGGAGGTGTTGCTCGACCAACATCGGCTTGGTCGAGCAGATGAGAAGAAGTCAAACAAAGTGGACAAAACTTACAGTGAGCTCGTTTGACTTGAAGGGCTTGCTCGACCAAGCATCAATGTGGTCGAGCAAGAGCAGTTTGGTCGAACAGAATGCCAAAATCATCCAGGGAGCTTGCTCGACTAGTAGCTCCATGTTCGACCATTATGCCTTGGTCAAATGGCGTGTCGCTGATGCTATTTATTGTAATTTCGGATGTCTTTTACTAAATTTGACGTGTGCTTCAAGCAAAGGTCCATCCTAAGCCAATAAGGAGGTCCTATGAGTATAAAAGAAGAGATTTCGCAGGAGGAAAAGACAACACAACACATGACAACACACATCTTCCTTCATCCACCAAACCCTACCACCATCCGAAGGAGTCGTGAGGAGAGGTTCATCTGGCGAGTCAAGTAAGATCATACCAACTAGCCATGATTGTTTCTAGATCAATAATGGGCCAGAACCACCTTGGTAGTTTTAGGGTTACGAAAGTTTTATGAGTTAATCGAATTTCCATGTGTAAACTCCGTACAACACTACTTGTGGTTTATTTTATATAAGATAGTGCCTTTTCAATTCATACTCATGGTCGTTTTGTGCATCATTAACTGTTATGTAGAGTCTGAATATATCTCTTAGTTATTGATTGAGTGCGTTCACCGCTGAGCAGAATCATATGTTATATTTCTTAGTGAAGGGATTCCGAAGTCTTATTTGAACTATCTTATATAGATATTTATTAATTGAATCATATTCGAATTAATAAGTAGGATAAAGAGTATTACTTTATAGTAACTAAAAAGGAAGATCAAATCGGGTTAGAGTACTAAGTGCATGGGAAATAATTGATTATGATAGTACCTAGAAAGGGGGGTGAAGTATACATCTTGCTCCAAGGGTATTCACATGTGCCATACGCTTGCTTACTTGTGTTAATAGAGTATGCTTGCATGGTTTAGTGATGCATCCATAAATCACAAGGTAGAGTCGGACATTAACACGTGGAAAGGAAATTAACGAATAAAACTGGATTACCTGAAGAACAACTCCATTACTTACTTGATCACAACAGAATTTCCGTTGTTGTTTATTTATTTATCTTGCTATTTTAATTATATGTTATTTAGTTTCATAGCAAAAACCAAATCAAATTTGCCAACATAATCTTCGTTGGCTAGAATATAATTGAATTGATAATAATCCGTCCATAGGGTTCGATAATCACTTGGTCACCTATCGAGACTACAATTGATATCCTTATACTTGAGGATTAATTTTATGTGTTGAGAAAATGCTCATCAGTCTGGTCTGGTTTTCTAATCACTGAGTTTAAGGGTAGTGGATGTGTCCAATATGGTATAGGAATGAAATATTAGAGCCAGGCAATCATTAAAGGGTATTTTAAATGTCTGCGACTGCCACTAATCTAAGAGATTTGGAATATCTTTGAAATGTTCTTCATATCTTCTAAAAAATATTCTCATTCTCTAAAATATTCTTCAAATCTTTTACAAAATATTCTCATTCTCTGACACCAAAGTATTGCTTAGACACGTACTCCTCTTTATATCATGCTATTGCAACAAACAGACAAAACAGTTTAATCTGTTGAATGTGAGAAATCATTATATTTCTCATTTTCCTTCCAATTACCACAAAACCTCTATCACTTCCATTACCAAGTTTTTATCCCACTTCCATTACCCCAAGAATACGAGTCATTCAAAGTTGATACTCCAAGGCTCTTAGAAGGAGAAAAAACTCATAAACCATAAACCATCCCCAAGTTTGTATTTGAATGGTAGATCTCCTAACTCTTAGTATAATTTCTTAACTTTCTCCATTAAGGAATAAGAAATATATATATATATATATATATACTGTCTATTAAGAGCAATATAGTTGTTACACATGTTTTTTTAGGAAGTCTCATCACGGAGTACCTGCTGCCCATTCTTACTTATATATATATACACTTCCATTCACTGTCTATTAAGAGCAATATAGTTGTTACACATGTTTTTTTAGGTCATCACAGAGAACCTGCTGCCCATTCTTACTTAAGATACTAAGGTAAATCTCTTCCATTATTTTTAAGAAATACATAGTTCTTTTTTTTTCATAACTACGTAATGAATGGATGTATATAAAATTATGTCAAGGAGGAAGGGATTTTTATGTTGAGATTTTGGTGTTGAGTTCTGTGAAGAAGAGAAGTGAATATATAACCAAAATTTTTAACTTGTTAAAACACAAATTGTCTTATTTATTTTTCTTAAACTTGTTGGATTTTCTTAAAATTATCTTATGATGAGATTTTAGGGTGGTGTTTGGATTCGTGAATGAGTTCTTTATTTTTCTTAAATCTGTCTTATGTTAAGATTTTTGGGTGGTGTTCATACGCATCTTTATTTTTTCTTAAACCTCTCTTATGTTAAGATTTTGGATGGTGTTGGATTCGTACATGAGTTCTTTTTTTCTTAAACCTGTCTATATTGAGATTTTGGTGTGGTGTTGGATATGTAGATAAGTTCTTTATTTAAACCTATCTCATTTTAAATATATAATAAAAAATATATTTTTAATTGTGAGTTTGAGTATTAAAACGAATTTATAGATCACAATTAAGATACAAACTGTAAACTTTGGATGTAGACTTCTTATTCCTTATAAGATCTACTTTAATTTTCAAAAAAAGTAAAAGTAATATAAAATTAGATAGGTTGAAAAATATAACATGATATGACAAAGATTTATGTGAGACCGTCTCATGTAAGGGCTTACATGAGATGGATAAAAAGTGATAACTTTTATAATGAAAAGTGATAATGCTATTTCATGAATAATTTATAGAATAAATAAAAGGTGATAATATCTTTTTATAGCGAAAGTGATAACATTTTATAGTAAAAGTAGTAACTATTTTAAAAAGTGTAAAATGGTCTCACGTGAGACGGTCTCACGCAAGACCTACCCACATGATATATGTATATTGTGATATTGTAAATATATCAAATAAAGTTATAAAATGAATACTTACTCATTTAGGAGTTGTATATAACAAGGGGTGAAAATGAAGTGGGTTTACTGCAGAAACTTGTTGCCCAATTTATTAAAATGGTTGAATCTACCAAAAATTTCAACATGAAACTTGTTCTTCTATGTGTCTTGATGGGTGTTTTCTTGCACGCAAAATTAATCCACAAGTATTAAGAATATCAATTGCAACTTAAGCAAGCGACCAAGTTAAATATCGAACCCAAAGAATGGCGTATTATCAATTTAATTATTTACTAAATTAATTAAGACAAGAGCAATACGATTTTAAGGATTATTAACTAATTAACTAAATTACTAAAACTTAAATAACAATTAAAATAAAATAAATACTAGAAGAATACGAATGTGACTCAAGAATAGAGAATATGTAGCCCTAGGATAATCTGGTTTCACTCATTAATTTCCCTTTCGTGTATCAATGTCCGACTCTGCCTTGTGGAATATTGACGCATCACTAAGCCATACAAATCTACTCTATAGACACAAGTAAATATGCGTGTAACATTTGTGAATAACCTTGGAGCAAGAGATATAATTTTACCCCATCTCTAGATACTATCAGTATCAATTATTTCCTCCTAGGATTGGTACTCTAACCTGATATGATCTCCCTTTATATGTACTATAAAATTAACCTATTTATCCTGCTTATTAGCCCAAATTCAATTCAATTAATAAACATGTTGGCGTTTGGATCTTTTGGTTAACGTGAACTATTAGGATTCCATACGTTTCTAAATCAGCGGAAGCAAGAAATCATAGAAACGTATTACCTTTCACCAGGGTATGTTGAAGAAGAAGCATTCTCGCCGGCAGCCTGCGCAGGCTCACTTTTTTTGCCATAACTTCCTCATCTGACCTCCGATTTGGGTGATCTATGCGCCAAAACGATCCTCTCTTCCGTGGTATTCCACAGTGTATAACATGTACATTTTGGACTTATATAAAATTTTATAAAAATTATGGAAGTTGGTGGACAAAAATAGCTAACGACCTTTCGGTCTTCTGTTGTATTCCTAAGCCACGTCTCGACGTTGTGTGGGCAATGATCTATGAGACGATCTCAATCTGCAGTCTATCTCTCTCTCACGTGTTTAGGCATGTCAATCAATCTCCAGACTGCTGAGATTGGCTATTATATAGGCTACAACAGGGACCAGGAGGAGAAATTAGGGTTTGGGCCTCCCATTGGGCTTAAGCATCCAAGTTTAGCCCAAAACTTATGCTTAAGTCCAATAATAATAAATCATTCCACTAAAGAAATATTATTGCACTGACACCCTAATCCCAAATTACGTTTATAGGCTCCTTCTTATTATGAGTCTGTTAATCTCCCTGTGTTTGAGATTCAATACTCATTAATTAATTAAGTTATTGACAACTCTATTAATTAATATATTTACCGAGAGTAGTACCACTCAACCTTATTATCATGCCAGAATAAATCCACCTGCAGGGTTTACATGATAATCACTATGAGCTCCTTAAGGGGACATCATCAACCAATTCCGCTAGGAAACAGATTCCTTCTACAATCAACAACACACCATAGAGACAGCACCATCTCCCAACGAACCGATCATATTGATTCAACTATTAAATCTCACCAATTGATGAATTAAAGAAATAAATATTGGCTTAGATGTCGAGGTTATTGTATAGGGATTAAGAGTACGAACATCCATAATAACAGAGATCAAGTTCTATTATATAGTCAGTATAAACCGAACGATCTCACAGCGGTCCTGTTCAATACACGAAGTGCACTAGTGCAATTTTATAATCAAGATAGACAAATGCCAAATCACACTACAACCATACCGATAGATAATCCCCATCTATCTCAGTTGTGAACATCTATTTATACTTTATAATGAGCCGATAATATGATTTTCCGTGTGACGCCGCACACCACATTATCTATAGTATAAAGTAAATGGACTTTTTCAATAACTTAATTGCAAACGTTTGATCACATGATTCTCATTTCAAATATTGTCAAAGCATTGTTTATACAAAAAGCTAGACTTTTAGTATATAATCCAACAAAACATTCATATATGATAGTTCTAATAAAACTTCGGAGTCCCCACACTTAGAATCATAACATGGAATCCTGTTCAACTGTGAATGCGCTCAATCAACAACCAGTATATATATTCAGACTCTATGTAACAGTTTAAAATGCACAAAACAATCGTGAATATGAATTAAAAATGCATAATCATATATAAAATAATTCCACAAGTTGTGTTGTATGGAGTATACACACGAAAGTTAGATAGATCTACCAAAACGGTTCTAGCTCATGATGTTGTAGGAAACATTATCCATAGTCAGGAAAATCACAAGATAAATCAGGAAATGAAATAAACCCAAGATTTGGGGATCATCGCTTCCTTCTCCATCTTGCATCCTCCTCTTAGTTCTCCTCTTGATTCCACAAACGAATCTTCACAGTGATGGATGGATGGAGGAAAGGATGTATGTGATAGTGTGGGGGATAATCCCCCTTGTGGGGTGTAGGATGATTGTCGCTTTTCTTGGTCTAATATGAATCCTCTTTTATACTTGTAAGATCTCCTTATGGACCTTAAATGGGATTTTTTCATGAAAATACACAGAAACTTGCACTGGAGGTGAAATCCCGATGTTTCAGAGCTGACGTGTCCCAACTCAACCAAACTGCTCTTAGTCGAGCCGGATAGCCCTTGGTCGAGTTGTGGTCGAGCTGCATGTTTGTAAACTAAAATTTTGTTTTCACGTCTAGCTTACCTTTCCTACTGTAGCTTGACCAAATTGCTCTTGATTGAGCTACATTGTGCAGTCTCACCATTTTGCGCATAACTTCCACATCCAAATTCTGATTTGAGTATTTTTACTCTCACGCGATCCTCTCTTCCTTGACTTTCTATCCATATAAATAACTCACAAAAAGTAAAACATTTGAAGATGTAACAAGTCATTCAATGTGGCACAATTGTGCAGAGTAGGAATAGCTTGCGCGACGTCACCGTTTTGATCATAACTTTCTCGTTTGGACTCGGAGTGAGGTGTTTCTTATGCCAAAATGATTTTGTGGCTTTACAAAATTATATCAAACTTTCAGTTTTGAGCTCCAAAAAAATACAGAAAAATTACACAAGTTGGACGTTCGTTTTTAAGCATTCATGCACAAGTCACACCTTTTCTCCAACTTTGTACTTTTGATCCCTTTTCCATCTAAAATACAGTAAAACACCTCAAACGTACTTTTTTCTCATATATATCGAATATAAGATACTTTTGCTAATATATAACAATAACTTCCATAAAAAAGTGTTAAATTGGACACTAAAACACGCTTATTTTCACTCTCATCAAATCCCAAACTTACCTATTGCTCGTCCCGAGGCAACCAAATAAAAATAAAGAGAAAGAGTAAGAAAATTAGCGGGGAAACAAGGAATATGACCAATTCTCCATTAAAAATACAATTGTCCTCAACTTAGGTCATGCAACTCTAACTACATGTAGTAATCAATTCATAGCATACAAATTAAGACAATCACCACCAATCAAATGCTCCATTGCCATATTCTCACGGGAAATATATATCTCTTGCACTCAAGTGTAAAAGATGTACACTTACGGGTTAAGGTGTCTACAGTCACATTTAATTCAAGTTCATGCGTAACAATAAGCTTGTAAAATATCTCAAAACTTTCAACCACTAAAAGTATGATTCGACAATGGATCAAAAAGGACTTTTCTTTTGGATATAATATTGACTCTGTTGGATTGTATACTAAAAGTCTAGCTTTTTATATGAATAATGTTTAAACAATGAAATTGAAATGAGAATCATATGATCAAATGATTGCATCTTATAATTTATTTATATGTACGATGTAATTGTCCACTTACTTTATACTGTAGATCATATGTCGTGCCACAACATGCGGAAGATCATATTATTAGTTTTCTTATAAAGTATAAACAGATGCTCACAATCGAGATAGACGGGGACTCTCTATCGGGATGGTTGTAGTGTGATTTGGTATTAGTTTGTCTTGACTATAGAATCACATTAGTGCACTTTGTGTGTATTGAGCAGGACCGCTTGAGATCGTTCGATTTATACCGACTATATAGAAGAACTTGATCTATGTTATTATGGATGTTCGTGCTCTTAATCCCTATACAATAACCTCGACACGTAAGGTAGCATGTATTTCTTTGATTCATCAATGAGTGAGATTTACATGTAATTAAATCAATAAACTCGGTGAGTTGAAAAATAGTGATGTCTCTATGGTGTGCTGTTGATTGGAGAAGGAATCTGTATCCTATTTAGGTTGATGATGTCCCCTTGATGAGCTTATAAGGATTATCATTTAAACCGTGCAGGTGGATTTATTCCGACATGATAATAAGGTTGAGTGGTACTGCTCTCGAATGAGATATTAACTAATGGAGTTGTCAGCAACTTAATTAATTAATGGACATTGTATATCTTAAACATGGGGGGAATGTGATTGTTGTCATTTTCACCTAGATTTTAATGTCTTTACTGTAGATTTTCGGATATTTTTCTCCGTATTTGTGTAACTTTTGGTTATGTAATTAGGAGAAGTGTGGTATGGATTGATAAAAATGTGTAAATGAGCTTAAATATGTGTAAAACAGGTTAAAAATGGAGAAAAATGGAGTCGGGAGCAAAACGAAGAAGGAAAAATGGACCTCGGACACGCCCCGTATGCGGAACACGGGCCCATCCCAGGTGGCCGTGTTCGAGCATCAGAACATCGAACATGCCCAGGTGAAGGCCGTGTTCAAGCGCACGAGTCATGCCCGAGCACAGGCCTCGTGTGCAGGAACACGGGCCTGTTCGAGAAGACCCTGCATAGTCATCAGAAAATGCTACACGCCCATGAGAGAGGCCGTGCACTGCTACACGAACCGTGTCCAGGAACATGCAGAACACGCCAAACTGTGTGTACGCTACACGGGCCGTGTGCTGTTATAGGGCCCGTGTAGGTACAAAGTCCAGTGTTAAGTTGGGAAGGTTCTGGAAGTTTCCAAGGGGTATAAAAACACAATTGAGTGAGAAAATTGAGAGAATCACATTTTTGAGTAGTTATTAAAGATCCAAACACACACTATCTCACCATACCTTCACACATATTTAAGATTCATCCATCCTCCACAATTTTCATCCATTCAATCCATTGATTCTCACTAAATTCCTCCATCAATCCACCAATCTAAGAAGGGGAATTCATTATTGGTTGAAGATTTTAGCATGAAGTTCACCATCAAAGAGGAGCAATTATTTTCTTCATTATTTGGCTCAATTGGAGCATGCCATGGATTATATTTATTTTATTATGGTTTGTAGTGGCTAGTCCTCATGTGAGGCTAGCAATATGATTGGTTAGGGATTATGTAGATTTTGCACACCACATGTTTGATGAAATAATTATTATGAATATTTTCTATTATGAATGCTTATTCTCATTTTATGTATGATTTGTGTGATTAAATTATCTATTCATAGGGTTAGGATGACCATTCTAATATTATACTTAGTGGTTTAATTGAATCATTGATTTCATGAGGTGACTATATTAGTATGTGGGGAGTTTGGCCATAACCTTCATGTGCTTAGAATCTCTTGATAGGACATTATTGATAATTACTTGTGAAAGTGTTTGAAATGATGAGGGGACCCAAGCCATGACTCACTTGACCTTAGAAAGGGAACACTAGGAAAACGTCCCTGCCTACAAAAGAAAATTCTTCGTGATAATATCTCTATATTGGTATATTAATATCCGTAAGTACCTATAGAAAGGGTGAGGATTGGAGACACTCTTTGAGTACCCTTAATATCATAACATGATGATCATCAATGCATGTGTGTGTGTGAGTCTACATGAGCCTTTTTCGTGATGTTGCTTGCCTTACATTCTTCTTAGATTGCTCACCTTCATCCATCTTCCATCACATATGTACATGTTCTATCTTTAATTGCTTCACTAGTTGTTAGTTTTTAGTGTTAAACAACCCTATCCCTTATTGATTAATCCTTCTAGCGTCAAACATCTTTCAAATACGGATACACACTTTCGCCCTTGGGTTCGATATTATATAAATTTTGCGCTTGATCACTACGGTCTACTATGCGATAGAGTACACTTGCTCTAAATCAATTTAACCAAAATTGAAACCAAGAACATGGCGCCGCTTGCTGGAAAAATGTTAAACTTTTGGTTGTAACGAGTTTGGACTTGATTAGTTTTGATAAGAGAATTTCTTTTATTTGTTTACTTGTTTACTTGTCTTGATTACTTGGTAAACTAATTTGGAAATTCTTGTAGGTACATGCAAACTTGTTCAAGGTCTCAATTTATTGAACCTTTAAACTTGGAATTGGAAGCTACCTTAAGAATACAAAGAAGAGGAGTGTTAGATCCTACGGAGGAAGTTATGGAAAACGGAATGGATAATGCTAATATGGTTAATGAAGAAGGTCATATGAGGAATTTTCAGCAAGGAGGTGATAATGTTCAAGGAGGACATGTGAATCCGGAGTTTGTACTACAAGCTAATTTTCAACAAGTTCACTTGCATAATCAATAATTGCAAGCAATTATTCAACATTTTATGACACAACAAGAAGCAAGGAATATTCCTCTGGTGGTGCAAAATCAGCCCGTGGTAATGGAAACAATGGAGTGGGGATGAATATCCGTGACCACTTCCGACCGCAATATGGGAATTATATGATGGGACCACCATTGAATGTCAATAACTTTGAGATAAAGATGGGGTTGATAAATATGGCGCATGTAAATCAATTTGGAGGTGAAGTGATAGAAGATCCAAATGCTCACCTATCTCAATTCACAGAGTTAGCTAACACCATCAAGATTAACAGAGTGAGTGAAGACATTGTCAAGATGAAGCTATTTTCCTTTTCACTAAGGGATCGAGCTAAGGCTCGGTATCATACTGTACCTCCGGGATCTTACACTACATGGAGAGAATTGGCTCAAAGGTTCTTAAGCAAGTATTTCCCTCCATCAAAGATGTTGCACTTGAAAGGTCAAATATTCCAATTTAAGCAAATGCCTCTTGAAACTTTTAGTGAGGCTTGGGATCATTTCAAAGAAATGCTAAGGAGGTGTCCACAACATGGATTCCCCGAGGATCAACAAGTAGGATTTTTCTATGCCGGATTGAATGGGAGTGAAAGAATGCTTGTTGATGCTTCGGCGGGAGGCTCTATATTGGGGCAAACTCTGGAAAGAGCTATTGCTATATGTGAAGAGATTACTTTGAATACGGGTCAATGGCCTATGGATAGAGTTGCGGGGATGTATTAAAGGGAAAGAATTGCTAAGATGGAAGAAGTGTGCTTGCAACAAGTGAAAAAGGTTGAGGTGCCTAAGAAGATGTAACCGACAAGGCACTCATGGAGATACTTAAGAGGATGAATGCTAATTTACAAGTGTCTCTGAACTCTACACCTATGGTGAACCAACAAGTGATTCCTAACCCTCAACAAGGCATGTCTATGCCTAATATTGGTCAATCTTCTCAAAGTTGTCAAATGCCTACATCTATACCTCAACGAGGTATGTCCCCTAATTTTGGAATTCAAGATACTTGGTCCGCCGGAGATGTCACTTGAGGAGGTTGCCTTCATGCAAGGAACGAACTTTTAAGGAAATTATAGTGGTAATTTTGGTAACTATGGAGGGGGATATCAACAAAGGCAAGGCGGATGGGGGCAAGGAAATTTTCAAGGAAATTTTAACCAACCTCATAGGTACGAGAATTTGTCATATGAAAATCAAGAGAATGCCCTTACTCTTCCACCGGATATTAATCCGGGGGAGAAAGCTCCAAATGGTGAAGGGAAGTCTACAAATGAGGATCAAATGGTCAAGATTTTTGATTATATGGAGCAAAGAGATGATGTGATTGATAAGAGGTTTAAAACATTGGAATCACAAATGAGCCAAATGGCAAGTAAAAAAGGGGATGTTCATCATCAAGGAAAGTTTTCATCTACGACCATTACTAACCTTAAGGAGCAATGCAAGGCTATTGAACTTCGTAGTGGAACAAAATACGAAGGGCCTTCGATGCCAATGGAAGTAGAAGGAGTAGAGTGTGAACTTGAGCCTATGGAAAGAATGGATGAAGAAGGGAAATAGAAAGAAGTTGAGATTGCTGAAAAAGATGAAAGTACCCTTATACTTGAAGAAGAAAGAGTGAAGTCTCCAAAGAAATGGGAAAGATATAGAGAAGCAAAACATGAAAAAAGGGAAGAGAACTTTGAAAGAGATGAGTGGGGTATACCAAAGATACCTGTGGCAATTTCTTTTCCACTAAGATGCTTAAAAAAGGGATTGGAGGAAAAATTTGCTAAGTTCGTTGAGATGTTGAAAAAGATCCATATAAATATTCCTTCTGTGGATGCTTTACTTCAAATGCTTAACTACTACAAGTTTTTGAAAGATATATTGTCAAAGAAAAGAAGCTTGGGAGAGTTTGAAACGGTTAATATCATGGAGGAATGTAGTGCTATTTTAGAAAAGAAACTCCTTTCTAAATTGAAAGATCTGGGAAGTTTCACTATACCATGTGAGATGGGAGAGCATGAAAACTACAAGGCTCTATGTGATCTAGGGGCAAATATCAATTTGATGGCCTTCTCAATTTTTAAGAAATTGGGCATTGGTGAGGTTAAACCGACTTTGGTGACACTTCAATTAGCCGATCAATCTTTGACACACCCAAAAGGAATTGTGGAAGATGTTTTGATTAAAGTTGGCAAGTTTGTATTCCCCATTGATTTTGTGGTATTAGATATGGATGAAGATGCAAATGTTCTATTGATACTTGGTCGTCCATTTCTTGCCACGGGAAAAGCATTGATAGATGTGGAGAAATGGGAGCTAACCTTAAGGGTAAATGAGGAAGAGATTATATTTTCATTAAGAGAGGCTATGAGGTATCCTAGGAACAAGGAGGAATATAAAAGATTGGAGGTTGTGGACAACATTGTTGAAGAGCATATGTATCATCTTCACTCCAAGGATCCGTTGAAAATTATCATAAGCCACTCTTAATCTAACTCTATAAAATCTAACTCTTCTTGTTGTTTAGAAAATGATGAAATAATTGATGAATTGCATGGTTTAAATGCTTGTAGGGAACTCACAAGTGTGGAAGCAAAGAAAGCAAAAGTGGATAAACTTGATAAAGAACCAAAAGAAGAAGTGTAAGAGAAGAAAGTGGAGTTGAAACCATTACCGGAGCATTTGAAGTATGCTTACTTTAAAAAGAATGAGACATATCCGATAATTGTATCTTCTTCTCTTAATGATTTAGAATTGGAAAAGTTGTTAAGAGTATTAAGGGAGCATAAATCTTCTATTAGTTGGAGCATAAAAGACATGAAAGGTATAAGCCCATCTTTATGTATGCATAAGATTCACTTGATTGATGATGATAAGTCATGTGTATAAAACCAACGTAGATTAAATCCTATAATGCAAGAAGTGGTAAGAAAAGAGGTGTTAAAATGGCTTGATGCGGGAATTATCTTTCCAATTAGTGATAGTCAATACGTGAGTCCTTTACATATAGTGGCAAAAAATGGTGGCACGAAAATTGTTCGATCCGATACGAATGAAACAATTGCCACCCGAACTATCACGGGTTGGAGAGTATGTGTTGATTATCATAAATTGAATGAAAATACTCGTAAAGATCATTTCCCATTGCCATTCATATATCAAATATTGGATAGACTTGCGCGACATGAGTACTATTATTTTCTTTATGGATACTCTGGGTATATTCAAATATTGATTGCCCCGAAAGACCAAGAGAAGACAACATTCACGGGTCCTTATGGTACATTCGCATTTAGGATGATGCCTTTCAGTCTATGTAATGCCCCTGCCACTTTTCAGCATTGTATGATGTCTATCTTTGATGGTTTAATTAAAAATGTTATGGAGGTGTTTATGGATGATTTTTCCGCGTATGGTTCCTCTTATGATATTTGCTTGACTAATCTCACTATTGTGTTGCAGAGGTGTGAAGAATCAATCTTTTGCTAAATTTGGAAAAATTTCATTTCATGGTGACCAATGGGATAGTCTTGGGACATAATAATTCAAAGCATGGTTTAAAGTGGATAGGGCCAAAGTGGTAGCCATAGAACGTCTTCCCCCTCCTACTAGTAAGAAGGGGGTGAGATTGTTCTTAGGTCATACGAGCTTTTATATACGCTTTATCAAGGATTTTTCAAAAATTGCTAAGCCACTTTGTAAATTGCTTAAAAAAAGATTGTCCATTTAACTTCAATGAAGAATTTCGTGTTTCATTTCAGGTGTTAAAGGGTGCTCTCACTTCCTCTCCAATACTTGTTATCCCGGATTGGAGCCTACAATTTGAATTTCATTGTGATTCTAGCGATCAATCCGTAGGAGTGGTGTTGGGGCAAACGAGAGAGAAAAAATTTAGAGCAATTTACTATGCCTCAAAGACATTGAATTTGGGCCAAGTTAACTACACCACAACGGAGAAGGAATTTTTAGCCGTCGTATATGCTTTTGAGAAGTTTCGGCCATACTTCATTGGCACACAAACTATTGTCTACACGGATCACGCGACCATAAAGTACTTGATGAGTAAGAAAGTTGCTAAACCTCATTTAATCCGTTGGGTGTTACTTTTGCAGGAATTTGATATGGTGATCAAGGATAAGAAAGGTGTGGAGAATGTGATCGCAGATCATTTGTCTAGATTGGAAAATGGAGGAGAGAATGAGGACATGAAGTCGATTGGGGATGAGTTCCCGTATGAGAAAATTCTTCAAGTTGATGTGGAGCAAGGGTGTACTCTCATGGTGAATATACCTCCTTGGTATGCTGATTATGTCAACTTCCTTGTATGTGGAATCAAGCCCACATTGCTAATTGATTAAGTAAAAGGTTTTATGTGGAAGTAATGAAATATTTGTGGGATGAGCCTTATTTATTTGAGATTTGCAATGACGGAGTAATAAGGTGTGTGGCTAATGAAGAAGTTTTGGGGATTCTTGAGCATTGTCATTTGTCTTTGTGTGGAGGCCATTTTGGTCATCAAAAGACGTGGGCTAAGATTTTGCAATCGGGTTTCTATTAGCTTACATTGTATAAAGATGCAAAGAAGTTTGTGGCTAATTGTGATAGATGCCAAAGAGTAAGGGGAATAGGTAAGAAAAATGAGATGCCCTTGAGTTTAAGGATTGATGTGGAAATATTAGATGTATGGGGCATTGATTTTATGGGACCATTTTCCTCATCTAAAGGATATGTGTACATCTTGCTAGCCATGGATTATGCATCAAAGTGGGTGGAGGCAATCCCCACTAAGACAAATGATGCTTTGATCATTCAAAAGTTCTTGAAGAAGAATATTTTCTCTAGGTTTGGAGTTCCACGTGCATTGATAAGTGATGGAGGATCCCATTTTGTGAATAAATTGATGGAGGGTTTGGTGAAGAGATATGGAGTGAAACATCAAGTGACCACGCCTTACCACCCTCAAGCAAATGGATTGGCGGAGGTCTCAAATCATCAAATCAAGTTACTTTCGGAGAAGACAATCAATAGGGGGAGGAAGGATTGGTAGGAAAAGCTCGACGATGCCTTATGGGCCTATCAAACGGCTCTTAAGACCATCCTTCGTGTGTCACCATATCAATTAGTTTATGGTAAAGCTTGTCATCTTCTCGTAAAATTGGAGCACCGTGCATTGTGGGCTATTAAACGCCTTAATATGGATGAAGGGGAGAGTGGCAAAGCTAGGTTGTTGAAAATGGTTGAGCTTGAGGAGTTTAGAGAAAGGGCTTTTGATAATTCAATCATCTACAAAGAGAATATGAAGAGATGGCATGATGCTAAGGTGAAAAAAAAGATGTTTGCCCCCGGGGACAAAGTTCTTGTATTCAATTCAAGGCTAAAGTTGTTCCCCAAAAATCTTAAGTCTAAATAGATGGGGCCCTATGAAGTGCATGAGGTGTTAAGTGGAAATATATTGAAGCTAAAGGGTCCCAATAATGAGTTTGTAGTAAATGGTCATCGGGTGAAACATTACCTATCTCATTCTCAAAAGGAGATAGTGTATGTGGATACTCTCTCTTCTTAAAACTCTTTGATTGTCTTGTAGATTTGGTATGTAGGTGGAGAAGCTCATGGAGAAAAGTGCATATAATGAAAGACAAGGGTGCTAGAGTTAGAGTGAAGATGAATGCCACACCACTCTTTAAAAAATTAAATTTTAACACTTGTGTTAATTTAAATTTTTTTTAGGGGGGGGGTGGTGTGGTGGTCATACTTGGATTTTGAAAGTGCACATACATCACCACAAGGTAATTTCATGAAGATTATTGGTGAAAACTACAAGGGTAAGTCACACTACTTTTTGCAAACTTAATTCTCAACTTGTTTTGATTTAAGTTTGGGGGGAGAGTGTGTGGTGTGACTCACCAATGCTTGATATATCATGTGTGTTTAGATTGTCTTGTGGCAAAATGGGTAAATTTTGAAATTTTTGTCTCATGAGTTAGGTTCGGTTTGATACGTTTGGTGGTGTTAAAGTACATGATAGTCCTGTTATTTGATCATATTGGTTGACATAATTTTGTGATGAATTTTTTAGCATAAATAGGGTGTATTAAAAGTGCAAAAATAGGGCAAAACGAGGTGTGAAGTTTGAAATTGGGAAAAATAGGGTAAAATGGCTACACGAGCCGTGTTTAGTACGTGGCCCTATAAGGATTGGCCGTGTACTGACATCAGAAGATGCTACTCACCCAGGGTCAAGGGCGATCTCCGCACTCGAGCTGTGTAGGACGCAGAAGCATGGGCCGTGTGATGGGCACGACCCTGTAAGTGATTTTCATATGGGAGCATTAGAAAATACTACACGCCCATGACTGAGGGCGTGTACAGAACACGAGCCGTGCAGCGTTCAAAATCAAGTTTTAAAAAGCCCAATTTCAGAACAGTTTGAACACGCCAATCACTCCGTACGCTCTGAGAAACTCATCTCCGAGTGCAAATCCACTTCAATCCTCATCCATTGTTCGTAAATCTTCCTCATTAAGGTTAGTTAAGAGTGAGTGAGAGTTCTTCAATCTTCTACACTAAAAGCACTTCTCCAAGTCAAAAATTGAAAGTATGAATTCTATGAGCCCTAACTTTCGAATTCTCTTAGATTTTGATAGGAATTGAGCAAATTGATGCATGGGCTTATGCTATAGTGAGTTTAGAATGTGTTTACAATTGTTGAACATACATGTATCAATTTAATTGTTGAATTCAAGAGAAACTAGGATTCATGAGATATAAACTTGGGAATTCTTGAGTTTGGATAGATTGAGTGATTATAACATGGCACATTGATGAGGAATGTTATAGAATGATGAAATTGACATGAAATAGGCTTAGGTGTTGCGAATTTGGGCATGAGGTTATGAGAATTTTATTTTGAAAATACATTGAAATGTTGTGCATGCCAAGTGTTCGATGAAATGCCTAAGTGATAATTTCGTGTAATTTTGAAGCCATAGTTGCATTTTGAGTAGTGATGGTTCAATTAAGGACATATATGAGAAAAAAGTGCAACCATGATATGAATTGAGGTGTAAACTCATGGATGATTGGAAAGATTGACAGTGAAGTGTAATAGTTGTTGTTGATGCTTGAAGTTGTGATTATATGATTGGGGAATACTTATGCTTAGTATAGTTCACACTTAGTTGAATAACAAGTGTGAGTTTAATGTTGCAATTGAGTATAACTTGAGCTTGTGTAAAATTGTAGATGGCCGAGAGGAAAGTAAGAGCGAGGAATGAGGACTTCATCATCATTACCGATCCGAGGGAACTAGCTAATCTTGATGCTAAATTAATGGAAGATGAGATCCATCCGGACTACTTTGGGTATAATTTGAAGAGGATTGGGGAAAGTATGTGCTCCATTGGCAAACACTTGCCCCCAAGATTGAGCCCACCTGATTCCAAGACACAACAACCATGGAAGGGTTAGGAATAGAGGAAGATTTAAGGAAGTTATTTAGGTTTGCACAGATGGAAGAGTTCTTCGATAAAAGGCCACCTACTTACTATTATCTCACTGCTGAGTTCATGAGTACACTTCAAGTAAAGAAAGATAGAAACAAGTTCTCCATTTCCATTACATTTTAGCTAGATAACGTGATGAGAAGGGAGATTCCTCTACATGTTTTAAACCAATTCTTTGGATGCCCACCATATGAAGAACATAGAAGTTTTTATGCAGGCGGGGGCTTTAAAAATCAGCAAGAATGGTGGAAGAGTTTGGTAAATGATGGGACAGAACAAGCTGGATATGTTCCCAATGCTTCAAAGTGAATGGTGATAAGGAATTTGGTAATGAGATACCTAGAGAAGATAGTCTCGAACACTATTCTGAGAAGGTTTAAAAGTGGAGCGGTGGGTGAGAAGCAACTTTATATCATGTATTGCCTGTATAATGAGCTACCACTGAACATGGCAGTGCATTTTGTCCAACATGCAGAGAGAGTTGCCAAGAGACAGACTTCTCAGGGATTGATGTTAGGAGGCATGATTTCTATGATAGCTCAAGGATTGGGAGTAAATCTTACTGGAATTGAAAAACAGAATGGTGAGCGAAGGGTTGAATTACCATCAATTGATGAGAATGGAGTTTTTATCTATGGTTGCAAACCAATATTTCTTTAGGCAAGAAAAAGGGGCTCCATTTCCTTTGTCAGCTCCAGAACTCACTACAGTGTACACTCGAAGGAAGTCTGCTAATTTAACAATGGCTATTACCAACCACTCTAGAGTTGTGAGAGCATTCTACAGAAGAATAGAGAGGAAGTGGAGGAGGTTCTCCGACAGATGAGGGTTAAAGAGAACCTCGAGCTAGCCAATCTGAGAGCGGAACCAGTACTAATGGAAGGAGATGAGGAGAAGCCACCACATCATCAGGTGGAGTTCGAAGAGCAAGTCCCTGAGCCACCACAATTTGAGGAAGAAGAGCCACAAAAGCAACAGCCAATGGGTCCCGAATATGGGAATGAGAGATGGAATTACATGATGGACAAGGTGAGAGGGATAAGGCAGGTTCAGCAGGGATATGGAGCGCAAATCTGAGAGATCCGAGAGACGCAACAGGTACATGGGATGCATATCCAAGAGCTCCGAGATGGACAGCATCGTGGGGAGTATTATGAAGAGCAGTCTCGTGTGCACTCCAACAACATGGAAGTGATGATGACGATGATGTTCAATTTCCAGTTTCAGCATCCCCTCGTGCTTACATACCATGGAATGCCTATCATCCACCTCCACCTCCGGAGCCATGAGGGAGTCATTTTAGCACTTATCACTTCTAGTAGTTCATTTGAAGAATGTTAGTCTTGATTTTATTCATTAGACTTGGATTGGATTGTACTTTAAGTGTTTTGTACTTGGGAGGTTTTACTTTGGGATTTTATTTCAGTTTTATGCAATTTATTTCCTTTTATTTTCGTTATTTTAGTTTGATTTTTTTATAATTTCGATGTGATGGGAATTTGAGCTTATTTGTTATGGACGTTTAATTGATGTGCTTTAATTTTTTTATGCTGGATGATTTTGGTCATGTATGTTATATGTTATGTTATGTTTATAGTTTATTGAACCTGAGTTTAACGTGTTGTGATTGAGTTCTTTTTATTCTCGTATAGGTTCGGATTGGTGATATGTTTTGGAAAGTGTAAATGTTTTTGAATAAGAGATATGATGCATTGTATGTGATAAGTGATGGCAAGCATATTAAGGATTTCTACTAGTTAAAATTGTGACATGAAGTACATAATTTGTTTAATTTTGAGAAGTATAAAGGGTAATTATGTTTCTTTTGGTCAAAAACAAAAGCTTGTGAGAATTGATCCTCAACCATACCTCCGTGGTTAAATTTCTTGATGAGAGGACCGGTTGAACTTAGACAAACTAGAATTTGCACATGGACTATAGGAATGAAGCCTAAATAGTGGATATTTATGATATGATCTTAGGTCATCCTTGTTAAATGAGTTATAACCATAAATTTCCTTACCAAAACATCATCCTTAGTTAACCATTTTGAGCCTTGAAACCTATTTCTTGTGATATTAGCACAATACAAGACTTGAAAACCCACTTAAACCTTATATATAACCTTTGTGTGGGTAATTGAGGAGATGATGGTCTACAAGGATTGATGCGGAAAAATGTGCAAGAAAGTGAAGGAAATGGTAAACAAGCAAGAAAAGGATAAAAAGAGCTCAAGCAAAATGTACATGCAACCTCAACAAAAGGGAAAAGGAGAAAAATCATTAAATATGCTCAAGGAATGCAAAAGTCAAAGAAAGGAAGCATGCAAGTCAAAAGAAGCTCAATGAATCCATGGTATGTTGATGTTTAGTATTTATGATTATGTAAAAAAGGGAGGAAGATTGAAAGTGAAGATGTTGGAGAAAAAAATCATCTCTTCGATTATCTACACTTGAATAGTCACTATTATCTAAATTCTTCCTACCATACCAATGAGCCTAAACATTACATCCAAAGATAAAGACCTATTTGATCATATTTTGAAACTAGGGTGGCTTGTGAATATAGTCCACGAGCAAGCCTATGGTGAGTCAGTTCTAACCAGTTGATGAGTGTTGTCAAACCATAATTCATAGAGTGTTGAGTGAATTTGATATCCTATGAGAGGCTTGGATCGGAAGGGATTTGATGACTCTTTTGTTCTCTTGAAATTGAACTTGTTAATCTTTTATGTTATGAGTTTGATGATGTAGGAGTACTTAATGTGATTTTGTAGTCCTTATTACTTGTGATGTGTTATGGTTATTATTCATTAGGTGTTTTTCTAGGTGAAAATTACTCCTCTTGTTTATCATTTTTCATTGTTCGAGGACGAACAATACTTTAAGTTTGGTGGGTTGATCGTTGTCATTTTCACCTAGATTTTTGTGTCTTTACTTGTGGATTTTCAGATGTTTTCATCCGTATTTGTGTAACTTTTGGTGGAGTTTTATATAATTAGAAGAAGTATGGTATGGATTGATAAAAGTATGTAAATGAGCTTAAATATGTGTAAAACATGTTAAAAATGGAGAAAAACAGAGTCGGGAGCAAAACGGAGAAGGAAGAACAGGGCACGCTCGGACATGCCCTGTGTGAGGAACATGGGCCTATCCGAGATGGCCGTGTTCGAGCATCAGAACATTGGACGCACCCAGGAGAAGGCCGTGTTCAGGCGCACGAGTCGTGCGTGAGCATACGCCTCGTGTGCAGTAACAAGGGCCTATTTGAGAAGACTGTGCGCAGTCATCAGAAAATGCTACACGCCCATGAGAGAGGCCGTGCGCTACTACACGAGCCGTATTTGGAAACACGCAAAACACGCCGAACTATGCGTACACTACATGGGTCGTGTGCTGCTACACGACCCGTGTGGGTGCAAAATCCAGTGTTAAGTTTGGAAGGTTCTAGAAGGTTCCAAGGGATATAAAAACCCAATTGAGTGCAAAAATTGAGAGAATAACATTTTTGAGCAGTTATTGAAGATCCAAACACACACTATCTCACCATACCTTCATACACATTTAAGATTCATCCATCCTCCACAATTTTCATCCATTCAATCCATTGGTTCTCTCTAAATTCCTCTATCAATCCACCAATCTAAAAAGAGGAATTCATCCTTGGTTGAAGATTTTATTATGAAGTTCACCATCAAAGGTGAGCAAACTTACCTTTATTTTGTTATTTTCTTCATTATTTGGTTCAATTGGAGCATGCCATGGATTATATTGATTTTATTATGATTTGTAGTGGCTAGTCCTCATGTGAGACTAGCAATATGATTGGTTAGGGATTATGTAGATTTTGCACACACTACAAAAACTGTCAGATTATCGATGAAAATTTTCATCGGTAATGTTAGAAAAATTCATCGCTAAACAGTTTACCGACGGATTACCGATGAAAATTGATCCATCATTAAAACCATGATCGGTAATTCATTACTGACGGAAATTTAAATCCATCAGTAATTACCGATGGATTATGGACGTCGGTAAATAAAATAGCGAAAAAATAGCGACGAAATTTCCGACGGAAATACTTCGTCGCTAATTACCGACGAAAAAATCCATCGGTAAATACAAAATATGGTGTCATATAACACTTATATTAGCGTCGGAATTATTGAAGGAATAATTTACCAACGGAAAAATCCGTCAGTAAAATGCTTAAAGTGAGATTTAGAGATGAATTTTTTCGTCGCTAAAGTATTTTTATATTTGTAATATATTTTAAAATTAATATTAATACCTAATAAATAAATAAAATTTGTAATTAAATAAATCATCAAAACACAACCTAATATAAAATCTCCACAATTTCAAATAAAGATCCAAATTTATCACAAAATATCATATCCTACTAAATCCTTAATACAAAATTTGTCATGGTTTTGTGGCTTCCATCTACCAGCCAACGACAAGTCGAGAAATAAGAATGGCAGATTTAATCCATTGGCTGCTTCTTTTCGATGTTCGCACTGTGCGAACCTTCCAGTCCATCCTCTTATGGCCTCCTGCCGGTTTCATCCAGCTCCAAGGATTATCCCTCCTGGGACTTTTTATCTTGTCCCTGTTTCATTAGCCTTGGAATTGTGATTTGCATGATTTATGTCTTAAGCAAGGCTATTTCTATTCTCTGAAACCATATAGCTTTTTCGCTTCATGATGCTTGGTCTGTGTCTACTACTTCTGATATTGGTGCATCTTATTGGTTATTGGTTGGTATGATGTTGCTTGCCGCACATCTATTATTGTTAAAGGCACCTGTGGTTTGATGATGATTATTTGGATTTTTGGGGCCTATATACTGCTTCTGCTTTGCAGATTTTTATTGATAAGGAGGATGTTTTGAAAGCTCATACATATGTTGTTCTTCCTACGCTATAAACATGATGTTGCCTTCCTTTCTACAGCCCCTACGATGCAGATTACATAGATACAACTATATGAGTAGGGCTAATAGTTTTCTTTTACGAGGCCATCTGTTTTAGTCCTCTTTTTAAAGCCACCTGTTTGGCTCTTTCAATGATCACTTTTGGATCATACTTTCAATGATCACTCTTGGATCATTCTTTCAATTTCTCATCTATACTATTTTATTTTTCTCTTTTTATAATATCATCTATTTGACTAAATCCTTAATACAAAATATCTGATTACATTAAATATTAAGTAAAACTAGATTGACTGCTTATACTTCCTTCGCCCAATTCATCATGTTGACCTTCCGTACCGTTTTAGTGAGCTGCTTATCCTTCCATAATACATTGGTGCTTATCATGAAGGCAAACAATATTTATAACCAAATAAACCTCTTGTGCATTATCAAAAAAAATTATCATAATTGAAAAACGTGGCACACAAATGATATTTTTAAACATAAACATGAATGCCTAATGCTATGACTAATAGAGAAACTTGTCCTCAATCTATGATATTATTAGGTTCAACTTTTTAAGTTTCCATGAAGTTAATAAAGCACATGGGATAGGTAATTTCACCCAAAATCAGAGGAAGATCTCAGAGTGACAACATCAAAACTGCTGTCTGGAAATGAAGAATACAAAGCAAATCCTTCTTCTTGTGTGCATGGTTCGCTCTTGACTAGGATCTTGACTTCCTTGCCAATGCACTAATCAACCTTCAAAAGATAAAATCTTATCAAGATACTGATGTATAGCCAATGGTTTTTTAATTTCAATTACGTAGACTTTCATCATAATCTTATCTCTTGTATCTTAAAGAGTAACAAGTATTAAACAAAAAATAAAAAAATCAAGGGGATAATCATAACTGTATCATATTTTATAGGGTTATGATAGCTCACTTTGGATTACATGTTCCATCATACTCTTTAATTCATGATGTTCAATGTAATCTGGAGTAAGCTTAAAGTTACTGATTAGTTCCATCTTGACAAAAAGCTAGCATTAACATATTTATATAATTCTTAAATTAAGTAAAAAATAGTATTATGTTTTTAGTTACTGTACAGGATAAGATTTAAATTAATAAGGAAAAAAATAAGGAAAAAATAGTATTATGTTTTTAGTTACTGTACAGGATAAGATTTAAATTAATAAATTTAGCTTGTACATTAAATCATTAATTGTATTATTAAACTTTCCTTAATTTATACAGAAACAGAATTACAAAAATCAAGAGTTAATCAACTAAAATAATGGAATTTGATGCTATTCTAAATCAGATTATGTAATAAATGCAAACTAAAAGTTTTTGTTGTTCATCATTTTCTCTTTCTTAATTCTTAAGACTTAGTGGTTGAATAACCGTCAACTGTGAATTACTGTGTTACACACGACAATCATTTGAATCACACACTCAAAGCTAGTACATTCTTTTCAAGATATGAAGATCAAATATAAACATAGTTTTACATCTTATACATATATATAATTAAGGAATATCTCTTCCTTTTTATCCGTGCTCATATAAGGAGTAATAAATATTTTTTTAAAAAAAATTAAATCAACTCTATTACTCAAAACTTTTGTTTCTCTAATTATTAGCTATTCGTAAATTATGGTCCATTATAGTGGTCTTTCAATTAGCTAAATAATTATGATTAAAAGTTAGTTAGTACTCCATTAAGAAAGTAGCTCAGTGATAGAAATTAATTTGGTCATTCAGTTGGTAAAAAGAAAACCCAACACACAAGGATACAGCCGCAAGAAGGGAACGATGAGAAGACACAAGGCTAAACACAAACAAGGAAGGAAACCAGAAACAAGCAGCAAAAACAACACTAAAGCTACACAAACACAGTTTACTTGAAGAACACATACACTCAAGATCCAGAAATATAAAATAGATAACCAGACTCACACATATACTCAAGAACCAGAAACAAGCAAGAACAAGAAAAAGCATAGCCACACAAGCACACCAGAACATACAACGAACAAAGAAAGGAGAGGACAAGATATCCATATAAAACACAATGAACAACAAAGAAACGAACACGCAAACAACCACAGCCTACAAATAGAGAGGGAGGAACGACATACAGGAGACAAAGAACCAGATTTGAAACCCTAAGACCCAAATTGAAAGTTGCGTAGCCAATACAATTCAAACAAGGTGCAGTATCGGGCATAAGATAGCCAAATCCAAACAACTAAAGTAAATCAAAAGAATAAAAAAGTCCATACAAAATCAGAAACAATGATTTACATTTTGGAATCCAAGACTAATCGGACGTCTTCGAAGCTATGAGATCCTCCGGAAGATCCAGTTTGCTTTCTGCCATTCCAGCGAATTGATATACCGCAAGATTTCAAGAAAAAAATACAGAGCTCAAGGAAGAATCACACACGAGAAGAGAAAAACAGTGAGTGAGACTGAGAGAGAAGTGAATAGATGAGTACCTGCATTTCGTTAAATTAGTGTAGAAGGGGACGGATTTAACTTTGATTTTTCAATGACCTAGTGTTCCATTACTTCCTCCATTATCACCAAAATCAAACACCACACCACTCAAGAAGTAAATTAACTAGGGAAGGAGCAGCATCAAGAGTGACCGGCAACAATAACGGCAACAAAAGTGGTCGTGGAGAGAGCGAGTGGTGGCAGTAGCAGCGGCGGAGTAGAAGAGAGGTGGAACAGAGGCGTGGATTTATTTTCTTAGGGCTGGTGGATTCGTAATGAAGGCAGTCTTAATACGTTTTCTATGGCAGCCCCTGATACATTAGAAAAAATACTTACATTACCGACAGAATTAATCCGTTGGTAAATTAATGGCCTTTTTTTAAATAAAGTTTTATATTTACCGATGGATTAAATCCATCGGTAAAGTAAAAATTATTTTTTAAAAAAAAGTTTTATATATTTACCAACAGATTTAATCTGTCGGTAACTTAAAAACTATTTTTAAAAAAATAATAATAAAATTTTATATATTTACCAACGGATTAAATCCGTCGGTAAATTAAAAACTATTTTTTAAAAAATAATAAAAATTTAATATATTTACCTACAGATTAAATCTGTCAGTAATTTAAAGACTCAAATTAATTTTTTTAATAAAATTTATTATATTTACCAATGAAAAATAGTCGTCGGTAATTTTTCGGGATTTAATCCCTCCAAAATAATGATGGATTTATCGATGGAATAAAATCCATCACTAATTCTGTCGGTAATCCATCATAAATACCGTTGGAAAATTTTTATGATGATTTTTTAAAAATAAATTATATTAAATAAAAAAAATTGGCAATCCGTCGATAATCCATCGGTAATTACCGACGGCTTCATTCCGTCAGTAAATCCATCGGTAATCTGACAGTTTCTTGTAGTGACACCACATGTTTGATGAAAAGATTGTTATGAATATTTTCTATCATAAATTCTTATTCTCATTTTATGTATGATTTGTGTGATTAAATTCTCTATTCATAGTGTTAGGATGACCATTTCAATATTATGCTTAGTGGTTTAATTAAATCATTAATTGCATGAGGTGACTATATTAGTATGCGGGAAGTTTGGCCACAACCTTCATGTGCTTAGAATCTCATGATAGGACATTATTGATAATTACTTGTGAAAGTGTTTGAAATGATGAGGGGACCCAAACCATGACTCACTTGACCTTAGAAAGGGAACACTAGGAAAACGTTCCTGCCTGCTAAAATAATTCTTCATGATAACATCTCTATATTTGTATATTAATATCCGTAAGTACCTATACGAAGAGTGAGAATTGAAGACACTCTTTGAGTACCCTTAATATCATAACATGATGATCATCAATGCATGTGTGTGTGTGAGTCTACATGAACCTTTTCCATGAAGTTGCTTGCCTTACATACATCTTAGATTGCTCACCTTCATCCATCTTCCATCACACATGTATATGTTCTATCTTTAATTTCTTCACTAGTTGTTAGTTTTTCAGTGTTAAACAACCCCATCCTTTATTGATTTGTCCTTCTAGAGTCAAACATCTTTCAAATACGGATACACACTTTCATCCTTAGGTTCGATATTATATAAATTTTGCACTTGGTCACTATGGTCTACTACGTGATCGAGTACACTTGTTCTAAATCAATTTAACCAAAATTGAAATCAAGTTCAGAATGTTGGGCTCATAATAAGAAGGAGCCCATAACATAATTATGGGAATAGAACGGTAGTGCAGTAATAATATTTTAGTGGTACATATTATTATTATTGGACTTAAGTATAAGCTTTGGGATAAGCTTCGATACTTAAGCCCAATGGAGGCCCAACTCTAATTTCTCCTCCTGGTCCCTGCTGTAGCCCATATAAGTCATCTCAATTGTCCAAAAATCCTAATGAAATTATTCTCGCCTAACATAGTGAGGAGGGTGAGGGAACAACAGATTGAGAAGATCTCAAATATCTTCGCCCACACGACGTCGAGATTGGACTTGGGAATACATCAGAAGATTGGAAGGTTGTTTGCTGCTGCTGTTCGTCAAACTTTACAATTTTTCTAAAATCGTGTGAAACTCAGAACTGGACTTATTATAAACATTTGGAAAGCCATGGAAGAGAGGATCGTTTAGGCGCATAGATCACTCAAATCGGAGATCAGATGAGAGAGTTATGCCCAAAACCGTGAGGCTGCACAGGCTACCGGCGAGAATCTTTCTTCTTCAATATACCCTGGTGAAAGGTAATATATTTCTTTGTTTTCTTGCTTCCGCTGAATTAGAAACGTATGGAACCCTAACGGTTCATGTTAACCAATTGATCGATCACCAACAATTGGTATCAGAGATTCGGTTTTGTGGCAAAATATGACACGTTAGGCTAGGGTTTGAGTGGAATACGTGATATTAGGGTTTAGAACTTTATTCTTGTTGGAAACCCTAATTGTACACTCACACACATGCACAGATCTTGGCATGGATGGATGTTGGATGATGGATGCATTGTACGCCGGTGCATGGGCGGCTGCATGGCCGTGCGACTTCTGAATGGTGAAAGTGGCGTGATGCCTGCCCGTTGGCAGCCTCGACTGATGATAGAACGGTGATCACGTTGTTCGGCGGTTGCAACAGAACATGATGGTGGCGGAGTAACCGCCGATGCGAGGCATGAATACTTTATGCCGGTGCTTGACTAATGCTGGCAGCTAGGGTTTCAAGGATACCACACCACCGGCGGTAGCATGGCGGGGGACAAATGGCACTGAAAGCCATGGGCGGACGGTGATGGAAAGATAGTGTGAATGATAGGCTTGACGGAAAGACTGAACGGCGGTGGTAAGCAGCACGATGTTGGTTGGATGATAATGCGATGGCCCGGCCATCGTTGTTTGATCATTGGCATAAAGGTTGACAGGTAGCATGCGTCGCAAGTCGGCTGGAAGATGATATTTCCGGGCAGACCTGAGGCATTTCTGGGCAGGCCTGAACATCTTTCCAAGCGAGTCTACATGAATTACCGATCGGGTCTGATGAAGTTTCGATTGGGTCATCATGAGTTTCCGACCGAGTCGCGGGCTTTTTGAGTCAGCCAAGATTATGGTCGGGTCTGCTTGTTTTCGATTGAGTCAGTGGGTCACAGCATTTCTGGTCAGTTCTACTGATGGCTGTAGATGGCTGGGACAGGTGTAATGGGTTCCATGCCAGTCGTTGCTGAGTGGGTCTCAATTTTTCCAGGACAGGTCTAAAGGATTTCCATGCCAGTCGTTGCTGAACTTCCGAGCCAGGCTAAATTTCTTGCGAGTTTTCTTAACGTGCTAGTATGGTACTATTGGCGTTCGATTATTTGGTTAACATGAATCATTAGGATTCCATACATTTCTAACAGTCAGCAGAAATATGAAAATAAGAAACGTATTACCTTTCACCAGGGTATGTTGGAGAAGAAGGATTCTCACCGGCATTCTCCACAGCGTCACCATTTTGGGCATAAATCCCTCATCTGATCTCCGAGTTGAGTGATCTACATGCCAAAACGATCCTCTCTTCCCTGGCTTTCTGTCAATATTTCACACCCTGATTTCTAACTTCTATAAGATTTTAAAAAAATCATGTAAGTTGGCGGACAACAGCAGCAAATGACCTCTTGATCTTCTGATGTATTCTCAAGTCCAATCTCGATGTCGTTTGGGTGACGATCTTCAAAATCTTCTCAATCTGCTGTTCCGCCTACCGTCTTCACATGTTAGGCATTTCTCACTAGGGTTAGAACAGTTGAGATTACTTATATATAGGCTACAACAGGGACCAAGAGGAGAAATTAGAGTTGGGCCTCCATTGGGTTTAAGTATCCAAGCTTAGCCCAAAGCTTATACTTAAGTCCAATAAAAATAATATATACCACTAAAATATTATTACTGCACTACCGTTTTAATCCTATAATTACGTTATGGGCTCCTTCTTATTATGAGCTCGACAGTCTCCCCATGTTTAAGATATACAATGCCCATTAATTAATTAAGTTACTGACAACTCCATTAATTAATATCTCATCCGAGAGTTGTACCACTCAACCTCATTATCATGCAGGTATAAATCCACCTGCAAGGACATAATAATCCTTATGAGCTCCTCAAGGGGACATCATCAACCTATGTCGGACATGGATTCCTTCTACAATCAACGACACACCATAGAGACAACACTATTTCCAAATTCACCGAGTTTGTTGATTTAATACATGTAAATCTCGCCCATTGATGAATAAAAGAAATACATACTGCCTTACGTGTTGAGGTTATTATATAGGGATTAAGAGCATGAACATCGATAATAACTGAGATCAAGTTCTCCTATATAGTCAGTATAAGTCGAACGATCTCAAGCGGTCCTACTCAATAGACACAAAGTGCACTAATGTGGTTCTATAGCCAAGACAAGCTAATACCAAACCACACTACAACCATCTCGATAGAGAGTCTCGTCTATCTCAGTTGTGAGCATCTGTTTATACTTTATAAGGAAACTGATAATATGATCTTCCGCGTGTTGTTGCACAACATATTATCTACAGTATAAAGTAAGTGGACTATTGCATCGGACATATAAATAAATTATAAGACGCAATCATTTGATCATATTATTCTCATTCAAATAAATTATTATAACATTGTTCTTACTAAAGCTATGCTTTTAGTATACAATCAAATAGGTACCAGGTCGCCTGATGACGGGTCGCAACAGCACGACGGCGATCATGCGTCGCGCACAGTGGAGGCAAGAGAAGATGTGTGCAGCGATGGATCCTCCAGGCACCTGGGTGCTGATGCATGAGATAGTACAGGACGGTGGAGATGGCGACATGACAGCGAGGCTTGGATGCCTGCTGGTGGCATTCGTTGATCTACTGATAGAGCACTGGTGATTCATCGGATAGGCGGGAGCGATGGGAGATGGCCGCACAAATCATCCTTTCTGCCGGTGCGAAGAAGCAAAGATCGTCTTGACCTGACGGCGTGTTAGGAATAGTGGCTTGGTACACAAGTTGTTTGCTTCAAAGGCATGACCCGGTGGAGTCTGTAACACGACCTATGGCTGAAGAGGGCATAATGTTGGCATTGCATGGGGCGTGATGGCGCATGAGTTGCTGGCAGTCGTGCGTGGTACAGGGCAGGTTGTCGGACAAGGAATTGGAGGAAAAATCAATACAAGATTAATTCGGGATTTCAGTTTTGGTTTTGGTGTCGAACCCCGCATAGTCGCATCTACTTATTTTTATGCTTGGTGGTGAACAATTAAATTTGCTGATATATAATTATTTATAATTGATTTAATTATTTGATTATTGTTATATATGTTATGCATGATTCTATGTGATTTACTTCCTTATGTGCAGTAATAGGAGCATGCTAGGTTGCGTATTTTATTTTTGAATATTATATGCATGTAAAAATCCTCGGTGTTAAATTACTAAGTAGGAGAGGGAATTAGTAATTAATTTCCACAGCCTCCATTATTGGTTCGTAAGTGATGTGAGTAAACTTGCGTGTTGGTATAGACCTTCTTCCCCCATCGGATGAGTTTATTCACAGATCACTGGTACAGACTTCATTAAATAATTATTGTTTGTAGTGTGATGCACAATAACTTGCGAGTTGGCATAGACCTTCCTCTCTATCAGACGAGTTTATATGCAGTTCACTAGTACAAACTTATAATTGATGACTGTAAGAAGTTATCCGAGCACGTGTGTACTTCTCCATCTGTAAGGCGCATAAGCTTGGGCAGCAGACTTGGGGTCAAATAATGGTGTACACTTAGATGTAAATAATAAGTATCCTCCCCATCGGAGTCACTGCATTTATTTCCATGGCTAAAGATGAACCGATTATTAATTATTTTGTTATGAGGTTAGGTTGACAAATGAAATTAATGGGTAAAATCTTCTCTTGTAAATGTTTGGGTTTTTATACATCCACACTATCGTGGTATGCAAACTCACGGTGCTTGATGTTGGTGAATTTTATTTTTATATTATTTTAAGGGAATCAATATAAATGGATAAAGATTCGATCGGTATTTTTATGTGATTCTCTGTAATTTGGAATGGTTTATTTCACTTATTGTTTACTAAAAAAAATTATATTTACTGGTCCAAAATTAGATGATTAGAAAAGAATCTTGGTTTTTGAATTTTACTGCTTAGGAAAACATATGTGTTCTCACTAAGGATGTCCTATGATGCCTATTAAAGTCTCTAGTGGAGAGGTGAGATGTTCATAGAAATATGATGGTCTCATGAAACTCTTCGGATACAGCTGAGTAAGGTTGATAGGCGGAAGGTCATGGTTGAATTGATGAATGAATTGGAAATGCTTGGAGCAGAAATTGAAGGGGAACCTAGATCAATTTATTCTTCATAATTTGCCTGTATGTTTTAAGCGAGTTCTACCTGAAATACGAGAGATTATATATGGTGGGGAACTTCTGACAATACATGTGGCAAAGGAAAGTCAATTTCATCAAGATGTGAACAAAGTTAGTATCTCATTTACTAGTTGTTGAAGTACGATTAGGGATGTCATCTACTGACATATTGTGTGTAGATACCAGAATCACTAAATCTGCAATTAAGTGATGATGAGATTATTGTGGACATGAGTAAGCTACGAGAGTAGTGGCTGTTGCAGTGGTAGTTGTTTATTTATCGTATGATATGAGTAATCATTTAATTTTGAGAAATTGTCTTTATGTACATTTTCATAGAAAGAATTTGATTTCAATTTCTATGCATTTACGAATAGATACTCTATTTCATTTAACTGGCATAATCATTATAATGAAGGCGTTGGTGATAATTTGTACACTCTTAAATTATGTTTATCCCATGGATGCAACAAATTGAAATTAATAACACGTCTTTTAATCTTAATAAGAGAGAGATTCTTATGGAGATGGTTAGATGGATAGTGAGTTATTTGGAATTATTAAATTCATTATATGGATATGCCTTAGAAATAGTATTTTATATGAATGTTTATCTGTTTGTGGGATATCCTAGATAAATGAAGGGTGATTTATTTAGTCCAAAAGATCGAAGGGTGATTGTTAACACAAACACTAGAGTTTTAGAAAATGACTATGTAATAAATCACAAACCTATGTATAAGTTGTTCTAAAAGGAAGTGAGAGGGAAAACACGAAGTATTAGTACCAATTGTACAAGATGAGATATCACAAGTAAACTGCATCGTATGTCACATCGATACACAATTGCCTGTAGTGCCTTGTCATAGTGGGATGATTGTTCTACAATCGAAAATATTTATGTTTTGGGAGAGTCGTGAGACTTGGTCCCTAGTAAATATGGAATTGACCCACGGACACAACGAAGCACTACAAGATAAAAATGCGATATCTTAGCAAGTTGCAATGAATGTTGAAATAAAATCTATGGATTCTAAATCAAATCTGGGAGCTTGTGGGACCACTAATGGTGTAAAATCCATTGGAAGTGGTCATACAAAGTAAAAGAGGATCAAACGGTAAGGTGAAAACCTTGGAAGTAAAGCTTATTGCGAAAAGGTATACTCAGAAAGAAAGAGTTCGATTATGAGGAACCCTGTTCGCCAGTAGCTATGCAAATGTCGATATGACTCTTTTATCTATTGCTACTCATATGAAATATGAGGAATAGCAAATAGATGTCAAGACAACTTTCCTGATTGGAAGTCTTGATGAAAACATCTATGTAAAGCAACAGAGTGATTCATTGCAAAGGAATACGAGCATTTTAAGTGTAAGCTTAAAATTGTCTATTGATGGACTAAGCAAGCTTCAAGATCTTGGAACTTACATTTTGATGAGTTAATCCAGTCGTATGAATTTAATCAATGAGCGGATGTGTCTTATATATTGAAAAGAGTGAAATGAAGGGCTTAAGAGAAGCAAAAATATATCCTTGCGATCATGGTGACACAAGATAGTATGTTGTGCTTATCTTAAGCTTCATGAATTGATACGATCCTTACTTGTTTTAGCATTTGACTTTATCTTGAGAAATGTGTCTTGAGACACAAAAGAAGATAAATGTGAAGGCGGCTATTTATGCTTCGGCGAATAAGGAAGCTTAATCTAATGATTGCTATGCATGAGATAGGATATCTTTTTGCTAAATGCATGGACAGAGGGTATCAAGGTAACCCAAAACCAGAATGTTTAACTATGGTAAGACATATACTTATGTACCTGAAAAGGACCAGAAATTATATGTGGACTTACCAGACAGATTCACTGCTTCTTGTAGGTTACATAGATTTAGATTTTTCAAATCAGATAGGGACGACAGTAAATATACCTCAAAGATTATGTGTTTATTTTGGAAGTAGAGCCATAATATGAAGGAGTGTTATATAGAAATATATTTCGGACCCCACCATAGGAAGATGTTGAATTGGAGCCTCTGAGGCAGCCAAATCCATCTGTATGTCTCTAGAAACTTCGTAATGGACTTAGATGTGATTCTAAGTTTGACCAAGATTATTACAATTTATTGTGATAATAATGGTGCAGTTGCAAACCTTAAGGAATCACGAGTCCATAAGGCAATTAAACACATGGCGTGCAAGTACCACCTATTATGAGAAATCGTATGATGAGGGGAAGGTTGGTGTCGCCTAGATTGCATTAGATGATAACCTATTAAATCCTTTTACGAGGACATTAGGGTGAAAGGTTTTGATGGTCGTGTAGTGGGAGTGAGAATAAGATGTATGACAGTGGACATAACAACATAGTCTTTTAGTATAAGTGGGAGATTGTTGGATTGTATACTCAAAGTCTAGCTTTTTGTAAGAATTAACAATGTTTAAACAATGCATTTGAAATGAGAATCATATGATCAAATGATTGCATCTTATAATTTATTTATATGTACGATGCAATAGTCCACTTACTTTATACTATAGATAATATATTGTGCGACAACACACAGAAGGTGATATTATCGATTTTCTTATAAAGTATAAATAGATGCTCACAATCGAGATAGACGGAGACTCTCTATCGGGATGGTTGTATGTGATTTGGTATTAGTTTGTCTTGACTATAGAATCACACTAGTGCACTTTGTGTGTATTGAGCAGGACCGCTTGAGATTGTTCAATTTATACTGACTATATAGGAGAACTTCATCTCTGTTATTATGGATGTTCATGCTCTTAATTCCTATACAATAACCACGACACATAAGGCATTATGTATTTCTTTTATTCAACAATGGGTGATATTCACTTGTAATTAAATCAATGAACTCGGTGAGTTGAAAAATAGTGTTGTCTCTATGGTGTGCTGTAGATTGGAGAAGGAATCTGTGTCCTATTTAGGTTGATGATGTCCCCTTGAGGAGCTCATAAGGATTATCATGTAAACCCTGCAGGTGGATTTATTCTGTCATGATAATGAGGTTGAGTGGTACTACTCTCGGATGAGATATTAATTAATGGAGTTGTCAGTAACTTAATTAATTAATTAATGGGTATTGTATATCTTAAACATGGGGAGACTGTCGGGCTCATAATAAGAAGGAGCCCATAACGTAATTATGGGATTAGAACGGTAATGCAGTAATAATATTTTAGTGTATATATTATTATTGGACTTAAGTTTAAGCTTTGGGATAAACTTGGATACTTAAGCCAAGTGAAGGCCCAACTCTAATTTTTCCTCCTGGTCCCTGCGGTAGCCCATATATAAGTCATCCCAGCTGTCTGGAAACCCTAATGAAATTATTCATGCCTAATACAGTGAGGAGGGTGAGGGAACAACAGATTGAGAAGATCAACACCCACACGACATCGAGATTAGATTTGGGAATACAACAGAAGATCGGAAGGTTATTTCTTGCTGCTGTTCGTCAACTTCCACGATTTTTCTAAAATCCTGTGAAACTCATAACTGGACATATGATAACATAGCCACGGAAGAGAGGATCATTTTGGCACATAGATCACTCAAATCGGAGATCAGATGAGAGAGTTATGTCCTAAACCGTGAGGCTGCACAGGCTGCCGGCGAGAATATCTTTCTTCTTCAACATACCCTGATGAAAGGTAATTCGTTTCCTTGTTTTCTTGCTTCCGCTGAATTAGAAACGTGTGGAACCCTAACGGTTCATGTTAACCAAGTGATCGAATGCCAATATAAGTTTGCAAAATATCTCAAAACTTTCCACCACTAAAAGTATGATTCGACAATTGATCAAAAATGACTTTTCTTTTGGATATAATATTGGCTCTTTGGTCAAGGTAGGAAATATATGGATAAGGTGACTCAAAACTTAGATCAATCAAGCCTGCAGTCACTCTCTAACTTTCATTCTTCCTCTTCACTTCAATTAAGCACAACATCCTCATAAACTCTTTCACTTTTCTTTTTCTTTCTAGCACAACATTTTTTTCCTTCTCTTATTCTTGTTTTTTTTCTTGAGTTACCTGTTTCGGGCACTACCTCGTACATTCTCCTTTGGGTACTAGATTTAAGAACTACTCTAGGGTATTTGATTCACTAGATTTAAGCACTACTCCTTGATTTTCCTTAGATGCATTTTCAAGCTCAATCACTGCTTCAATACCAATTTCATTCCTTTCCAAACTATTATCAAACTCCATCAGCACACTTTGAAAAGCCATTAATTCTATTCATGGACAATTAAAGCTAAAAAAAATTAGATACTCAAAGTGGTTATTTCTCGTAGGCTGCCAAATAATGAGGTTTTTAGGATCAACGGGGCTAACTATGGATAAACATCATTGGTAGGGAATTATTTGGTTAAGTGACTTATAAATTCAAGGATGGCCTTAGATTATTTCACATCATCTAATACAACATGTAGTGTCAAGTAAGATAAGAGGCAAGTTCTTGAATACACACACACGAATGGTACTCATCATAAAAGAAATATCATGTGATTATGTACATGATCAATGATGAGAGTGATAATTCACGTATTTTAAGCTCCAATTTGTATGGAAATTGAGTATGATTTGATCTATTATCAAGACAAATTGGGATGTTTATAGAAAATCCATGAATCAGATGCTATTGAGGCTATTTGAGAATATTTGCACAGGAAAATAGGCCTGCTCGGAATTGGAAAACATATTTTTTGAGGTGTTGTTCGACCTGGAGAGACTGTTTGACTAGTATAAGCTTGGTTGAATTGAGGAGATGAGTTGAACAGGAAGCGCATCAACTTACACAGAGGTCATTTGACCAAGGAAGCTTGTTCGACCAAATGAAGTCAAGTCGAATGATGGAGGTCAAGTCGGACGGGAAGCAGAGAAGAAGTCCAATTTATAGACACGCCGTTCGATAAAGAGTCCTATTCAACCATGCCAAGTCTGGTCGAACGGCGACACATCAGCTCTGAAACATCAAGATTTTACTTCCAGTGTGTGCATGTGCTTATTTTTTACGAAAAAACCCAGTAAAGGTCCATGAGGAGAAGCAACAGGTATAAAAAGGGGTCAGTCACACCAAAAAGGGAGTTAGATTCTACATCCATCCTACATGATAACCAAACCTAACTCCATCCGTAGGAGCAGTAGAAAGAGATTCATGCAGCGAATCAAGTGAGAACCAAGTGAAGATTCAAGATGGAGCAAGAAGCGACAATGCCCATCTCTAGGGTTTACTTCGCGACTTAATCTTTCTTGTAATTTTCAAGACTATGGGTAAGATCTATCCCATCAACATGAACGTTCTTCGAAGCGTCTTGGGCTAGAACCATTTTGGTAGTTCTAGAGTTATGAAGGTTTTTATCTAGTTAATTAAACTTCCGTGTGTATACTCCGTACAACACTACTTGTGGATTTATTTTATATAAGACTATGCATTTTTAATTCATACTCGGAGTTGTTTTGTGCATCATTAACTGTTGTGTAGAGTTTGCTGGCATTTGGATCTTTTGGTTAACGTGAACCGTTAGGGTTTAATGTAATTCTACTGCAACAGAAGCATAAAAGTATATTCGTATTACCTTTTACCAGGGTTGATGTAGAGGTTGATCATCAGCAGCAAGAACAAACGACCTTCCGATCTTCTGTTGTATTCCTAAGTCATGTCTTGACGTTGTGTGGGAAACAATCTACAAGACAAACTTAATTTGCAGTTCTATTATTTCTCACTATTTTTAGGCATGTAGTGAATAATTTCGGACTGCTGAGATTGGCTATTTATAGTCTACAACTGGGACCAGGAGGAGAAATTAGGGTTTTGGGCTCCCATTGGGCTTAAGCATCCAAGTTTTGCCTAAAACTTATACTTAAATAATAATAAATCAGTCCACTAAAGAAATATATTACACTACCACCCTAATTCTAAATTAGGTTATGGGATTCATCTTATTATGAGTCTGTTAGTCTCCCCGTGTTTAAGATTCAATGCCTATTAATTAATTAAATTACTGACAACTCAATTAATTAATATATGTACGGAGAGTAGTACCACTCAACCTTATTAAAATGCTGGAATAAATCCACCTGCAGGGTTTACTTGATAATCATTACGAGCTCCTCATGGGGACATCATCAACCAATTCCATTAGGACCATCTCCTAACTGACCAAGCATTTTAATTTAATAATTAAATCTTACATCTGATTCCTACTCCCATTACATGACCATCAAAAGCTTTCGCCTAAAGATCCTTGTAAAAGGATTACTAGGTTATCATCCGAAGCAAACTAGGCGACAACAATCTTTTCCTCATTATATGATTTCTCGTATTAGGTAGTACTCGCTTTAAATGTGTTTAAGTGCCTTATGGGCTCGTGATTCCTCCAAGTTTACAACTGCACCATTATTATCACAATAAATTGTGATAAGCTTGGGCAAACTGAGAATCACATCTAAGTCCATTATAAAGTTTCTCGAACCATACAGATACTCTGGTTGCCACAAGGCTCCAATATTATTATCTTTCTATGGTGGAGTCCAAAATATATTTCTATATAACACTCCTCCATACTATGGATCTACTTTCCAATTTACACACATAACCTTGAGTTGGATTTACTGTCGTCCCCATGATTTGAAAATATGAATCTATATAACCATCAAGAAGTAATGAATATGTCTGGTAAGCCTACATATAATTTCCTGTCCTTCTCAGGCACTTCAAATATGTCTTACCACAATTCAATATTCTTGTTCTGGGTTACCTTAATACTCACTGACTATGCCATTGGCAAAATAGATATGCAATCTCGTGCATCGCATTCCATAGATTAAGCTTCCTTATTGCCGAAGCATAGGGAACCGCCTTTATCTATTTTATCTTCTTTTATGTCTTAAGATAAAAGTCATTAGATAAAGTCACACGCTAAAATGAGTAAGGATTGTATTATTTATATGAAGCTTGAGATAAGCACAACATCCTTTCTCGTGATCCTTATTACCAAGATCGCAAGAATATATTTTGCTTTTCTTAAGTCCTTCATTTCATACTGCTTTATTAACCATACCCATACGCCCGACAATATTCTTTCATTGTCTCCAATGAGCAAGATACCATCTACGTACATATAAGAAATACCACCACATTTCCGTCACTCTTTACAATACACAAGACCCATCCGAGCATTGATTAAATCCATATGACTGTATTTCCTCATCATAAATAGATGTTCCATGATTTTGAAACTTGCTTCAGTCCATCGATGGACACTTTTAAGCTTATATTCAAAATGCTCTTAGCTCTTTGTAATGAATCACCCTGGCTGCTTAACATAGATGTTTTCCTCAACACTTCTAATTAGGAATGCTGTCTTGACATCTATTTGATGTTCCTCATAATCAAAATGAGCAGCAGCAGATAAAAGAATCCGGATCAACTTAGGCATGGCTACCGGCGAACAGGTTTCCTCATGCATCAAGCTTTGCTTCAAAGGCTTTCACCTATGTAATCCTCTTTTATTTGTATGACCACTTGCAATGGCTCTTACACCATATAGTGGTCCTACAAGCTCCTATATTTGATTTAAAATCCATAGATTTTATTTCAAAATTCATTGCAACTTACTAAGATACCGTATTTCGATCTTGTAGTGTTTCGTCGTGTCCATGGGCCGATTTCATGTTTACTAGGGATCAAGTCTCAAGACTTTCCCAAAACATAAATCTATCATGTTGTAAAACAACCCTCCCACTACGACAAAGCACTACATGCAATTGTGTATAAGATGTGACACGCGATACAGTTTACTTGTGGTATATCCTCTTGTAGTCTTGGTACTAAAATTTGTGTTTCCTTTTCACACCATTTAGAATATTTTATACATAGTTTTGTGATTTATTACATAATCCCTTCCAAAAATCTATTGTTTGTATTAACAATCACTTTCTGATCTTTTGGACTTTTTAAATAAACCACCCTTCATTTTTCTAGGATTTCCCACAAACAGATAAACATCTATAAGACATGTTATTTTTAGGGCTTACTCATAAAATTAATTCTAAATAATTCATCATTTATCTAACCATTACTATAAGAGTCTTATTCCTTCTTTCCGCCACACCATTCAGTTAGGGTTTGCCCGGTGTAGTCAATTTGGGATTCAATCCCAGCCTTTGATAATTAGATCCTAACTATCCTAAGAGGTACTCGCCACTATGATCGAATAGCAGTGACTTGATATATTTTCCACGATGGTTCACCACATCAGCCATGCACTTCTTGATTTAACCATAGTACTTAGACTTGCAGTGCATCAAATAAATATATCTTATTTCTAAAATAATTGTCAAACAAAGTGATGAATATTCATAAACACCTCTCGCTGGGATAATCTTAGGATCGCTCAAATCAGTATGAACCATTTTCAATATATCTTTACATGGCTCTATACCCCTTTGCCTTGTAGAGGCAAATGTATCATATTCACTTCCAAGTAAGACTCAGAAGTTTGATAGTTTCCACTTCCAATAAACCTAATGGTCTACCGACTATCAACTTTTGAATCCTACTCAAGTAGAATAATCTAGTCTTAGATGCCAAAAGTATGTTTGATTCATTTCCGAAGGTTCCATTCTCTTATTAGGTTTAGAAGGCGCGTTATAAATTATTAAACGTTGCATCGCGAGAGAAACAAGATTTAAGAGTGTACAAATTGTCACTAACGTACCATAACAGATTATAGCTCCATCCTTCATTACAATGACTATGTCATTCAAATGAAATAGAGTATCCATCCTTAAAATATAGAAAATGAAATCGAATTCTTTCCATAAAAATGTACATAAGGATAATTTCTCAAAATCAAATGTTTATTCATATCATAAGATAAATAAAGAACTCCCACTACAACAGCCACTACTTTCGTAGCTTTACCCATGTATACAGTAATCTCATCATCACTTAATTATAAATATTTAGTGACTCTGGTATCTACACACAAGTTGTCAGTAAATGCCATCACTAATCATGCTTCAACTAGTGAATAAGATACTTACCTTGTTCACTCCTTTGATGAATTTTGGTTTTTCTTCACCACATGTTTTGTCAGGAATTCTCCACCTTATACAATCTCTTGTAATTCAGGTAGAACTTGCTAAAAACACCATGGCAAATTACGAAGAATAAATTGACCTAGGTTTCCTCTTCAATTTCTATTCCAAGTATTTCCAATTCATTCATCAAGTTTATCCATGTCCTCTTGCCTTTTTACCTTTCTCAAGTATCTAAAGAGTGGCATGAGACCATCATATTTCTATGAACCTCTCACCTCTTCACTAGAGATTTTAATAGGCACTAAAGGGCATCCTTAGTGAGAACACATTTTTATTTTTCTAAGCAGTAATTATTAAAACCAAAATTCTTATCAATCATTTATTTATGGACCAGTAAATATATTTTCTTTTAGTTAACAATAAGTGAAATAAAACAATTTGAAAATACAGAGAATCACAGTAAATAAATACAACGATCAAACTCTTTGAATTTTAATTTTATATTGCTTCCCTCAATAAATAATATAAAATAAATTTACCGACATCTCGAGCACCGTGAATTTGCATGCCATGTTAGTGTGGACGTATACAAACTCTAACATTTGCAAGAGAAGGTTTTATCCATTAATTCCATACGTCATAATTAACATTATAACTCAATGATTAATAGTGGGTTGTACTTCAGCCATGCAATTTAATAGCAGTGACTCTATTGGGGAGGATATATATTAATTGCACCTAAGTATAAACCCTTATTTGATATTAAGTACGTTACCCAAGTTTGTGTGTCTTACAACTGGAGAAGTCCACACGCTCTCAAATAATTTTCTACAATCATCAATTATTAATTTGTACCAGTGATCCGCAAATAAAACTCATCTGTTGGGGAGGAAGGCACTATAGCCAACTCATAAGCTTACTTGCATCACATTATAAATAATAATTATTTCATGAAATTTATTCCAGTGAACCACAAATAAAACTCATCCGTTGGGGAGGAAGGCACTATAGCCGACTTATAAGCTTATTGCATCACATAATAAATCAATAATGGAGGCCGCGGGATCTTGACCAATCCCTCTCCTACTTAGTTATTTAACAAGAGGGTTTTTATATGCATATAATATTCATAAATAAAATACACAACCTAGCATGCTTCTATTACGACAAATAAGGCTGTAAATCAAATAGACATGCTTCCAAATATATAATAATAATTGATAAATAAAACAATTATAACAATTATATATAAGGAAGTAAATTGCCAAAAAAAAAGGTTGACTTGATCAACACTCCAAACAATTAAACAAGTAACTTGTGCAACAAGTAGGATAAGCTTGTGCCTCAAGAAATCCAACCCACACAGACCCATAGCCTGTATCGGCCTTTCATCTATGCATCTTCCCACTGGGAATAATCTCACAATGCCATCGCCTGTCGGAAGACTTCGTCACAAAACCCACCACCGATAGCACTGTACACTCCTCGCCGTTGGTGAGTTTTCTATCAAGCGGTCACCGGCAAGACTCAATAGCTGGTCGAACTAGAAAAAAGTCTGCTCCCTAGCCTGAATCACCAACAATCTCTCACACGACGCTAAGGCTAACTTCCTCTGACAACAATCTACCTGGCATGGCTTGCGCCATCCGCTAACCGTCTGCTCGCCGTCGATAATTAGCCATGCCTGCCGCTTCAGCCCCGTCCATGGCTTATCCGCGTGACTTGATCGTGTAGCCGACACTTGCCACCTGAAACAATGCCACTCCAGCCATGTAACAGCCTGCCAGAAACTTCTTTTGCTGGAATCTCATCGAGCAATCCGCATGTCCGAGCATCACCCAGCAAAGCCTATCGCCGATCACTGTGATGCGCGTCCCCGCCAGTAGTCAGAAATTACCATCACGCATGACTGCTGTGATTTAGACCTAGTGCACACCTGGTCACGACCAGAAAAGAATGCAGACCCACTTGTGACTTGCTGGAGACTCGATTGGAACATTCAGAAATCACAGAATATGCAGGACTAAACCGGGAATCCCATTGACCCGCCTAGAAATCCCAACGACTCGCTCAGAACACGTCGATCATACCCGCTCGAAATTGACATCGACTCCACGCCCATTATCTGCTGATTTCACTGAGTTTCAGGTACCATCAGATGAGGGCTTTTGGGACCACCACCTACGCAATGGTGGGTGCCGTGAGTGGATATAAATTATCACTACCGTGAAGCAGCAATACCCCACCATTCTTTCATCGCCAGGAGGCAAGAATCTTGACCACACTGTCACGCCTTCATCCAGCGTACACCACAAGCCACCATTGACATCACTTTCCGGAGCTTGCTAGCTTGCCAATGCCGAGGTGTCTCCCTTGAAATGTAGTGCCATTTCTAGCTCTGACCGTCCAACCGTCGTCCATTACTTTCTAGTGCAGCAGTCCACGACCAATCACCACCACATCCCGTCGCTCAAACCCGCCGTCAAGCTATCGTGCAGTACTCATGTGTGTGGTGTACAATTAGGGTTTCAACAAGGATTAAACATTATACCTTAAACCCTAATATCACATATTCCTCTCAAACCCTAGCCTAACGTGTCATGTTTAGCCTTAGAACATATGCTCTGATACCAATTGATGGTATTTGGATCTTTTGGTTAACGTGAACCGTTAGGGTTCTATGCAATTTTACTGTAGCGAAAGCATAAGAGTAGAATCATATTACCTTTCACCAGGGTTGATATAGAGGTTGATCATAAGCAGCAAGAACAAATGACCTTCCGATCTTCTATTTTATTTCTAAGTCACATCTTGACGTTGTGTGGGAAACGATCTACAAGATGAATTCAATTTACAGTTCTATTCTTTCTCACGGTTTTTTTAGGCATGTAGTGAATAATTCTAGACTACTAAGACTGGCTATTTATAGGCTACAATAGGGACCAAGATAAGAAATTAGGGTTTGGGCCTCCCATTAGGCTTAAGCATCCAAGTTTATCCCAAAACTTATACTTAAGTCCAATAATAATAAATCAGTCCACCAAAGAAATATTATTGCACTGTTACCCTAATCTCAAATTACGTTATGGGCTCCTTCTTATTATGATCCCGTTAGTCTCCCCGTGTTTAAGATTCAATGCCCATTAATTAATTAAATTACTGACAACTCAATTAATTAATATATGCACCAAGAGTAGTACCACTCAACCTTATTATCATGCCGGAATAAATCCAACTGCAGGGTTTACATAATAATCATTATGAGCTCATCAAGGGGACATCATCAACCAATTCCGTTAGGACACAGATTTCTTCTACAATCAACAACACACCATAGTGACAGCACCATCTCCTAACTCACCAAGCATATTGATTTAATAATTAAATCTCACCCATTGATGAATCTAAGAAATAAATACTGGCTTATGTGTCGAGGTTATTGTATAGAGATTAAGAGTACGAACATCCATAATAACAGAGATCAAGTTCTATTATATAGACAGTATAAACCGAACGATCTCAATAGTGGTCCTATTCAATACACACAATGCGCACTAGTGCAATTTTATAGTCAAGACAAAATAATGCCAAATCACACTACAGCCATACCGATAGATAGTCCCCATCTATCTCGGTTGTGAACATCTATTTATACTTTATAAGGAGCCGATAATATGATCATCCGTGTGACGCCGCACACCATATTATCTATAGTATAAAGTAAATGAACTTTTGCAAGAATAAATAATAATGATAAACGTTTGATCACATGATTCTCATTTCAAATAAATAAAATTGTTAAAACATTATTCATACAAAAAGCTAGACTTTTAGTATACAATCCAACAGAGTCTGAATACATATCTTGGTTACTGATTGAGTGCGTTCACTGCTGAGCAGGATTACATGTTATGATTCTAAGTGAGGGGACTTCGAAGCTTCATTAGAACTATCTTATATGAAAACTTATTAATTGGATTAGATTCGGGCTAGTAAGTAGGATAAAGAGGATAATTATATAGTACTTATAAAGAGAGATCATATCGGGTTAGAGTACTTAGTGCACAGAAAATAATTGATAATGATAGTACCTAGAAAGGGAGGTGTACTTATATCTCTTGCTCCGAATTAATTCACACGTGTTACATGCTTATCTACTTGTGTCTATAGAGTAGATTAGCATGGTTTAGTGATGCGTCCATAGTCTACAAGGTAGAGTCGGACATTGACATACGGAAGGGAGATTAATTAGTAAAACTGGATGGCCTGAAGAGCTACCTATCTTCTCACTTGAGCAACTCTCGTTTATTCTCTACTGTCTAAATTTATTTGCTATTTTATTATTCGTTATTAGTTCAATATTTATTCTCTACTTAAATTGCCAACAATAGTTTCTCTTAGATTAGATAATAATAAATTGATAACCAACTGTCCTTTGGGTTCGATAATATAACTTGGTCGCTTATCTAAGCTACAATCGCATCCTTCATACTTGGGGAATAAAATTGTGTGTTAAGAAAATGCCCATCAAGTTTCTGGCGCCATTGCCGAGGACGATTGTCATTTGTCAAATTTATTATTGCTATTTTATTTGAAACTACTCCATACTTGTCTTTAAATTTTAACGCTATATTTTTCTTATATGTATGCATACTAGATCAAGGGCAGGAACATTAGCGCCATTTGATATGGACATTGGAGCACCGTTAAGGAAGAAGAAGGCAAAGAAGAAAAGAACGTGGAAGAAACTGAAGCTCTTAATCTAGGAGTAGACGTTTGCAGAATTGAACTCGAAAAGATTGCGACTGCAACTGAAGACAACTCGGAAGCAGAAGCAGTCAACATGGCCCAAGATAGGACAAATTCAGACAATGTTGCCATCCGTGAAGTCTTCAAGAATAACAAATGAGGCATCGTAGGGCAGTTAGGAGCGTGTGGAGCCGATGTAGATTTTGATCTTCACCCCGCTCTTATCAGCATGATAGAAAGAAACTCCTTTGTAGGGGGAACTTTGGAGGATCCTTAGAAACATCTTCATAAGTTCCTTGGTTATGCTAGTACATAAAAAGATGCAGGAACACATGAAGATGCAAGGAAAATCATATTGTTTAAATTCTCGCTTACTTAAAGAGTGAGAGATTGGTACGATGCTCTTAATGCTACTGACTGCACAACATGGAATGATTTGAAGATGAAATTCTTGGAGAGATATATTTCCACCATCAAAGGTGTTTAAATTGAAGCAAGAGATTCATCTGTTTATGATCAATAAAAGAGAGAAGTTCCATGAAGCTTGGGATAGATTTAAGGACATGCTTAGCAGGTGTCCTCAGCATGGTTTGACTAAACCATAATACATCAGTATTTTCTACAATAGATTAGATAATGACTAGAGTTCTACTTGACATGTCATCAAGTGGAGCTTTACTTGCGAAGACATCCGTTGAGGACAAAAAGCTTTTCGAGGATATTTCTATGAATTCAAGATATTGGCCTACTAATAGATTGAGAGGAACCTATTTCCTTGGAAAAGTAGCACAAGTTGAACACACTATGGTGAAGTCGAGTAGAGAAGATGAGATCATCTCTAGCTTGACTAGTATAAACAAGATACTTGAATCTCAGTAGAAGCAGATCACTGATTTGCTACTAAATGTACCAATGATGATGCAACAGGATGACGGTGAAGAGAGACCGATCCAAAAGGAATTAGAAGAAGTGAACTATGCCATGGTACAAAGTATTCCAGGAATGAGGTATCCAAATAATCAAGGAAAAATGAATTACAAAGGGAACTACAACATTTTTGGTCCCTCGAGTAACTATCAACAACCAAGGAGGCCAAAATTTTCATGGAGCAATCCAAATACGGTGTTGCAACCTCCAGTTGGTGTTAATCCTAGTGCTAAGATGGAAGAAGAAAAACCTAGTTTAGAGGATACGTTGAACCGATATGTGGCTAGGAATGATGCAAGGGAGGACCGTTTGGAAGGAAAAATTGATTCAAGTCATGAGGAATTGTCAAAGCAGATGAAGGAACTAACATTGTTGATGGGTCAGATGGCAGGGAGCGTAAATTAATTGACAAAAACAATTGAGAAAGGAAAGTTTCCATCTCAAAGTATTACAAACCCTAAGTCTTGTAATGTCATCACAATGAGGTCCGGAACGCAGTACTGATGAGAGTGAAAATAAGCGTGTTTTAGTGTCCAATTTAACACCTTTTTATGAGAATTGTTGTCATTTATTAGCACAAGTGTCTTATATTCGATATATTTAAGAAAAAGTTGCGTTTGAGGTGTTTTATTATATTTTAGGTGAAAAAAGGGATCAAAAGTGCAAAGTTGGAGAAAAGGTGCAATTTGTGCAATGATGCTGAAAAACGCACGTCCAATTTTTGTAATTTTTCCGTATTCTTGTGAAGCTCTAAATTGAAAGTGTGATACATAGTTGGAAAGTCACAGAAGAGAGGGCCATTTTGGCTTAAGGAACACCCTAATCCGATTCCAAACGAGAAAGTTATGATCAAAATAGTGACGTGGCACAAGCTGTTCCTGTTCAGCACGATTGTTCCACTTTTCATGACTTGTTACACCTTCAAATTTTGGAGTTTCTGAGTTTTCTTTGTATTGATATAAATTCAACGAATAGAGGATCATGTGAGCGCAGGTCGGATGTGAAAGTTATGCGCGAAATAGTGAGACTGCGCACTGCCGCTCAACCAGAGTCGACCCGCTCGACCTGCAGCAGTTTGGTCGAACGGGGACACGGAACCCTATTTTTGGCAATTCTGAACCTCCAGGAGCGTGTATTTTTGTATTCTCCAAGAAAAAGCCCTTCTAAGGTCCATAAGGAGAGCTTACAAGTATAAAAGGGGATGTACATCACATTATTATTCATGTGATAGCACCGCAACACAATCATCCTACACCCTACAAGGGAGATCACCCCCCAACAATCATTCACATTATTTCCTCCATCCATCCATCACTTTGAAGATTCATCTGTGGAATCAAGAAAAAGAACCAAGAGGATTTTAAGAGACGGAAGAGAGAAGGAAGGAGAATTCTACACCAAGGGTTTTCCTAATTCTTTTCTTCTACTTTCTAATTTTCCGAACATATGGGTAAGATCTATCCAACCCCCATGATTGTTCTTCGCAATATCATGGGCTAGAACTATTTTGGTAGATCTAGGGTTTTGAAGGTTCTTATGAATTAATTGAACTTTCGTGTGTATACTCCGTACAACACTACTAGTGGATTTATTTTATATATGACTATGCATTTTTAATCCATATTCAGAGTTATTTTATGCATCATTAATTGTTGAATAGAGTCTAAATGTTCATCTTGGTTATTGATTGAGCGCGTTCACTGCTGAACATGATTTCATATATGATTCTAAGTGATGGGACTCCGAAGCTTCATTAGAACTATCAATATATGAATGTTTATTAATTGAATTGAATTTGGGTTAATAAATAGGATAAAGAGGGTAATTTTATAGTACCTATAAAGGAAGATCATATCGAGTTAGAGTACCAATCCTAGGGAAAAATAATTGATACTGATTGTACCTAGAGAGGGGGGTAAAATTATATCTCTTGCTACAAGGTTATTCACACGTGTTACATACATATTTACTTGTGTCTATAGAGTAGATTTGCATGGCTTAGTGATGCGTCCATATTCCACAAGGCAGAGTCAGACATTAATACATGAAAGGAAAATTTATGAGTGAAATCAGATTACTCTAGGGCTACCTATTCTCCATACTTGATCCACTTTTATATTATTCTAAGTGTTCTTATTTTAAATGTTATTTTAATTAATTTGTTAGTAGTTGAATAATTAAATCCTTAAATCTTATTACCTTTCATCTTAATTAATTTAGTTAATAATTAAATTGATAATACGCCGGCCTTTGGGTTCGATATTTAACTTGGTCGCTTGCTTAAGCTACAATTGATATCCTTTATACTTGGTCGAATAGGCACTTGTGGAGAAGATAGGACGAGCTCAGTTTACAGAGCCCCCATTCAACCAGACTCATCCCGTTCGGACAGATCATTCTGGTCGAACTATGGTCGAACCGGCATCAAACAAACTGAACCCGTTTATAGAGTCCTCGTTCGACCATACTCATGCGGCTTGACAAAACTATTATGGTCAAACAGTAGTTGAACAACTTCACGAACCTTCCATTTCGATACCAAATGCTAGACCTATTGTTCAGAATACTCCAGAACCATTCCAAGAGCAGAATACTGAGCATGTTGTAGAGAATGAGTGGGAAAGAGCCAAGAGATTGAAAGCCGAGAAGGACAAAGCGAAGGAGGTGGAATGTGATGAATGGGGAATACTTAAGACAAAGATACCTCTGTCGTTTCCCTTCAGGATAGTCAAGAAGAGATTGGAAGAAAAGTTCAAGAGGTTTTTTGATATCATGAACAAAATAAGATTGAACATTCCCTTCTGTGAAGCAATCATGGAGATCTCATACTATGCCAATTTTTTAAAGATATCATGTTGAAGAAGAGAAGTTTGAATGGAGTAGAGACAGTGAACCTATCAGAGAACTGCAGCTCGATCATTCAGAGAAAGTTGCCACAGAAGTTAAAGGATCCAGGGAGCTTCACTACTATGTGAGATTGGAAAGGGGCCAGCACGTACAGCTTTATGTGATCTTAGTGCAAGCATCAACTTGATGCCCTTATCTATATTTAAGAATCTAAGTTCGGGGGAGCTCGCTCCCACAATGGTGGCTCTGCAATTGACGGATTGATCCATGACTTTTTTGAAAGGTGTGATTGAAGATGTACTTGTTAAAGTAGATAAGCTTGCTTTTCCTGTGATTTTCTTGTGCTAGAGATGAAAGATGACAAAGATAATGTCCCTCTTATATTAGGAAGCTCATTCCTTGCTACGGCTGGAGCTATGATTGATGTCCAAAAGGGGGAGCTTTGATTGAGAATGGATAAAGAAGAGGTTCAATTCAACCTAGATAGGGCAATGAAGATGCCAATGGAGATGCAATGTCACAACATTAATGTGGTGGAGTAGATCATGAAGGAAGATATGTCCTTGATCCTATCGAAGGATCCCTTGGAGACATGCTTGGTGGAGTCTCTTACTTTTCCCACCACGGAGCTAGATGATCTCTCTAATAAGGTATGTATTGAATTTCTTGAAAATTTACTTGCTTTGGATGATGACAGGTATGAACTAAAAGAACCAAGCTTGAAGAAGTCAAATGGACTAGGTAATATCTTTCGTTGGATAGAGAAAGCACACCGAATGAAGAAAAGAAGGAGTTGAAACCACTATCGGAGCACTTGAAGTACGACTATCTAGGCGATAATGAAACTTATCCGATAATTATATCATCTTCTCTTACTGATGACCAAATCGAAGAGTTGTTAGATGTTCTTAGGAAGTATAAGTCTTCTATTGGTTGGACTCTTGATGATTTGAAGGGTATTAATCCATCGTATTGCATGCATAAGATTAGGTTGCGAGATGAAGCTAAGAGTAGTATTCAGAATCATCAGAGGGTTAACCCTGCTATTCAAGAAGTGATTAGAAAGCAGATCTTAATGTGGTTAGATGTATGAATTATATATCCTATTAGTGATAGTCCCATGTGAGTCCATTGCATGTAGCAGCTAAAAAGGGGGATATGACTATTGTGAAAGCTGATGATGGCGAGACCTTAGCCACTAGGATTCCTACGGGATGGCGCGTGTATACGGATTACAGAAAACTGAATGAAAATACATGCAAAGACCATTTCTCTCTTCCTTTCATGGATCAAATGCTTGACCGTCTAGCAGGGTATGAGTTTTATTGTTTCTTGGACAGGTACTTAGGTTATAATCAAATCATGATTGCACCCGAGGATCAAGAAAAGATAACTTTTACTTGCCCATACAGCACCTTTGCTTTTAGGAAGATGCCTTTTGGATTGTGTAATACACCTGCTACATTTCAGCGTTGCATGATGATCATATTAGATAGGTTGATAGAAAAGATCATGGAGGTGTTCATGGATGATTTTTTTATGTTTGGTTCCTCTTTCGATATTTGTTTGTCTAACCTAGCTATTGTTTTGAAGAGATGTTAAGAAACTAATCTCGTCTTGAATTGAGAGAAGTGCCACTTTATAGTGAGAGATGAGATTGTTCTTGGTTATCATATCTCGGCCAAGGGATTGCAGGTTGATAGAGCTAAGGTGGTGGCAATTGAGAAGCTTCCACCACCTACAAATGAGAAAGGAGTGCGGTCCTTCCTTGGACATGCCAGATTCTATAGAAGATTTTTCAAAGACTTCTAAAAATAATCCAAGCCCTTATCTCATTTACTTGAAAAAGATGTTCTTTTTTTTTATGAAGAATGTCTAACAGATTTTTAGGTTTTGAAAGAGATGCTTATTACTGCATCTATCTTGATCACACTGGATTGGACTCAACCGTTTGTACTTACATGTGATGCAAGTGATTTAGCACTTGGAGTGGTGCTCAGGCAGATTAAGGAAAAGAAGTTCAGCGCCATTTACTATACGAGCAAAACTTTTGATGCAGCAAAAACTGAAAAAGAATTTTTAGCGGTTGTGTACGAATTCAACAAGTTTTGATAGTATTTGGTTGGCATAAAGACTATAGTGTACACGGATCATTCTGCGATTCGGTACTTGATGGAAAAAAAGAAAGCGAAGCCCAGGATTATTCGATGGATCCTTCTTCTACAAGAGTTTGATATGGAGATCCGAGATAAGAAAGGAACTGAAAATGTTTTGGCGGATCATCTATCTAGGTTAGAGACAAGGGAACATTGTGATGACTCTTTCGAATACATTGAAGAGATGTTCTCGGATGAGAAGATTATGCCGGTGTTTATTGAACGACTGGAGAGAGCTTGTTTAGTGGCTGCTCAAGGAATGGATCTATGGTATGCTGATTACGTCTATTATACTGCCGTAGGTGAAATTCCTAAGGATCTCAATAGATATCAACTTGTGAAATTCAAGAGAGATGTTGAGACCTTTATATGGTATGATTCATTTGTCTACAAAATTTATACGGATTCTATTGTCCGTTGGTGTGTGCCCGAGATGGAGATGGAAAGTGTTCTTGATTTTTGCCATGTACAACTTAACGGGGGGCATTTTGGAGCCCAAAAGACTGCAGTCAAGGTACTACAATCCGCTTTATATTGGCCTTCCTTGTTCAAAGATTGTGAATCCTATGTGGCAACATGCGATAGATGTCAAAGGATGGAAAATATAAGTAAAAGGGATGAGATGCCACTTCAGCCAAGCATTGTTGTAGAGATCTTTGATGTATGGGTAATTGATTTTATGGGGCCGTTTTCCCCTTCTAATGGATTCCTATACATCCTTCTTGCTGTTGATTATGTTTCTAAGTGGGTGGAGGTCATTCCTACTCGCATAAATGATTTGAAGTTCATGTTGTCCTTCTTAAAGAAACATATATTTGCCCGTTATAGAGTTCCAAGAGCACTTGTTAGTGATGGAGGTTTCCACTTTGTCAACAAGCTTCTTGAAAGAGTGCTCAAGGATTATGGTGTTAAGCATAGGGTTACTACACCCTATCATCCTCAAGCAAATGGGCAAGCAGAAGTTTCTAATCGGCAAGTGAAGCAAATCCTAGAAAAGGTAGTTGGAACCAATAGGAAGGATTGGGCAATGAAGCTCGACGTAGTCTTATGGGGTTTCGAACGTCATACAAGACTGTGCTAGGCATGTCACCTTATCAAATTGTCTATGGAAAACCGTGCCACTTACCCGTGGAGATTCAACATAAGTCTTTTCGGGCTGTAAGAAGTTTGAACTTATCCATAAAATAGGTCAAGGACTTAAGGTTGACGCATATCAATCAATTGAATCGATTATCTATAAGGAGTGAATGTAGAAGTGGCATGACTCGAAGATCACTTATAAAGAGTTCAACCAAGGAGATGAGGTATTACTTTTTAACTCTCGTTTGAAGCTTTTCACAGGAAAACTTAAATCAAAGTGGACAGGACCATTCATTATCCATAGAGCTTGCGGAGGGGAAGTTTTGAAATCATGGACAAAGACGGAGACATCATAGCGGTGAATGGGCATCGATTGAAGAACTATAGGTCGCCGAATGATGCGGGTTTCATCTTTGAAGATACTTTACATTGAGTTAGTACCGTCGTGACTCTCCGACATTAAACAAGAGCGCCTGTTAGGGGCCTTCCCTCCCATTTTATTGCTTTATTTATTTTGTATGAGTAAGAAATTTTTATATTTAAGGTGCTTACTAATCGGCAATTACATATCTTTACAAACTTAGTTTCGATTATAGTTTCAATTAAGTTTGGGGGTGTGATGTTCTTACCTCATCGTAGCACCAAGAGTATAATTTTTTCTTCGTAATGTTTGCTAGGAGAGTTGATTTTTTGTGGTATATTAAAACTTTAACCGGTTTTGATGTGTCAATTTTTTTACAAATTGCCTAGTGTTCAGTGGTGTTTAATTATTTTAGTGTGAGCAGAGTATTATACATGATTTATATATAGTTTAAGAGTGGTTCTCTAGCTTTTGTTTTGAGTATTATGATGCTTGATGTTGTTCTAGAGTTTGAGTTTTGCAGGGAAAGACAAGGAAAGCACGAAATTTCGGAAGTTCGGAAGCTTGTTCCACCAAACAAAACTGTTCGACCACGATACTGAGGTCGAATGGTGGTTGAACAACATGCCTGAACGCGAAACTAACTTACAGATGCTCAGTTCGACCAACACGTCTTGTTTGACCAGAACTCAAAGGTCGAATGACGGTCGAACAAAGCAAGGGAGAACAGGGGATGACTTTTTAGTTCACAAAGGTGTTGTTCGACCTCACACTATTGTTTGACCATGATAATTTGGTCGAACGGAGGTCGAACAAAGTCACGTTTTATGGGCAAACTCGCACAGTTCGACCAAAAGCCCTAGTTTGACAATACTGTTTGAGTCGAACGGTGTCTAAAATTGCGATTTAAGATCAGTTTATGCGTGTTCAACTAATTCCCATCACCCTTTCTCGAGCACTCGTCCCGACTAGTAAGAACTTCACACTAAACTCTTCCCACACCCAATTCTTCCTCTCCACACACTTCCACTGCCAAGTTTTGAAGGATTCAAGTCCGATTTGGGCTATTTCATTCGAAATATTTAGGGATTTTTCATCATACATCACACACACCATTGCCGGAAACAAAGGTATGTTTTCGAACTTCTCTATCCTTGAATTGAAGTTAATTGTGCTTAGTAAGGGTTGGGTAAGTTGATTGAACATATGCTTAGTTGGATTTGAAGTGTTGAATTTTGGTGTTCTTGTTGAAATTTTACGTGAATTTGCATGATTCAATTTACGTTGGATTGTTGAAATTTTGGGAAATTGATGATACATATCTTGCGGGCTGCAGTTAAATTTCGAATTATATATATGGGCTCATTGATTTGAAGTGTCGATGTTGTACAATTGAATGTGGGAGATGAGCATGGAAATGGTTTTTGTTGAGTTTATGTTGAAATTGAGAAGCATGTCTAATGTGTGTAATAATTTTAAGACTATTGGTTGGAATTGTCCTATAATTGAAAGTGTTGAGCATATAATTGTTATGATGATTAGATGAACACTTGAACTTTAGGGATACTAAATTTGAGTTGATTATGGCATGCGAATTTGAGGTCTTGATTAGAATTCATGCTTAAAATTAGTCTTAAGATTGGCATACTTGCTTTATCTCTTTTGTTTTGTATTAAAGTATAGCCTTTGTAGGTAAGGAGATTTCTTCATCTTCTAAGAAGAAGGAGACTAAGTCTCCTAGGAAAGGTGATGGTGCAAAGAAATTAATGCTTGATAAGAGGAGACCTTCCAATCTTCGTATAAAGATCGATGATTGGGAGGAGAAAAAGGAGTTGTGGGCCACTGTTGCGAACAAGATAACGAGGACTCGTTATCAAGATGATCAATAGATGGTTGCGATTAACATCATTAATGATATCCGTTGGATGTTCCATCAAGTAGGGATCACTATATTCATGGAGATGAAGAGGAAGACGTATTTCCACATCACAGCCGAGGTATTGCGCATGATGAGAGTTAATCATGGGGATCACTATCTTCCATATGGTTTATGGATGAACATTGGTGGTCACCTGCAGAACATGCTTGCTACAATAAGATGATTAGTTGTGAGAATGTGTCTGAAGTGGAGCATGCTGATTTCTGTGCCGATGAGTTTTGGAGATCTATCTCGTGGAGGCAAGATCGTTATAATTCGAACACCACTAAGGTTGCCTTCATCCACAACCCTGTGATAGCTATATGGACCGAATACTGAGCAAGTTTGTTCGATCCGAGGGCAGTTGTATTCCGAGAGGGTAGTTGTATGTGCTCTGGTGTATGTTGAATGGGGTCCGCTTCAACATTGCAGCTTACTTTTTCCAGCAATTATACAAGTTCTCTATTCATGATTTCTAAAGAATCAACATTGGAGGGCTGATACTCCATTAGTGGAGTACTATAGAGTTGACTAGAGCAGGCATAGGCCGATCCAAGGGGATCCTAACTTGATCATGTCATCTTATGTAAGGATGGGGTTGGTTCAGTGGATGGATGATGTTTGGATGTTCATCCTGGTAAGAATCCACTTTCTTTTTTATTTACATTGTCGATTGTTAACCTTACTATCGTTCAGATCAACACCAACCTATTGATGGATACCTCGGAGCATAGGACAATTTCCAAGACTTGTTTGAAAGAGAGAAATTGGAGACTTTTAGCTGAGATGCACTTACAGGGAGTCCACATCATTGAGGATATGATTTTGGTAGGTGATCCAACTGATTTCATTGACGAGGATCAGCCACAGCAGCCAACGTTTGTGTACCCAGAGATGGATTTTCCTCCGATGTAGCCACCGCAACAGCCGCAGCCATAACATGAGTACTTTGAGCCACCACCACAGTGCAGCAGGGTTTCTGGCAGGCTCAGGATCGTTTCTATAGAGAGCAGTTCAGATTGATGAATGAGCATATTGCCATTTTGAATTCAAACCAGCAAGAGACGAATCGACAGCAAACTTTAATGAATACAAATTACGCTGTGCTCAACCTTCGGTGTGATGGTGTGGATAGAAGATTGGGAGAGATGCAGGATAATTATCGAGAGATCGATAGAAATCTATATGATCTTCACAGGGATTTCGATTATTGGCGCATGGAGATAAGTGATGATGTGATTCTCCAGAGGAGTAGAATGCGCCAGGTTTTTCCCTTTGTCTGCTTCCTCTCATCTCATTCTCTTTTTCACTTTACATGTTGAGTGATTGTGAGTGGTGTTGAGTGTTTGATTGAAATTCATGCATGGGTGGTTTGTATCTGATATTGATTGATGATAATGGATTCACTTGATATGTTTGATTGGATGTTGATCGGATTCATTTGAAGAGTATGATGTTACTTCTTGATTATGCATGTGCACTTGTTTTTTATACATGTTGATTTTATTGATGATGGCATGTACTATTATTAGTTGTAGTTATGTAAATATTGATGTTGATTGCATACTTTGAAGAGTGCTTAGGAATCTATTAACCATGTGAGAATTTGAGCCTATTAATCATGCTACATTAATGCATGATAGTTTTATTCTTGTGAGTATCATTCATATGTTAGTATTCTAGAACTTAGCTTGGAGTCTCGTTTGAAATTTATGATTGATAGATACTATGACATGATCTTAGACCGTTATTGCTTAAATTGAGCCACATAGCCAAATTTTATCTTACCTTATAGTTTATATCATTGGAAGCCCCGTTGAGCCTTAAAGCTTTTTCTTTGGCAAGCCTGTGATAAAAGCCATTATTTATCTAAATTTGAATATTGAATACCCTATTTACTTGTAGAGAGTTAAGGTGAATAAATTGCTAGCTCGTATGTGAAAAAGAAAGGAAAAGTTTGCACAGTGATGCAAGTAAGAATGTGGTGAAATCTTGTTGAGGGGTAGTGCCTGAAACTGGCACCCCGAATTGCTTAAAAGGGTAGTGCCTGAAATTGGTACCCTTGTACTTTGAAGAAGAAGAAAGATGTTGATTCCAAGTGAAGCAGGAGAAGAAGTATTGAAGGGACCATTAGAATGCTGAGGAAGAAGTATTAATGTTGTTTGATGAAAAGCAAAAATCCAAGGTAATTCTCTACTAGTGAAGTTAGTCACTTTATCAATATTTTCCTACCTTTACCAAAGAGCCAACATTACAACCCATAGAACAAGTCCTTTGTGATCCTAGTGTTGAAACAATTATGAATTGATTTTTGAGACCTTGCCAAGCTTATGGTTTTGCGAATATATGAATTGATTTTGAACGTAAATACTAGCCCGTTGAAAGTGCACATCTTTTCACTTGTGTGCGAGAGTAAACACTTACCTAGTGTGCTAGATGATTTTGCACTCATAGAAGTATTGTGGTTGATTGATATAGTTGCATGGATGATAGGTATGATGGATGAATGCATGTTTTGAATTGATATAATTGCATGTGTTAGAATAAGTTGTGCTTGTTATAAGGATTTTTTTATTAGTCTCTTGCTTAGTTTTGATTTTCGTTGCCTCGGGACGAGTAACATGTAAGTTTGGGGGTTTGATGAGAGTGATAATTCACGTATTTTGAGCTTTGATTTGTGTGGAAATTGAGTATGATTTGATCTATTAGCAAGACAAATTGGGATATTTATAGAAAATCCACGAATCAGATGTTATTGAGGCTATTTAAGCATATTTGTATAGGAAAACAGGCCTTAAGTGCTCGAAATTGGAAAATACATTTTTCGAGGTCTTGTTCGACAAGGATAGACTGTTCGACCAGCATAATCTTGGTCGAACGGAGGAGATGAGTCGAACAGGAAGCACATCAACTTACAGAGAGATCATTCGACCAAGGAAGCATGTGTTTGATTGTATACTAAAAGTCTAGCTTTTTGTATGAACAATGATTAGACAATATTTGAAATGAGAATCATATGATCAAACGTTTACAATTAAGTTATTGCAAAAGTCCATTTACTTTATACTGTAGATAATGTGGTGTACGGCGTCACACGGAAGATCATATTATCGGCTCCTTATAATGTATAAATAGATATTCACAATCGAGATAAAAGGAGACTATCTATCGGTATGGTTGTAGTGTGATTTGGCATTAGTCGGTCTTGACTATAAAATTGCACTAGTGCACTTTGTATGTATTGAATAGGACCACTGTTGAGATCGTTCGGTTTATACTGACTATATAATAGAACTAGATCTCAGTTATTATGGAAGTTCATCCTCTTAATTCCTATACAATAACCTCGACATATAAGCCAGTATTTATTTCTTGAATTCATCAATAGGCGAGATTTAATAGTTAAATCAATATGCTCGGTGAGTTAGGAAATGGTGTTGTTTCTATAGTGTGCTATTGATTGTAGAAGGAATCCGTGTCCTAACGGAATTGGTTGAAGATGTCTCCTTGAGGAGCTCATAAGGATTATCATATAAACCCTGCAGGTGGATTTATTCCGGCATGATAATAAGGTTGAGTGGTACCACTCTCGGTAAATATATTAATTAATAGAGTTATCAGTAACTTAATTAATTAATGGACATTGAATCTTGAACACGGGGAGACTAACGGGCTCATAATAAGAAGGAGCCCATAAACATAATTTCGGATTAGGGTGGAAGTGCAATAATATTTCTTTAGTGGAATGATTTATTATTATTGGACCTAAGTATAAGTTTTGGGCTAAACTTGGATGCTTAAGCCCAATGGAGGCCCAAACCCTAATTTCTCCTCCTGGTCCCTGATGTAGCCTATATAATAGCCAATCTCAGCAGTCTGGATATCTTAATTCACATGACAAAAACTGTGAGAGAGAGATTGACTGCAGATTGAGTTCGTCTCGTAGATCGTTGCCCACACAATATTGAGATATGGCTTAGGAATACAACGGAAGACTGGAAGGTCATTTGCTATTTCTAGCCATGAACTTCACCGATTTTTCTAAACTCGTGTGTAAGTCCAATCTGTACGTGTGATACACTGGTGGAAAGCCACGGAAGAGAGGATCGTTTTTGCGAATAGATCACTCCAATCGAAGATCAGATGAGGGAGTTATGGCCAAAATGGTGAGACTGCACAGGCTGCCATGAGAATCCTTCTCCTTCAACATACCCTGGTGAAAGGTAATGCATTTCTTGTTTTCTTACTTCCGCTGTAGAAACATATGGAACGCTAACAGTTCACGTTTACCAAAAGATCCAAATGCCAACAATTGATATCAGAGCGTAGGTTCTATGGCTAAACGTGACACGTTAGGCTAGGGTTTATGTGCCTATATGATATTTTTTTGAAATAGAATCACACGATGTTAGTTAGGGATTTTTGGTTTTGTGAATTGAATCCATGGAAATCCCTATTTGGAACCCTATGATCATGTCCTTCACGTCGGTTGTTTCGTGGATGAAAACCCTAAATTCGATCAAACAATGAATGTTGTTGGTGATGATCGACGCCTTATGGTATCATGATCGTTGACATGGAAAGGTTTTCTCATGTCATCATGATCAGCATCGTGATGGTCTGATGTATAGCGAGTCCTGCATGCGTCTTCCCATATGATTGAAGGCTAGGTTTTTGGGGATTCGACACCAACGGCGGCTGATAGGCATGGCTTGATCGAAGGATAGCCGTGCGTCGCTGATGTTGTAGGCAAGGCGAGCGATGTGTGAAACTCTATGTGTGACTTACGTTCGACCAGAGCATGGCAAAGACACACTTCTGATTTTTAGACACGGCGTCGCCGATACTTGGAGGAGATGGCACAATCGCCGGCGGAAGGCACAATTATGCTTGTCGTTGGCATGACTTTGGCTTGCAGCGAGCCTGCTAGAACACGGCTGAATGACTATCTTCAGCCATGAAAAGCGGTGAGGGGCTGGCCGCGATGATTGGTGACCATAGCACGGCGATGTGGTGCTGAAACTAATTCCAACAAGTCACACATGTGTTCGATCGGTATGCAGTGAAGTTCTGGTTGGGCTTGCTGAGTTTTTGAATGAGTTTGATATGACTATCGGTCGGGACTTCAAGATTTCAAGCAGGTTAGAAGCAGGTCTCCATTCTTTCCGATCAGACCTTCTCGTTTGCTGGGTGGGCCTGGACCTATTTCCAGATGAGTTTGCTGGTCGATTGATAATGTTGATTGGAAACTGTTGACGATACCTGGTGGAGGAAGGCAGCTCCGATCGGGCAAAGTGGTGGTGAAACCCGATGAGGCTAAGCTATTTGATAGGCCGTAGTCTGGGATTTCTAATGAATGATGCTTTTTGGTGGCTGGGAGAAACTGGCAGCTGTCTTTCCTGCAGCAATAGGATCGGCATGCCTGAATTGATACCGATACAGCTGGTGGTTTCCGGCGGTGTTCCGGCAGGCAAAACACCGATGAATTGACGCCGGTACAGCTGGTGGTTTTCAGCAGTAAAGTTGGTTATTGCGGTGCTAATTCATCAAGTTTGTTGTTGATACGTGTGTGATGGATGGCATAGGGCCCAAGCTATTCTACTTCTTGTGCAAGCCATTCCTTGATTGGTTGGAGTGTTGACTAAGTCAACTGATTTTTGGCCAATTTTTTTTATCCTCATATATAATTGCTAATAATTGTTTTTATTTACCAATTATTTTTGTATATTTGGATTGTATGTGGTATTTGATTTAATGCCTTATTTGCCGTAATAATAGCATATTTATTTGTGTATTTTATTTTTGGTAAATATTGTATGCATGCAAAAACACTCTTGTTAAATAACTAAGTGGGAGAGGGATTGATCAATCTTGCGGCCTCCATTATTAATTTATTAAGTGATGCAAGTAAGCTTATGAGTCAGTTTTAGTGTCTTCCTCCCAACAAATGAGTTTTATTTACGGATCACTGGAATAAATTTCATTAAATAATTATTATTTGTAATGTGATGCAAGTAAGCTTATGAGTCGGCTATAGTGTCTTCCTCCCCAACGAATGATTTTTATTTGCAGATCACTGGTACAAATTAATAATTGATGGTTGTAGGAAATTATTTGAGGGCGTGTGGACTTCTCCAACTGTAAGACACACGAACTTGAGTCATACTTAATATCAAATAATTGTGTACACTTAGGTGCAATTAATAAGTATCCTCTCCAACGGAGTCACTGCTATTAAATTGCATGGCTAAAGGACAATCGACTATTAATCATTGAGTGATAAGGTTAATTATGACATATGGAATTAATGGGTAAAACCCTCTCTTGCGAATGTTCGGGTTTGTATACGTCCACACTAACGTGGCATGCAAATTCACGGTGCTTGAGATGTCGGTAAATTTATTTTATATTGTTTATTGAGGGAATCAATATAAAATTTAAATTCGAAGTGTTTGATTGTCGTATTTATTTACTTGATTCTCTGAATTTTCAAATAGTTTATTTCACTTATTGTTAACTGAAATAAATAATATTTACTTGTCCTAAATAAATTATTAGAAAGAATCTTGATTTTAATTCTTACTGCTTAGGAAAATTAAAATGTGTTCTCACTAAGGATGCCTTCTGATGCCTGTTTAAGTCTTTAATGAAGAGGTGAGAGGTTCATAGAAATATGATGGTCTCATGCGACTCTTCGGATACTTGAGTAAGAAAGGCAAGAGGTCATGGTTAAACTTGATGAATGAATTGGAAATACTTGGAATGGAAATTGAAGGGGAAACCTAGCTCAATTCATTTTTCATAGTTTGCCTAAACGTTTTGAGCAAGTTTCACCTGCATTACAATAAGTTGTATATGGTGGGGAACTTCTGACAAAACGTGTGGCGAAGAAAAACCAATTTATCAAGAGTTGAACAAAGTTAGTATCTCATTTACTAATTGTTGATGCATGGATAGTGATGGCGTCTATTGGATACCAGAATCACTAAATGTTTACAATTAATTGATGATGAGATTAAAATATACATGGGTAAAGCTACAAGAGTAGTGGCTGTTGCAATGGGAATAGTTTATTTATCTTTTGATAGAAATAAACGTTTGATTTTGAGAAATTATCTTCACGTATGTTTTCATAGAAAGAATTTAATTTGGGGTTCTATGCATTAACGGATAATAATCTATTATGGTATGATAATGACAATTTGTACACTCTTAAATATTGTTTATCCCACGGATGCAACAAATAGTAATTAATAATGCATCTTCTAATCTAAGTAAGAGACAGGAACCTTCGGAGATGAACTAAACATACTTTGGCATCTAAGACTAGATCATTTTACTTAAGTACGATTCAAAAGTTGATAGCCGATGAACCGTTAGGTTTATTGGAAGTGAAAACTATCGAACTTGTGAGTCTTATTTGGAAGTGAATATGATTAATTATCTCAACAAGGCAAAGGGGTATAGGGCCATGAAAAGATATGTTAGAAATGGTTCATTCTGATTTGAGCGATCCTAAGATTATCCTATTGAGAGGTGGTTATGAATATTCGATGATTATTCTAGAAACAAAATATATTTATTTGATGCACTGTAAGTCTGAGTACTATGATTAATTCAAGGAGTGTATGGCTGATGCAGTGAGGTGTCATGAAAAATATATGAAGTCACAACGATTTAATCGTGATGGCGAGTACCTCTTAAGATAGTTTAGAAGCTATTAAATCTGAGATTGGGATTGAATCCCAAGTTAATTACACTGGGCAAACCCCAGTTGTATGGTGTGTTGGAAAGAAGGAATATGACTCTTATGGAAATGGTTTGGTAGATGATGAATTATTTGGAATTACTAAATTCATTTTATGGGTGAGCTCTAGAAACAGCATGTCGTATGAATATTTGTCTGTTGGTGGGATATCCTAGAAAAATGAAGGGTTTTTTATTTAGATAATCCAAAAGATCAGAAAGTGATTGTTAAGACGAACACTAGAATTTGGAAAGGACTATATAATAAATCACAAAATCATGTATAAAATGTTCTAAAGGTGTGAGAAGGGATACACAAAATTTAATACCAAGGGTACAAGAGAATATACCACAAGTAAACTGCATCGCGTGTCACGTCTGATACACAATTGCACGTAGTGTCTTGTCGTAGTGGGAGGGTTGTTTGATAACCGAATAGATTTATATTTTGGGAGAGTCGTGAGACTTGGTCCCTAGTAAATATGAAATCGGCCTATGGACACGACGAAGCACTACAAGATCAAAATGTGGCATCTTAGCAAGTTGCAATATTTTCTGAAATTAAATCTGGAAGCTTGTAGAACCACTAAATGGTGTAAAAGCCATTGGATGTTTGGCTCTACAAAATTTAAAGAGGATCGATCACCTAATGTCGATCCGAATTCTTTTATTGCTGCTCATATTAATTATGAGGTAAAGTAAATAGATGTCAAGAGAACTTTCCTGATTGGAAGTCTCGAGGAAAACATCTATGTGGAGCAGCCAGAGTGATTCATTGCAAAGGGATAAGAGCATTTTGAATGTAAGCTTAAAAGTGTCCATCGATGGACTAAAGCAAACTTCAATATCGTGAAACATTCGTTTTGATTAGGAAATCAAGTAATAAGGATTTAATCAATGCTCGAATGGATTTTGTGTATTGAAAAGAGTGACGGAAATGTGGTGGTATTTCTTGTATATACGTAGATGGTATCTTGCTCATTGGAGACAATAAAAGAGTATTGTCGGGCGTATGGGTATGGTTAATGAAGCGGTATGAAATGAAGGACTTAAGAGAAGCAAAATATATTCTTGTGATCATGGTGATAATGATTACAAGATAGAATATTGTGCTTATATTAAGTTTAATGAAATGATACAATCCTTACTTGTTTTAGCATGTGACTTTATCTAAGGATTGTGTCTTAAGACACAGAAAAAGATAAAATAGATAAAGGTGGTTCCCCATGCTTTGGCAATAAGGAAGCTTAATCTGTGGAATGTTATGTACAAGATTGGATATTTGTATTGCCAACGGCATAGTCAGTGAGTATCAAGGTAACCCGGAACAAGAATATTGAACTATGGTAAGACATATTTGAAGTGCCTGAAGAGGACTGGAAATTATACATAAGCTTGCCGGAATAATTCATTACTTCTTGGTGGTTACTTAGATTCGGGTATTTGAAATTATGGGGACGGTAGTAAATCCATCTCAAGGTTATGTGTTTAAATTGGGAAGTAGATCCATAGCATGAAGGAGTGTTATATAGAAATATATTTCGGACTCCACCATGAAAAAAGATAATACTGGAGCCTTGTGGGGGCCAAAGTATCTGTATGGTTCTAGAAACTTTGTAATGGACTTAGATGTGATTTTGAGTTTGTCCAAGGTTGTCACAATTTATTGTGATAATAATGGTGCAGTAGCAAACTTGAAGGAATCACAAGTCCATAAGGAAATTAAACACATTAATAGCTAGTACTACCTGATACGAAAAATTATATAATGAGGGGAAGGTTGTTGTCGCCTAGATTGCATCGGATGATAACCTAGTAATCCTTTATAAAGACCTTAAGGAGAAAGCTTTTAACGGTCAAGTAGTGGGAGTGGTAATTAGATGTATGGCAAAAGATATGGCAGCATAGTCTTTTATTATAAATTGGAGATTGTTGGATTGTATACTAAAAGTCTTGCTTTTTGTATGAACAATGATTAGACAATATTTGAAATGAGAATCATGTGATCAAACATTTGCAATTAAGTTATTGCAAAAGTCCATTTACTTTACACTGTAGATAATGTGGTGTGCAGCGTCACACAGAAGATCATATTATCGGCTACTTATAAAGTGTAAATAGATATTCACAACCGAGATAGAAGGGGACTATCTATCGGTATGGTTGTAGTGTGATTTGACATTAGTCGATCTTGACTATAAAATTGCACTAGTGCACTTTGTGTGTATTGAATAGGACCGCTGTTGAGATCGTTAGGTTTATACTGACTATATTAGAACTAGATCTCAATTATTATGAAAGTTCATCCTCTTAATTCATCAATGGGTGAGATTTAATAGTTAAATCAATATGTTCGGTGAGTTAGGAAATGGTGTTGTTTCTATGGTGTGCTGTTGATTGTAGAAGGAATCCGTGTCCTAACGGAATTGGTTGATGATGTCCCCTTGAGGAGCTTAAAAGGATTATCATGTAAACCCTACAGGTGGATTTATTTCGACATTATAATAAGGTTGAGCGGTACTACTCTCGATAAATATATTAATTAATGGAGTTGTCAATAACTTAATTAATTAATGGCCATTGAATCTTAAACACGGGGGGACTAACGGGCTCATAATAAGAAGGAGCCCATAAACGTAATTTGGGATTGGGGTGGCAGTGCAATAATATTTCTTTAGTGGAATGATTTATTATTATTGGAATTAAGGTTTTGGGCTAAACTTGGATGCTTAAGCCCAATGGAGTCCCAAACCCTAATTTCTCCTCCTGGTCCCTGTTGTAGCCTATATAATAGCCAATCTCTGTAGTCTGGATATCTTAATTCACATGACAAAACTATGAGAGAGATATTGACTGCAGATTGAGTTTGTCTCGTAGATCGTTGTCCACACAACGTTGAGACATGGCTTAAGAATACAATAGAAGAACAGATGGTCGTTTTCTGTTTCTGGCTGTCAACTTCATCGATTTTTCTAAACTTGTGTATACTTGTTGGAAAGCCATGGAAGAGAGGATCATTTTGGCACATAGATCACTCCAATCAGAGATCAGACGAGGGAGTTATGGCAAAAATGGTGAGACTGCGCAGGCTGCCAGCGAGAATCCTTCTCCTTCAACATACCCTGGTGAAAGGTAATGCGTTTCTTATTTTCTTGCTTCCACTGTAGAAACGTATGGAACCCTAACGGTTCACATTAGCCAAAAGATCCAAATGCCAACAACTTGTTTTCCCAAATGAAGTCAAGTCGAACGAGGGAGGTCAAGTCCAACGGGAAGTAGAGATGAAGTCCAGTTTACAGACACACCATTCGACCTCAGTTCGACCAAGAGGTCCTGTTCGACCATGCCAAGTCTGGTCTAACAGCGACACATCAGCTCTGAAACATCGGGAGTTCACCTTCAGTATGTGCATGTGCATGTTTTCTACAAAAAAGCCCAGTAAAGGTACATGAGGAGATGTAACAAGTATAAAAAGGGGTGCCGATCACACCAAAAAAGGAGTTAGATTCCACATCCATCCTACACGATATCCAAACCCTAACTCCATCCGTAGGAGCAGTGGAAAGAGATTCATGCAGCGAATCAAGTGCTAACCAAGTGAAGATTCAAGATGGAGTGAGAAGCGACGACGCCCATCTCTAGGGTTTACTTCGCAACTTAATCTTTCCTGTAATTTTCAAGACTATGGGTAAGATCTATCCAGTCACCATGAACGTTCTTCAAATCGTCATGGGCTAGAACTATTTTGGTAGATCTAGGGTTATGAAGGTTTTTATCTAATTAATTAAACTTCCGTGTGTACACTCCGTACAATACTACTTGTGGATTTATTTTATATAAGACTATACGTTTTTAATTCATACTCAGAGTTGTTTTGTGCATCATTAACTGTTGTGTAGAGTCTGAATACATATCTTAGTTATTGATTGAGTGCGTTCACTGCTAAGCAGGATTACATGTTATGATTCTAAGTTACGGGACTCCGAAGTTTGATTAGATCTATCTTATATGAATACTTATTAATTGAATTGGATTCGGTTTAGTAAGTAGGATAAAGAGGATAATTATATAGTACCTATAAAGGGAGATCATATTGGGTTAGAGTACTTAGTGCACGGGAAATAATTGATACTGATAATACCTAGAAAGGGGGGTGTAATTATATCTCTTGCTCCAAAGTAATTTACACGTGTTACACGCTTATCTACTTATGTCTATAGAGTAGGTTTGCATGGTTTAGTGATGCGTCCATAGTCCACAAGGCAGAGTTGGACATTGACATACGGAAGGGAGATTAATTAGTGAAACTGGATGGCCCGAAGAGCTACCTATCTTCTCACTTGAGCAACTCTAGTTTATTCTCTACTGTCATAATTTATTTGCTATTTTATTATTCTTTTATTAATTCAATAATTATTCTCAACTTAAATTGCCAACAATAGTTTCTCTTAGATTAGATAATAATAAATTGATAACCAACTGTCCTTTGGGTTCGATAATATAATTTGGTCGCTTATCTAAGCTACAATCGCATCCTTCATACTTGGGGATTAAAATTGTGTGTTGAGAAAATAACCATCAATAAACGAGACTCAAAATCTCACATGAAATTTAACAAGTAATAGAGAACTTTTCATGGAAAGTAAATCCCAGAAGTACACATAGAACTTCATACCACAATATAATTCAAGTACACTTCCTTCATCAATTTCAAGAGCATATGAATTTCAAGCATAATTTAAAAATATAAGCTCACATAATTCAAAACCTTAAACTCAATCCTTTAACTCCTACTAATTAAAAGCACATATAAAAACTAGAATAAGGAAACGAGGGCACATTAATTTTTCTCCTTCAAAATGTTCACGAGCTCCTCGAGTTATTTAACTCGGCCAGGTCAAAGCCTCAGTGTAGAACTCGTTTTGCCACTCTTTTACGTTTTCTATCATCAAAACTCAAGCACATATCATTTACACATGATTCATCAATAATAAAATAAGAGACACCAGAATAATTGAAATGATGAAAAATTTAAAACTCGACCATTAACACTAGAAAACACACTAAAACAACACGCTGAACATTAGGTAAGTTGCAACAAAATCAGCATACCAACACCGGTTAAAATATTAATATGCCGCAAAAAATAACCCCCTAATAAATAAACAACCAATGAAAGGAAAAAATTATACCCTTAGTGCTCATAATAAGGTTCTTTATAGTGCTGGGCTGGCTTATTTATAGGCTAAAACAGGGACCATGAGGAGAAATTAGGTTTGGGCCTCCCATTGGCTTTAAGCATCCAAGTTTAGCCCAAAACTTATACTTGAGCCTAATAATAATAAATTCAGTCCACTAAAGAATTATTATTGAACTGCCACCCTAATCCAAAATTACGTTATGGACTCCTTCTTATTATGAGCTCATTAAACTCCCCGTGATTAAGATATACAATGCCCACTAATTAAACGAGTTACTGACAACTCAATTAATTAATCTCTTATTCAAGAGTAGTACCACTCAACCTCATTATCATGCCAGAATAAATCCACCTGCAGGGTTTACATGATAATCCTTATGAGCTCCTCAGGGGAACATCATCAACTTTTACACTTAAGCATGCTTTCCTTTAAAGATATCTTTTGGATTTAAGAAAAATATCGTAAATCGTTATACATATCTGAAAGTCAGTGGGAGCACATTAATTCTATATATGTTGATGATAAACTTACTTGCAACTGATGATCTTGGTTTATTATGTGAGACCAATAAATTATTTTCCTTAAAGAACTTTGGAATGTAAGATATAAGGAGACATATTATGTGATTGAGATAGAATTATTTCAGTACATATAACAATAATGTTAAAGACGTCTCCTTAAGTATATGTTATTAAAGTTCAATAGAGATTATGGGTGGAAAAGTATTTGTAAAGCAACTTCCAATTCGGAAGGGAGATAAGTTCGACCTTATGTAATGTCCAAGAATGAATTGGAACATTGATGAGAGTAATAATTCACGTATTTTGAGCTCTGATTTGTGTGGAAATTGAGTACGATTTGGGTTATTATCAAGGTAAATCGGCAAGTTTATGGGAAATCCACGAATCAGAGGCTACTAAGGCTATTTGACCATATTTATGTAGAAAAACTGGTCAAAAGTGCTCAGAATCAGAAATACGAAGTCCGAGACGCTGCTCCACCACAGGAGAAAAGGCCAGATTTGGTCGAGCGGATGTATGTACAGAGTTTCAGCGAATAGAGAGGCCACTCGACCACTGCTCGACCTTGCAAGTTTGGTCGAACGAGGACACGCAATGCTATTTTTGGTAATTCCGACCTCCTGTGCGTGAATTGACGTATTTTCTAAAAAAACCAATAAAGGTCCACAAAGAGAGTTCTACAAATCCCGAAAGATTGTCTCCATCTATCTCGGTTGTGATCATCTGTTTATACTTTTTAAGGAGCTGATAATATAATCTTCCATGCGACGCCACACACCATATTATCTACAGTATAAAGTAAATGAACTTTAGCAATGGCATATAAGTAAATTATGATATGCAAAATATTTAATCATATGATTCTCATTTTAAATTAATTGTTAAAATATTGTTCATACAAGAAACTAGACTATTAGTACACAATCCAACACTAGTGACTAGAGGGTCATGCCTAGCGAAGTTTTTAACACTCTAACTGGAATCTTGTGCCACAACCACCTGTTTGACCATAGACAAACTTACGGGACTAGAATCCTTTTTTGGCTGAGGACAGCAATGAAAGGTCCTTTAAGTTTCCTCTGTCCATGTAGTCATTATCCTCGTATTCACTTGCATCAAATTCTTCCTTATCCAATGCACCTTCATCCCCACTATCCTCCTTATGGCTAAAAGTACCATGTTCCTTATGCTGAATAGAGGGCAAGTCCGTCTCTTTTAAACTAGGAGAACATCCCTCATGTAGGTGTTCTCCTTGTTCTTTTCATGCTATTATTTTCTCCAATATTATCATCCTGGGCAAGGTTATCAAACCTATTAGCGGTATGAACATATTGTGCAGGTGATGGTTGTTTTCTCAACACACAATTTTAATCCCAAGTATGAAGGATATCAATTGTAGTTTCGAAGGTGACTAAGTTAAATATCAAATCCACGGGACAGATAAATATTACTTCAGTTATTTTCTAGCAAATATGACTACGTTGAGAATTGTAATTGTTGGTTTGTAAACTAAGTAACGATTAAAATAGCAAATAAATAATAAAAACAAGAGAATAGTAGTTGTGATCAAATAAGATGATAGGTAGTTCGTCAGGCCATCCAGTTTCATTCGTTAATTCATACTTTCGTGTGTCGATGTCCGAATCTGCCTTGTGGTTTATGGATGTATCGCTAGACCATGCAAATCTATTCTATAGACACAAATAGATAAGCTTTTGACACGTGTGAGTATCCTCAGAGCAAGACGTATACTTTACCTCTCTTTCTAGGTACTATCATAATCAATTATTTCCCGTGCACTTAGTACTCTAACCCGATTTGATCTCCCTTTTTAGGTACTATAAAGTTATACTCTTAATCCTACTTGTTAACCCGAATTCAATTCAATTAACAAACATTCATATAAGACGGTTCTAATAAAACCTCAAAATCCCTTCACTTAGAATTATAACAATAAACTCTGCTCATTAGTGAACGCACTCAATCAATAACCATGTTATGCATTCAGACTTTACACAACGATTATTGATGCACAAAACAACTATGAGTATGGATTAAAAACGCACAATCTTATATAAACTAAACCACAAGTAGTGTTGTACAGAGTATACACACGAAATACAAATCAACTCATGAAACCTTCATAACCCTAGAACTACCGAGGTGGCTCTAGCCCATGATTGATCTAGAAATAATCATGGTTATATGGACCAATCTTACTTGAATCTCCAGCTGAACCTCTGTCACAGCTCTCCTAATCTCCTCTTGCGCTTCACGTTCTTACGCTCTCTTAAACTCTCTTGTATTGTGTTGTTGGTGATTGGTATCTATGATGATGTCTTCCCTGACTGCATGGGCCTTCTTTTATACTTGTAATCACGTTTCTAGGGCTTGGAATGGGCTTTTCAAGTAATCTCACGTGTTTTGGCCTCGAAAATCCGGATAAGGTAAGTTTCCGCACGATGGTTCGACCTCAGCAAATAGGTCGAACCACTGGTCGCAGGTCGAACCACTGGTCGAACCGCACCACTGGATAATTTCTGCTCCTTGTTCGACCTACTATCAGGTCGAACCCCAACGTCGTGGTCGAATCACACTTCTCGCGAACTGGTTCGACCATGGTTAGACCTGATGAGCAGGTCGAACCATTTGAGTCGTGGTCGAACCCTCCTTCTGCACACTTTCAACGCTGGTTTGACCTACTGGAGAGGTCAAACCCTCCTCCAACAGGTTGAACCCACCTCTCTCCTTGGCGGTTCGCCTGGTCTCGACTTCGTCTCTTCGATTCTTGGCACTTCCACTCTGATTTTGCTATGAAAACCATTTAAATAACTCCACTAACACCTGATTCATGCTAATTCACAATATATATAGGTTTTCCACCTATTTCCACCTCAAAACTCTCCAAAACTAGCACAAAACATGATGCCAAACTTGTGAATTTACACACTCATCAAAACCCCCAACTTACATGTTGCTCGTCTCGAGGCAACCAATTCAAACCACAGGAGTCATGTATAATTCACCAAGATCAAGTACAATACATATCACACATGCAACTTCATTAAATCAAACAAGTATTAATTGCTTCATATATATCACTCATACAAAACCAATCCAATCACACACCATTCGGAGTACTAAGTAATCTAGCTCACAAGATAAGTATTTATCCTCTTCCACTCAAGTGTGTGAGGCACTATATAGGTTAATATAAACACTCAAATCAATCCATATTCATGCGTAACCATAAGCTTGGCAAAGGTCTCAAAAATCAACTTATAATCAACTCTTCACTAGGATCACAAAGGACTTGTTTTTGGGTTGTAATGTTGGCTCTTTGGAAAAAGGGAGGAAAATTTGGACTTAGATAAGTAATATAAGACACTAGTAGAGAGTTACCTTGGAGGTTCTCGAATTCTTCTTCTTGCTGCAATATCTCCTCCAACTTCTCCTCTTCTTCTCATGGATTTTCCTTCTTTTCCGTGCATCAACATCATCTCTTTAGACAATTCGGGTACTGGTTTCAGGCACTACCCTTCTTCTCATGTATAGGCCATCAGCTGCTAAGCTTCATGCACCATGTATAAAAACAATCGGGGTACCAGTTTCGGGCACTACCCCTAAACAAGATTTAACCATGTTCTTTTCATCCAACCATATTCTATCTTCCTTTTTCTTCGTGCAACACTTACTCACCTCAACTCTAATACCAATGAATAGGTTAATCAAGGCTCACGTAAAGGTTTATAAGGTTATTTACTTCGGCTACCAAAGAAAAAGCTTTAACGGCTCAACGGGGCATCTAAAGGTTAATAAGATCATTAGGAAGGATAAAATTTGGCTAAGTAACTTAATCACAAAATAATGGCCTAAGATCATGTCCTAGTAATTTATCAATCATAAGTCTCACACAAGACTCCAAGCCAAGTTCTAGAATACGTTCATATGAATGATCCTCTCAAGAATAAAACAATCATGATCAAGCATGATTATCAAGGCTCAAATCCTCACATAGGTAAATAGAATCCTAAGTACTCCTCATAGCACATAATTAAGATCAATTCCACAAGAATTCAATATACTTATCAAATTATACATGCTTTTCATCAATAGAACTTAACACATGAACATATGAATGCACAAAATCAATAAGCTCATACCAAATCAATCATACAAGATATCACTTATACATTCCACTCACGCATGAATCACAACCCAACCTGTAAAGATAAAAAGAAGAATGGAGACAAGATGAATCGGAGGAAACCAAAGAAAACCTGAAAAACTACTCCTCCGGAGCATCATTATCCTCATCATCATCATCCTCATCATCAAGTCTCCGCTCCACAATCCGATCCAGATCACCGATGTGTCTATCCAAGTAATCAACTCGATCACCCAACTTACCAACTTTCTCATTCAAGGCATTGTACCTCTCATTCAGCGTAGCATAGTTGGTGTTGGCGAGTGCGAGCTGTCGGTTCGTCTCCTTCTGGTTAGCAACGATCGCGACCAGCTGTTCATGAATAAGGCGGAGCTACTCCCGTGTATTATTTGGGACATCACGCTGCTGCTGCGGTGCTGGCTCATGCTGAGGTGCGTCGTGCTGCACTTGTATCTCCTTATCCTGCTGCTCCTCCTCTAGATGCTCCTCTTCGGGCTGCTGTGGTGGATGAAACTCTCCTTGATCAACAATCTGCTGTAACTCCGCCATCCTACCATCCGCACACATCTGCGATACAATCCTCCAATCACCACCCGACTTCACTGTCACGGATAAGGCGTTGTGTCCTAGAGAATCCATCAACTTGTTCCTCACCACCCGAATAGTTGTCAAGTTGCTCACATCGAAGGGGAACATGAAATCGAATGGCTTAAGTCCCCTCGTGAAGAACTAATCTCCATTTCTGAAATGGGCAAATCCTCCCTTCAAGCATGTAAACATCGTCAAATCGGGCTCTCCTCTAACTGGTGTGATTCCGGGGAAATCCAAGTTATAATGCTCAGCCACGATCGTCAGTAACCCTCCAATATTCACCTTTTAAAACCCAATGGTCCTGAATCGATGTAGCTGTGCAATGAAATAAGCTCCAATATTGAACTGCACCCCATTTAGCATACACCATAAGGCATAAAGCTCTCCTCTAGACACAACACTTCCCTCTGAGCGGGCGAACAACGTGTTGCTCAAGACACGGTCCATGTACCTCAAAACTGGATTCTTTATCGAGGAAGCACGAGCCTGTTTGATCTTGTAATCTCCAATCTCCCCTGTGATCTCCCTCCAAATCCTATTAGCGTTGAACGCAACATTCTCTAAACGAGGGATCCCCAAAGGCATCTCAAACAGCTCATTAAAATCCTCAGATGTCCATCTCCTTCTCGCTCCACCTAGCTGAAAAGTACACTGATACGGGTACCCAAGCGGGTCTTTCACCATCTCAAATGAGCAAACTACTTCTGCTGTAACATGGAAGTACGTCGGCCTCTTTAATTCCATAAATCTCCAGATACCCACTTGATCGAACATCCAGAAGATGTCATCCCCGATTCTCATTGTCCTCATCGCCTCATCATCTTGGTATCGAGTGCGAGCTATTTTGTCTGAGACTTTTTCCCACTTTTCTTTGATCTCATCCCAATCTTGCATTTGAATCTTGAAGTTTTCGGGTAAACGATCTTGTAGCCTCTGCTTCTTTGTCACAGTATCAACATTCAAAGGCCTGTCATGCCTCTTCTTCAATCTTGCTCCTCCGCCTTACCTTTACCTTTACTTGATCATTGTCCCTTTCCTGAAAACAAATACTTCAATACAACCAACAAGACAAGAACACAAGTATTTGACTAGCATATCATATACTCTACTCAAGACTTCAAGCATCCATGCTTAATCAACTCCAACTAATCTCAACACCACTTGCTTATTTAACATGCTCAAAACATCTTCAATCACACTCTCTTTAATCTTCAAATCATAAACAACAAGCATGCATCAACCAATTCAAGCCATTCAACAAGAATTTCAACAACTGAACTTCATGAACAACTCCAATTAACAACAATTCAAACCTAATTAACAAGCTCATCCTTCTAGATGCATTATATCCTTAATCAATCCACATAAAAACTCAAGTTCTATCCATAATCAAGCAATCTCAACCAATAAACATGAATTCATATGAATCAACTCAACAATATCCATTATCACCATGAAATTCAACCAAGATCAACATCAATCAACTTACCCACAACACATTTCTTGCAATAAACTTGAATCCTAGGGTAATTGAGTTGAAAAAAACGTACCTTTAGTCTTGCCCATGGTTAACAATAAAAAATTGGCACACAACACTCAAAATGTGCGACTGAAGCCCTAATTCGCGACTAAAATCGCCCAAATCCGCACCCAATTCAAGAATTAAGAGTGTAGTGTTGTGTAATCAATGCAAAATCAAGTGTAATTGACGAATTTGTGCAAAAGTGTAGAGGTTCGGGGAGGGTTCGAGGTTTGGTGAATTTAAAAAGTGATCGAACCTTTCTGAAAAATCAAACTTAAATAGCGTACCTGACTTGGTTTGACCTCAGGTTCGACCTGCGGAACAGGTCGAACCACGAATGACGAGGTCGAACCTACCTTCTGGACAACTGCTCCTCTTGGTTCAACATGGGTTTGACCTTCTGAACAGGTCGAATCATTTTTTTTTGGTCGAACCTATCACCTGAAAAATAGAGTGCTCTGAACGGACTAGTTCAACCTTGGGTTCGACCTGCGGAACAGGTCGAACCACAGCGGCTTAGGTCGAACCACCCTACTGTAAGTTTTAGATCACCGAGTTCGACCTTGGTTCGACCTGTTAGACAAATTGAACCATCAATGATGAGATCGAACCACCTCACTGGATGATTTTCTGCGTCGGTTCGACTTCCTTTGCTCGGTTCGACCTCCTGGCACTAGTCGAACCTACCCTGGCTTTGGTCGAACCACCCTTCTAAGCTTCAAAACTGAGTGTTCTTCAATCCCTACACACTTCAAACTTCAATACGAATCATTAGGTACCAACTAGAGCACAACTTCATCAAAAATTGTTCCACAAAATATTATTAATGAGTAACTCCATAAAAGAAAACACAACCAAAACCCACTAAACATTAGGCAAGTTGTAAAAAATAGTCACATCAAAATCGATTAAAATTTTAAATATGGCGCAAAAACCAACTCCCCTAACAAACATCACAAAGAAAAGATTATACTATCGGTGCTTATTGAGGTAAGTACATCACTCCCCCCCCCCCCAAATTTAGTAAAAACTACAGTCGAAACTAAGTTTGCAAAGTGATGTAATTGCCGATAAATAAGCACTTCAAATATAAAAATTTCTTACACACACGAATGAAATAAAATAATAAAACGGGAGGGAAAGCCCCCAACAGGCGCTCATATTTAACGTCGGAGAGTCACGACGGTACTAACTCAGATCAAGGTATCCAAAAAGATGACATAAACATCATCCGGAAACCTATAATGCTTCAAGCGATGTCCATTCGCCGCAAAAATGTCTCCATCCTTGTCAATAAGCTCAAAAGTCCCCCCTCCTAAGGCTCGATGAATCATGAATGGTCCCGTCCACTTCGACTTCAACTTGCCTGCAAAAAGCTTTAAACGAGAGTTAAAGAGTAATACCTCATCTCCTTGCTTGAACTCCTTGTACGAGATCTTCGAATCATGCCACCTCTTAATCCTTTCCTTGTAGATCTCTATATTCTTGTATGCACGACTCCGAAACTCATCCAAAAGATTGATGTGAGTAATCCTCAACTCCCTCACATCCTTGAGTGTCAAGTTCAAGCTTCGCAAAGCCCAAAACGCTTTGTGTTGAATCTCTACAGGTAAGTGGCACGGCTTCCCATAGACAATTTGATACGGTGACATATCTAACACCGTCTTGTACGCGGTCCGGAACCCCCACACGACATCATCGAGCTTCAAAGCCTAATCCTTTCTATTGGTTCCGACCATCTTCTCCAGAATCTGTTTGACTTGATGGTTAGAGACCTCCGCTTGCCCATTCGCTTGAGGATGATAGGGTGTAGTAACCCTATGCTTAACACCATACCCTTTAAGCACCTTCTCAAGAAATTTATTAACGAAGTGCGTACCTCCTCACTAACAAGTGCTCTAGGGACTCCAAAGCGGGCAAAGATATGCTTCTTCAAGAAAGATATAATAGTTTTCGAATCATTCAAGTGAGTAAAAATCGCTTCCACCCACTTAGAAACATAATCCATCGCAAGTAGAATGTAGAGAAATCCATTAGATGGGGGAAAAGGCCCCATAAAATCGATACCACACACATCAAAAATCTCGACCACTATGCTTGGCTGAAGTGGCATTTCGTCTCTCCTACCGATGTTCCCCATGCGTTGACATCTATCGCAAGACGCCACATAGGTCTCACAGTCTTTGAACAACGTAGGCCAATAAAGAGTGGACTGAAGTACCTTGGCTGCTGTCTTTTGAGCGCCGAAGTGCCCCCCGTTAGGTTGTGCATGGCAAAACTCGAGAACACTCTCCATCTCCATCTCGGGCACACACCTACAGATGATAGAATCCGTGCAAATTTTGTACACAAACGGATCATACCATATGAAAGTCTCAACATCTTTCTTGAATTTAGCAAGTTGATATCGGTTGAGATCCCTTAGAATTTCTCCCACAGCAATATAATTCACATAATCCACATACCATGGATCAACTCTCTGCGCATCAACCACACACGCTCGCTCAGCCCCTTCAATAAACACGGCCATGATCTTTTCATCCGGGAACATTTCCTCAATATACTCGAAAGAATTATCACAATGTTCCCTAGTCTCCAACCTCGAAAGGTGATCCGCCAACACATTATTAGAACCTTTCTTATCCCGGATCTCCATGTCAAACTCTTGGAGTAGAAGAATCCACCTTATGATCCTAGGTTTCATCTCCTTCTTCTCCATCAAGTACCGAATCGCTGAATGATCCGTGTACACAATAGTCTTCATGCCAACCAAATACTGACGAAACTTATCGAATGCGTACATAACAGCCAAAAACTCCTTTTCAGTCACCGTGTAATTCTTTTGTGCCACATCGCAAGTCTTACTCGCATAGTAAATGGCGCATAACTTCTTCTCCTTCAGCTGCCCAAGCACCACTCCAAGTGCTACATCACTTGCATCACACATTAGTACAAACGGTTGAGTCCAATCCGGTGTGATCAAGATAGGTGCAGTGATAAGCGCCTCCTTCAAAACTTGAAAAGCTGTTAGACATTCTTCATCAAACACAAAAGGAACATCCTTTTCAAGTAAGTGAGATAAGGGCTTGGAGTATTTTGAGAAGTCTTGTATGAATCTCCTATAAAAACCGGCGTGTCCAAGGAAGGACCGCACTCCTCTTTCATTGGTCGGTGGTGGAAGCTTCTCAATTGCCACCACTTTAGCACGATCGACCTGCAATCCTTTGGCTGAAACATGATGCCCAAGAACAATCTCATCCTTCACCATGAAGTGGCACTTCTCCCAATTCAAGACAAGATTAGTCACTTGACATCTCTTCAAAACAGTAGTTAGGTTAGACAAACAAACATCAAAAGAGGAACCAAAAACAGAAAAATCATCCATGAACACCTCCATGATCTTCTCTATCAACCCATCGAATATTGCCATCATGCATCTCTGAAAAGTAGCAGGCGCATTACATAACCCAAATGACATTTTCCGAAAAGCAAAGGTCCTGTAGAGGCAAGTAAAAGTGGTTTTTTCTTGATCCTCGGGGGCAATCATGATTTGGTTGTACCCCGAGTATCCATCCATGAAATAATAAAACTCATACCCTGCAAGACGGTCTAACATTTGATCCATGAAAGGAAGAGGAAAATGATCTTTACACGTGTTCTCATTCAACTTCCTATAATCTACACATGTAGGCCATCCCGTAGGAATCCTTGTGGCTATCGCTTCTCCATCCTCAGCTTTTACTACAGTCATTCCCCCCTTTTTAGTAACTACATGCAATGGACTCACATGGGGACTATCACTAATAGGATATATGATTCCAGCATCCAACCACGTAAGGATTTGCTTCCTAATCACCTCTTGAATTGCGGGATTAACCCTCCGCTGATTCTGAACACTTGCCTTGGCCTCGTCTAACAATCTTATCCTATGCATGCAATACGAAGGACTAATTCCTTTCAAATCCTCAAGAGACCAACCAATCGCAGACTTATACTTCCTAAGAACATTCAATAACTCCTCAAGTTGATCTTCATCAAGAGAAGAAGATACAATTACTGGATATTTTTCATTGTCGCCAAGGAAGGCGTACTTCAAGTGTTCCGGCAAAAGTTTCAACTCCTCTTTCCTCACTTCCATCGGAGAGCTCTCGTTATCCAAAGGCAAGTACTTCCTTGTCCACTTGACTTCTTCCACCTTAGTTCTTTCCGATTCAAACCTTTCATCACCCAAAGCAAGTAAGTTTTCAAGAAATTCAATACATACCTCGTTGGAGAGTCCGTCAAGCTCCGTAGTGGGATAAGTAAGAGACTCCATCAAACATGTCTCAAGAGGATCCTTTGACATGATGAGAGACATATCCTCCTTCACAATCTCCTCCACTACGTCAATACTATAACACTGCGACTCCATGGGCATCTTCATTGCTTTGTCCAAGTTGAAAAGAACTTCTTCTTTATCCATCCGCAATCTAAGCTCTCCTTTTTGAACATCAATCATAGCTCCAGCAGTAGCAAGGAAAGGTCTCCCCAAGATTAAAGGGATATTATCCTTGTCTTCTTCCAACTCTAGCACAAGAAAGTCCACAGGAAAGACTAGTTTCTCCACTTTGATGAGAACATCTTCAATTATACCTTTTGGAAACGTCATCGACCTGTCCGCCAATTAGAGAACCACTGTTGTAGGGGTCAACTTCCCCAAACCAAGCCTCTGAAAGATGGAAAACGGCATCAAATTGATGCTTGCCCCTAGATCGCACAAAGCTCGTCGTGCCGACCCCTTTCCGATCTCACATAGAATAGTGAAGCTCCCCGGATTCTTCATCTTTTGCGGCAACTTCCTTTGAATGATTGAGCTGTAATTCTCAGATAAATTCACCATTTCAATTTCGGTTAAGCTTCGCTTCTTCAACAATATGTCTTTAAGAAATCGGGCATAGTACGGCATCTCCATGATTGCTTCTGAGAAAGGAATGCTCAAGCTTATCTTGTTCATTATCTCTGAAAACTTCTTGAACTTCTCTTACAATCCCTTCTTCACTAGCTTATAAGAAAACGGATGAGGTATCTTTTTTTTGGGAATCCCCCATTCATCACGATCAACCTTCTCCGCTTTCTCCTTTTCAGCTCTCAATCGTTTGGCTCTCTCCCACTTTTTCTCAGCTATTATCTCTGTACTTTGCTCATTCCGAACCACTGGAGTAGCATCAACATCATCGAGAGTGTTCGGAGTAGCAACAGGTAATTTCTGGAGGGGTTCGACTAGGGTTCAACCTGTGGAACAGGTCAAACCAGGCACGTAATGGTCGAACCTACCTTCTGGACAATGGCTCTCTTTTTGAATTTGAGGTTCGACCTGGGTTCGACCTGTTGAGTAGGTCGAACCATGGGCACCTAGGTCGAACCGACCTACTGTACTCTTTCCGCCCTCCGGTTCGACCAAGGTTCGACCTGTGTGATAGGTCAAACCATGACCGTCGTGGTCGAACCGTTGCTGCGACAAAATAGAGTGCTCTAAGTTGTATGGTTCGACCTGGATTCGACCTGTTGGATAGGTCGAACCATCATTGATTTGGTCGAACCGATGTTTAGGAAAAATAGAGTGCTCTGAATTGTCAGGTTCGACCATGGTTCGACCTGTATGCCAAGTTGAACCATCTGCAGTTTGGTCGAACTAATGCTGCGATGCCTCTTGATCATGTCCAGTGCGTTGGTTCGACCTTCCCTATATGGTTCGACCTTCAATGTTGGTCGAACCATGGTCGAATCTTGCCCTAGACATGTCTAAATTTGATTCCAGCCTCATAGGTCCCTCGTACTGTGTTCCTGACCTCGATGTGATGGCGTTGCAGGACCTTGGATTCTCAATACTTTGAGACGGGACCTTTCCCTTCTCAATAGTTTGAGTAAGCTTGTTAACACTTCCTGCCATCTCCCCCATCAGCAATGTAAGGTCCTTCACCTGCTTGGATATAACCTCATGGTTTACATCGATTTTCTTTTCAAGTTTGGCCTCAAGGCAGTTCACTCTTTCATCATTCTTGGCCATATACATGTTCACAGTATCCTCAAGTCCCGGTTTCCCTTCTTCTACCTTAGCACCCGGATCAACACCCATCGGAGTTTGAATAACATTATTCGGATTGCTCCATGAGAACTCGGCCTCCTAGGCTGTTGATAACCACCCGGGGGACCACGATTATTAAAGTTTTCTCGATAATTCTCTTAGTAGTTCCGGTTTCCTTGATCTGGATACCTAGTCCCTTGAATACTTTGACCCATGGCATAGTGTGCCTCTTCCAACTCCTCTTGGATTGGTCCATCATTCTTCAACTCCTGTTGCATGATTGGTACGCGCTGAGATAATTCGCTGATTTGCTTCTGTTGGGATTCAAGTAGCTTGTTGATATTGGACAAGCTAGAGACGATCTCATCCTCTCTACTTGTTTTCACCATTGCTTGTTCAACCTGAGCTACCTTCCCAAGGACATAAGTACCTCTAACTCTATCAGTTGGCCAATCCCTCGAATTTATCGAAATATCTTCAAACAACTTCTCGGCCTCTACGGATGACTTTGTAAGCAATGCTCCATTAGAAGAAGCATCCAATAACACTCGTGAATCACAGTCCAATCCATTGTAGAATATATTGATATATTGAGCTTTAGATATCCCATGTTGAGGACACTTCCTAAGCATGTCCTTGAATCTATCCCATGCTTCATGAAATTTACCACCTCCACCCATAGCAAATTGGTTAATGTCTTGCTTCATCTTAAACACCTTTGAAGGTGGCATGTACCTCTCCAAGAACCTTAACTTCAGTTGCTCCCAAGTGGTGCACTCAGCTGTGTTGTTAGTGTCGTACCAATCTCTCGCCTTTTCAGTAAGCGAGAATTTGAACAAAAGGATCTTCCTAGCATCTTCATGTTCTCCTGCGTCTTTTTGAGCACTTGCATAGCCTAAGAACTTGTTCAGATGTTGCTACGGATCCTCGAAAGACCCTCCTGAAAAGGAGTTCCTTTCTATCATGCTAATAAGAGCGGGATGAAGATTGAAAGCTGAATTAGTTCCCTCGCTCCTAGAAGCCCAAAATTTTCAGCCCCATTATTTCTGAAAACCTCTCGGATGGCTAAATTATCTGGATTCGCTGCCATGTTGACTGTCTCTACTCCCGAATTAACTTTAGTTGTAGCTTCAATCGTTTGCAAAATCTGTTCGTCAACTTCAACTCCAAAATTCAGAGCTTCAGTTGGATCAATAGTCTTTGCCTTGCTCTTCTTTTTCTTCTTCTTTCTTGACGATGCTCCAATTTCAGGATTATAGGGTTCAAGTTCACCTTTCTTTGATCTCGTGAGCATGCACCAAAAAAGAACTAGAATTAAAACAGCAAAATAAGAAAAATGGCCCTAATAAACTGAAATAATAAAAAGATATTTTAAGCCGTCTCCGACAACGGCGCCAAAAACTTGATGGTTGTTTTCTCAACACAAAATTTTAATCCCCAAGTATGAAGGATATCAATTGTAGTTTTGAAGGTGACCAGGTTAAATATCGAATCCACGGGACGGATAAATATTACTTCAGTTATTTTCTAGCAATTATGACTATGTTGAGAATTGTAATTGTTGGTTTGTAAACTAAGTAACGATTAAAATAGCAAATAAATAAAAAAAAGAGAATAGTAGTTGTGATCAAATAAGATGATAGGTAGTTCGTCAGGCCATCCAGTTTCATTCGTTAATTCATACTTTCGTGTGTCGATGTCCGACTCTGCCTTGTGGTTTATGGACGCATCACTAGACCATGCAAATCTATTCTATAGACACAAATAGATAAGCTTTTGACACGTGTGAGTATCCTCAGAACAAGACGTATACTTTACCTCCCTTTCTAGGTACTATCGTAATCAATTATTTCCCGTGCACTTAGTACTCTAACCCGATTTGATCTTCCTTTTTAGGTACTATAAAGTTATACTCTTAATCCTACTTGTTAACCCGAATTCAATTCAATTAAAAAACATTCATATAAGATGGTTATAATAAAACCTCGGAATCCCTTCACTTAAAATTATAACAATAAACCCTGCTCATTAGTGAACGCACTCAATCAATAACCATGTTATGCATTCAGACTCTACACAACGATTATTGATGCACAAAACAACTATAAGTATGGATTAAAAATGCACAATCTTATATAAACTAAACCACAAGTAGTGTTGTACGGAGTATACACACGAAATACAAATCAACTCATGAAACCTTCATAACCCTAGAACTACCGAGGTGGCTCTAGCCCATGATTGATCTAGGAACAATCATGGTTAGATGGACCAATCTTACTTGAATCTCCAGCTGAACCTCTGTCACAGCTCTCCTAATCTCCTCTTGTGCTTCACGTTCTTACGCTCTCTTAAACTCTCTTGTATTGTGTTGTTGGTGATTGGTATCTATGATGATGTCTTCCCTGACTGTATAAGCCTTCTTTTATACTTGTAATCATGTCTCTAGTGCTTGGAATGGGCTTTTCAAGTGATCCCACGCGTTTTGACCTCAAAAATCCGGATAAGGTAAGTTCCCGCACGACGGTTCGACCTCAGCAAACAGGTCGAACCACTGGCTGCAGGTTGAACCATAGGTCGAACCGCACCACTGGATAATTTGTGCTCCTGGTTCGACCTACTGTCAGGTCAAACCCCAACGTCGTGGTCAAATCACACTTATTGCGAACTCGTTCGACCATGGTTCGACCTAATGAGCAGGTGGAACCATTTGAGTCGTGGTCGAACCCACCTCTCTCCTTGGCGGTTCACGTGGTCTCGACTTCGTCTCTTCGATTCTTGGCACTTCCACTCCGATTTTGCTATGAAAACCACTTAAATAGCTCCACTAACACCTGATTCATGCTAATTCACAATATATATAGGTTTTCCACCTATTTCCACCTCAAAACTCTCCAAAACTAGCACAAAACATGATGCCAAACTTATGAATTTACACACTCATCAGCAGGGGATCTTTATTCTTTCAAACTTTCTTCGGCACAACATATTCCTCCTGCTCCACTTACTTCTGTTTTTGTTTTTCTTTATGTTGTTTCTTCTTGTCCTTTTTCTTCATGCACTATGACCCAAGGTATGACAGAATTTATTGTATTCTAGGACATTTTCATATCCAAAGGTAATTTGAATAACACTTTTAGAAGTGTTAATATTCATATGCTTAGAGAGAGTATCCTGAACATCCACCTCGGCTAGAACTCTCGCAAAGCGCCTGGTCGATCCATCCAAAGATTTTGCATCGATTCTTATAGGTGAACCAACAGCACTTGCAATACTCTTATAACCTCCTCATGCCATATTTCCAAAGGAGGCTCATAAATCCGTATCCAGACTGGGACAATTGATGATTTAATCTTGAATGAATTAAATGCCGAGGTCCATAGTTGGATTCGCAACTGTACTCGCCCAACATCCAAGAATCTTCTCTTCAAAAGAGAAACTTTGCGGTCATCATCATCAATCATTATCGAATAATATCCTTGTTGAGCATTTTACGTTCACATAATTAAAAATTCCCAAGTATAAGGACATTTATCGAATCTTAGGGATGGTAACCTATTTATCTTCTAGAATTACTAAATTAAATGAGACATGTAACCGATTATCAATATTTTGAATTCTCTAAAAACTAATTAATAGTTTTACATTAAATATGAGAATGTAAATATGGAGAAATAGTAGCTCTAGGGACTCCGTATTAAACCTATTAATCTAATACTATTACATTCGGGTTCAATTCTGTAGAAGTTATGGAAAAATTAACAAAGTAAACAAATTCACTTAATTGTTCTATGTAAACTTATAATTAATCTGGTTTATCCTCTAAGATTCTAGGCTAATATTCCTATCTCCCTCTCTAGGTAATTGCAATATTATTTCTCTCCCTCGTCAGGTACTAGAAATTAATATGTGTTTCATTTTTAGGTACTATAGGTTTATTACTTAATTTCTTGAATATTATCAACACAACTAATCATCATAATTAATAATACCCATCACATAATCCATGTCTAATAAATTAAGGAATCAGGTCAATTATCTCAACTTATACCAAATAAATAAATAATTTAACTACGCACACAAGTCACAATTATTTCAAGCATTGATCAATGACAAGTAATAATAATAAACTTTACACATTAAATCAAATTGTCTCAAATAAATCCATGGAAATGTTAATAAACATTCTACAATTTCAAAACCCAAAAAGTAAGTATTAAATTACATCAATTTATTCCTTCATACCCTAGAACTACAAAAAGTATTTACCCCATAAAGCGACAGACAACTACCATGGGTGTAGAAAAGATCTTACTAAAATTCATAATAAGTGGAAATAACTTGAGTTTAAAAGTGAAGAATGATGAGCGATATTTTCACCTAGATTTTAGTGTCTTTTTATATGTATTTTCATATTTTTATCCGAATTTATGTGTATTTTGGTTGTGTTTTGTGTTCTATGGAAATATGTGATAACGAGTTTAAATATATGATTTTCAGGTGAAAAGAGATTCTAGACGCCAAAAGGAAGACGTAGAAAAAATGGATCCCAATTCGGAGTTGAAACGAGGGAGAACAAGCCGAAACAAATTGTGAAAAATAGGGGTTGCACCAACACAGCCGGCTGTGTTGCAGCACATGAGCGTGTTGCGCAACACGGCAATATAATCCTTGGCCGTTCTCCGTCATCCAAAACACCTATACGGCCACCCTGTGGCCGTGTTGCAGCACATAAGCCATGTTGCTGCAGGATCAGAAAAATATTAGAATCCTTCTAGAAGCTTCCCAAGGGGTATAAATACCCAATACTTCAATATTTGATCATAGATTTTTAAGGGTTTCACCCCTGCACACACCTCACACACCATTTCCTCTATTTTACACCATTATCTTCATCCAGTCTTCATCTATATCATCTACCTTCATCCCACCATCCAATCCATCATCCAAGTAGTTAGAGAAGTAAGGGGGAGTGGAGATTGCAAGAAGAGGAAGAGAAGCACCATTGAAGCTATTCAAGGAAGTTTTAATTCTAATTTTTGTAGACTTCATTGTAGTTCAATCATGTGTTTTGGAGATACAATTGTTTATGTTGTTTTCTTTGAGACTATGAGAGGCTAATCTCCTTTATGAGATTAGCAATATGAATTGTGTTGGATAGTTTGGGTATTTTGCAATTGAATTTCTACGTTGATTGGATTTATGATTTTCTATTATTGATTGGTAATTGCTTGATTTGTATTGTTGTTTTGTGTGATTAATTGTCATGGGCATGTGATTAGATTGAGAAATCAATTATATGTTTAGGATAGTTCATTGAATCATTTCATCATACACTTCCTGTGCATTATAAGTTTTAAAGAGATAAAGATATCCTTTAGGATTTAGAACCCTTTGATAGAACATTCAATTTGTTAGATCGAGAGGTTAATTAATCATGTGAAGGGACTCTCTAATTGAATTTAATACCTAGTAGGAATTGTTTGATTGAGAACCAACCTTAGAGCCTTTTTGAGACCATGCAAAGGATCTACATCCTATCCATCTCGAGAGGGAGTTTAGTGGAATTCGTGTTGTCCCTTAGTTATTAATCTATGACATATATGAATTCATTGCATGATACCTAGATTTTCCATAATTTAAGTATTGCTAGTCTCATTCTCTATCTACTTGGCTCATTCATCCATCTTCCGTTCATCTATCCCATTGTTTATCTTGTCATTTAATTGTTTAATTTTCATTTCACGATTTATCCTACCCCTTTATGATCATCTCTATAAAACTATGACAAACACGAGATCGCTTAAACCCTATTACCTTCCTCCATGTGGTTCGATAAATTCTTTAATTAGTTATCCTGACTACAAATGGCTAATCAAATGGCGCCATTGTCTGGGAGGTAACGGTCGCTAGAAGTTTGACGAAGGATTGTTTAGATTGGTCTTAATAAGGACAATTTTTTTAGTTTTTTTGCGTCTTATATTTTCTTTAGAAAATTTTGTTCAAATTTTTTCTTTCTTTTATAGGTGTATACCTTGAGAAGGAAGAAGAAGGAGAACAAGCCCAAAAATATGAGCTACATGTATATCCTTCGAGACATGGTGAATAGAAGTGCTCATCCCACTATGAACAAACAAGGAAATTTTCAAGGATTTCAAATGCCAAATTGTGAACCTAACTTGCAATCGGATTTTGGAGTACAAGTGCCAAATATGCAATTCCAACAACAAGGTTATGGAGATTTTGGAGTTCCTCATCAAATACGTCAACAAGTATACCCTCAAGGTGTGGAAGATGTTCTTCAAGGAAATTTTTCTAGAAATCAAGAAGGAAATCAACCACAACTATGGGGAGATTTTCAAGACTCCAACACCTCTTATTCCGCCCAACGTGACTACAAAGAGAAGCTTAGAGAAGAGTTGTTTGAAAAGATGATGGAACGTTTGGAAAGTGGGATAGAGCGCATGGAGAAGGATAGGAAGTCTAATGAAGCGTGGATGGATCGAATGAGAAATTGGTGTGAAATGGTGACAAGTGCAATAGTAGCATTCGGTGATAGATTAGATATCATGAGCACCAAGTTAGTCAAGTTGTGTCCACCGTGGAGAGATTTCTGGAAGAGAACAACAAGCCTTCTACCTCCGAAATAATGAATCTATGCATTACCATTAAAGATCAGAAAGAGGATAGTTTGGGGGTTGATGAGGTGATGAAGGAGAAGAGAGAAAGAGTTCCTAAGTGGGTGAAAGCTAATGAGTTAAAAGAAGAGTCGAAGAGGAAATTCGATAGATTTGTCGAGTCTCTTAAAGAGATGGTAGAGAAAGTCAAGATTCAAAATCGAGAAGATATTCATGCCCTTATGGAAGAAAAGAAGCCTCTGGAAACTAAGATCATGGATTCTACTCCACACAAGAGAAAACCTTCACGTTCTATTAAAATTTCAAACTTTCTTAAGAACTTCCATGATTTTATTGATAATAATTTTTTGGTGATTGTAGGAAAAAGGTTGCAAAAGGGCATCAACACTTGTCAATACTCGAATTCTTACCGGGAGATGTGGTTGAAATTCAAAATGCATATAAAGCCTCATGGAAAAAATGGAACAAGTAGAAAGGGCCATTCCTTGTGAAGAACACCTTCGAAGATCAATTGCTTGAATTATTCAACAAGAAAGGAAATGTTCTTGTGGTTGAACGTGAGAGCACAAGGCACTACCTCAAGAAGAAACTTATGACAGTGCCTAAGGACTATTCTAGACCACCATGAGCTCACTAATATTGTCCGGCTTGAAGACGTTAAACTTAGCGCTCGATGGGAGGCAACCCATAATTATCTTTATTGTTTAGTTTAATATTTTCAATAAGGATTGTGGATTTGATATTGTTTTGCATTTTGGTATATAGATTGATTGTGTTCGTGAAGAGAATGCGTATTGGAGATACGATAAGTGCTTGATTTGAAGTGTGAAAGTAAGTCTCACCACTTTTTGCAAACTTAATTCTCAACTCTTGTTTCGATTAAAGTTTGGGAGATATGGCGTGGTGTGACATATATGTTTTGTTAGTAAGTATATATTTCTCATATTTTTGGGGCAATTTTAAAAATTTTCTCATGAGTTTTGGGGTGATTTTGGTATGATTGGTTGTGTTGAAGTACATGATAATCCATATTTTTAATGATATTGTTGAGCTAATATTTTTTATGAGTTGTTGAGCATGAATGAAGTGTAGTGGAAGCACGAATTGAGCCCGGAGATCAAGTCGAGATTCGTTGTGTATTCAATCCGGAAGCTAGTGCCAACCATTTCATTACCAAATGCTTATTGAGGGAGTTCACTCTATACTCTACCACTTCTAGTTGCTTGACATTAATGTTGATTTGGATTGATGTGATTGGCATGTTGCTTCATGTGTTATGTTTTTGGAAGGTTTAATTTTCAATCAAAGATGGGGATGATTGTGAGCTTAATTGATTATGGATTATATGAATATGTGTTTTATTTTCTTATGATGGTAATTTATATTTCTTGTATGTTATGTGTTTTTGATTGTTTCTTGTTTGGTGAGTCTTTTATTTTATGTTTTGTGTGTATTTTTATTCTTGTTAGGGATTATTTTGGTGGTTTGATTTTGGATTGTTGTGAGTCATTTTTGAATGTGAGTGATGATATGTTGTAGTGATAAGTGATGACAAGTTATGATTAAGAATCTCTACACTTTCAAATTGTGACATATTTTATTTAATTTGTTCAATTTTGAGATGAATGTGGTGTAATAAGTTCTTTAAGGTCCGAGCATAAGTTTGTGAGCATTTGAGCCTCAACCATTCACACATGTAATTTCTTTTCATGATTGGATTGGTTGTGTTAGATAAGTCAGAACTTGCCCAAGGACTATAGGAACGAGCCCAATTAGTGGAGGTTAGTGACATGATCTAAGGCTATCCTTTTATTCATAGTCATTGTCATAAATTTCTCAATCATGAACATCATCCTTAGTCAACCACTTTGAGCCTATAAGCCTATTTCTTGTGAATTTAGCACATTACAAGCCATGATTACCCACTTAAGCCTTATATACATACGTACCTTTTGTGTGGGTGATTGAGGAGATGGCAGTTAGAAAGGATTGATGAGTTATTGTGCAAAAGAAGAAAGAAAATGGTAAACAAGCAAGAAAGAAAAAGGATAAAAAGTGCTCAAGAAAGAATGGACATGCAATCTCAAAACAAGAAAGTGAGCAAAGCAACAACAATATGCTCAAGTACTTAAAGTTCAAAGAAGGAAGCATACATTCAAAAGAAGCTCAATACAAGGAATGATGATGATTAGTACTTGTGATTACCAAAGATAAGAAATGAAGAAAGAGAATGTGAAGAAATTGAGAAAATTGGCCATCTCTTCGATTACTTACACTTGATTAATCATTATGACCCATATTCTTCTTACCCTACCAAAGAGCCTATCATTACATCCTTAATTAAAGACCTTTTTTATCACTAATGGAAACTTTGGAGGTTTGTGAATGTAGTCCATGAGCAAGCTTATAGCAAGTCGAGCCAATCGGTTAATGAGTGTTATTTTACCTCAATTAATAGAGTGTTGAGTGAAATTGATATCTAACGTGAGGCTTGGACCAAAAATGGACTATATTACTATTTATTCTCTTTTGATTGAACTTGTTAATTTTTCATGTTATGAGTTTAATGTTGTAGGATGACTTAGCATACTTTATAGTTTTTATTGCTATTGATGTGTTATTTTTTATGTTCGTTAGTCTTTTCCTAGGAGATAATCTTCCCTCTTGGTTTATCATTTTTGTTGTTTAGGGACGCACAGCACTTTAAGTTTGGGGGTGTGATGAGAGATATTTTCACCTAGATTTTAGTGACTTTTTATATGTGTTTTCGTATTATTTTATTCGTATTTATGTATATTTTGGTTGTGTTTTGTGTTTTTATGAAAATGTGTGATAATGAGTTCAAACATATGATTTTCAGGTAAAAAGAGATTCTAGAGGCGAAAAGAAAGACGTAGGAAAAAGCGAATCTCAATTCGTAGTTGAAACGAGGGAGAACGAGCCTAAACAAATTGAGAAAAATAGGGGTTGCACAAACATGGCTGGCCGTGTTGCAGCACACGAGTCGTGTTGTGCAATACGGCCCTGTAAGCTTTGGCCGTTCTCCGTCATCCAAAATGCTTATACGGCCACCCTGTGGCCGTGTTGCAGCACACGAGCCGTGTTGCTGTAGGATCAGAAAAATATCAAAATCCTTCTAGAAGCTTCCCAAGGGGTATAAATACCCAATACTTCAATATTTAATCATAGGTTTTTGAGGGTTTCACCCCTGCACACACCTCACACACCATTTCCTCCATTTTACACCATCACCTTCATCCATTCTTCATCCATATCATCTACCTTCATCCCACCATCCAATCCATCATCCAAGTAGTTAGAGAAGCAAGGGGAAGTGGAGATTGGAAGAAGAGGAAGAGAAGCATCATTGAAGCTATTCAAGGGAGTTTTAATTCTAATATGTGTAGACTTCTTTTAATTCAATCATGTATTTTGGAGATACAATTGTCTATGTTGTTTTCTTTGAGATTATGAGAGACTAATCTCCTTTGTGAGATTAGCAATATGAATTGTGTTGGATAATTTTGGGTATTTTGCAATTGAATTCCTATGCTGATTGGATTTATGATTTTCTATCATTGATTGTTAATTGCTTGATTTGTATTGTTGTTTTGTGTGATTAATTGTCATGCGCAAGTGATTAGATTGGGAAATCAATTATATGTTTAGGATAGTTCATTGAATCATTTCATCATACACTTCATGTGCATTATAAGTTTTAAAGAGATAGAAATATCCTTTAGGATTTAGAACCCGTTGATAGAATATTCGATTTGTTAGATCGAGAGGTCAATTAATCGTGTGAAGGGACTCTCAATTGAACTTAGTACCTAGTTGGAATTGTTTGATTGAGAACCAACCTTAGAGCTTTTTTGAGACCTTGTAAAGGATCTACATCTTATCCATCTCGAGAGGGAGTTTAGGTGGAATTCGTGTTGGCCTTAGTTATTAATCCATGACATATATGAATTCGTTGCATGATACCTAGATTTTCCATACTTTAAGTATTGCTAGTCTCATTCTCTATCTACTTGGCTCATTCATCCATCTTCCGTTCATCTATCCCATTGTTTATCTTGCCATTTAATTGTATAATTGTCATTTCTTCATTAATCCTACCCCTTTATGATCATCTCTATAAAACTATGACAAACACGAGATCTCTTAAACCCTATTATCTTCCTCCCAGTAGTTTGATAAATTCTTTAATTAGTCATTCCGACTACAAATGGCTAATCAAAGAACCCTAGAGTAAAGAGTTGTGTTCCCTCTTCTCTCCGTCTCTTTCAATTGTCATGAATCTCCTCCTCAAAATTGAGCACCTGGGATGAACGAAATGTGTGATGGATGAAGGATGGTGCAGTTGTCGTGAGTTGTGGAATGCGTTCTGTCGTGATTCCCAATTCCGCTCCTGTACTTGAAGAAAGACGATCAGGTGATAAAGTTGTGTATTGCGTGTATTTGTGATGGCCCAGTAGGCGAGAAGGCAATGTGATGGGCTTTTGAATCCACAAACCCTTTAAGTACAAATTCACAACTTTTCACTACATACCAACTTCATGTATGGACCCACCAATTTAATTTAGTAGCATGATGTAGTATAGAAGTGATGTGGCTTAGCATTTGACTCACATTTAATATCTATCTTGGCCCAAAATCTATTCTTCATAACATGAATTCCAACCATGTTCTAATCAATAAGCACCAGTGACACCATCATTCCTCCTCTTTTTGATAATGCATTAATTCCGCTTAAAATATACTTAAAATCTGCAAAATTTTAACGATACTCGTGAAGTCATAGAAAATATGAAATTATATAATAACTCCACAAAAATTATTAAAATAATGCAATAATCATATGAAAATGACCTATGAAAGCGCGAATTTTCGTGTTGAATTATCTTCGACCCAAATGTATGTTCAACAATTCTTTGATGTTGAAACTTCTCTTGAACATGTTACCAACCTATAATTGTGTAAGTGGCTTGGTGCCCTTTTCATTCAAAACCCTAAGTATAATAAATCATGAGAATAGGTTTTAATGATTCTCATAGAAAGTTTTATTAATCGGTAGGGTAACTATGTTACTTGTTTTATCGAGTGGCCTCGCTACAAGATCTGTAAAAGATTTCTTGCATATGGCCGACTTGAAATGTGTGATCGGGTCATCGTGATCATGAGAAACTTTGGCTGCATATGAGTTAGGGTCAGATGAGTTTTGATCAAATTTCGAGTCAGGGAACCCTCATGCAGTCAGTTTGGATTACGAGAATCAGTCCTCGTATAAGACATCGATTTAAGGTTTTGGGTATATTCCCGCGATCCTATCATCAGTGGATTTGCAGTGGCGGTTATATTCTTCCATGGGACATTAGATTTCAGCTAGGCATCCAAATCTTGCATGCTAGGGTTTCTATGCCTCAGCGCACCACATGCAAAGAATTAGGAATTGGATGAGAAGAATCTTAATCCTGTTAATAGTCGTCGCCCTTGGACCAAGATTGAGTCAATTGGCACCAGCAGAGGCGGAAGGAGGGACGTCGGTGTACTGCTTGTTCTTGATGAGGAGTTTTGTAAGCCACGAATGTTGGATGCATCCAAAGGTTGTCAAGATCGGGGTGTTGATCGGTAGAGCCATAAGAGATTAGGGGTGGCTGGGAAGAACCATCACCAGTCAATTCCTCCATGCCGTGAGAACAAAATGTGCAAATTTAGATAGAGAAAATTTTAGAAAGAAGGGAGAAAAAATCCTAGGGAGAGAAACATCTTTTTTAAACCAATCACAAGAATATGAATATAATATGGAATTGTGATTCCATTTCCATTTAATTCCTTCATATCAATTGAGCCGTAAGAGTTGGGAGGAATTCTGGTGCCTCTTAATTGATTCCAAGCAATTACGTTTAATTAGCCGAGACTTAATTACACTCATATCATATCAAGTGACGGAGCTAGAAAGTTCGCTCACAGGGGCCCAAATATATTTGTTTTATTCACAATATTAGAGCTCAATAAAATACACATAATAAAAAATAAATACTAATATATATACTGTTGGCATTCGATCATTTGGTTAACGTGACCCGTTAGGGTTTCATGTATTTCTAACAAGCAGCGGAAGCAAGTAAACATGAAACGCATTACCTTTCACCAAGGGTTGATGTAGAGGTTGAATTCTCGCTGGCAGTCTGCGCAGTCCCACGAGAATAGCCATAAGTTCCTTTTCTGATGTCGGAATTGAGTGATCTTTGTGCTTAGACGATCCTCTCTTCGACGGCTTTCCATCAGTATATAATACATCAAAATCGAAGAACTGTACGATTTTATATGAATTTTAGAACATGACGAACTGCAGCAGCAAACGACCTTCCGGTCTTCTGCTGTATGTCCCAAGTCCGATCTCGACGTCGTGTGGGCGACGATCTACGAGACCTACTCAATCTGCTCTCAACCCTCATCACATGTGAATAATGAATTAGATTAGGGTTCCAGATAAGTTGAGGTGACTTATATACATGGGCTACAGCAGGGACCAGGAGGAGAAATTGGGTTGGGCCTCCATTGGGCTTAAGTATCCAAGCTTAGCCCAAAGCTTATACTTAAGTCCAATAATAATAATATATTCCACTAAAATATTATTACTGCACTACCATACCAATCCCAAAATTACGTTTTGGGCTCCTTCTTATTATGAGCCCGTTAGTCTCCCCATGTTTAAGATATACAATGTCCATTAATTAATTTAAGTTACTGACAACTCAATTAATTAATATCTCATCCAAGAGTAGTACCACTCAACCTCATTATCATGCCGGAATAAATTCCACCACAGGGTTTACATGATAATCCTTATGAGCTCCTCAAGGGGACATCATCAACCTATGACGGACACGGATTCCTTCTACAATCAACAGCACACCATAGAGACAGCACTACTTCCCAACTCACCGAGTTTATTGATTTAATTGCATGTAAATCTCACCCATTGATGAATCAAAGAAATACATACTGCCCTATGTGTCGAGGTTATTGTATAGGGATTAAGAGCACGAACATCCATAATAACTTAGATCAAGTTCTCATATAAGTCAGTATAAATCGAACGATCTCAAGCGGTCCTGCTCAATACACACAAGTGCACTAATGTGATTCTATAGCCAAGACAAGCTAATACCAAACCACACTACAACCATCCCGATAGAGAGTCCCCGTCTATCTCGATTGTGAGCATTTGTTTATACTTTATAAGGAAACCGATAATATGATCTTCCGCGTGTTGTCGCACAACATATTATCTACAGTATAAAGTAAGTGGACTATTGCATCGAACATATAAATAAATTATAAGATGCAATCATTTGATCATATGATTCTCATTTCAAATTAATTGTTATAAAATTGTTCATACAAAAAGCTAGACTTTTAGTATACAATCCAACAATCTCCCACTTATACTAAAAGACTATGCTGTCATGTCTTCCGCCATACATCTGATTCCCACTCCCACTACACGACCATTAAAAGCTCTCGCCTTAATATTCTTGTAAATGGATTTACTAGGTCATCATCCGATGCAATCTAGGCGACAACAACCTTCCCCTCATCATACGATTTCTCGTAACAGGTGGTACTTGCACTCAATGTGTTTAATTGCCTTATGGGCTCGTGATTCCTTCAAGTTTGCAACTGCACCAATATCATCAATATAAATTGTGATATCCTTGGGCAAACTTAGAAACACTTCGAAGTCCATCTTGAAGTTTCTAGAGTCATACAGATACTTTGGCTGCCTCATAGGCTCCAATTTATCATCATTCCATGATGGAGTCCGGAGTCTGAAATATATTTCTATATAACACTCCTCCACATTATGACTCAACTTCCTAAAATTAAACACATAACCTTGAGGTGGATTTACTGCCGTCCAATCTGACTAAAAAATCCGAATCTACGTAATCCACAAGAAGCAGTGAATTTGCCCAGTAAGCTTACATATAATTTCCAGTCCTTCTCAGGCACTTCATATATGTCTTACCACAGTTCATCATTCTTGTTCCGGGTTACGTTGATACCCACTGTTCATGCGTTCAGCAAAATAGATATCCATTCTCGCGCATAGCATTCCTAAGATTAAGCTTCCTTATTCGCCGAAGCATAAGGAACCGCTTTCGTCACCTTTATCTTCCTTTTGTGTCTCAAGATATATTTTCTTAGATAAAGTCACTTGCTAAAACAAGTAAGGATCGTATCAATTCATGAAGCTTGAGACAAGCATAATATCCTTTCTTGTGATCCGTATTACCGTGATCAAAAGGATATTTTTGCTCTTCTTAAGTCCTTCATTTCATACCGCTTTATTATCCATACACATACGCCCGACAATACTCTTTCATTGTCTCCAATGAGCAATATATCATCTACGTATAGTACAAGAAATACCACCACGTTTCCATCACTCTTTTCAATACACAAGACCCATCCGATCATTGATTAGATCCATGTCACTGAATTACCTCATCAAAACGGATGTTTCATGATCTTGAAGCTTGTTTTAGTCCATTAATGGACACTTTTAAGCTCACTATCACAATGCTCTTAGCTCTTTGCAATGAATCACTCTGGTTGCTTCACATAGATGTTTCCCTTAAGACTTCCAATCAGGAAAGATGTCTCAACATCTATTTTCTATCCCTCATATTTCATATGAGTAGCAACAAATAAAAGAGTTCGGATCAACTTAGGCATAGCTACCGGCGAACAGGTTTTCTCATAATCGAATCCTTTCTTTCTGAGTATACCTTTTCGTAACAAGCTTGCTTCCAAGGTTTTCACCTTATTCTATGATCCTCTTTTATTCTTGCATGCCTGCTTCCAATGGCTTTTACGCCATTTTGCGGTTCAACAAGCATCCAGACCTAATTTAAAATCGTTCAATTTTAATATTCATTGCACTTTGGTAGGATTAGGCATTTCTAACTTGTAGTGCTTCGTCGTATCCGTGGGTCCATTTCATGTTTGCGAGGGACCAAGTCTCACGACTTTCCCAAAACATGTATCTTACAAGTTGTCGAAGAACCCTCCCACTACGACAAGGCACTACATGCAATTGTATATCAGACGTGACACGCGTTGCAGTTTACCTTGTGGTATATCCTCTTGTACACTTGGTACTTATACTTTGTGTTTTCCTCTCACTTCCTTTAGAACAACTTATACATGGGTATTTGATTTATTACATAGTCCTTTTTTCCAAAAATCTAGTGTTTATGTTAACAATCACTCTTCGATCTTGTGGACTAAATAAATCATCCTTCATTTTTCTAGGATATCCCACAAATAGAAAAACATTCTTACGAATTACTGTTCCTAGGGCATATCCATAAAATGAATTTAGTAATTCCAAATAATTCATCATCTATCTAATCACTACCATAAGAGTGCTATTCCTTCTATTCGTCACACCATTAAGGTGGGAAATTCATTTCCGAATGTACCTTTCTCTTACTAGATTAAAAGACTCATTATTAATTACTATTTGTCGCATCCAGGGGATAAACATGATTTAAGAGTGTACAAATTGTTCACCAACGTACCATAACAGATTACAACTCTATCATCCATTATAATGACCATATCATTTAAATGAAATGGAGTATCCATCTATTAATGCATAGAAACCGAAATCAAATTCTTTCTATGAAAATGTACGTAAAGACAATTTCATAAAATCAAACGTCTACTCATATCATTTAATAAATAGACAACTCCCACTGCAATAGCCACTACTCTTGTAGTTTTACCCATGTCATAACAATCTTATCCTCACTTAGTAATAAACATTTAGTGATTCCAGTATCTACACACTTCGTGTCAGTAAATGTCATCACTAATCATGTTTTAAACAACTAGTGAATAAGATATAAAACTTGTTCACATTATGATGAAAATGGCTTTCCTTTGCCACATGTTTTGCCAGAAGTTTTCCACCATATACATCCTATTGTAATTCATGTGGAACTTACTCAAAAACATCTAGGCAATTCACAAAGAATTAAATTGATCTAGGTTTCCCTTCAATTTATACTCCATGCTTTCCCAATTCATTCATCAAATTAAATCATGATCTTCTGCCTTTTAACTTACTCAAGTATCCGAAGAGTTACATGAGACCATCATATTTCTATGAACCTCTCATCTCTTCACTAGAGACTTTAATAGGCATCATGAGACGTCCATCGTGAGAACACACATGTATTTTCTTAAGCAGTAAAATTCAAAACCAAGATTCTTTTCTAATCATCTAATTTTGGACCAGTAAATATAATTTCTTTTAGTCAACCATAAGTGAAATAAAACTATTTGAAATTTAGAGAATCATAAATTAATTTACCGATCAAAACTTCGAATTTTATCCTTTTATATTGATTCCCTCAAAACTATATAAAAATAAAATTCACCGACATCTCAAGCACCGTGAGTCTGCAAGCCACGTTAGTGTGGACGTTTATAAACCCAAACATTTACAAGAGAAGGTTTTACCCATTAATTTCATTTGTCAACCTAACTTTATGACAAAATAATTAATAGTCGGTTCCTCTTTAGCCATGCAAATAATAGCAGTGACTCCGTTGGGGAGGATACTAATTATTTACACCTAAGTGTACACCATTATTTGATCCCAAGTCCACTGCGCGAGCTTGTGTGCCTTACAGTTGGAGAAGTACACACGCGCTCGGATAGCTTCCTACAATCATCAATTATAAGTTTGTACCAGTGAGCCCCACATAAACTCATCAGTTAGGGAGGAAGACCTATTGCCAACACGCAAGTTCATGTACCACATTACAAACAATAATTATGTAACGAAGTCTGTACCAGTGATCCGTGAATAAACTCATCCGTTAGGGAGGAAGGCCTATTGCCAACACGCAAGTTTACTCACATCACTTACAAACCAATAATGGAGGCCGCGGGAATATTTACCAATCCCCTCTCCCACTTAGTAATTTAACACCGAGGGTTTTTACATGCATATGATATTCAGAATAAAATACGCAACGCTAGCATGCTTCTATTACGGCACATAAGGCAGTAAATCACAGAGAGTCATGCTTACATATATAACAATAATCAATAATTAAATCAATCATTAACAGTTATATATCAGCGAATTCGATTGTTCGCCACCAGGCACGAATATCAGCAAAGACTTCCAGACTATCAAATTTTCAAAATTTCCAGATTGTCCAATTTTCGAAACCATCGATATCGACCATCGATGTCGTCCAGATTATTAAAATCATTGATATCGACTAGATTATCAAATATTCAAAAAACATCAAGATTATCAAAATTTCAAAACTATCGATATCGATCGTCATATCATCTAAATTATCAAAATCATCGATATCGACGAGCAACCATATATAACAATAATAGATAATTAAATCAATTATGTCAGTTATATATTAGGAATCAATTCAACATCCATATATAACAATAATAGACAATCAATTATAGCAGTTATATATTAGGAATTAATTCGACATTCATATATGACAAAAATAGATTATTAAATCAATTATAGCAGTCATATATTAGGAATTAATTCGACATCCATATATAACAATAATATACAATCTATTATGGCAGTTATATATTAGGAATTAGTTTTCTTAAAATTGGATGTCTTATCCAACACTCTAGCAATACATGCATATAATATACCAAATATAATACGCAATCTAGCATGCTTCTATATAAGACAATAAATCATAGAGATCAGGCATCCATATATATATATATAACAATAATAGACAATTAAATCAATTATGACAGTTATATATATTAGGAATAAAAACGCCTCTAAATTTTAATGTCTTGTCCGACACTCCTACTTTGGAATCGATGCCTTACGCAACAAGCAGGATTGCTTGTGCCCCAAGACGTCCATCGTCATATCCCACCGCCAATTATGTCAGGGAACGCCCCAAGTGCCTTGACGAGCGCCCCTCGCCCGGACTGTCGCTCGTCCAAGGGCCTACTTGCATGGAACCAAGTTCAGCCCAACGCGCAACACCAAACTACACCAACTGTCGTTCGTAGTTCAAAACTGAAAGAAACTCAGAATCCAATCTTCACCGTCCAGAATCTACTATTGTAAGTCCTGAACATTCTGTCCAAATTACAGATCGATCCAACGGTTATTTTGTGAGAAACGGCTCTTTTCTCTCGACTGCGCAAAACAGAATCGCCCAAATATCTGCTTCTGTTTTCAGCGTACTCCCAGCAAGAAAAGGCACCAAATTCGATCTCCACCGTTCAGAATGTACATCCACAAGGTCTGAACGTGCTGACCAAATTAAAGCTTGATCCAACGATTAGTTTGTCAGAAACGACACTTTTCCCTCGACTGCGCAAAACAGAATCGCCGAAATATCTGCTTCTATTTTCAGCGTACTCCCAGCAAGAAAAAGCTCCAAATTCGATCTCCACCGTTCAGAATGTACATCCACAAGGTCTGAACGTGTTGACCAAAGTACAGTACGATCCAACGATTAGTTTGTCAGAAACGGCACTTTTCCCTCGACTGCGCAAAACAGAATCGCCCAAATATCGCTTCTGTTTTCAGCGTACTCCCAGCAAGAAAAAGCTCCAAATTCGATCTCCACCGTTCAGAATGTACATCCACAAGTTTTGAATGTGCTGACCAAATTACAGATCAATCCGACCGTTGAAACTCTGGTTATTGCCTCTGCAATATCACTACGCTGGAATTTCTCTCAAAAGCGTGATTCTATTTTTGCCCTCTCTTTCTTCCTTGCATGTGAAATTGACGAACAGTTTTCGTCGAATCCTCTCACACACAACCATGGACGAATAGATATGATATAGGGTATATATTACATAGGGATATTCATGGTTTGCGCAATAAAACCAAAACCCTAAACATGTGATCCTAATTCCGAAAAATTAATCACATAAACCCTATCCTAACGTGTCACGCTTCACCACGAAACCGAAGCTTTGATACCAATTGTTGGCATTCGATCGTTTGGTTAACGTAACCCGTTAGGGTTCCATGTATTTCTAACAAGCAGCGGAAGCAAGTAAACATGAAACGCATTACCTTTCACCAAGGGTTGATGTAGAGGTTGAATTCTCGCTGACAGTCTGCGCAGTCCCACGAGAATAGCCATAAGTTCCTTTTATGATGTTGGAATTGAGTGATCTTTATGCTCAGACGATCCTCTCTTCGACGGCTTTCCATTAGTATATAATACATCAAAATCGAAGAACTGTACGATTTTATATGAATTTTGGAACATGACAAACTGCAGCAGCAAATGACCTTCCGGTCTTCTGCTGTATGTCCCAAGTCCGATCTCGACGTCGTGTGGGCGACGATCTACGAGACCTACTCAATCTGCTCTCAACCCTCATCACACGTGAATAATGAATTAGATTAGGGTTCCAAATAAGCTGAGGTGACTTATATACATGGGCTATAGCAGGGACCAGGAGGAGAAATTGGGTTGGGCCTCCATTGGGCTTAAGTATCTAAGCTTAGTCCAAAGCTTATACTTAAGTCCAATAATAATAATATATTCCACTAAAATATTATTACTGCACTACCATACCAATCCCAAAATTACGTTTTGGGCTACTTCTTATTATGAGCCCGTTAGTCTCCCCATGTTTAAGATATACAATGTCCATTAATTAATTTAAGTTACTGACAACTCAATTAATTAATATCTCATCCAAGAGTAGTACCACTCAACCTCATTATCATGCCGGAATAAATTCCACCTGCAGGGTTTACATGATAATCCTTATGAGCTCCTCAAGGGGACATCATCAACCTATGACGGACACGGATTCCTTCTACAATCAACAGCACACCATAGAGACAACACTACTTCCCAACTCACCGAGTTTATTGATTTAATTGCATGTAAATCTCACCCATTGATGAATCAAAGAAATACATACTGCCCTATGTGTCGAAGTTATTGTATAGGGATTAAGAGCACGAACATCCATAATAACTGAGATCAAGTTCTCCTATAAGTCAGTATAAATCGAACGATCTCAAGCGGTCCTGCTCAAGACACACAAGTGCACTAATGTGATTCTATAGCCAAGACAAGCTAATACCAAACCACACTACAACCATCCCGATAGAGAGTCCCCGTCTATCTCGATTGTGAGCATCTGTTTATACTTTATAAGGAAACCGATAATATGATCTTCCGCGTGTTGTCGCACAACATATTATCTACAGTATAAAGTAAGTGGACTATTGCATCGAACATATAAATAAATTATAAGATGCAATCATTTGATCATATGATTCTCATTTCAAATTAATTGTTATAAAATTGTTCATACAAAAAGCTAGACTTTTAGTATACAATCCAACATATACTACAAAAATAAATACTAATACATATACATGTATATATATATATATATATATATATATATATATATATATATATATATATATATATATATATATATATATATATATATGCATACATATTTATTTGGGTTTTTTAATAAAATATATTACAAAAATAAATACTAATACATATACATGTATATACTATTTTTAAAAAATTTTAAAGCGAAAAGAAATTTAATAATACAATAAAATATATAATAAATTCTAAATTTAAGGAAAAATGTGTAAAAGGAAGAAATTACGATTTAAAATCTAAAAAGAATTTTTTTGAAATAACAATATAAATTGAGAGATGAATAAATAAATTTATATTTTAAATAAAGAGAACAAAAATATTAAAAAATATACATATACACGTATATATTTAAATTTAAATTGAAAGAGATAAAGGAAATAATAAAATGCACAATTAAAACTTATAGAGCGTATAATAATTCAAAAAGAAAAGACAAAAAATGATAAAATAAATAATTAAAATTAAAGGAAAGTTAGAAGATAAAAAGTTAAAAAAAGAAGAAAAAAAAGTAGAATAAAGTAACGCTGCTTACGGGATTCGAACTTGTACCAAGTGAAAGTGCACAAATCTCATGACCATTAAGCTAAAGCATATACTTGTAGAATACAAATACCATACATAGTATAAAACAAAAGTTCAGGGGGCCCAGTGCCTCCCCTCCCCGGGCCTTAACTGGCTCCATCCCTGATCATATCCATGTCATGACCCTCGAAATCAACAAGCGTAAAATTACTATATGAATAAAAATAAAATATTGAAGATACTGAATAAGGGGGTAATCTTTCTCAACATAATTGTCATGAAAATTAAAAGAACGATTCGAATTATAAAAGTGCAAAGAATCTTAAAAAAGAATGTCCTTAGTGCGACTAAGGCTATGTTTTGTCCAGAACAAGCGACATAGTATACAATTATAGCTAAATATCACTAGAGTCTGACTTGGCATGTCTAATAAAATCAATCTTGTTTTCTGTATCCATTTGGCTATGTAGATTTTCACTCTTATTTTGAATTTCAAGCACTTAATATGACTCTTCAAGAAAATACAAAATTTGGAAAAAAATAAAAATCAAAGAAGATTTAAAAATGAGAAATCTTTATTTCTTCTTCTAAAAAGTTATAGTTGTTTTTTTTAAGGTGTAAATTTTCATTGTTGGCCTTCCTGAAGATGAATGCAAGAGATAGAGGCATGCCACAATCATCACTATTTTCATCTCATCCTTGTTGTAGTCTTTAGTTAGGTTGGGATTGATGATGTGTTCATCTAAGCCACAGGTGAGCAATGATTTTTCCAAAAAAAATTTATAGTGAAACTAAAAAAATGAGGAAAAAAATTCATCAGTTTCAGTAGTGCTATTAAGCACAACAAAATAATAGATTCATATAGCATTTGCTGCACACGACTTTTTAAACTTAAGAAAAATAAACTGTAACGAACACCGATTTCTTAAAAACTTATATATCAAATATTTATTAAAATCTTATGAAAATAAACTATATCAGCATAAACATATTAATGTTTATTAATAAAAACATTTAAGACTTAAGAATAAATTATTTGTTAGCTTATATTGATGTTCTAAAATAATTAATATCCAGCGGTTTGAGGAAGTAAATATTGATTTTTCAGAAATTATATATATATATATATATATATATATATATATATATATATATATATATATATATATATATATATATATATATATATTATATTGACTTTAATGATATCATGACATAAATAATAACTAAACAGATGTTAAAAGGAATGATAATTTATTAAATACTGTACTGAACGGTTTGAATAGAAAATATGAAAAAAATTCTGTGAAATAAAATATAGTTTAATAAATATCATGATTAATATATATAACGAGCACTCAGATCCATTGGTCATACCCGTCAGCTTCTCTAATCTGAAAAGTAAATTGAAAAAGATGGGGTCAACAAAAACCACATGCTCAGTAGAGAACAACCAAATCTGCCTAAAATAAATATCATTCATCAACATCAAAAAATCAAAAAAAAAAAAAAAAAAAAAAAAATATATATATATATATATATGTATATATATATATATATATATATATATATATATATATATATATATATGAATTCTCATAAATGATAGTACTCGACAAAGTACAAATGACATAATTGACAGTACTGGACAAAGTATAAATAAATATGGGACTATGAAGTGTCTCGTCAACAAACACACAATATTTATAATCGATAGAGTTAAGAATTCCCCACCTGTGTAGAAAAGTTAGAACTGATGAAGTGTAGACCCAAAGCCTAATCTTGGTGATGATAAATTTTAGGATATAGGTTTGAGAAAAAAATCAGAATTGATGCATGTGAGCGAAAGAATGATAAGACTATATATATATATATATATATATATATATATATATATATATATATATATATATATATATATATATATATAAGTGTAGTTTATCTCATACGAAAGATTAGCGTTGAGAAAATCAGGTGAAGACTTGGGTGAGACCGTCTCACGGATCCTGCTGTGTGAGACGAAACATCCATTAACCCAATTAACTAATTTTAAAGATTCCTGTTGGTTGTTATGAATTTAGAAAAGGGGACGGCTATTTGCACCCCTAAAATTACTATATGTACCTCAAAAATATATAAATTAAATTATACTTAATAATAAGAAATAATTACCCTTATAAATCTTATATTTATTCGGTTGCAACAATCGAATAGAATAGAATAAGAATTCATCTATCTTATCTGTTCAGTTGCAACAATCGAATAGAATCAGAATTGTGACGATAATGACGAATAGAATGTCGTGTTTACATTGTACTAAAATTAAGTCCGGCAATGAATCAAGATAAAAAATTCTCTATTGAAAAAACAGAGTAAATAGAACCATCGTAATCTGAGATTGTAGAAGAAGTAGAATAATGATGAATCAAAAGTGAAAGGAGTGAAGAAGATAAGCAAAGTGGATTGTGGGTTGATGGTGGTGTCGGTTTGCCTTGGAATGTTTAGCAATTTTGAAGATGTTAACAGAATTGTGATTAGGGTTTCTAAAACCCCAACTCCCTCTCGGCAATCCCAAAGGACATCGGCTCCGCTCAATTCTTCCATAATCATTGTGCAATATATATCTCTACGATGAAGATAGATCATTAATTTCTTCATCAACTGAAATATACCCAAATTTCCGATCATTAATTTCTTCAACAACTGAAATATCCCCCAATTTCTTCTATCACAATTCTTATGGAATGTTGAGTTATCCATATAAAAATAATAATTCTTATTATGTTCGGTTGTTGCAACCGAACAGATAAATAGATGAATTCTTCTGTTCTGTTCAGTTGTTGCAATAGAACAAATATAAGATTTATAAGAGTAATTATGTCTTATTAATTAAGAATTATTTAAATTATATATTGGGGATACATATAGTAATTTTGGGGGAGCAAATTGCCGGGCCCCTTTAGAAATATAAAAATTAGTTGTAGAGTAAAATAAAATGGGCCTAAATAAATTTAAAGGGCCTTGTTTGGTTGTTAACAAATTAAAAAATTTTAAAAATGAATTATGAAAGTAAATTTAGTTAAAACTTATATGTATATATTTTTCTACGCTTTTTCAATATAATTTATATTTTTTATTATTCAAAAAATGTAATAATTTAAAATTTATTATTTATTTAGTTTAAATATTATAAATATATAAAATGTGATAATATGTGGTAATCTTAATAATTAAAAGTGATACCCTATTGATAAAAAATGGTAATGGTATTGCGAACTATTTCATAATAAAAAAAGTGATAACATTTTAAAAGAAAAGAGATAATATTTTTAAATAAAAGTGATGACTAATTACTTATGTATATTTCACGAATAATTTATAGAATGAATAAAATGTGATAATATTTTTTTAATAAAAAATTATTTCTAATTAAAGAAAAGTGATATCCATCTAATTAAATTATTATTATTTCACGAACAATTTGCCGAAATAATAAAAGTAATATAATATTTAATAAAAAGTGATACATAAGAAAAAGTGATAAAACCGTTTAACTAAATTATTTTATGATAATTCGTAAAATAAAAAGTGATAATATTTTTAACATAAAATGATACCCGATCAAAATAAAATTGAAAACAGAATAATTGAATTATCTAATAATTAATTACTAATAACGAAAATAATTGATAATATTTTTTCATTAAAAATATTAGTTTTTATAATGAAAATTATAATGTAATTAAAAAAAGTTAATCCCAGGTTGGGCCGCACATTCAGCGAAATTGGTAATCCCAGGTTGGGCCGCACGGCCCTTTTTCTAATTTCAGTTTAATTTAAAATATGTTTTACTTATTTAATTGATAATCTGTCTCACGAATTAGGATTCATGAGACGGTCTTATTGGGGGTAGGAATTTTTTTAAGTTTCGGGTACTCGAACTAATCCGAATAAAAATTACCTAGAATCTCGGTTTTTCGGGTAATTTTGGGTTTCGAGCATACCTGATAAGAGTGAAAATTTAAGTCTTTTTGGTCTCACAATACACTTTTTTGTTAGAATAAGGCCATATATTCATGTGTAATTGCGTGGTTTATGTTATTTTGCGTGATTATGGTGTTACCAATGTATTTTGTTGAGTTTTGATAGGAAAAAGGGATAAAAAAGGAAAGTTGGAATGAAGGGTGAACTTGTGCTACTTGCAAGCAAACAGACGTCCACTTTTCATAATTTTTCTGTATTCATGTAGAAGTCCAAACTAGTCGTTTAAGAAATGGTTCGAAAGTCACGGAAGAGAGGAATGCGTGGTCGCAAGAATCACTTTAAACAGAGTTTAAATAAAGAACTTATGGTCAAAATGATGGGACTACACAGCTGTTGACGAAATTTTCGAAACTTGTCAAATTTTAGCCCAAAACTAAGGTTGCTCATGCCACGTCACCCATGCCTTGGAGTAATTGAATTTTGCTTGTGGGACCCATGGTTGATTAATGTAAAGATGGTGCATTCCACGTCATTCATGGTGGCAAGAAATTCAATTCCGTAGTTGAATTGAATGTGGGCCATCCAAATTTGCAATCAACGTGATTAAATCATGGATTCATTAAGTGGGTTCCAAGCCCACTCAATCAGGGATGTCAAGGCCCACATAAGTCTTGCGCACATGTCTTGCGCTGAGGAGATCGAACACACACGCTGTAAACCCTGTAGAGATCGATCACACACCAACAAAACATATCGTCTATCTATCCATCCACCCACCCACATCAAATCATTCATTCACCCATTCCACCGATCCAAAGCATGATTCAAGTGCGATTTTAAGAACCAATCTAATCGGAGAGACGGAGGGAGGACGTAAACCACGTGACACTAGGGTTTCGTATTTTCCCTTATTCTTTTTCTTTGTTGATTTATTTATGTAATATTCAGCCATGAGGGTTGTGTGTAACCTCATGGGTTAAAAACCTTTTACAGTTCTAGGGATTGAATGTTAGGGTAGTGGATTTGGAAATCCTAGACAACAGTTGTGAATTCATACTATTACATTCTAATTTATTTGTTTGATTATGACTATGTTTATATCTATGTAACATCTTCATATTATATCATTGATGTTGCCCGTGATGCTTGGTATATTGTGTTAGCTTGTGTGTACACATAGTTTATATTGTCTATTTGCTAAGGATTATAGTAATTTGCCCGTGAATACGATAATTCCAAGGGCTAATAAATTAGATACTTGAGTTTCTTAGTGGAACAATGCAATTAAGAATTCAAGTAGGAAGTGAATAAGATTGAGTAGTACTTTCAGAGAATATACATCAGTCAAACTGGCCATCCGGAGGTTTATTAAGTTTGCATTATTAGTATCTAGGAAGGAGGTTAAAAACTATCCATGCATCTTTTGATTTTAATTGAATAATACTTTTCACTTGAAATCGAATCATATTTGATTGGTTAATAGTGCTAGGTGGTGTATTTCCATTAAAATAGCATGAATGAACAATAAGACGTCTAGGAAACAAAATTAATTACACTACACCTAATACCTTAGAGCTGTTATTTCTCTTTTAATTCAATCTTGATTAATTCTTCTTTGCATTTATTTGTTTTGTTATTTATTATTTCTAACTTTAGATAATAATCATATTCAAATCCTGAGAATTGGTTACACAATAATTCTAGTTGAATAGTTATATAAAATAAATTGATAATTGATTGTTTCAGTGAGACCAAAATTTAACTGAGGTACTTGCCTCTGCAATTAACATCCCTCCACTTGGGGATATAATTAGAGTGCGCAAAATACACCTTACAAGTTTATGGCACCGTGCTGCCGGGGGCAGTTTTAATTATTTATTTGCTTTGGTTACTTATTTAATTAGATATTTATGTTGAGATTTAATTGTCTTTTTATTGAATTTTTCTTGAAGTTGCATGCACACCAGGTCAAAGAAGGGAACACAAAATCTCGAATTTGATTCGAAAGTTGAAGCGTCTACGAGAAAAAGGAGAGGAGCCGCAAAGAATCGCAAAGCACCTCCTAAGATGCTCAGGTGTTGGCGTTCGATCGTTTGGTTAGTGTGAACCGTTAGGGTTCCATGTAAACTAGATCAGTAAAAGCTATAAATCAAAGTTTACAATACCTTTCACCAGGGTATGTTGTTGAAGTACAGCTGTAGAGAACAACCTCTTGATCTACTGTTGCATTTCCAAAGTTCAATCCTGACGTCGTGTGGGCAACGATCTTCAGGATCTTCTCAATCTGCTTTCTCTCCTCTCTTTCACATTGAAAACGGCGTAGAGTCTGGGTTCCAGGAAGCTGAGACAACTTATATACGGGCTACAGCATGGATCAGGAGGAGAAATTGGAGTTGGGCCTCCATTGGGCTTAAGTATCCAAGCTTAGCCCAAAGCTTATACTTAAGTCCAATAATAATAATATAGTCCACTAAAATATTATTACTGTACTACCGCTCCAATCTCATGATTATGTTATGGGCTCCTTCTTATTATGAGCCCAACAGTCTCCCCATGTTTAAGTTATACAATGCCCATTAATTAATTAAGTTACTTACAACCCAAATTGATTAATATCTCATCCGAGAATAGTACCACTCAACCTTATTATCATGCCAGAATTAATCCACTTGCAAGATTTACATGATAAACCTTATGAGCTCCTCAAGGGGACATCATCAACCTAAATAGGACACGGATTCCTTCTACAATCAACAACACACCATAGAGACATCACTACTTCCCAACTCACCGAATTTGTTAATTTACTACATGTAAATCTCACTTATTGATGAATCAAATAAATATATACTGCCTTACGTGTCGAGGTTATTGTATAGGGATTAAGAGCACGAACATCCATAATAACTGATATCAAGTTCTCCTATATAGACAGTACAAGTCGAACGATCTCAAGCAGTCCTACTCAATACACATAAAGCGTACTAGTGTGATTCTATAGTCAAGACAAAACTAATATAAAATCACACTGCAACCATCCCGATAGATTATTCTCGTATATCTCGGTTGTGAGCATCTGTTTATACTTTATAAGAAAAACTGATAATATGATCTTTCGCATGTTGTCGCACAACATATTATCTACAGTATAAAGTAAATGGACTTTTGCACAAAAATATTAATAAATCATCATATGCAAAATGTTTGATCATATGATTCTCATTTCAAATAAATTGTTAAAACATTGTTTCATACAAAATCCAGACTTTTAGTATACAATCTAACTTTTAGTATACAATCTAACAATCTCCCACTTATACTAAAAGACTACGCTGCCATATCTGCTAACACACATCTAATCCCCATTCCTTCTACATGTCCATTGAACGCTTTCACTGGAAGGCTCTTAGTAAAAGGATCAATTAGGTTATCCTCCGATGCAATCTTAACGACAACGACCTCCCTTCTTTTAACGATGTCTCGTATCACATGGTACTTATGCTCAATTTGTTTACTCACCTTATGGGCTCGTGGTTCCTTCGAGTTTGCTACTGCACCACTGTTATCACAATAAATTGTGATCGCTTTGGGCAAACCAGGAATCACATCCAAGTTCATTAAGAAGTTCCTAAGATATACTGTTTCTTTAGCTGCCTCAAAGGCTGCTACATATTCAACTTCCATGGTGGAGTTCGTAACGCATTTTTGCTTTACACTCCTCCATATTATGGCTCCTCCTCCAAGAGTATACACATTACCCGAGGTGGATTTACTAGCATCCCTATCTGACTAAAAATCTAAATCAGTATAACCCAAAGGTAACAAAGTATCTGCCCGGTAAATCAGCACATAATCCCTAGTCCTTCGTAGGTACTTAAAATATGCTTTACCGCAGTCCAATGTCCTTGTCATAGATTACTTTGATACCTACTGACCATGCCTACGACATAACATATATCTGTCCTCGTATATAGCATAGCATACATGAGGCTTCATACTGTCGAAGCATAAGGAACCAGCTTCATCTCCTCTATTTCATGTTGTGTCTTAGGACACATTCCCTTAGATAGAGGTATTCCATATCTGAAAGGTAGAAAACCTTTCTTGGAATCTTGCATGCTAAAACGAGCCAGGATCGTATCAATGTATGAAGCTTGGGATAAGCACAACATTCTTTTCTTGCGATCCCTTATTAATTTGATCCCTAGAATGTGTCCGGCTTCTCATAAGTCTTTCATTTCAAACTGCTTGAACAACCATACACTTACGCCTGACAATACCTTTGCATTGTTTCCAATGAGCAGAATATCATCCACTTAGAGTACAAGAAATACCACTACATTTTCGTCACACTTCTTGTATGCACATGATTCATCCGGATATTGAATAAATCCATATGACTGGATTACTTCATCAAAACAGATGTTCCATGATCTTGAAGCTTGTTTCAATCCATAAATGGACCTATTAAGCTTACATACAAGATGCTTTTCGCCCTTTGCAATGAACCCCTCTGGTTGCTTCATATAGATGTTTTCTTCAAGACTTCCAATGAGGAAAGCTGTCTTGACATCCATTTGCCATACCTCATAATCCATATGAGCGACAATAGACAAAAAAATCCGAATTGACTTAAACATGCCCACAGGCGAGAATGTTTCCTCATAATCGATTCCTTCTTTCTGAGTATATCCTTTAGCAACAAGCCTTACTTTAAAGGTTTCCACCTTACCGTTAGATCCTCTTTTTCTTTTATAGATCCACTTACATCCAATAGCTTTTACACCATCGGGTGGTTCTACAAGCTCTCAGACTTGATTAGAATACATGGATTCTATTTCAGATTTCATTATTTTTTTCCATAATTGAGCATCTTTATCTTGTAGTGCCTCGTTGTAATTTCATGGGTCAATTTCATGTTCACCAGGGACTAAGTTAGAAGACTCTCCTAATCCCATGAATCTATCTGGTTGTCTCACAACCCTCCCACTATGACGAGGCTCCGCAGATAATTATGTATCTGGTGTGACACGCGGTGCAGTGTCCTGTGGTATATCCTCTTGTACAGTTGGTATTATGTTTAGTGTTTCCTCTCTTACTTCATCTAGAATAATTTTACTCATGGATTTGTGGTTCATTATATAATCCTCTTCTAAAAATCTAGCGTTCGTGCTTACGATCACCTTTTGATCTTTTAGATTATAAAACAAACCACCCTTCGTTCCTTTAGGATATCCTACAAACAGACAGACTTCCGTACGCGATTCTAACTTATCAGTATCTGTCTTCAACACATGTGCCGGAGCACTCCAAATCCGAAAGTGTTTCAGACTAGGCTTTCGCTTAGTCTATAATTCAATGGGTGTGGAAGCTACTGATTTAGAAGGTACTAAGTTAAGTATATAAGCCGTTGTTTCTAAGGAGTATCCCCAAAACAAATTAGGTAATTCTGAATAACTCATCATTGATCTTACCATTTCTATAAGAGTCATATTCTTTCTTTTCGCTACACCATTTTGCTGGGGTGTGCCCAGTGCAGACAATTAGGATTCAATCCCTTCCTCCGATAAATAATTCCTAAACTCTCCCAAGAGGTATTCGCTACCACGATCAGATCGTAGTATCTTGATATATTTTCCAAGTTGCTTTTTCACATCAGCCTTGTACTCTTTGAATTTATCAAAGCACTCAGACTTGCGGCGTATCAAATAAATATATCCATATCCAGAATAATCATCAATAAAAATGACGAAGTATTCGTAACCCCCTCTTGCCTGGACAGACATAAGACCACATAAATCAGAATGAACCAATTCCAATAGGTCTTTGGCTCTATACCCCTTTGCCTTAAAAGGCCTTTTGGTCATTTTTCCTTCCAAGCAGGATTCGCAAGTTGGATAATTTTCCACTACTGATGAACTCAGAGGTCCATCAGCTATCAACCTTTGAATCCTACTCAAGTTAATATGACCCAGTCTTAGATGCCAAAGATATGTTTGGTTCATTTTAGAAGGTTCTTTTTTCTTATTAGTAGATGTATCATTCAATTCAATTTGTTGCACCGTGGGAGAAATTGGATTAAAAATATACAAATTATCTATCAATGCACCATCACAGATAAAAATTCTATTTTTTCTTAAAACAACCTTTTCATTAAAAGAAACAGAATAACCATCCATAAACAATTTAGAAACCGAAATTAAATTCTTTCTAAAACGAGGTACATAAAGACAATTCCTCAAAACAAGAGTTTTATTCTTATTAAAAGATAAATAGACATCTCCCACTGCAATAGCCATTACTCTTGTAGCATTTCCCATGAGTATGGTAATCTCCCCATCACTAAGCTGTCGGGTTTGGTAGAACCCCTGGAAAGAATTGCAGACATGGTCAGTGGCTCCCATATCTACACACCAAGTAATAGCAGATACAGCCGCTAAACACGATTCAACAACCAGTATATAAGACTTACCATTCCTGTTCCCCTTCAGAAGAGAACAGTCAGCCTTGTAGTGTCCCGGCTGCTTGCATTTGAAGCATTTGCCTTTAGGCTTCTTGACCGCACCAGCCTTTGCTTTCACTTAGTTCACCGGTGCTGAATTTCGTTGCTTCTTCTTATTCCTACCGCCTTTCGGCCTAGGATGAGCAGTATTTTCAGCAACATGAACCTGAGGAGCTCTACAAAATAGTTCTTCCGCTGCCACAAGTTCTGTCAAAAGTTCCGCCGACGTGTACAAATATTTGTTCATACCGTAGTTTAGGCCAAACTGCTCAAAACTCCTAGGCAAGCTTTGGAGTATGATATCGACTTAAGTTTATCCATCGATTTCAACTCCAAGAACTTCCAACTCATTGAGTTGAGCCATCATCCTAAGGACATGCTCCCTTACGAAAGTGCCCTCAGCCATTTAGGTGATCATCAGCACAGACATGCCCTTTGACCTAGCAGGACGACTCTGATGCCTGAAAAGTTCCCTAAGATTATGCATCATATCATAGGTGGTGTTCATAGCTTGATGCTGAGTCTAAAGCACATTTGACATAGAAGCCAATATATAGCACTTAGCCATCCTCTCAGCTTTGACCCACCTATTATAAGTAACTCTTTGCTCTTCGGTAGAGGCCTCAGTAGGTTCCGGAGGACATTCCTCAGTGAGTACAAATATATAATCTTCAGCAGTTAAAACAATGTACATGTTTCGTTTCCAATCAACATAATTAGTGCCAGTAAGTTTGTGCTCTTTAAGTATAACAGAAAGTAAGTTGAGTGCCATTTGAAAATCCTGGGAATCATAAATAAATGAACAGATCAAACACTTTGAATTTATCAATTTATATTGATTCCTCAAAACAATATAAAATAAAATTCACCAACATCTCAAGCACCGTGAATTTACATGCCACGTTAGTGTGGACGTATATAAACCCGAACATTTACAAGAGAAGGTTTTACCCATTAATTTCATTTGTCAACCTAACTTTATGACAAAATAACTAATAGTCAGTTTCACTTTAGCCATGCAAATAATAGCAGTGACTCCGTTAGGGAGGATGCTTATCATTTACACCTAAGTGTTAACCATTATTTGATCCCAAGTCCGCGGCCCAAGCTTGTGTGCCTTACAGTTGGAGAAGTACACACGCGCTCGGATAACTTCCTATAATCATCATAAAGAACTTTGTACCAGTGATCCATGAATAAACCCATCACTTATGGAGGAATGCATACACGCAGGTTTACTCACATCACTTACAAACCAATAATGGAGGCCGTGGGAATTAATTTACCAATACCCTCTCCCACTTAGTTATTTAACACCGAGGGTTTTAACATGCATATAATATTCCAATAATAAAATACACATTCCAGCATGCTTTTATTTTAAATAATTTAAAAAAAATCACATAGAACATGCTCACATATATAACAATAATTGTCAAATAAAACAATTAATGCAGTTATATATCACGAATTAAACGCAAAAAATGTTGAAATGAGAAAATGAGTCCGACTACGTGACCAGAAGCCCTTGCACGACTATTGCATGTTGCTCGCCTATCTCCCATGCATTCCAGCGTGCCGCCCATGCATGAAGGAGGATCCGTGCATGCCAGGCTGTTGAAACTCTATCTGCATGACTCGTGCACCGTGCCTTCACACGCCAGCCCCAAAACACCTACGCCTAGCTCCTTCGTAGCACCAAGTCTTTCTTCTGCTTAGCACGACTCATCGTCTCGGCAGCTATCCAGCAGTCATGCCACACTGGCCATGCACACAACTGCTTATTTCCTTGCAAACCCGATCGGTCAGGAAGAGAGTAGCACCCAAGAAACACCGAGACTAGAATGACCATGGGCTCACCAAGAACGCTGCTGCGGATCTCCTGGTGATGTCATGCCATCTGCCACAACCATGAGTGTAGATGAGATCGGTGGTCTCAGCGACCCGCTTGAAAAAGAGGAAAACTAGACCGGAAGCTCCACAACACGCGCCTAGAACTGCCAGGACCTGATCGGAAACTGCCATGAACCGCTCGAAAGTGGCTTCAGACTCGACCAGAATCACCAGTTGACTCGTCCAAAACTAGCCTTCCAGGTCTGACGTACATCGTCCAGTTCCTGTCGTAGTCACCTGAATACAACCGGTAGTTCGCTCCAGTCATCGTTCCCACTGTAGTTCTCGCCAACCATCAAATGCCTTGTCTATTGCACCCATCAGCGGTAGTCACAACCGACATCACCTAGCCACGCCATGGTTGCCCATCCCTTACCTTGGATGTTCAGCCATCAGCACCGATCACCGTTACTCATGCCACCGAATGATCTTCTGTCAACCAACCAGCATCGTCCAGTACCACTGTGATGTCTTCCTTTAGCGACGAACTCACGATAAGGAATTCCATCTCCTTATCATTACCTACTTGCTGTTGCGCTTGAGAACAGGCAAAAACATCCAGCGACGAACTATTCTGCAGATTCTTTCATCGACGTATCTTTCCTTAATTGGTCTCCACAAAGCCGACGAAAATACATAGGGTTTCAAGGGTGTTGTTCTCATTGTACATGCATCGAACAACAAACGAGGAAAGGCACAGGGTTTCACAAATCATACTATCACATGAATCAAACCCTAACCTTTTCAACATGATTTCCACACGATAATTAAATCACATATAGCAAATAAACCCTAGCCTAACGTGTTACGCATCACCACAAAACCAAAGCTCTGATACTAATTGTTGGCGTTTGATCATTTGGTTAGCGAGAACCGTTAGGGTTCCATGTAAACTAGATTAGCGGAAGCAATAAATCAAAGTTTACAATACCTTTCACTAGGGTATGCTGTTGAAGTACAGCTGTAGAGAACAACCTCTTGATCTTCTGTTGTATTCCCAAACTTCAATTCTGATATCGTGTGGGCGACGATCTTCAGGATCTTCTCAATCTACTTTCTCTCCTCTCTTTCACGTTGAAAACGGCGCAAAGTCAGAGTTCCAAGAAGCGAAGACAACTTATATATGGGCTACAGCAGGGACCAGGATGAGAAATTAGAGTTGGGCATCCATTTGGCTTAAGTATCCAAGCTTAGCCCAAAGCTTATACTTAAGTCCAATGATAATAATATAGTCCACTTAAATATTACTAGTGCACTACCGCTCCAATCCCATGATTATGTTATGGGCTCCTTCTTATTATGAGCCCGTCAGTCTCCCCATGTTTAAGATATACAATGCCCATTAAATCATTAAGTTACTGACAACTCAAATTAGTTAATATCTCATCCGAGAGTAGTACAACTCAACCTTATTATCATGCCGGAATTAATCCACTTGCAAGATTTACATGATAAAACTTATGAGCTCCTCAAGGGGATATCATCAACCTAAATAGGACACGGATTCCTTCTACAATCAACAACACATTATAGAGACAACACTACTTCCCAACTCACCGAGTTTGTTGATTTAATACATTTAAATCTCACCCATTTATGAATCAAAGAAATATATACTGCCTTACATGTCGAGGTTATTGTATAGGGATTAAGAGTACGAATATCCATAATAACTGAGATCATGTTCTCCTATATAGACAGTACAAGTCGAACGATCTCAAGCGGTTCTGCTCAATACACATAAAGCGTACTACTGTGATTCTATAGTCAAGACAAACTAATACCAAATCACACTACAACCATCCCGATAGATAGTCCCATCTATCTCGATTGTGAGCATCTATTTATACTTTATAAGGAAAACCGATAATATGATCTTCCGCATATTGTCGCACAACATATTATCTACAGTGTAAAGTAAATGGACTTTTACACAAACATATAAATAAATCATAATATGCAAAATGTTTGATCATATGATTCTCATTTCAAATAAATTGTTAAAACATTATTTCATACAAAAGCCAGACTTTTAGTATACAATCTAACAGTATCAATTCCAAAGAAGAAAGAAAACACATCGGGGCCTAAAGCAGTTATAGAGGAGAAAGATGAGCAGATAGAAAATCCAACTACCCCAAAAGAGGTTGAATCAGAAGCTGAAACAGAAAAAGCAGTAATGGGAGAAAGAGCTACACTTGAGGATGACATCGTCATCCGAGAAACTTTCAAGTCCACCAACTTAGGAGGATCAGGAGAAATTAGGGTCATTAAAGCTGATGAAGCAAATGACATAAGGCCAACCCTGATTAGCATGGTGGAGAAAAACCCCTATGTGGGAGGCATTTTTGATGAACCATACGGATATCTAAAGCACTTCAACAGCTATATGGATACAGTCAAAGCCACTGATACTACAAATGACAGATAAAAGATGAGGCTTTTTCAATTTTCTTTGGTTGACAAGGTAAGGGAGTGGTATGACAAATTGTCAGGAGACAGTTGCTCTAATTGGATTGAGCTTCAGCAGCTGTTTGTTGATCATTTTATGCCACTTGGTAAGATTCTTACACTAAAGTAAGAAATTAATCAGTTCAAGCAGAGGAGAGATGAATCATTTGGAGAGGCTTAGGAAAGGTTTACTGATACATTGAGGAGATGCCCACAACATGGATTCAAAAAGTCTCACCTCATCAGTGTCTTATATAATGGGCTCGACAACGAATTAAGAGTGTTAGTTGATGCATCCGCTAGAGAAATAATTTTTGGCAAGATGACAAATGTCGTAGAGAAGTTGTTCGATGATATCTCTATGAACTCTAGAGATTGGCCATTGGAAAGGATTCGAGGGACTTACATACTTGGTAAAGTTGCAAAGGTTGAAGAGAAACTTTTGGAAGTAGATAAAAATGATAAAGTTGTCTCTCAGTTGGAGCAAATGAACAAACACCTGGTTACTTTGATATCAGGCAATAATGGGAGAGGCAAACAAGGGTGATGATGTGGTGATGAACCTTCAAGAGGTTGAGGCCATAAATTGGGATATGGGGATGAGTCTCCAAAGTACAAGAGCACATCGGAATTGGCAAGGAAATAGGTACCCTAAAGAAAATTCTAACCAAAGGAATAACCAAGGGGGAGGACCTAGCAATCAAGGAGGAAACTAGCAGAATGAGAGGCATAAGAATTTCGCTTATTCAAATCCGAATAATACAGTTCCATACCCTCCCAGTTATGATCATGGAGTTAAGACCGAAGAAGGAAAGGCCGGTATTGATAAAGTGTTGGCAAAGTACATGAAGAAGAATGATGCCGACATTAACAAGATCAATAACTGCATTGTACTCATGGACTCAAACATGACAATGCAGAATGAGGAAGTGAATAAGCTGTTACAGAATTTATCATATACCATGGGCCAGATCTCCACTACAATGAATCCGCTGCAGCAGTAGTTTCAGAAAGGGAAGTTTCCGTCAGATACAGAAATCATCCTAAAGGAGTGCCATGCGATCACTTTGAAATCTAGAAAGCAGTGTAAAGGTACAGAACTGATGTAGGACATAACGGAATTGATGCATGATGGAACAGAAAAAGAACAAGGTCGCTCGATCACTAGATCGTACCTGTTCAAGCCGAGCCATGATTTAGGGTGACCAAATTGAGCCGAGCAACGTTCTTGCAGATCAAGTAGAACTTCAGGCATTTCAACCCTAGCTCGATACAAGTTCACCTCTAGGATTCCCTACGCATCAAAACTCTATAGTGAATCAATCTGATGAAGCAATAGCTGATAAAAAGTGGCAGAGAGCTAAGAGACTGAGAGAAGCGGAAGTGGTATTCGAGAAAGACAGTTTAGGACTTCCGAAAACAAAGGTACCAATTCCTTTCCTTCAGAAATTCTTGACAAAAATCTTGGATGAGAAGTTCAGAAAGTTTGCTGATGTTATGAGGGATGTCCAAGTCACTATTCCCTTTTCAGAGACCTTGGATTAGATGCCATATTATGCAAGGTTTATCAAGGAACTCATCTCCAGGAAGAGAAAGCTGAACAGTGTGGAGACGGTGAATTTGACAGAGAACTCTAGTTCCATTATTCAGAAGAAGCTACCAGAAAAATTTAAGGATCCAGGCAGTTTCATCATTCCCTATGAAATTTGAAAAAAGATCATCTAGAAGAGCACTATGTGATCTAGGAGCCAGCATAAATTTGATGTCTTTCTCAGTATCCAAGAAGCTTGGTTTGGGGAAGTTGAAACCCTCATCTGTGGCCTTACAGTTAGAAGATCGGTCATTGACAAACCCCGAGGGAGTTATTGAAGATGTGCCGGTGAAGGTGTTAGATTTGAATTTCCTGTGGACTTTCTAGTACTTGATATAGAAGATGACAATGATGGCACACCTCTTATCCTAGGGCGTCCATTCCTTGTTACTGGAAGTGCTCTCATAGATGAGTTCAAAGGAGAGTTGAGGCTGAGGGTCAATGATAAGAAAATTGTCTTTTCGTTGAATAAGGAGATGCAGTGGCCAACAGATTTGCAGCAATGCAAGTCTGTGGATGTAGTGGAAGATTTCACCTTGTCTGATGTAGAGTTTGAGAGTTTGTATAATGATGCATGTATTGACTACCTTGAGAATTTACTTGCATTAAGTGATGCAAGGGATGAACAGAGAAGGAGGACCACTGCTGATACGGTGAATCGAAATAGGAAGGCCACTGTTGAAGAGGCTATGAAACCTGCTGCCAAGGAGGTTAAGTATGACGAGAGGAGAGTTGAAGTAGTAGAGGAGATCGAAATGATAAGCGGATCTCTTACTTTTCCTATTACTAACTCTGATATTATGTTTGATAATTTTTTGCATGCAGGAAAAACTGAAGATCAATATCTGAAACCCTCCGAACTTACCTTTGGATTTTCATTCTTGGATTGGTGTTGAAAATTCTAACATGTTTAATTGTTTTGATACACAGGTTGACTCTACAATTGAGAGTAGGATTGACAAGGAGGAATCGCGACAGTCATAGGAGAGAAGAGATTCAAAGGTTCCCATTTCTATAACAATGAAAGGTGAGATGGTAGCTACAAAAAATAAGAGAGGGAAGAAGTACTTGAAGGTAAGAATGCGAGAAGACTTCCCTCCGATCCAGTAGTTTGAAAAGAGGTAATCCGTCATGACTCTCCAACGTTAATCATGAGCGCTTGTTGGGGGCTGACCCTCCCATTTTTTTTTGTTTTATTGAGTCTGTGTCGATGTAGGAATTTTATTAGGTGAAGCTCGACTATGGCATATACTTCTTCACAAAGTTATACTCTCACTTTGATTGATCTAAGTTCGGGGGGTTACGTATATACCTGTGTCTTGTTGCACCAAAATAAAGTTGCTTCGTTGTGTTGTGTGCTTAGATAATTAACTTTTTGTAATTTTTCAGTATTTTTGATTTATTTGATTATATTGAGTTGTCGATTTTTTGTGATTGTCTAGGTGTGTTGTTATTTATTTTTGTTGCGGCATAATCCTAGTGTCGACTTGGTTAATTTTTGGTTCTTGAAGATGATTGTTGGATCTTTCTAAGCACTTAATTGAGTTTAACTATTGGTGTTTTGAGTATTGATGTGATTTCGTGATAATTTGTGGAACTGAAGCATGAATTAATTGAGAATGTGGTGGTGTGATATATTGTAATGGTGATAACCCAACTAGATATGCATTTGGATGTTGGAATGCTTAAGATTGTTGCATGTATTAAAATTGGTTCATAAGCCTATGTAAGAGTGCTCCTTATTCTGTTAAACCCATGTGAGATTTGAGCTTCTTAGAATCATGAAAATTATACATGATTTGTTTACTTCTTGAGAACATCATTTACATGCTTGTATTCTAGAACGTGACTCTTAATCTACTTGAGACTAGATAATTGATTAGATGATGGGAAATGAACTTAGGCCATTTTGTTCTTTATTGAGTCACTTGCCAAATTTTTATCCTACCTTGTAATATAATCCATTGTTTCCTGTTTGAGCCTGTAAGCCTTATTCGTTGGAAGCCTATAAAGATAGCCAACTTATTCCTTTAAAAGCTTTTAAATACATATCTTATTAGAGAATTAAAGTAGTCAGATTGGTGTTGTGTAAAGAAATTTTGAAAGATAAACATTGGTGGAAGTGATTTAAGATGAAGGATTGTTAAAACTTGTAAAAGGGGGTAGTGCCTGAAACTGGTACCCCAGTTATAGGGTAGTGCCTGAAACTGGTATCCTATTTAAAAAGAAGAGAAAGAAATGAAAAGAAAACGTTGAGCTTGTAGTTAAAGGAGGACTGGAATGATAAAAGAAAGGGAAAGAGAAAAAAGAGAAGGAGACTGATTTGTCAAGCATATGTGTAGAAAATATATCTGTACTTTTGCTTATCTACTAGTGTTCAAGTCACTCATCCCATATGTACCTACCCTTGTCCAAAGAGCCAATGTTACAACCCTAAACAAGTCCTTTGTGATCCCATCGTTAAGTTTTTCAAATTAGTGGAGAGTCTAGATAATTGTGAAGCTTATGGTTATGCATGCATGTGAATTGATTTGAGTGCATATATTTTAACAATGAAGGTGTATATCTCACACTTGAGCAATGAGTGTAAACACTATCCATGAGAGTGGATGATAAGCATTCTGAAATGGAAAGTGACTAATTTGACGTGTATATTTCAATTGAATAGTAATTTTGGCATTTGAGTATATTATCTTAGTTTGGATATATGTGATCCCTTATTTGCTATAGAATTTCAAGTCTCATCTCTCTTTTATTTTGAATTCGTTGTTCGGGGACGAACAATATGGTAGTTTTGGAGGTTGATGAGAGTGGAAATTTACGTCTTATCGATCTCACAATACACTTTTTTTGTTTGAATAAGGTCATATATTCGTGTGGAGGGATTGCGTGGTTTACGTATTTTGCATGATTATGGTGTTATTAAGGTATTTTGTTGTGTTTTGATAGGAAAAAGGGATAAAAAATACAAAGTTGGAATGAAGGGTGAACTTGTGCTACTTGCAAGCAAACACTCGTCCACTTTCCATAATTTTTATGATTCATGTGGATATCAAAACTGATTGTTTGAGACATGGTTGGAAAGCCACGGAAGAGAAGAACGCGTGGCCGCAAGAATCACCTTAATCACAGTTAGAATGAAGAACTTATGGCCAAAACGGTGGGACTGCGCAGTTGTTGACGAAATTTTTGAAACTTGTCAAATTTTAACCCAAAACAAAGATTGCTAATGCCACGTCACCCATGCTTTGGTTGGAGTAATTGCAATTTTCTTGTGGGACCCATGGTTGATTAATGTAAAGATGGTGTATTCCACGTCATTCATGGGGGCAAGAAATTCAATTCCGTAGTTGGATTGAATGTGGGCCATCCAAATTTGGAACCTACGTGATTAAATCATGGATTCATTAAGTGGGGTCCAAGCCCACTCAATCATGGATGCCAAGGCCCACACAAGTCTTGCGCACAAGTCTTGCACTGAGGAGATCGAACACACACATTGTATCCCCTATAGAGACCAATCACATACCAACAGAACACATCATGAATTCCATTCATGCACCATCCATCCATCCACCCACCCACATCAAATCATTCATCCATCCATTCATCGGTCCGGAGGAAGATTCAAGTACGATTTTGAGAGCCAATCCAATCGGAGAGATGAAGGGAGGACGTAAACCACGTGACACTAGGGTTTCGTATTTTCTCTTATTCTTTTCCTTTGTTGATTTATTTATGAAATATTCAGCCATGAGGGTTGTGTGTAACCTTATGGGCTAAAAACCTTTTACAGTTCTAGGGATTGAAGGTTAGGGTAGTTGATTTGGGAACCCTAGACAACTGTTGTGAATTCATACTATTACATTCTAATTTATTTGTTTGATTAAGACTATGTTTATATGTTTGTAACGTCTTCACATTATATCACTGATGTTGCCCGTGATGCTTGGTATATTGTGTTAGCTTGTGTGCATACATAGTTTATATTGTCTATTTGCTAGAGATTATATTAATTTGCCCATGAACATGATTATTCCAAGGGCTAATAAATTAGATACTTGAGTTTCTTAGTGGAATAATACAATTAAGAATTCAAGTAGGAAGTGAATAAGATTGAGTAGTAATTTCAGAGAATATATGTTAGTCAAACTGGCCATCCGGAGGTTTATTAAGTTTGCATTATTAATATCTAGGAAGGAGGTTAAAAATTATTCACGCATCTTTTGATTTTAATTGAATAATACTTTTAACTTGAAATCGAATCATATTTGATTGGTTAATAGTGCTAGGTGATGTATTTATATTAAAATAGCATGAATGAACAATAAGACGTATAGTAAACCAAATCAATTGCACTACACCTGATACCTTAGAGCTGTTATTTCTCTCTTAATTCAATCTTAAATAATTCTTCTTGGCTTTTATTTGTTTTGTTATTTATTATTTCAAACTTTAGATAATAATCATATTCAAATCCTGAGAATTGGTTACACAATAATTCTAGTTGAATAGTAATATAAAATAATAGATAATTGATTGTTTCAGTGGGAATGAAATTTAACTGGGGTACTTGCCTCTGCAATTGACATCCCTCCACTTGGGAATTTAATTGGAGTGCGCAAAATATGCCTAACAATACCCGAATCCTGTTGCTTATTATTGGATTGGGTATCGGATTTTAAATTACCCGAATTACCCGATCGGGTTACCCGATTATTTTTTTTCTATTATTTATGATTAAATATATATTAATTAACTAGTAACTAGGTTTTCTACACAAGAGCTTGCAATGATTGAGGGAGGTATATCTGATTTATATTATACAATATTTAGTATTAATATTTATTTGAGTAGTTGTTGATATATATATATATATATATATATATATATATATATATATATATATATATATATACTAGTATGAAACTCGCGTACAACCCGGGATCATTAAATTATTACTCTTATTTTTATAATTAAATAATTTGTGTTAATAACATTAATAAGGAGATTTTTTTCTTATTATTGCTAGACAATTTCATTCATCAATGTAAAGAATTTGCAACAAATTATAACATTTGACATTTAATTGAGTAACGTATAACTAAATCTTGTAAAAAGTTAATATATACATATATAGTATATTCTAATTATTTGAAAAAAATCTTGACTTGTATTTTTTTAAAATTTTACTTTATAACATAATTAAATTGAAAACTATTTATTACTCCCCCTTTCTCTCTAAAAAATGTACAACTAAATAGGGGGCAATTTTGTCTCTTGCTATATATTTATATAGTTATTAGTATTTAGTTTTTTCATTGTATTTATGTGCAATTATGATTAAAGTATGTAACTCTTAGTAATAAATCTATTTGTCTAAAATAAATATCAATTATATATTAAAAAAATCTCAATTTATTCCTTTTTTCTACATGATTTGATTTGATACTAATTATTTGTATCAAATTATTTATTTATTAATTGCAATTAATGATACTAAAGTAAATAAATCATAATAAGTGTATAAGAAAAATAAATACTCCCTCCGTTCCACAAAAGATTGTACCCTTAATTTCAGCATGGAAATTAAGAAAGTGATAACTTTTAGGGGTATAATGGTATTTTTTGTAATAAATAAATGATAAAGTATGATAGGTAGAGATAGTTTTTTTTTGTAAATAATATGTATGGAAAGGGTGGTTGTAATAGTAAGAATATTAATTATTATTTTAAGAAACAAATGTAATATATATATATATATATATATATATATATATATAATAATATAAATAAAATTATTTTATATATGATATTCTTTTAAATATTCATAAATTTGTAATGAATTTATTAATTTTATTTTTTATTCAATTTTTTTAGTTTCAAATTATATAAAAAACTCAAGAAAACAAAGTTATAATTCATATGTCATATTGAATAATTAAGATATATGTAAATAAATAAATATTAATATACTAAATTTAAAAAATTAACAAATATTTAGAAACTCAATTTTAATGTTATTTGATATGAAATACTGATTTAACTTAAAGAACTTAAGCTTTCGATTCTATATTTGAATTAGTTTTTCAACCTCTTATTCTTTAGAGGTAAATCGATTTAAGAGTACTTGAATCATCATTCCTCTTGAAGAATACTTTAATCAAAGTTTAGAGGTAGATCTTAAAGAATACTTGAATCTATTCTTAAGAGGTAATAGTTGAATCGATTTTTTTTTGCTCTTGAAGAATCAATTCTTAAGATGTATGTAAATCGATTCAAGAATACTTGAATCGATCCTTTTGCTCTTGAAAATCCAAATTTTAAGATGTAAATCTATTCAAGAATACTTGAAAAGAATCATCGATTCTTAATATGTAAATCGATTCAAGAATACTTGAATCGTTCCTCCTACTCTTGAAATTTTAATTTTTAAGATGTAAATCTATTCAATAATACTTGAATAGATTCTCTTCCTCTTGAAGAATAGATTCTTAAGAGGTAAATTGATTTAAGAATACTTGAATCAGTTCTCTTCCTCTTAAAGAATACTTGAATCGGTTTTTTAGATGTATATCTGTTGGATTGTATACTAAAAGTCTAGCTTTTTGTATGAACAATGTTATAACAATTTATTTGAAATGAGAATCATATGATCAAATGATTGCATCTTATATTTTTATATATATGTACGATACAATAGTCCACTTACTTTATACTATAGATAATACGTTGTGCGACAACACGCGAAAGATTATATTATCGGTTTCCTTATAAAGTATAAACAGATGCTCACAACCGAGATAGACAGAGAATCTCTATCAGGATGGTTGTAGTGCGATTTGGTATTAGTTTGTCTTGACTATAGAATTACATTAGTGCACTTCGTGTGTATTGGGCAGGACCGCTTGAGATCGTTCGATTTATACTGGCTGTATAGGAGAACTTGATCTCTGTTATTATGAATGTTCGTGCTCTTAATCCCTATAAAATATCCTGTACACGTAAGGCAATATGTATTTATTTGATTCATTAATGGGTGAGATTTACATATAATTAAATCAATAAACTTGGTGAGTTGAAAAATAGTGATGTCTCTATGGTGTGTTGTTGATTGTAAAAGGAATCCGTGTCCGATATAGGTTGATGATGTCCCCTTGAGAAGCTCATAGGGATTATCATGTAAACCCTGAGGGAACTGCAGATTTAGAAGATCTCGAAGATCGTCGCCTAAACGATGTAGAGATTGGACTTGGGAATACAGTAGAAGATCTGAAGGTTGTTTGCTGCTACTGTTCGTCAAATTCCACATTGTTCTAAAAATGTGTGGAACTCCAAACTGTATGTGTGAGGCCACTGAAGAGAGGATCATTTTGGCGCGTAGATCACTCAAATAGATGATTAGATGAGAGAATTATGGCCAAAATGGTGAGGCTGTGCAGGCTGCCGACGAGAATCTTTCTTCTTCAACATACCCTGGTGAAAGGTAATACGTTTCTATGTTTTCTTGCTTCTGCTGAATATAGAATCGTATGGAACCCTAACGGTTCACATTAACCAAACGATCAAACGCCAACAATATCAAATCTCTACTTGATTCTCTCTATCGAAATAATTTTTTATACTTTCATAAATCAATTCTCTAGAGGAACTTGAAGATATCTCCTATCCCTCTTGGAGAATCGAATATGTGTATTTTGAATGAATAACCAAAAAGTCTTATTTATACGTATTATATGGAATATTTTTTCCCTTTATATATATGATTTAATTTGATATTAATTAATTTATTGCATTAAAAGATTCAGTAATTAATTAATGATACCCAAATAAATAAATAAATATTAAAAATTTAATCATTATTAAAAATAAGAAACACATTATTTAAAAAGGAAAATATTAAATAAGGAAGCTAATTAAAAGTAAATAATAAAAATATTAAAAAGAGTATTAAAAAATCTAAAAATTTGAGAAAATTACACGTCACATTAGAGCATATATATATATATATATATATATATATATATATATATATATATATGAACTTGCATAATTCACCAATCTTGGAATGGATTCAACCAATGTTGATGTGTGACAACTAATGGATGCAAGTAGTTACAATTTTAGTATTTTGAATTATATTACTTATATTGCAAGACTTTTAAGTATTTAATGTCATGAGATTGAAGTTATCTAGTGTTTTGAATTTGTCTTTGTAGTGGACATTTCATGGACTTTTGTTATTTATGTTGTTTGATGGATATTTTATTCTTATTTGTTTAAGTATTTTACTAGGATTGGATAAATAATTCAATAATTAACACAGTAGGAAATTTGATGCAAAAAACTGGGTAATCCGATCGGGTACCCAAAAATTTTGGGTACCCGATGTTTCGAGTAATGATATTACCAGTTCGGGTTCAGGTAATGGAATTTCAGTTATGAGATTACGAACCCAACAACATATCTTCATCCATGAAGGTCACCTTTATGGAGTAAGTTTTTTCCTGTTTTAGACAGTTCGCTTTCATTGTCCTCCTTATTCACCAATTGCATGATCTTTCCTCGAAGACGAAATAATCATGAATAGGATGATCCACCAACCTATGGTACTTGCACTATTTTGGATCATTAGTTCGACCAGTTTCCTCTCGGTGTTTCATCTCGGGAAGGTCAAGAAATTTATTTTTTATCAGATCATCGAATATGCCAGAAATGTCTGAATTCAGAAATGGATACACTTTTTCTTGCATCTCTTTTAGTGTTAATCTTCTTTGCCCCCACTCTTGAGTAACTTGTTTCCCTTTATCTTTCTTATCATTTCCATTCTTTCAAACTTTGACAGTAGTGGGGTTTATGGCCATAGATTCTTTGCTAGAATTCTTGGAATAGGGCTTGCCCCCCATTTCTTGTTATTTTATTTATCTTTGGACTTATAGTAGTCCAAAACCGGTGAATGATTAAGTCCACTAGCAGGCATGCTCAATTCCATGTCATGAGCCCTTGTAGCAACTAAACTCTTCGAAAGTTTTTGGTAGAATTTCTTGGATTATATAAAGAAGACTCCTTTCCATCCTTTGAATACACATCTCGATAGCATACCCTTCGGATGACCAATCCTTGTAGTTCAGACTCAGGCTTTTCCATCGATTAATATAATCGATCATAGGTTCTTCTTTCAATTGACGAGTGTTAGTTAGCTCAGTCATGCTAACGGTTCTCCTCGTGCTATAGAAATAGTTAAATAACTCATGCTCCATTTGCCCCCACCTGTCAATGGATTCAGCTTCCAAGTCGATATACCAATCAAAGGCATTTCCTTTGAGAGAGAGGATGAACTACCTCACAATATGATCTCCATAAGTACCAACGTCATTGCACATCTCAATAAAATGTGCCATGTGTTGCCTTGGTTTTTCTTGCCATCAAATTGTTGGATAAATGGTCATGAAGGAAGAGGGTTAATGCGTAGATAGAGAGGAAGGAAGGAAGATGGTGGCTGACTTCAACGGGATGGATGAGGTGGAGGTGAAATAGATCATGACTGCGGAAGGTGTAATCTATTTTTTGGTTTCTCCTTCTCATCGCACAAAACAATGACGGTTCGTATGAGATAGAGGTACGATGTGGAATTAAAATACCAGATGAGCAGTCGGGCATGCTTAACCTTCTCGTTGGGTGAGATTTGCACTACTCTTAAAAGTAAGTATTAATTTACAATACACTTAAAGTTCGTGGTTTTATATGCAATTAACCTAAATAAAACATTTAAAATTTAAGAATAAATTATTTGTTGGTTTATATAAAAGTTCTAAAATAATTAATATCCAGCGGTTTGAGGAAGTAAATATTGATTTTTCAAAAAAAAAGTTAACTTTACTAATATCATGACATCATAATAAGTAAACAAATGTTAAAAGAACCGATAATTTATTAAATATTGTACTGAATGATTTGAATAGAAATATGAAAAATATTATTTGAAATAAAATATAGTTTAATAAATCTCATGATTAATATATATATGATTGGTCGTAATATAGTCTGGATGACTAATTAAAGAATTTATCGAACCACAGGGAGGAAGGTACTAGAGTTTAAGTAATCTCAAGTTTATCGTGATTTTATAAGGATGACGGAATGTGATGGATAGCTTGCAAATAAATGCAATGAAACTAATGCACGAAATAAATAAATAAAAGAAAGAATAAATGGGTTCCAAATGATGCAAGAATGAGATTAGCAACAATCATGGTATAGATAAAAAAGAAATCAAACAATTAATTCTAATCTCTCATGGACAAGGCATAGGAGCGATCACTAATTCCACCTAAACTCTCTCTCGAGATGGATAGGATGTAGGCCTTCAATAAGACTCCCAAAAGCGCATAGGATCGTGAACAAAGCAAACACCTCCCACTAGGTACTAATTACTCTACGAGTTCCCTAATTAGGTACTAAATCATAGGAAATATTCCCTTTTAAGGTACTATGAATTCACTAATAGTTTTGGTCCCCTCATCTAATCAACCAATCTCTCGATCAAGCTAATCAAATGTTCTATCAAAGGATTCTAAATCTAGAAGGATATCTCTATCTCATTCTAAATTAATGCACATGAAGTGTATGATGAAATGATTCAATAAACTATCCTAAACATATAATTGATTTCTCAATCTAATCACATGCCCATGACTATTAATCACACATATCATCATATACATCAAGCAATCAACAATCAAGATAGAAATACACAAAGTCCATTCAAGATTAAAATCAAATTGCATAAAAACTAAATTATCCAACACCAATCATGGAGCTAATCTCACAAAGGAGATTAGCCTATCATAGTCTTCGAGAAATCAACATAGACAATTGAATCTCCAAATTCCATGATCAAACTATAAAGTTCACAAAAATTAGAATTAGATTCCCCCTTTGAAGTGTTTCAATGGAGATCTCCTTCTTCTTGTGATCTCACTCTCCCTTGCTTCCTTGATCACTTGGATGGTGGATTTGATGGAGGAGATCAAGTGTTGGTGGATGGATGAAGAATGGATGAAGATGACGGTGTAAAATGGAGGAAATGGTGTGTGATCTAGGTGTAGGAGTGAAACCCTTCGAAAATTCTGATCAAATATTGAAGTGTTGGGTATTTATACCCCTTGGGAAGCTTCTAGAAGGATTCTGATTTTTTACAGGTTTTTACACAGCACGAGTCGTGTGCTGCAACATGGCCACAGGGTGGCCGTGATGGGTGAATTGATGTCGCTGCACGGCCATTCTGGATAGGCCCGTGCTACCGAGCATGACTCGTGCGACCGAGCTCGACTCGAGCTTCTGCATTCAAGTTGTGCTTGGTCGTGCCATGTTTCTCTTCTTTGTTTCATCTCCCTTCTCCCTTTTTGCTCTGTTTTCACCTATTTTACATATGTTTAAGCTCATTCTCACACATTTCCATAAAAACACGAAATACAACCAAATAACACATAAATACGGATAAAATAATATGAAAACAAATATAAAAAGGCACTAAAATCTAAGTAAAAATATCACTCATTACTCCCCCAAACTTAAAGTGTTGTGCGTCCCCGAAGAACGAAAATGATAAACCAAGGGGTGAGATTTTCACCTAGGAAAAGACTAAACGAACATAAGTAATAACACATCGATAGCAATAAGAATTACAATTTATGCTAAGTAATCCTACAACATTAAACTTATAATATGAAAAATTAACAAGTTCAATCTAAAGAGAATAAAAGTGTAATATAGTCCCTTTTTAGTCCAAGCGTCACATAGGTTATAAATGTCACTCAACACTCTCTAAAGTAAGGTAAATCAACACTCATTAATCGATTGGCTTGACTCTCTAGAAGCTTGCTCGTGGACTACATTCACAAATAGCCGAAGTTTCCATTAGTAATCAAAAAGGTCTTTAATTAAGGATGTAATGATAGGCTCTTTGTTAGGGTAGGAAGAATATCGATACAAGTGACTAATCAAGTGTAAGTAATCGAAGAGGCAGCTACTTTCTTCCATTCCTTAACAATTTCTTTCTTCCTTTCTTCTTCTTTTGATTTATGCTTCCTTCTTTGGACTTTTAAGTACTTGGACATATTGTTGCTGCTTTGCTCATTTTCTTGTTTTGAGATTGCATGTCCATTCTTGGTTTTGCTCTTTTCATCCTTTTTCTTACTTGTTTACCATTTTCTTTCTTCTTTTTCTTACTTATCAAAACTTCCTAGCTACCATCTCCTCAATCACTCACACAAAAGGGCAAATATATTAGGCTCATATGGGTAATCAAGGCTTGTAATGTGCTAGATTCACAAGAATAGGCTTAATGGCTCAAAGTGGTTGACTAGGGATGATGTTCATGGTAGGAAAATATATGACAATGACTATTAATGACAAGGATGGCCTTAGATCATATCACTAATCTCCACAAATCGAGCTCGTTCCTATAGTCCTTGAACAAGTTCTAGCTTATCAAACACAACTGATCCACTCATGAAGAAATACCATGTATGCATGGTTGAGGCTCAAATGCTCACAAGCTTGTGCTTGGACTTAAAGAAACTTATTACACCACATTGATCTCAAAATTGAACAAGTTAAGTAAAACATGTCACAATTCGAAAGCGTAGAGATTCTTAATCATAACTTGCCATCACTTACTACCACAACATGTCATCACTCACATTCAAAAATGACTCACAACATCCCAAAACAAACCACCAAGACAATCCCTAAACAAGAATAAAAATACAAACAAAACAAACAATTAAAGACTCAACAATCAAGACATAAATAAAAACAAATAACATGCAAAAACAAAAATCACCATCATTAACAATAAATCACACATTCATATCATCCATGATCAATTAAGCTCACAAACATCCCAACCTTTGATTGAAAAGAAATTCTAAATTACGAAAGTAAATATCCCAAAACATATCAAATGAAGTAGCATGCTAACACATCAATCCAAATCAAAATCAATTTATGCTAAGCAAAGGGAAGAGATGAGATGTAAAGTGAACTCCTTTAGAAAGGCATTTGATAGTGGAAATGGTTGGCACGGGCTTCCGGATTGAATACACAATGAATCTGGACTTGATCTCCGGCTCAATTCGTGCTTCCACTACACTTCATTCATGCTCAACAACTCATCAAAAATATTAGCTCAACAATATCATTAAAAATATGGATTATCATGTACTTCAACACAACCAAACAAACCAAAATCATACAAATACTCATGAGAAAAAATTTTAAAATTAGCCCAAAAACACGAAAATTATATGCCTTCAAAACAAAGTATGCCACACCATGCCATATCCCCCCAAACTTAAATTGAAACAAGAGTTTCGAGTTAAGTTTGTAAAAAGTGGTGTGACTTACCTATACACTTCAAATCAAGCACCCTTCATATCTTCAACACGCATTCTCCTCACGAGCACAATCAACCTACATGCCAAAAATTGTAAAACAATATCAAATCCACAATCCTTATTGAAAGCACGAAATAAAACAATAAAGATAATGATGGGTTGCCTACCATCAGCGCTAAGTTTAACGTCTTCAAGCCAGACGATAGTATTTAGCTCATGGTGGTCTTGAATAGTCTTTAGGCACTATCATAGGTTTCTTCTTGAAGTAGTGCCTTGTGCCTTCATGTTCAACCACAATAACATTTCCCTTCTTATTAAATAACTCAAGCAATTGTTCCCCGAAGGCGTTCTTTACAAGGAATGGCCTTTCCACTTGTTCCACTTTTCCATGGGGCTTTATATGTATTTTGAACTCCAACCTCATCCCCCGGTAAGAATTCGGGCATTGACAAGTGTTGATGTCCTCTTGCAACCTTTTTCCTACAATCACCAAACAAATTTTTATCAATAAAATCATGGAAGTTCTTAAGAGAATTTAAAATTTCAATAGAATGAGAAGGTTTTGGCTTGTGTGGGGTATCGTCAATGATCTTAGTTTTCAGAGGTTCTTTTCTTCCATAAGGGCATGAATCTCTTTTTGATTTTGAATCTTGACTTTCTCTACCATCTCTTCAAGAGACTCGACAAATCTATCGAATTCCTCCTTCAACTCTTCTTTCAACTCTTTAGCTTTCACCCACTTTGGAACTCTTTCTCTCTTTTCCTTCATAACCTCATCAACTCCCAAACTATCCTCTTTCCTATCCTTAATGACCATGCATTCACTCTTTGTTCAGGAAGTAGAAGGCTTGTTGTTTTCTTCTTGAAGTCTTTCCATGGTGGACATAACTTGACTTACTTGATGCTCAATTGAGTTCATCATAGCACCGAATGCTACGATTGCACTTGCCACCATGTCACACAATTTCTGATTTGATCCATCCATGCTTCATTAGACTTCCTATCATCTTCAATACGTGCTATCATCCTTTCTAACAGCTCTTCTTTAAGCCTTTCTTTGTGGTCACTTTAGATGTAATAAGAGGTGTTGGAGTCTTGAAAATTTCCCCATAGGTTTGGTTGATTTCCTTCTTGATGTCTAGAAAAATTTTCTTGAAAAATATCTTCCACACCTTGAGGGTACACTTGTTGATGCATTTGATGAGGAACTCCAAAATTCTCATAACCTTGTTGTTGGAATTGCATATCTTGTACTCCATAATCCGGTTGCAAATTAGGCTCACAATTTGGCATTTGAAAACCTTGAAAATTTTCTTGTGTGTTCATAGTGGGATGAGCACTTTTATTCACCATCTCTCGAAGAATATCCATGTAGCTCATATTTTTGGGCTTATTTTTCTTCTTCTTCCTTCTCAAGGTATGCATCTACAAGAGAAAGAAAAATTTGAACAAAATTTTCTAAAGCAAATATAAGATGCAAAAAAAAAAATAAATGTCCTTATTAAGACCACTCTAAATAATCTTTCGTCAAACTACTAGTGACCATTACCTCCCTGACAACGGCGCCATTTGATTAGTCGTAATATAGTCGGGATGACCAATTAAAGAATTTATCGAATCACAGGGAGGAAGGTACTAGAGTTTAAGCGATCTCAAGTTTATCGTGATTTTATAAGGACGACGGAATATGATGGATAGCTTGCAAATAAATGCAATGAAACTAATGCACAAAATAAATAAATAAAAGCAAGAATAATTGGGTTCCAAATGATGCAAGGATGAGATTAGCAACAATCATGGTACAGATAATAAAGAAATCATACAATAAATTCTAATCTCTCATGGACAAGGCATAGGAGCGATCACTAATTCCACCTAAACTCTCTCTCGAGATGGATAGGATGTAGGCCTTCAATAAGACTCCCAAGTGCGCATAGGATCGTGACCAAAGCAAACACCTCCCACTAGGTACTAATTACTCTACGAGTTCCCTAATTAGGTACTAAATCATGGGCAATATTCCCTTTTAAGGTACTATGAATTCACTAATGGTTTTGGTCCCCTCATCTAATCAACCAATCTCTCAATCAAGCTAATCAAATGTTCTATCAAAGGGTTCTAAATCTAGAAGGATATCTCTATCTCATTCTAAATTAATGCACATGAAGTGTATGATCAAATGATTCAATGAACTATCCTAAACATATAATTGATTTCTCAATCTAATCACATGCCCATGACAATTAATCACACATATCATCAAATACATCAAGCAATCAACATTCAATGATAGAAATACACAAAACCCATTCTAGATTAAAATCAAATTGCTTAAAAACTAAATTATCCAACACCAATCATGGAGTTAATCTCACAACGGAGATTAGCCTATCATAGTCTTAGAGAAATCATCATAGATAATTGAATCTACAAATTCCATGATCAAACTATAAAGAAGTTCACAAAAATTAGAATTAGATTCCCCCTTTGAAGTGTTTCAATGGAGATCTCCTTCTTCTTCTTGTGATCTCACTCTCCCTTGCTTCCTTGATCACTTGGATGGTGGACTTGATGTAGGAGATCAAGTGTGGATGGATGGATGAAGAATGGATGAAGATGATGGAATAAATGGAGGAAATGGTGTGTGATCTAGGTGTAGGAGTGAAACCCTTCAAAAATTCTGATCAAATGTTGAAGTATTGGGTATTTATACCCCTTGGGAAGCTTCTAGAAGGATTCTAATTTTTTTACAGGTTTTTACATAGCACGAGTCGTGTGCTGCAACACGGCCACAGGGTGGCCGTGTTGGGTGAATTGATGTCGCCGCACGGCCATTCTAGACATGCCTGTGCTATCGAGCACGACTCGTGTGACCAAGCTCGACTCGAGCTTCTGCACTCGAGTCGTGCTTGGTCGTGCCCTATTTCTCTTCTTCGTTTCATCTTCCTTCTCTATTTTTGCTCCGTTTTCACCTATTTTACATATGTTTAAGCTCATTCTCACACATTTCCATAAAAACACGAAACACAACCAAATAACACATAAATACGGATAAAATAATATGAAAATAGATATAAAAAGGCACTAAAATTTAGGTGAAAATATCACTCATCAATATAACGAGAACTCGGATACATTTGTCACATCCCTCAGCGTCTTTAACGTGAAAAATAAATAGAAAAAGATGGGGTGAGCAAAAATCACATGCTCAGTGGAGAACAACCAAATCTGTCTAAAATAAATATCATGCATCAACATCAATAAATCAACATACACATAAACACACACACACATACATATATATATGAATTCTCATAAATGACATAAGTGACATTACTCGCAAAGTACAAATGACCGTGGAACTGTGCAGTGACTCATCAATAGACAAACAATATTTATAATCGATAGAGTTAAAAATTTTCCACCTGTGAAGAAAGTTCGAACTGATGAAGTACAGACTCAAAGCCAATCTTGGCGATGATAAATTTTAGGATTTAGGTTTGAGAAAAAAATCAGAACTGATGCATATGTGAGTGAAAGAATGATAAGCTATATATATATATATATATATATATATATATATATATATATATATATATATATATATATATATATATATATATATATATATATCAACCTCTTCTTAATTTATATATTGAGTTGGCATGCTAATACAGGTTTAATGCTGAGGTGTCATGTTTTTAGAGATTTAAGTTACTCTTCACTTCGGTGCTCTCTAATAAAGTATGTGTAAAATTGAAGGACTATTTAGCAATAAAAATTAAGGAATCAAAATAATTAGAAACTATCCAAACCCTAACATCATGTTCCATCGTCTCTCTAACTCATATGTCATTCTGTAGTCTCTTCATCTAACTACCATCCACAATGTGTAGAAGCCATAAGGAAGCTTATACTCTTGCTCTGGGATATTCTCCTTCCATAAAAGATCAAGGACCATTGGGCTAAAAAGGTTTGCTTCTATAGTTTCTATATAAGTATGTGTGTTTGCTTCTGTAGTGTCGCCCCAGATTTCTCCTGGAGATCATTACTCCACGTGTTGGTGTTGTTTGTTGTATGGCATGAGGGAGTCTATGGCGGTGGTGCCTGATGAGAGTGATAATTCATGTAGATTAAGCTTGGATTTAAGTGAAAATTGAGTAGGATTTGGTCTATTATCATAACAAATCGGGATTTTTAGGGAAAATTCACGAATCAGATGTTACTGAGGCTATTTGAGCATATTTATATATGAAAATAGGTCAGAAGTGCTCAAAATCAGAAAACACTGATTTTGAGGTGTCGCACGACCTCGGGAGGAGCCGCTCGACCAAGTCAATTTGATCTAGCAACATCAGATTTGGTCGAGCAAGGTATTATACAAAATTTCAGCGCTCAGAGAGTCCACTCTGTTGGATTGTATACTAAAAGTCTAGCTTTTTGTATGAACAATGTTATAACAATTAATTTGAAATGAGAATCATATGATCAAATGATTGCATCTTATAATTTATTTATATGTTCGATGCAATAGTCCACTTACTTTATTCTGTAGATAATATGTTGTGCGACAACACGCGGAAGATCATATTATCGGTTTCCTTATAAAGTATAAATAGATGCTCACAACCGAGATAGACGGGGACTCTCTATCGGGATGGTTGTAGTGTGGTTTGGTATTAGCTTGTCTTGGCTATAGAATCACATTAGTGCACTTGTGTGTATTGAGCAGGACCGCTTGAGATCGTTCGACTTATACTGACTTATAGGAGAACTTGATCTCAGTTATTATGGAAGTTCATGCTCTTAATCCCTATACAATAACCTCGACACGTAGGGCAGTATGTATTTATTTGATTCATCAATGGGTGAGATTTACATGTAATTAAATCAACAAACTCGATGAGTTAGGAAATAGTGCTGTCTCTATGGTGTGCTGTTGATTGTAGAAGGAATCCGTGTCCGTCATAGGTTGATGATGTCCCCTTGAGGAGCTCATAAGGATTATCATGTAAACCCTGCAGGTGGAATTTATTCCGACATGATAATGAGGTTGAGTGGTACTACTCTTGGATGAGATATTAATTAATTGAGTTGTCAGTAACTTAAATTAATTAATGGACATTGTATATCTTAAACATGGGGAGACTAACGGGCTCATAATAAGAAGGAGCCCAAAACGTAATTTTGGGATTGGTACGGTAGTGCAATAATAATATTTTAGTGGAATATATTATTATTATTGGACTTAAGTATAAGCTTTGGGCTAAGCTTGGATACTTAAGCCCAATGGAGGCCCAACCCAATTTCTCCTCCTGGTCCCTGCTGTAGCCCATGTATATAGGTCACCTCAGCTTATCTGGAACCCTAATCTAATCTAATCTAACTAATTATTCATGTGTGATGAGGGTTGAGAGCAGATTGAGGAGGTCTCGTAGATCGTCGTCCACACGACGTCGAGATCGGACTTGGGACATACGGCAGAAGATCAGAAGGTAGTTTGCTGCTGCTGTCTGCCTCCTTGCGAAATTTATATAAAATCTTAAAGTGTTCAGAATTTGATGACCAATATACTGACAGAAAGCCGTCGAAGAGAGGATCGTCTGAACGTAAAGATCACTCAATTCCGACATCAGACGAGGAAGTTATGGCCATTCTCGTGGGACTGCGCAGGCTGCCTGCGAGAATCAATCTTCATCAACATACCTTGGTGAACGGTAATCGTTTCTATGATTTATTGCTTCCGCTATGATAGAAACGTATGAATCCCTAACGGGTCACGTTAACCAAATGATCGAGTGCCAAAAATTGGTATCAAAGCTTCGGTTTCGTGGTGAAGCGTGACACGTTAGGCTAGGGTTTATGTGATTAATTTTTTGAAATTAGGATCATATGTTTAGGGTTTTGGTTTTACTGCGTAAACCATGAATATCCCTATGTGAAATATACCCTATATCATATCTGTTCGTTGATGGTTGTGTGTGAGAGGATTCGACGAAAACTGTTCGTCAATTTCATATGGAAGGAAGAAATTGAGAGAAAATCCAGCGCAGTGATATTGCAGAGGCAATAACCGGAGTTTCAACCATCGGATCAGGCTGATTTGTGGTCAGCACGTTCGGATTTTGTGGATATACATTCTGAACGGTGAAGATCGTATTTGGAGCTTTGTGTTATCGGGAATACGCCGAAAACAGAAGCAGTTTTTTGGGCGATTCTGTTCTGCGCAGTCGAGGGAAAAGAGCCGTTTCTCATAATCTAACCCTTTGGATCGACCTGTAATTTGGACAGCATGTTCAAAACTCACAGGGTAGAATCTGGACGGTGGAGATTGGATTCCTAGGTTTTTACAGTTGCGAACCCTGAACGACAGTTGGTGTAGTTTGATGTTGCGCTTTGGGCTGAACTTGGTTCCGTGCAAGTAGGCCCTTGGACGAGCGACAGTTCGAGCGGATTTGCATCAGGTTCAATTAGTCTGCATCAAGTTCGATCGATGCTGCACCAGGTTCGAATGGATTTGCATTAGGTTCGATTGGTCTGCATCAGGTTCGATCGATGCTGCACCAGGTTCGAATGGATTTGCATCAGGTTTGATTGGTCTGCATCAGGTTCGATCGATGCTGCACCAGGTTCGTGCGGGTCTGCATCAGGTTCGATTGGTCTGCATCAGGTTCGATCGATGGTGCACCAGGTTCGAGCGGATTTGCATCAGGTTCGATTGGTCTGCATCAGGTTCGATCGATGCTGCACTAGGTTCGAGCAGATTTGCATCAGGTTCGATTGGTCTGCATCAGGTTCGATTGATGCTGCACTAGGTTCGAGCGGATTTGCATCAGGTTCGATTAGTCTGCATCAGGTTCGATCGATGCTGCACCAGGTTCGAGCGGGTCTGCATCAGGTTCGATCAATGATGCACCAGGTTCGAGCGAATTCACATCAGGTTCGATTGGTCTGCATCAGGTTCGATCGACTCTGCACTAAGTTCGAGCGGGTTTGCATCAAGTTCAACTGGTCTGCATCAGGTTCAGTGTGAGTCTTCACAATATGATCGGGCAGGGTGCCAGAGTGATGGAGCAGGCTGCTGGGAGGTCGATCCCCATCGCAGTTGTCCGCATTCGTGATTGGTGGCGAACAATCGAATTCGCTGTTATATAACTGTTATAATTGATTTATTAATTGATTATTGTTATATATGTATGCATGATTCTCTATGATTTATTGCCTTAAATAGAAGCATGCTAGATTGCGTATTATATTTGGTATATTATATGCATGTATGTTGGAGTGTTGATCAAGTCAACTTATTTTTGGCAATTTATTTCCTTATATATAACTGCTATAATTCTTTTATTGGTCAATTATTGTTATATATTTGGAAGTATGAGCATGCTAGGTTGCATATTTTATTCTGAAATATTATATGCATGTAAAAACCCTCGGTCTTAAATAACTAAGTGGGAGAGGGGATTGGTAATTAATTCCCACGGCCTCCATTATTGGTTTGTAAGTGATGTGAGTAAACTTGCGCATTGGCAATAGAGCCTTCCTCCCTAACGGATGAGTTTATTCACGGATCACTGGTATAAACTTCTATAAATAATTATTGTTTGTAATGTGATGCATATGGACTTGCGCGTTGGCTATAGTGCCTTCCTCCCTAACGGATGAGCTTATATACGGTTCACTAGTACAAACTTATATAATTGATGGTTGTAGAAAGTTATCTGAGCGCGTGTGTACTTCTCCAACAGTAAGGCACATAAGCTTGGGCAGCGGACTTGGAATCAAATAATGGTGCACACTTAGATGTAAATAATTAGTATCCTCCCCAACGGAGTCACTGCTATTATTTGCATGGCTAAAGAGGAACCGACTATTAATTATTTTGTCATGAAGTTAGGTTGACAAATGAAATTAATGGGTAAAACCTTCTCTTGTAAATGTTCGGGTTTGTAAACGTCCACACTAACGTGGCTTGCAGACTCACGGTGCTTGAGATGTCGGTGAATTTTATTTTTATATTGTTTTGAGGGATCAATATAAAAGGATAAAATTCGAAGTTTTGATCGGTAAATTAATTTATGATTCTCTGATTTTCAAATGGTTTTATCTCACATATTATTAACTAAAAGAAATTATATTTACTTGTCCAAATTAGATGGTTAGAAAAGAATCTTGTTTTTGCATTTTACTGCTTAAGAAAATACATGTGTGTTCTCACAAAGGACGTCTCATGATGCCTATTAAAGTCTCTAGTGAAGAGATGAGAGGTTCATAGAAATATGATGGTCTCATGTAACTCTTCGATAACTTGAGTTAGTTAAAAGGCAGAAGATCATGATTTAATTTGATGAATGAATTGGGAAAGCATGGAGTATAAATTGAAGGGAAACCTAAATCAATTTAATTCTCCGTGAATTGCCTAGATGTGTTTGAGTAAGTTCCACCTGGATTACAATAGGATGTATATGGTGGAAAACTTCTGGCAAAACATGTGGCAAAGGAAAGCCATTTTCATCATAATGTGAACAAGTTTTATATCTTATTCACTAGTTGTTTAAAACATGATTAGTGATGGCATTTACTGACACAAAGTGTGTAGATACTGGAATCACTAAATGTTTATTACTAAGTGAGGATAAGATTGTTATGACATGGGTAAAACTACAAGAGTAGTGGCTATTGCAGTGAGAGTTGTCTATTTATCTAATGATATGAGTAGACGTTTGATTATGAGAAATTGTTTTACGTACGTTTTCATAGAAAGAATTTGATTTCAGTTTCTATGCATTAATAGATGGATACTCCATTTCATTTAAATGTCATGGTCATTATAATGAAGGATAGAGTTGTAATCTGTTATTGTACGTTGGTGAACAATTTGTATACTCTTAAATCATGTATATTCCACAGATTCAACAAATAGTAATTAATAATGAATCTTCTAATCTTAGTAAGAGAAAGATACCTTCGGATATGAACTAAACATATATTTGACATCTAAGACTAGATCATTTTACTTGAGTAGGATTCAAAAGTTGATAGCCGATAGACCCTTAGGTTTATCTGAAGTGAAAACTATCTGACTTTCGAGTCTTGCTTGAGAGTAAAAATGACTAATTGCTTTTTCAAGGCAAAGGGGGTGCAGAACCAAAGATATATATGTTGGAATTAGTTCATTATGATTTATGAGGTCCTAAGATTGTCCGGAAGAAAGGTGGATATGAATATTCGTCAATCGATGATTATTCTAGATACCGATATATTTATTTGATGCACTGCATGTCTAAGTTCTTTGATTAATTCAAGAATTGCAATGGTGGTACAGTGAAGCGTCATGGAAAATATATCAAGTAATGACGATTTAATCGTCATTACGAGTACCTCTTAGGATAGTTAGGAGCTATTAATCAGAGGTTGAGATTAAATCTCAAATTATTTACACCGGGCATACCCCAGCTGAATGGTGTGGCGGATAGAAGGTGTAGCACTCTTATGGAAATGATTAGATGGATAATGAATTATTTGGAATTACTAAATTCATTTTATGGGTATGCCCTAGAAACAGTAATTCGTATGAATGTTTGTCTGTTTGTGGGATATCCTAGAAAAATGAAGGGTGATTTATTTAGTCCAAAAGATCGAAGGGTGATTGTTAACACAAACACTAGATTTTTGGAAAAAGACTATGTATTAAATCACAAATCCATGTATGAGTTGTTCTAAAGGTAGTGAGAAGAAAACACAAAGTATAAGTACCAAGTGTACAAGAGGATATACCACAAGGTAAACTGCAACGCGTGTCACGTCTGATACACAATTACATGTAGTGCCTTGTCGTAGTGGGAGGGTTATTTGACAACCTGTGAGATACATGTTTTGGGAAAGTCGTAAGACTTGATCCCTAGTAAACATGGTATTATCCCAGGGATATGACGTTGCACTATAAAATTAAAATGCGGAATCTTAGTAAGTGCAATGAATATTAAAATAGAATCGATGGATTTTAAATTAGGTCTGGATGCTTGTTGAACCGCTAAATGGCGCAAAAGCCATTGGAAGCGGGCATGCAAGAATAAAAGAGGATCATAGAATAAGGTGAAAACCTTGGAAGCAAGCTTGTTGCGAAAAGGTACACTCAGAAAGAAAGGGTTCGATTATGAGAAAACCTGTTCGCCGGTAGCTATGCCTAAGTTGATCCGGACTCTTTTATTTATTGCTACTCATATGAAATATGAGGGATAGCAAATAGATGTCGAGACAACTTTCCTGATTGGAAGTATTAAGGGAAACATCTATGTGAAGCAACCAGAGTGATTTATTGCAAAGAGCTAAGAGCATTGTGATAGTGAGCTTAAAAGTGTCCATTCATGGACTAAAACAAGTTTCAAGATCATGAAACATCCGTTTTGATGAGGTAATCCAGTGACATGGATCTAATCAATGATCGGATGGGTCTTGTGTATTGAAAAGAGTGATGGAAACGTGGTGGTATTTCTTGTACTATACGTAGATAGTATCTTGCTCATTGGAGACAATGAAAGAGTATTGTCGGGCGTATGGGTATGGTTGATAAAGCGGTATGAGATGAAGGACTTAAGAAGAGCAAAAATATCCTTTTGATCACGGTAATACGGATCACAAGAAAGGATGTTATGCTTATCTCAAGTTTCATATAATGACACGATCCTTACTCGTTTAGCATGTGAATTTATTTAAGTGAATGTGTCTTGTGACACAAAAGTAGATAAAGAAGATGAAAGCGGTTCCTTATGCTTCGGCAAATGAGAAAGCTTAATCTAAGGAATGCTATGCACGAGATTGGATATCTGTTTTGCCGATGGCATGAACAGTGGGTATCAAGGTAACCCAAAATAAGAATGTTGAACTGTGGTAAGACATATACTTATGTACCTGAAAAGGACTAGAAACTATATGTGGGCTTACCGAACAGATTCACTGATTCTTATTGGTTACATAGATTCAGATTTTTCAAATCAGATAGGGACGGCAGTAATCCACCTCAAAGGTTATGCGTTTAATTTTAGGAAGTTGAGTCATAATGTGGAGGAGTGTTATATAGAAATATATTTCAGACTCTGGACTCCATCATGGAAAGATGATAAATTGGAGCCTATGAGGCAGCCAAAGTATCTGTATGACTCTAGAAACTTCAAGATGGACTTCGAAGTGTTTCTAAGTTTGCCCAAGGATATCACAATTTATATTGATGATATTGGTGCAGTTGCAAACTTGAAGGAATCACGAGCCCATAAGGAAATTAAACACATGGAGCGCGAGTACCACCTGTTACGAGAAATCGTATGATGAGGGGAAAGTTGTTGTCACCTAGATTGCATCAGATGATAACCTAGTAAATCCATTTACAAGGACCTTAAGGCGAGAGCTTTTGATGGTCGTGTAGTGGGAGTGGAAATCAGATGTATGGCGGAAGACATGACATCATAGTCTTTTAGTATAAGTGGGAGATTGTTGGATTGTATACTAAAAGTCTAGCTTTTTGTATGAACAATGTTATAACAATTAATTTGAAATGAGAATCATATGATCAAATGATTGCATCTTATAATTTATTTATATGTTCGATGCAATAGTCCACTTACTTTATACTGTAGATAATATATTGTGCGACAACACGCGGAAGATCATATTATCGGTTTCCTTATAAAGTATAAATAGATGCTCACAACCGAGATAGACGGGGACTCTCTATCGGGATGGTTGTAGTGTGGTTTGGTATTAGGTTGTCTTGGCTATAGAATCACATTAGTGCACTTGTGTGTATTGAGCAGGACCGCTTGAGATCGTTCGACTTATACTGACTTATAGGAGAACTTGATCTCAGTTATTATGGAAGTTCGTGCTCTTAATCCCTATACAATAACCTCGACACGTAAGACAGTATGTATTTATTTGATTCATCAATGGGTGAGATTTACATGTAATTAAATCAACAAACTCGATGAGTTGGGAAATAGTGCTGTCTCTATGGTGTGCTGTTGATTGTAGAAGGAATCCGTGTCCGTCATAGGTTGATGATGTCCCCTTGAGGAGCTCATAAGGATTATCATGTAAACCCTGCAGGTGAAATTTATTCCGACATGATAATGAGGTTGAGTGGTACTACTCTTGGATGAGATATTAATTAATTGAGTTGTCAGTAACTTAAATTAATTAATGGACATTGTATATCTTAAACATGGGGAGACTAACGGGCTCATAATAAGGAGGAGCCCAAAACGTAATTTTGGGATTGGTACGGTAGTGGAATAATAATATTTTAGTGGAATATATTATTATTATTGGACTTAAGTATAAGCTTTGGGCTAAGTTTGGATACTTAAGCCCAATGGAGGCCCAACCCAATTTCTCCTCCTGGTCCCTGCTGTAGCTCATGTATATAAGTCACCTCAGCTTATCTGGAACCCTAATCTAATCTAATCTAACTGATTATTCACGTGTGATGAGGGTTGAGAGCAGATTGAGGAGGTCTCGTAGATCGTCGCCCACACGACGTCGAGATCGGACTTGGGACATACGGCAGAAGATCAGAAGGTAGTTTGCTGCTGCTGTCTGCCGCCTTGCGAAATTTATATAAAATTGTAAATTGCTCAGAATTTGATGACCAATATACTGACGGAAAGCCGTCGAAGAGAGGATCGTCTAAACACAAAGATCACTCAATTACGACATCAGACGAGGAAGTTATGGCCATTCTCGTGGGACTGCGCAGGCTGCCTGCGAGAATCAATCTTCGTCAACATACCTTGGTGAACGGTAATCATTTCTATGATTTATTGCTTCCGCTATGATAGAAACGTATGAATCCCTAACGGGTCACGTTAACCAAATGATCGAGCGCCAACACACTCGACCACCACTCGACCTAGCCAAGTTCGCTCGACCTGAACCATTTTGTCGACCAGGGACACGAAGTTCTATTTTGGTAATTTAGAACCCCTAGTGCGTGAATTTATGTATTTTCCAAGAAAAAACCCAATAAAGGTCCATAAGAAGAGTTTACAAGTATAAAAAGGGATGCTAATCATATCAAGAAGAGAGTTAGATTCTACATCCAAACCCTAACTCCATTCTACGGAGCTGTTGAGAGAGATTTGTGCAGTAAATCAAGTGAGAACCAAGTGAAGATTCAAGACGGAGGGAGAAGTGACGGCTCCAATATCTAAGGTTCATTTAACAACTAAATCTTTCTTGTAATTTTAAAGACTATAGGTAAGATCTATCCAAACAACATGAATGTTCTTCGAAGCGTTATGGGCTAGAACCGCTTTGGTTGTTCTAGGATTAAGAAGGTTTTATCTAGTTAATTGAACTTCCTTGTGTATACTCCGTACAATACTACTTGTGGATTTATTTTATATAGGACTATGCATTTTTAATTCATACTCAAAGTCCGAAGAGCTATCTATTCTCTCACTTGATCAACCCTCGTTTATTCTCTACTTTCTCAATTTTATTCAATATTTAATTATTATGTCTAGTAGATTAATAATATTCTTCAAAATAAATTTCCAAATAATAGTTTTAATTAATTTAGCTAATAATAAATTTATAACCATCTGTTCTTTGGGTTCGATAATATAACTTGGTCACTTATCTAAGCTACAATCGCATCCTTCATACTTGGGGATTAATTGTGTATTGAGAAAATGCCATATCAAGTTTCTGGTGCCGTTGCCAAGGATGGTTGTCCTTATCAATTCTATTATTTCTAATTTGATTGAAACTACTTCGTACTTATTTTTATTTTCTAACGCTTAATTTTTCTTAGGTGTATGCACACTAGGTCGAAGGGAGCAATGTTAGTGCCTTTTGATCCAGAGATTGGAGTGTCGTCAAAGAAGAAGAAGGCTAAGAAGAAGAAGAACAAGAATGTGGAAGCAACTGAAACTCTTGACTTAGGAGTTGAAGTTGAAGTACCAAACTTAGAAACAATTGAAGTTACAACCGGAGACAAGTCGGAAGCAGAAGCAGTCAACATGGCCAAAGATAGGGAAAATCCGGATATATTGCCATTCGTGAAGTCTTCAAGAATAACGGAAGGGGCAACTCAGGCTATTAGGAGCACGTGGAGCTGATGCGGATTTTGATCTTCACTTCGCTTTTATTAGAATGATTGAAAGGAACCCTTTCTCTAGGGAACATTTGAAGATCCTTAAAAACATCTGAATAAGTTCCTAGGTTATGCAAGTACACAAAAGAGCACAGGAAATCATGAAGATGCTAGGAGGATATTTTTTTTAAGTTCTCGCTTAATAAAAGAGTGAGAGATTGGTGTGATACTCTGAATGCTGCAGATTGCACTACATGGGAGCAGTTGAAATTGAAGTTCTTGGAAAGATATATGCCACCTTCTAAGGTGTTCAGCATGAAGCAAGACATCAGTCAATTTACTTTCAATAGTGGTAAGAATTTTCATGAAGCATGGGACAGGTTCAAGGACATGCTAAGGAAGTGCCCACAACATGGATTGTCAAAAGCTCAATATATTAGTATTTCTACAATGGGTTGGATTGTGATACTCGTGTCCTACTTGATGCATCATCGAGTGGAGCATTGCTTGCTAAGACATCCATTGAGGCCGAAAAGCTCTTTAAGGATATTTCCATGAATTCAAGGGATTGGTCTACTGATAGAAGTAAGGGGCACTTATGTTCTTTGGAAGGTATCACAGGTTGAACACACCATGGTGAAATCTAGTAGAGAGGATTAAATCGTCTCAAGCTTGGAAAATATCAACAAGCTACTTGAATCACAACAGAAGCAAATTACGGAGTTGTCATAGAGAGTACTAATGATGCAGCAGAAGGATGTTGGTGATGAGAGATCGATCCAAGAGGAGCTCAAAGAGGCAAACTACGCCATGGGATAAAGGATTCAAGGAACTAGGTATCAAGGAAACAGGAATTACCTAGGGAACTACAACAATCGTGGTCCCCTGGGTAATTATCAACAACCAAGGAGGCCGAAAATTTTATGGACTAATCCGAATGCAGCAATCCAGCCTCCTATTGGTGTTGATCATGGTGCAAAGATAGAAGAAAAAAAAGCTAGTTTAGAGGATACTATGAACCGATACGTAGCCAGGAATGATGCAAAGGTGGATCATTTGGAAAAGAAGATAGATTCAATACATGATGAGTTGTCCAAGCAGATGAAGGACCTTACAATCTTTATGGGGGAGATGGCGGGGAATGTGAACAAGCTTACGCAAACAATTGAGAAAGGTAAGTTTCCTTCTCAAAGCATAATGAACTCGAAATCTTGTAATGCCATCACTTTCAGGTTAGTGTTGGTGTTTGGATCTTTTGGTTAACTAGAACCCTTAGGGTTCCATGAATTAAATTACCTTTCACTATTGTTTGATGTAGAAGGTTGAAGACAAACGACCATTCGATCTTCTGTTGTATTCCTAAGCCGCGTCTTGATGTTGTGTGGGCAATGATCTCCAAGACAAACTCAATCTGCAGTCAATCTCTCTCTCTCACGGTTTTGGCATGTGAAATTGATTACTCGGACTGCTGAGATTGGTTATTTATAGGTTACAACAGGGACCAGGAAGAGAAATTAAGGTTGGGCCTCCCATTTGGCTTAAGCATCCATGTTTAGCCCAAAACTTATACTTAAGTCTAATAATAATAAATCAATCAACTAAAGAAATATTATTGCACTGCCACCCTAATCCGAAATTATATTATGGGCCCTTCTTATTATAAGCCCTTTAATCCCCCTTGTTGAAGATTTAATACCAATTAATTAATTAAGTTACTGAAAACTCTATTAATTAATATGTTTACCGAGAGTAGTACCACTCAACCTTATTATCATGCCGGAATAAATCTACCTGCAGGGTTTACACGATAATCCTTATTAGCTCTTCAAAGGGACATCATCAACCAATTCCATTAGGACATAGATTCCTTCTACAATCAAAAGCACGCCATAGAGATAGCACCATTTCCCAACTCACCGAGCTTATTGAGTTAATAATTAAATCTCACCTATTTATGAATCAAAGAAATAAATACTGGCTTACGTGTCGAGGTTTTTGTATAGGGATTAAGAGTATGAACATCCATAATAACAGAGATCTAGTTCTATTATATATTCATTATAAACCGAACAATCTTACAGCGATTCTACTAAATACATACAAAATGCACTAGTGCAATTTTATAGTCAAGACAGATTAATGCCAAATCACACTACAGCCATACCGTTAGATAGTCCCCGTGTATCTCGGTTGTGAACATCTATTTATACTTTATAAGGAGCCGATAATTTGATCCTCTGTATGACCCTGCACACCACATTATCTACATTATAAAGTAAATGGACTTTTGTAATAATTCATAAACAATTATGCAAAATGTTTGATCACATGATTCTCATTTCAAATATTGTTAAAACATTGTTCATACACAAAGCTAGAGTTTTAGTATACAATCCAACAATCTCCCACTTATACTAAAAGACTATGCTGCCATACCTGCTGCCATACTTCTAATCCCCATTCCTTCAACATGCCCCTCAAAAGTTTTCGTCGGAAGGCCCTTAGTGAAAGGATCAGCTATGTTATCCTCCAATGCAATCTTAGCGACAACAACCTCCCCTCTTTTCATGATGTCTCGTATCAGGTGGTACTTGTGCTCAATGTGTTAACTCGCCTTAAGGGCTCATGGTTCCTTCGAGTTTGCAACTGCACCACTGTTATCACAATAAATTGTGATTGACTTGGGCAAACCAGGAATCACATCTAAGTCCATTAAGAAGTTCCTGAGCCATACTACTTCTTTAGCTACCTCAGAGGCTGCTACATTTCAGCTTCCATGGTGGTGTCAGAAACACATTTCTTCTTAACACTCCTCCAAATTATGGCTCCTCCTCAAAGAGTAAACACATAACCCGAGGTGGATTTACTACTGCCCTTGTACGATTGGAAATCTGAATCCAGGTAACCCATAGGTAGTAAAGTATCTGCCTGGTAAACCAACATATAATTCTTAGTCCTTCGCAGGTACTTCAAAATATGTTTTACCGTAGTCCAATGCCCCTCTCCGGGATTATTTTGATACATACTGATCATGCCCATGATAAAATAAATATCCGATCTCGTATATAACATTGCATACATGAGGCTTCCTACTGTCGAAGCATAAGGAACCGCCTTCATATCATCTATCTCCTTTTATGTATTTGGACACAATTCCTTCGATAGAGGTATTCCATGTCTAAAATGTAGAAAATCTTTCTTAGAATTTTGCATGCTAGATCGAGTAATGATAGTATCAATGTATGAAGCTTAGAATAAGCACAACATTCTTTTCTTGCGATCTCTTATTACTTTGATCCCTAGAATGTGCCCGGCTTCTCCTAAGTCCTTCATTTCAAACTGCTTAGATAACCATACTCTTATGCCCGACAATTCCTTTACATTGTTTCCAATGAGCAGGATATCATCCACGTAAAGCACAAGAAATACAACCACGTTTCCATCACTCTTCTTGTACACAAGACTCATCCGAACATTAAATAAATCCATATCACTGGATTACCTAATCAAAATGGGTGTTCCATGATCTTGAAGGTTGTTTGAGTCCATAAATAGACCTCTTAAGCTTGAACAAAAGATGCTCTTTGCCCTTCACAATGAATCCCTCTGGTTGCTTCATATAGATGTTTTCCTCAAGACTTCTACTTAGGAAAGCTATCTTGACATCTATTGCCATGCCTCATAATCCATATGAGCAGCAATAGACAAAAGAATCCCGATCGACTTAAGCATAGCCACATGCGAAAAGGTTTTCTCATAATCGATTTCTCTCTTTTTGAGTATATTCTTTCGTAAAAAGCCTTGCCTTAAAGGTTTCAAGCTTACCGTCATATCCTCCTTTTCTTTTGTAGACCCACTTACATCCAATAGCTTTTACACCATTTTGTGGTTCTACAAGCTCCCAGACTTGATTAGAATACATGGATTCTATCTCTGATTTCATCATTTTTTACCAAGAATTTACATCTTTATCTTGCAGTGCTTCGTCGTAATTCAATGGGTCGATATCATGTTCACAAGTGACCAAGTCTGACGACTCTTCCAAAAACATGAATCTTTCCAGTTGTCTCACAACCCTCCCATTGCGATGAGGCACCACAGGTGATTGTGTATCAGATGTGACACTAGGTGCAGTTACTTGTGGTATATCCTCTTGTACAGTTGGTATAAAATTAGGTGTTTCCCCTCTAACTTCTTCTAGAACAAACTCATGGGCTTGTAATTCATTATATAACCCTCTTCCAAGAATATAGCATTCGTGCTAATGATCACTTTCTGGCTCTTTGGATCGTAAATTAAACTACCCTTCGTTCTTATAGGATATCCCACAAACAGACAAACATTCATAAGCGATTCTAACCTATCAATATCTCCCCTCAACATATGTGCCGGAGTACCCCAAATCTGAATGTGCTTTATATTAGGCTTTCGCCCAGTCCACAATTCTGAGGGCGTAGAGGGTACCGATTTAGAAGGTGCTAATTTCAAAATGTAAGCTGCTGTTTCCAAGGCATATCCCCAAAACAAATTTGACAATTCAGAATAACTCATCATTGACCTAACCATTTACATAGGAGTCTTATTCCTTCTTTCTGCTACACCATTCTTCTGGGGTATGCCCAGTGCAGACAATTGGGATTCAATCCTTTCCCTGATAAATAGTCCCTAAACTCTCCCAAGAGGTATTCCCCACCACGATCAGATCATAGTGTCTTGATACATTTTCCTTGATGCTTCTCCACATCAGCCTTGTACTCTTTGAATTTATCAAAGCACTCAGACTTGCGGCGCATCAAATAAATATATCCATACCTAGAATAATCGTCAATGAATGTGATGAAATATTCATAACCACCTCTTGCTTGGATAGACATAAGACCACACAAATCAGATTGAACCAACTCCAACACATCTTTGGCTCTATACCCTTTTGCCTTAAAAGGCCTTTTAGTCATTTTCTAGTCATTTTTCCTTCCAAGCACGATTCGTAAGTAGGATAGTTTTCAAGTTCCAATGAACCTAACAGTCCATCTTCAATCAACTTTAGAATCCTACTCAAGTTAATACGACCAAGTCTTAGATGCTAAAGATATGTCTAGTTCATTTTCGAAGGTTCTTTTCTCTTATTAAGATTAGTAGATACATTACTAATTTTTATTTGTTGCATTACAAGAGATATAACATTTAGAGTATTCAGATTATCCACTAGCGTACCACAATAGATAACAATTTCATTCTTCTTAATAATAACCTTATCATTAAAAGAAATAGAATATCAATCCATAAACAATAAATCGAAATTAAATTCTTTTTGAAAGAAGGTACGTAAAGACAATCTCTCAAAATCAGAGTTATATTCCTATCAAACGATAAATAAAAATCTCCCACAGCAACAGCTTCCACTTTTGTAGCATCACCCAGGAATATGGCAATCTCTCCATCACTTAGTTGTCGGGTTGGCTTGAACCCCTGCAAAGAATTGCAGACATGATGAGTGGCTCCCGTATCTACACACCAAGTCTCAGCAGATACAGCCGCTAAAGGCGATTCAACAATAAGTAAATAAGACATACGTTGCTTGTTCCCCTTTAGTAGAGGGCAGTCGGCCTTGTAGTGACTCGGCTGCTTGCATTTGAAGCACTTACCTTTAGGCTTCTTGACCACACCAACTTGTGCTCCACCTCCCGTGTTTGCTGTTGGTTTTCGTTGTTGCTTCTTCTTCCTACCGCCTCTCAGCCTAGGACAAGCAACCTTTTGAGCAACATTCACTTAAGGACGATGACGAATAAGCCCTTCCATCACCACAAGTTCTATCAGAAGTTTCGCCAATGAATACAACCTACGATTTATATTGTAGTTTAAGCAAAACTGCTCAAAACTCCTAGGTAACCTTCAGAGGAAGAAGTTGACTTGGGTTTCCCCATCGATTTCAGCACCTAGGACTTCCAACTCATTTAGTTGGCCCATCATTTTGAGGATGTGATCCCTCACGGAAGCACCGTCAGCCATCTAGTATTCGTCAATGCAATCATGACCTCTTGCCTAGTAGCCCTACTTGGATGTCCGAAGAGTTCCCTGAGATTCAGCATTATAGCCAAGGCAGTCTATATGGCATAATGCTGATGTTGCAATACATTTGACGTAGAGGCCAAAATGTAATACCACGCCATTTCACCAGCTTTGGTCCACCTCCTATGAGCAGTAATCTCATCTTCTGTATCCCGCAGTAGGGGCTTGAGGACATGGAACATTGAGCACAAACTTATATTCCTCAGTAGTAAGAACAATATCGAGGTTTCATTTCCAATCAATATAGATAGGACTAGTAAGTTTGTTTTCTTTAAGTATTATAATAAGTGGATTGAAAACGAAAATCCTGAGAATCAAGTAAATAAATACAACGATCAAACACTTTGAATTTAAAATTTTATATTGATTCCCTCAAAATAATATAAAATAAATTCACCGACATCTCAAGTACCGTGAATTTACAGTCCACGTTAGTTTGGTCGTATACAACCCCAAACATTCACAAAAGAAGGTTTTACCCTTTAATTCTATTTATAAAATTAACCTAATGACCCAATGATTAATAGTCGGCTGTCCTTTAACCACTGTTGGGGAGGATACATATTAATTGCACCTAAGTGTATACCATTATTTGATATTAAGTACATTATTCAAGCTTATGCCCCTTCAGTTGGAGAAGATCACACGCGCTTAAATAATTTCCTATAACCATCATGAAGAAATTTGTTCCAGTGATTCACAAATAAAACTCATCCGTTGGGGAGAAAGGCACTATAGCAAACTCATAAGCTTACTTGCATCACATAACAAACCAATAATGGAGATCGCGAGATTTATTAACTAATCTCTCTCCCACTTAGTTATTTAACAAGAGGGTTTTTATATGCATACAATATTCCAAATATAATATGCAACTTAGCATGCTTCTGTTTTAGGCAGTAAATCAAATAGAACATGCATGCACATATATAACAATAATAGACAATTAAAATAATTATGGCAGTTATATATTAGGAAATAAATTGCCAAAAATAGGTTGACTTGATCAACACTCCAGCAATCAAACAGATGCCTTATGTGCCAAGTAATCCATCAGCCAGTCCTTCCAAAACGCTAGATACGACCACGCACGCTTCTGCTGCTGAAAAGACACACCGCTGGTCTTGCTGTCCGTCACACGACCAGTGCCGTATGCTGCCACAGGTGGCTGCCCTGGGTTGTGCCGCACGTGCACTCATCCAACAGCACGCCACGTTAACTATGTGCCAGCATGACTTGTGCAGGCTGCCTTGAAGAATGCCATGTCGTCATGGCACTTGCCTTTCCTGTTCGTGTCGTCCACTATCGGCAAGTGTGCTGACAGTGGTTGCAGGTCGCCACAATGATCTCCTCATGCCTTCGTCGACATTTTGCCATTAGCGATAGAGTCATGACCACCACTACCGTTCAGTTACAATTTGCTGACACGCCTCTACTGACATCTTGTCGCTGCAAAAGACTGCTGCCGACGATGCACATTGCAGGCACCATGCGTGCCGTTGGTCATGCTGATCACCAGCGATGATCATTCCTCGAAGCGCATGCCTGCAACCCTGAATCCGCACCATCCAATCTTCGTCCCAGCCCAGCACACGAAGGAGACTCACTTGGAAAACACGTTGACCTGCTCAGAACCACTGTAGACCTAACGGGAACTACTGTAGACCTGATAGAAATCACTGCAGACCAGACCAGAACTTCACTGTAGACCCGATCGAAACTCTATCAGGCTTGATCGGAGCCATACCTTGCCCCGTCGCATGCTGTCAGGAAAACAAGCTAGTCATGCCGCCTGCAGGTATGACTCATGCCATTTATCGGTGGTTGCCCTGTCGTGCCACCACCACATGTCTTCCGCCATCCACGCCAGCCGCCAATCATCGCGTTGCTGTGCAGGTTTTGACAAACCCTAGCCACATCCAACCAGCATCCTTTGCCTGCAACATCACAACATCATGCAGCGCTTTCACATTCTGCGTTGATGCTTTCAGTATGTGAACCGTAACACGTCGCACCGCCATGTACGTCGACATGCATTGATCAATCTCCGATCAATTGAATTTAGGGTAGGTTTTTCACGTATTTCACATAAAATAAAAACCCTAACACTAATGCAATCCTTATTTGAAAATAAATCACATATTTCACATAAACCCTAGCCAAACGTGTCACGTTTAACCATAGAACCTAAGCTCGGATACTAATTGTTGGCATTTAGATCTTTCGGTTAATGTGAACCATTAGGGTTCCATGCAATTCTATCACAGCGGAAGCATAATCATAGAATTGAATTACCTTTCACCAGGGTTTGATGTAGAGGTTGAAAAAAAAACGACCTTCCAATCTTCGATTGTATTCTTAAGCCATGTCTTGATGTTGTGATAATTACCCAGTTGACCACGATTATTGTAGTTCCCTTGATAATTCCAGTTTCCTTGATTTTGGAACCTCATTCCTTGAATACTTTGACCCATGGCATAATTTGCCTCTTCCATCTCCTCTTGGCTAGCTCCTTCATTGCACATATCCTGCATGATTGGTACTCGCTGCGATAAGTCCCTAATCTGCTTTTGCTGAGACTCCAGTAGCTTGCTGATATTACTCAAACTAGAGACGATCTCACCATCTCTTCCTGACTTAACCATAGTATGCTCAACCTGCACTACCTTTCCAAGAACATACGTGCCTCTCACACTATCAGTTGGCCAATTTCTTGAATTTATCGAAATATCCTAAAAGAGCTTTTCGGCCTCAACGGATGACTTTGTAAGCAATGCTCCATTAGAAGAAATATCTAGTAACACTCAAGAATCACAGTCCAATCCACTATCAAAAATATTGATGTATTGAGCTTTAGGTAGCCCGTGTTGCGGGCACTTCCTAAGCATGTCCTTGAATCTGTCCCATGCTTCATGAAACTTCTCATTACCATGGATAGAAAATTGATTGCTTTCTTGTTACATATTAAACACCTTTGGGGGTGGCATGTATCGCTCCAAGAATTTTACCTACAATTTCTCCCAGGTATTAGTCATAGTCCCCATGTGAGTCCATTGCATGTTGTAGCTAAAAAGGGGGGATTGACTATTGTGAAAGCTGATGATGGGGAGAAATTAGACACTAGGATTTCTACAGGATGGTGTGTGTGTACGTGATAGGCTGTCATCATCCTACCAAATTAGAATTTATTTTTGACTCAATCCAATACAGAGGATAGCAATAAGTATGGGTCAAACCCAAGGGAATATGAAAAAATTTAAATTAAATAGATGTGTTGAAAATAAATAAAATAAATAAGGGGGTTTTGTTTGAGAATAAATCGGAACTAGCACGAACAATAAATCTAATTAATTTTTAAATAGCAAAGTACATAGATGAATTTTAATTAGTAACTTAACTGAGTGAGACAAACCTAGTTTAGGATGACGATCCCCTTCTGTTTACTAAATCAATTAATTACAGGAATTAAACATCTGCCTTAATGTGAAAACTCAAATCCCTAGATTGACAGTACGACCAATCAAATTGAATATTCTTAAGATCTTCAATTAGGATACGACTGCTAAATTTAACTATTCCCGAGTGACCCTATGGATTTGACCTCGAAAACGCATTAAGACTCCAAACATAGAATTACTATGCTACGAAAACCGACTAGGAATCATACAACCTAGATCCTATTACATCTAGAGGAATAATCTCAATTTGCTATTTAATTCAATCCTCACAACAATTACGGATTGTGGATCACGAAACAGCAATAAGCAATTAAATAATTGATCTAGATGGCCAGACTAAAATAATTATCAAACTACTTTAAATCAATTCAAATCATGTAATGGAATAAATTCACACAAAAGATTCAATATAAAAATCCTTAATAATTAAATTAACATTCAACGGGAGGTTCATGAAATCCTAAAATAAAAAAGGGGTTAGCCCCGCATATTCATGCTGAAAACAAATTAAAATAATAAAAAAAAAAGATGTCGATTGTTCTTGGATCTTCACTTCAACTCTGCCTTGGAGTAAAACTGCCGCGCCTCTCTCCCCTTTTTGAAATAATTCTGCCCTATTTATCTTCTTCTCCCCCAAAAAAACCCTACTTTATCTCCTTCCTTATTTTTCATGATTTCCAGAATCTCTATGCCTTATTTTTCCTCCTTGATCGAGCATCCATCAAATTTGGAGAGGATTGGGCTATGAAAATATGTGGAAGATATGCTAGCTGATTTGTTTCCTTATTTGCTCCACTTAATATCCTGTTTCCACATCAATTCATATCATTACAGCAATTATTTATTTAAGACAAAATAAGTCAATATTAGCACATAAAGAAAATATAATTAAATCAAATAGACTTGAATTTCCACCAAATAAACGTGCTAAAATATGACTTATCAAATCTCCCCACACCTAAACTTTACTTGTCCTCAAGCAAACAGAGTTCAAAGATAACAGAGAATAGAAAACCAAGGAACTCTATCTGAAAGTCACAACACCTCAAGAGAAAAGTAACCAATGAGCATTCGAAACTAATTATGGCATCAAATCTTTTAAAATTTCATGGTCTCACAAAGTTCACTAAATAACACTCAAGTGTATGATTTGGGTAGCAAAATCACTCAAAAATTGAAAAGAAAAGTCACAACCATATGCTTGCTCCCAAATTAAATCTCCACCAATTTTAAATGGATCGTGTGCAACAATCAAAGGGTCTTTGATATGGTTGTAACAGGGCCTTTGGACAGGGTGAGGTAACAAGAGGGATAATAATGGCTAAATGCACCACTTTACAACATGTGATCTCGACAAATCAAAACATCCATCATCCCAAAAATTTCCTTTTCAAAACAACATTTTTCATGCACTTTTAACCTCCCCACATCTGGTCCTTTTGGTGATTTGGAACAACATGTGTAACACTAAAAGGATCAGTGTCTAAACTATCCAGAAATATTCTGCAAACACAGACTACGACTCTTCTGTTTTGCCCTTTTTTTCAAGAATTTTTCTCTCATTTTTTCAATCTTCTATTCGTCTTTTTCTTTTCTTTTTTTTCCTTCTCCAAATTTTTTACATCAACTCCCCTTCATCTTCAATTCAACTATAAATTATTTCCACAAGACTCACACATTGCAAAGTAATGAAGGGTTCAAACGGAAGAGTTAAAGAAAAAAGTTGGAATTCAAGGTTCATTTATGTGCTCATAATTCAAAGAAAAGGCTTAGGCTCAACGTGGCTTCCTTATAGTTTTCATAATCAGGTGGAACAATATAAGCCAAGAGGGTTAAACCTAAGTGCCCTTATCATTTTATCACACACAACCAATCACATGATCTTGAAATTCATTTAAAAAAGCAAGTTCTAGAATGAGCAATTCAACTTCAATGCACTCAAGAAAGAAATTTCAATGGAGCTTATAGATGATAGATCGTTAAGGCTTAAAAGCTCACCAACAATTGGGTTGAATTGCCATGAAATTCAAAAAAAAAATCAGCCACTACAATCACAAAAATTTTGCAAAGAATATCAAATTTCAACAGCTCCTCGACATCACTGCCACCCCCTCAATCATGCATCACACTTATCACCTCAAAAGATTTTATTCCTCAATTTTCCCAAACTCCAAATCAACACAAAATTCAGAGGATAACAAGAACAAGACATGGGACAAGAAATTCAGCACCTTTTCACAACAAATCAGAAAATTCATTAGTAGTACCCATCCAAAATAAAAAATATACATCCACCAAAACATAAGCCGTTCTAAATAAATTCAGCAATAGGAAATCACCAAAATAAAATTATAAACATATTTACATTACTGCCACAACTCTACCCCACTTAACATATTCATAACCCGTCCCTCAGCTAAACGTTTGCTTGTCCCCAAGCAAAAGCAAGTACAAAAGAGAAATTGAATATGAAAAGGGGTATAATACACATGATTTTATTACTGGGTCAAACTCTGACCATGATCCCGCAAATGCTTGACGAGATCATTCATCTAACGCACGAAAAAGTGCTGATTGGACTCGAATCACTCCATCCGAGCAATGAAGGCTCCTTCAAGATGACCAAAACCTGTAGTGAGAGCTCTTGGCAAGGACGGGACCGGAATCGTTGACCACTCATCGTGCTGCATCCGGATGTTCTTCAGAAATTCTATGGTGGTGAATGTGGGATTTGGTAGAGCCAATTCTTCATCTGCGGTCACCATCAACATGTACGTGCCATGATCATTTCTTAATATGCCTATTTGCGTCAACAGCGTGGCATCAACCAAATGCCTGGATACGACAGGGACTCTATCTGCCATGTCGACTCCTGCAACCTTTGCAATCGTCGTGATCAGCCCACCTATAGCAATGTTCCCGGTGCCTTTCTTCACATGTGACAGATGCTCAAACACCATATCCCCGAGCCCAAATGGCTTCCTATGTAGCATAGCATCAATAACTCTCAGCTCTTTCTACTCTACTACATTCTTGTTCGTCTCTCTAGCAAAGATGCTACTGGAAAGCAGTCTCTGAATATACCGAATACACGGATTTCGGATAAAGCTACCCTTCACACTACTAGCTCTGTACCCCTTCTGCCCTAGTGTGATCTTATTCCAAAGTGGGTCTTCTTTAAACTCCTCTTCCACATACTCAATCAAAGGGACCTTTAAAGATAACATCAACTGATCGACTGTACAATTAAACGTAACACCCCCAATTAGAAAGTTACCCCTTCTTTAGTCTTGTCAAATGCACTCAAGTACTCATAAGAAAGGTGATTAGCCATTAGTAGTCGGGATGACTAATTAAAAAATTTATTGAACCACAGGGAGGAAGGTACTAGGGTTTAAGCGATCTCCTATTTGCCATAATATTATAGATATGATCATAAAGGGGTAGGATTGATCAAGAAATGACAATTAAACAATGGGATTGATGAATAGAAGATGGATGAATGAGCCAAGTAGATAGAGAATGAGACTAGCAATATTTGAAGTATGGAAAATCTAGGTATCATGCAACGAATTCATATGTGTCTTGGGTTAATAACTAAGGGCCAACATTAATTCCACCTAAACTCCCTCTCGAGATGGATAAGATGTAGATTCTTACAAGTGTCTCAAAATAGCACTAGGGTTGGTTCTCAATCAAACAATTCCAACTAGGTACTAAGTTCAATTGGAGAGTCACCTCACACGATCAATTGACCTTTCGATCTAACAAATCGAATGTTCTATCAAATGGTTCTAAATCCTAAAGGATTTCTCAATCTCTTTACAATTTATAATGCACATGAGGTGTTTGATGAAATGATTCACTTAATTATCCTAAGCACATAATTGATTTCTCAATCTAATTACATATGTAGAACAACAAAACACACAAATCATCATAAATCTTAAGATCTCAAGCATCAATGATAGAAAATCAATAAACCCAATCAACATAATTATTCAATAGCAAAATATGCAAAATTATCCAACACAATTCATATTCCTAATCTCAAAAAGGAGATTAGTCTCTCATAGTCTCAAAAAACCAACATAGACAATTGTATCTCCCAAACACATGATTGATCTATAAAGAAATCTACAAAAATTAGAATTAAAACTCCCTTGAATAGCTTCAATGGTGCTTCTCTCCCTCTTCTTGCAAACTCCACTCCCCCTTGCTTCTCTAACTACTTGGATGGATGATTGGATGGTGGGATAAAGGTAGATGATATGGATGAAGATGCTGGTGTAAAATGGAGGAAATGGTGTATGAGGTGTGTGCAGGGGTGAAACCCTTCGAATAAAATGATCAAATATTGAAGTATTGGATATTTATATCCCTTGGGAAGCTTCTAGAAGATTTCCGAAATTTTTTTGATTTTTGCACAGACACGCTCGTGTGCATGCACACGGACATAGGGTGGTCGTGTAGGTGTTTCAGGTGCTAGTACACGGCCATCTCTTATAGGACCGTGTTCCGAACACGGCCGGCCGTGTTGGTGCAACCCCTATTTTCTTCTTTTGTTTTGGCTCATTCTCCTTCGTTTCAACTCCGAATTGAGATCCGCTTTTTCCTACGTCTTCCTTTTCGCGTCTAGGATCTATTTTTACTTGAAAATCATACGTTTAAGCTCATTCTCACATATTTCTATAAAAACACGTCACACTACCAAATAACACAAAGAAACGAATAAAAAGCTACAAAAACAGATATAAAAAGACACTAAATTCTAGGTGAAAATATCACTAATCATAAGGTCCTCAAAAATAGGATTATTTCCACTTACTAAATGCTTCAACCCAACCATGTCAATCATCATAAAGATGTCATCATGCAATCCTAACGACTTAAGCAGAGTTCTGTCAATATAACAAGTGGACTTGAGGTCTTTTTTTTCTAACCTTTGGTATGCCTCAACTTGAACAGGTCCTGGCATAGAGATGGAGTGGCAATTCGGGAAGTAGAAAACCAGATGGGAGTGGCGGCATTGGGGTCGCTGTGCGTCAATATCGGCAACATCTGGTGCTCGAGTTTTTTCACCAGAATCAATATGGGCGGCTGCGGCATTGGGTTCGTCAGGAGCATTCACCTCATGAAACACGACAATTTTGCTCGATGATTCTGTTTCATCTTCCTTCCACTGTTTCTTCTTTGGACAAGCACTGGAACATAATCTGGCCATGGTTGGAGACGATATTCGTGGCCTTCAGTCGAAGAGGTAGAATCGGAATTGGGCTTAAGGTGGTGCAACAAAATTCATGATGAATTTGGGGATTTTCACGAGCTGAGAATTGCAAAAGGTTTCACGATGTGGATGAGGAATTGGGGATTTCACATTATTTTATCAATTGTATGACCTGGCCCTTATTTGCTCCTTCAATTTCTCCATGGACTAAGAAAGTTGGGCGCCTTTCCTGTAATAAAAAATGAAAATTAGATGGGCCACAATTTAAACTTGAATCAAGGCAGTAAAGCCATTTCGGGCCCAATTTCTGTTAATTCAACTTCCAAACTTATTAAAATTCTGGCTACCCCTTGCAGTTTGTATTACTTCTGCCAATCACAACAGAAAAATTAAAAGTGAACAATAAGATAATTTATTGAGAATAAAAATAAAGTAAAATAAAATAAAGTGACATAAAAAACATAAAATAAAATAAAATTGGGTTGGCTCCCAATTAACGTCTTTTTTTATTGTCGTTGGCTCGACTTAGGTAAGGTGCATCTTTATTAATTGTAACCACATCTTCCAACTCCATTCGGTCTAACTCAACCGTCTGGAATTCTTCATGATATTCCTTAAGTTGGTGCCCATTAACTTTGAACTCCTTTCAGAATTTACGCTTCTTATCTCAACTGCACCATGAGAATAAACATTAGTCACAATAAACCGACCAATCCAACGAGAACGCAACTTACCAGGAAATAATTTAAGCTTTGAGTGATAAAGTAACACTTTTTGCCCAACACTAAAACTTTTCCTTGAGATTCTTGCATCATGAAACGCCTTTGTCTTAGCTTGATAAATCACTAAATTTTCATAAGCCTCATTTCTCAATTAACTCTTGCAATTGGAGTTTCATTTGTACTCCGGCTTCCTCTTGATCCATGTTGCACTTTTGGATTGCCCACCTTGCCTTGTGTTGAAGCTCCACAAGTAAGTGACATGGCTTACAATAAACAATCCTGTACGGGGACATGCCAATCAGTGTCTTATAGGCCGTTCGATAGGCCTATAATGCATGCTCCAATCATGAGATCCAATCTTTCCTAGATGGATTAACCGTCTTTTCTAAAATTAATCCTCTTGATCTCACGATTGGATGCCTCTGCCTCGCCACTCATTTGAGGGTGGTAGGGCATGGATGTTTTATGAAATACCGAATACTTGCACAGAAGCACTTCCACCGTTCAGTTGCAAAAATGCGTGTCCTTTTCACTGATGATGTCTCGAGGAATTCCAAATCTATAAAACATGTTAGATCGAAGGAAACCTACAACTACTTTAAAATCATTAGTTCGGGTGGCCTTTGCTTCCACCCACTTTGACACATAATCAATAGCAAGTAATGTATATGTGAAGCCAAACGAAAAAGGAAACGATCCCATAAAATCCATCCCCTACACATCAAAAATCTCACAAACAATTATAGGGTTTTGGGGCATTTCATTTCGTTGAGTAATATTTCCTACACGCTGACATCTATCACAAGACCTGCAAAATTCATAAACATCCTTAAACAGTGTTGGCCAATAAAATCCACACTCAAGCACTTTGAAAGTAGTTCTCTTGAAACCAAAATGACCACCACATGCCTGACTATGACAAAAAGTGAGTATTGAATTAAATTCAATATCAGGAACGCACCTTCTTATCACTTGATCATCCAACAACGTTTCCACAAATACAGATCATCCCACATGTAGTACTTGGCATCACTATGGAGCTTATCATGTTTTACTTTACTCATCCGAGCTAGAAACTGATGGGAGGTCAGAAAATTCGCCAAATCAGCAAATCATGGAACAGAGCCTTCAGACACTGAAGGGTTCAGTGTCTGTTGACCCAAATTTTTCAGATTTTGTAGAACGGCCAGCAACTATTCATCCAAGAATTTTTTCAGAATTTTCTACTCATCTTCATCTCTAATTAGCCGGCTTAAGTGGTCGGCCACTAAATTCTCCGATTCTTTTTTGTCTTTAATTTCCAAGTCGAACTCTTAAAGTAGCAAAATCCACCGAATCAACTGAGGTTTCGCTTCCTTCTTCGTCATGAGATAACAAAGAGTTGCATGATCAAAGAAAACAGTGACTTAGTACCCAACAAATGAGATCAAAATTTTCTAGAACAAAAACCACAGCTAAGAGTTCTTTTTCCCTAGTGGAGTAGTTGGCTTGAGTGTTATCCAAGGTTTTTGAAGCATAGTAGATCACATGTGCAGCCTTGTCCACTTGTTGCCCCAACACTGCTCCTACGGCATAGTTACTAGCATCACACATTATTTCGAAAGGCAAGCTCCAATCCGGCATTTGAATTATGGGTGGTGTGGTTAGCAACTCCTTCAACTTATTAAAAGCTTCCTCACAAGCATCATTCACCTCAAATTTAACATCTTTTTACAGTAGCTCGCAGAGAGGCTTTGCTATCTTTGAAAAATCCTTGATAAACCTCCTATAGAAACCTGCATGTCCAAGAAAAGAAAGAACTTCTCGCACAGATGTGGGGTAAGGCAATGCAGATATATGGTCTACCTTAGACTTATCAACTTCAATCCCATTCTTTGAAATGACATGACCTAAAACAATGCCTTGTTCTACCATAAGTGACACTATTCCCAATTCAAAACTGTTGGCATTAGATCATTTGGTTAACATGAACTGTTAGGGTTTCATACGATTCTATAATCAGCGGAAGAAAGAAAATATAGAAACGTATTACCTTTCACCAGGGTATATTGAAGAAGATAAATTCTCGCCGGCAGCCTGTGCAGCCTCACCGTTTTGGGGATAATTCTCTCATCCAATCTCGGATTTGAGTGATCTACGCGCCAAAACAGTCACGCCTAATTTTATAAAGAGAAGTTTGCATAGTATTTTGATATAGAATATTAAAAAGGACATGACCAAATTTTTCTTTAATAAATAAATAAGTCATAATGCAAATGAGAAGGAAGTAAATAAGTAGCTAGTCATATAAGTTTAACACAAACTTTTAAATTTGCAATTTAATACACAAGACCATTTTCTGGCAAGTCACTACTGATGGCTATTTACCCGTAAGTTACTGCTAATTTCTGATAGTCACGAATATTGAAAAGAAATTTAGGGTCCTTTACGTTTTTTTTCAAGTATAATCACAACCTATTAAATAAACGATATGCATTATCCTACACCACTATTTCTATTTTTTTCCTCCCAACTCATAAATGAGATTATTAGTATTGAATGGCAAAAAGAATAATGGTGCAGACACAGGACTCACAATAATAAAAATCCTATGATTTTTTTGCGAAAACATAAAAATATTATGAATTTATAAGAAATTTCCCCAAAGAAGAAAACTTTGAAAGTTTTTATAATTATATTCTCCATACACTTACACACGTACCAACTTAGAAGAATTAAGCGAGAAAATAAAAGAAATGTAAAATGAAAATAACCTTTTGCAATAACATTGTAACATTCACTAAGTGCTACGGGAAAAACCGATATAGATGGACAGAGAGCTTCCAGTCTCTATGTAATCTAGCCAACACAAAAGTGCTCGATCAAATAAACGAGGTGTAATCATATAAGAATGTAGACAATCAAAAGCGGAAGATTCATACAGTTGCACACAATCCAAATTTGCATTTAGACATTTATACGGAAGAGTAAGAGCACTAAAATTGCGAAAATATGGAGAAGGAAAAAAAGGATGTAGAGAGAGAGGCACAAACAGGCAAATTATCATACTAAAGGTTTAATAAAATTATCGAATTAAAAACAAGTATGCAGTCTATGAACTGCAACCTATCAAAATGTTTATTTAGTCTTCTCGCCTACGCACCTCCGCTTGTTCGCTTACACCACGCTTAACCTGAGATAAAATTAATTATCTTGGTGAGCAACCACAAGCTCAGTGAAGACTCTATCATGCTTAGATATGTCAAGTATATCATGTGCGAGAATTTAATTCACTTACAATACAATCTTATCATGTCAAAATAAGGCACCTTTCGGCCCTTATCCATGTAACTTTACGATATCGCGATTCGTTAGTAAGGCACTCCTTCACAGCCCTTACCCATGCTATAGTATGGCACCATTACAGCCCATACCCATGCTATAGTATGGCACTAGTGCAGCCCATTCCCATGCCATATATAATTTCATAAGTGCAACTACAATCACAGTGTGATAACAATTTCCAATCAACTTTAACTTTCACATATGAATATAATTCAACATACATAAGATGAGAAAATTCCCACCTTAAACACTTGTGTAGTCTTATGCTTGCGTACTAACGTCACGTTCGGAGTCTCCTTCGAAGCCTATAATTACATGATCGATCGTTACTATTTTAACCCAAACTTAGTAAAATGTAAGTTGAAACAAAATTTGCAAGAGATGTAATTGCCGATTAGTAAGCACCTTAAATATAAAAATTTCTTACTCACACGAAAGAAATAAAGCAATAAAACAGAAGTGTAAGCCTCCAACAGGTGCTCATGTTTAACGTAGGAGAGTCACGGCAATTTAACCTTTTAGAACTACTGGATAATAGGACGATCTTCTAGCATCCTCACCTTCAAGTGCTTTCTTTCCCTCTTCTTGTCTACATTCAACACCTCACCTTTCTTGGTCACAAGTATTTGATCCTTGGAATTACCTTCCTCACTTGGCTTTCTAGACTCCTCCTTGTCAATCTTCCACTCAAATTCAGAGTCATCTGTCCTGTTAAAATCAAGATTAAACAAGTTAGAAACCACATCTATGCTCTTGCACGATTGATTTTCCATGGGCATCTTCATTGCTTGATCAAGATAGAATATCACATCTTCATTATTCATCTGCAGTCTAAGCTTCTCGACTCTCAACCTCTTTGCTCTTTCCCACTTCTTCTCAACTATAATCTCATTATTCTGCTCTTGGGATGGCTCTGGAGTGTTCTGAACAACAAATGTAGCATTCGGAATAAAAATGGGCATTGAACCAAACTGTTCGAACTCTGCTCAACCAATCTCTGCTTGACCAAAAAGGACTAGTCGAGCAGATACAGTTAGGTCGAGCAGTGTGCCTAATCGCGAGATTTCGTTCGCCATATGTTGATTGACCTCCTTCGACTTGGGTAATAAGATCGAATGGATAGATTCTGATCGAGCAAGCAGCTCGATCGTGAGCTCTTGTCTCCCATGCATTATTTGACCTCCATTCGACCAAGGTGGTATGGTCGAACAGAAGAGTAAAAGTCAAACGGCGCATATAAAAATAGAGCATCGTAATTCTATTTTTCCAAAGTTTGCTCGACCTCTGTTCAACTTGGGTAGCATTGTCGAACGGAAGGCATTTGGTTGAGCAAATTGCCTTGTCGCGAGCTTCTAATATTATTGTGTTGCTTGACCTCTGTTCGACCATCAGTTCTGGTCGAATAGACTTGGTTTGGTCGAGCAACTTCACTGTTCCTTTCTTTTCCACTCGCCGGCATCATCAGACCTTCATACTGCGTACCTGACCTCAATGTGATGGCATTATTCTCTAATATTTGTGTCAATTGATCCACATTCGCAGCCATCTGCTCCATAATCAAGGTAAGGTCCCTCAACTGCTTAGATAAATCAGCATGATCAACATTCATGGTATCCTCAAGACAATCAACCCTTGCATCATTCTCAGCCATATATCGATTGAACATAACTTCAACACTAGCCTTCACTTCTTGCTGCTGCATACTAGGCCCCCTTAGTGTCAACTCAGTATTCTGCTTCTGCTGGGACTCTAGTAGCTTATTGATGTTAACTGGACTAGAGACGATCTCATCATCCCTATTCGGCTTCACCACTTGATGCTCAACCTGTGCTACCTTGCCAAGTACATATGACCCTCTATATCTCTCTACAGTCCAGTCACGTGAATTCATAGAGATGTCTTAAAATAACTTTTCTGCTTCAAGTGCTGTCTCAAATAACAGTGCTCCACCTGATTATGCGTCAATGAGAACATGCGACTCACAATCCAATCCATAGTACAAGATGCTTATGTATTCAGCCTTAGACATCCCATGCTGTGGGCACCTCCTGAGAATATCTTTAAACCTATCCCATGCCTCATAAAATTTCTCACCCAAATTCATAATAAATTGGGTGATGTCTTGCTTCATTCTTAAAAACCTTGAGGGTGGCATGTATTTCTCAAAAAACTTCTGTTGCAGTTGGTCCCATGTAGTGCAGTCGGCTGCATCAAGAGTCTCTTACCAAGCTTCCGCATTATCAATTAATGAAAACTTGAATAGGGCAATCCACCTAACATTATCATTAGCTCCAGCTCTCTTTTAAGTGTTTGCATAACCAAGAAATCTTTTAAGATTCTGATATGGATCCTCAAAACAAGCTCCAGAAAAATGATTATTTTCTACCATGCTAATAAGAGCGGGATATATCTCAAAATCATCATCTTCCCCCCTTGCTCCTATCAACCCCTTGTTGCCAATCTCATGATTCGTGAAAATTTCACATATGACAATATTATTCGGATTCTGCCTTGCTCTTGCCATGTTTAGCTCAATATGTTTTTACTTCTTTCCTACCTCTCCTTTTCCTAGTGCACAAGCACCTCAGAAAAATTTAATGTTAGATAGAAATAAATAATCACTAACAGATGTCTTAATCAACTAGAAATGATAAACTAATAATAACAGCCGTCCCTGAGAACGGCGCCAAGAACTTGATGCGCGTTTTCTTTGCACGCAAATTTAATCCCCTAGTATTAAGAATATCAATTGCAGCTTAAGCAAGCGACCAAGTGAATATCGAACCCAAAGGATGGAGTATTATCAATTTAATTATTATCTAAATTAATTAAGACGAAAGGTAATAAAGTTGATGGATATAATTAACAACTACTAAACAATTAAATTAAATAACAAGTAAAATAAATAACACTGGAAGAATACGAAAGTGGATCAAGTAGGAGAATAGGTAGCTCTAGGGTAATCCAGTTTTACTACTTAACTTCCATCTCATGTGCTGGCCGACTCTGCCTTGTGAACTATGGAGGCATCACTAAACCATTAAAATCTACTCTATAGACACAAGTAAATATACATGTAACACGTGTGAATAACTTCGGAGCAAGAGACATAATTTCACCCCCTTTCTAGGTACTATTAGTATCAATTATTTTCAACGTCTGGAACCTAACCCGATATGATCTCCCTTTATAGGTACTATAAAATTACCCTCTTTATCCTGCTTACTAACCCGAATTCAATTCAATTAATAAACATTCATATATGATAGTTCTAATGAAGCTTCGGAGTCCCCTCACTTAGAATCATAACATTAAATACTGTTCAGCGGTGAACGCACTCAATCTACAACCAAGATATATATTCAGACTCTATATACCAATTGAAAATGCCCAAAACAACCGTGAATATGGATTAAGAAAGCACAATCATATATAAAATCAATTCACAATAAGTGTTGTACGGAGGACACACAAGAGAGTTTAATTAATTCATAAAACCCTCAAAACCCTACATTTACCAAAACGGTTCTAGCCCATGATGTTAGGAAGAATAATCATGGGGTTGGATAGATCTTATCCATAGTCTGGAAAATTAGAAAATAGAAGAAAAGAATTAGGAAAACCCTTGGTGTAGAAGTCTCCTTCCTTATATCTTCCGTCTCTTAAAATCCTCTTGATTCTCCTTCTTGGATCCACAGATGAATCTTCACAGTGATGGATGGATGGAGAAAAAGATGTGGATGATGATTATGGGGTGATCCCCCTTGTGGGGTGTAGGATGGATTTGTGGTTCTCTACTAACATAAATAATGATGTAAAATATATATAGGTATGAGAAGGGAATTAAATAATGAAATAAAAGATATGAGTGAATCATGGAGAATTATATGATAAGGAGATTAATTGTGCTCCAAGAAATAGGTAATTTTCGAAAATTTTCGAAAATTCTCGGAAATTCTCGTTGGCAGCTGCGCGACTTCACGATTTTAAGCATAACTTCCTCATCCGATCTCCGATTTTAGTGATTCTTTTGCTCACACGATCCTCTTTTTCTTGGCTTTCTCTAATTTTAAAGATCTCACCAAAAGTCTAACATTTGAAGATGTAACAAGTCATGTAAAGTGGAACAGTCGTGCTGAGTAGAAACAGCTTGCGCGACGTCACCATTTTGATCATAACTTTCTCGTTTGGACTTCGATTGAGGTGTTCCTTACGCCAAAACTATCCTCTCTTTTGTGGATTTCAAACCATGTATCACACTTCCAGTTCAGAGTTCCACATAAATACAGAAAATTACACAAGTTGGATGTGCGTTTTTTAGCATTCATACACAAATTGCACCTTTTCTTCAACTTTGCACTTTTGATAACTTTTTCCACCTAAAACAAAATAAAACACCTCAAGTTCACCTTTTTCTCACATATATTGAATATAAGACACTTGTGCTAATATATGACAACAATATCAATAAAAAAGGTGTTAAATTGGACACTAAAACACGCTTATTTTCACTCTCATTATTAATCAACAACAATGTGGAAAGTGAAATAAACACATGAGATATTTGAATCAAGTGAGAGAGATAATGAAGATGGAAATTCACAACATGAGCCATGGCACTACAATGGTTGCCCAAGAAGATTATGAAGATGTTTTCTCTTTAGCAAACCAACTAACCCCACTTTATCATATCAGGTTTTATTTCATCTTAGATTATGAAGTAGGATTTTGTAGTAATATATTCTGTCTAACCTCATTCATTTATATTCAAGAAGTGCAAGTTGTGTTCATGGTGGATGGGATTACTACTTCCCATGAATAGTATATGAAGAAGAAACAACCACCCATTATGGTTCTTTAGTGGATATGGTTTTAAGAGACAACTCCCTTGATCTACCAAACCATACCCTTCTTCGAGGTACAATCTTTTCTTGTGAATAAATACATAATATATATATATATATATCTATACATCTCTCATGTATTACTATTGACATTTTAGAGGGGTTAGAGTATGATTTTGAAAGATGTGAAGTTTATGGTTCTCACCAAATGGGTGATGATCATGTCAAGAATAACACAACTGAAAGGGCAATGTCTGAAATCAAGTGAAAATCCAAAGAAAAGATTAATGATGCACAGAAAAGCTCAGGAAAATGTCTCTTAGTTTCATGGAAATAAAAATCCCTTATCCGGATTATATATTAGTAAGATGTTGACAAAACCAATTTGCAAGAAGGCGTCACTCAAAAATTGAAGACAAGATAAATGCCATCTGAATACGGGTCCCTCATACAATTGAATGATAAATCGCTTAAGAATTTGAATCTAAAACTTATAGAATTGCATTCACATTTGATTTTAAGATGTCCCAATAGCAAACACATCTTGAATAGATGCATACAGTGTGGGAGAACATACGAATTAGAGTTCCATGCAGCATACTAACCTTTGCAGGTTTGGAGATACACGTTGCTGGAGTGACCAGTTCATTCCACGCTCGTCTCTTCCCTCGAGCTTCGATTACATTGGGCTACTCATCCCATGCTCTGCAATGGCTTTTGCAGATGGGATGAAGAATAAGGAAAGAATTCACTACACTGGCACAGACGGATCACAGGAGGTGGTGAATGCGTATGGGTCAGTTTGAGAGAGACTTGAGGTTTTCTTGAATACAAAGTAAATGAAGATACAGATTATTGGGGATAGAAATGGGGAAAGTAAACACAATGTGTACCTTGATTTCATTTTTTTATATTTCCGCCAAAATCAATGTGGAGGGAACTGTAAAATTGATCTTAATATGTTATCATAGTAATTTATATTTTTTTAATATACCTTATTTTTATTAATTTCTTCATATTTTATGTCTATTAGAGTGATATTATTAATTTGTTATTAATGTATTCCCTCCGTCTCACCGAAAGATCCCTATTAAATGACCACCTTTGTCCGGGACGGAGGGAGTATTTTTTAAATAAATCAATAGTTTAAAGGGCAAGTTTTGTGTGAGACCATCTCATGTAAAGCTTTATGCGAGACGAATAAAAAGTAATCAAATCATTAATGAAAAATGATAATCAATCAATTAGAAGTGATAATGATGCAGTGAACTAATATTACATTAACAATTTATAGTATAAATAAAAAGTGATAACATTTTATAACAAAGGTGATAACAATTTATATATATCGAAATATAATATCACTTTTTATGTGTTTCATATAAGAGCTTTCGTGAGACGGTCTCAAACAAATTTTTGCCTAGTTTGGACTAAATTATAAGTAATGCATAAATAATAGTATAAAAAATTGAAATTCGATATATATATAAACAAAATTTCTCAAACTAATAGTAATGAAATTATTTTACATGACATAAATGTACTCGCAATGACATTTAACTATATACTATGTTGTACTAAAATTTCGGTACTTTTCCTAGACCTAATAATGATAATATACTCCTGAAAAAAATACGTTGCTACTCCTTTTTGTTTAAAGCGAAAATTTCTTCTTGTAATTTATATAATGCTGTTGTACTTGTGGTTCATAATTTAGAAAATGGGGGTGATGAGAGTGTAAATTCATGTATTTTTGGGCTATGATTTGTGTGGGAATGGAGCACGTTTGAGTCTTTTATTGAGACGAATTGGTATGTTTATGGAAAAGGCACAAATCAAAGGGTACAAGGGCTTTTTGAGCATATTTGTACAGGAAAATAGGTCTTAAAGGCTCAGAATTGAAAGACACGATTTTTAAGGCAATTTTCGAAGGTTGTTTGACCTCAGGACCTTGTTCGACCATCATCACTTAGGTCGAACAAGGTGGCAAAGTCGAGCAGAATATACAGCAACGTACATGGAGCTTGCTCGACTTGGAGATGTTGCTCGACCAAAATCGATCGAGCAGATGAGGAAAGGTCAAACAAAATATGCAAAACTTTCAGTGAGCTTGCTCGACCATTGCTCGAGTTGAAGGCCTTGCTCGACTAGTCAAGGCATGGCCGAATGGATTCTCGCTGCTTCTATTTTTGAAAATTCCAGATTTCTTTTACCAAATTTGACGTGTGCTTCAAGCAAAAGCCCATCCCAAGCCCATAAGGAGGTTCCATGAGTATAAAAGAAGAGCTTTCATAGGAGAAAAGGGAGGACACATAACATTCATCATCCATCCATCACCGAAACCCCCTACCATCATCCTAAGGAGTCGTAACGAGAGATTCGTCTGGTGAGTCAAGTAAGATCATACCAATCAACCATGATTGTTCTTAGATCAATCATGGGCTAGAGCCACTCCGGTAGTTATAGGGTTATGAAAGTTTTATGAGTTAATCGAATTTCCATGTGTAAACTCCGTACAACACTACTTACCATTGAAGTATCCCTATGGAGTGCCGTTGACAAGGATGGAGAATGAGGTGGTGGTGACGCACTCCATGATCTATCATACGATACGCAGGGGAAACCTCAACCCTGTAAGAACTCCACGCAAAAATCCCAGTCCACTGAATCATAAGACTTCTTGATGTTAACTTTGATTGCCATTCTTCTCAACATACGATGTCTTGCCCATCCATAATTCTTCACGATTTCCTAAGCAAGCATCATGCAGTCTCTCATACTTTGATTTTTTACAAATCCAAAGTGATTTTCAGAAACTAGCCCATCCTTGAGATCGGTCAGGCATCCCATAATGACTCTAGAAATAATCTTATAAAGTACATTGTAGCACAAGATTGTGTGGAAATCTCGTACTGTGGGATCGTGCTTCCCTTTTAGGATGAGTGTAATAAACGTAGAATTCATCTGTCGCAGTAACTGCCGGGATTGGAAGAATTCCTGGACATCGATCACAACATCTGATCCTACTAAGTCCCATGCATCCCAGAAAAAGGAGGCTGTGTATCCATCCGGTCCAGGAGCCTTGTCACCATTCATTCTCCACACGACACCTTTAATCTCCTTGGCCATAATAGGCGCTACAAGTTCCTGCGCTTGCTGATCACTCAGCGAAGCACCCTACTCGAACACACTATCATCAATCTCATCACAATCACCTACAGTGCCCAGTAAGTCCTTGTAAAATGTGAGAAATTCTCCAACGACTTCATCTCGGGAGGAAGTGTGCCCGGATATGGTACGTATGGAGGGGATGACATTTCTTACGCCATTGGACTTAATCTTCTTGTAGAAAAACATTGTAGGTTTATCCTGATTGATCAAATACTCTGCCCTGGCCATCTGAGAAAAGAATAGATGCTCGGCGTGGCAATGGAAGTCGACCTTCTTTGCCACCTCACGAACTCTGTCCCATTTCTCAGTGTTACCTGGATCAGCATGGCTCTCTAGCTGAAGGCTATCAAGCTCTATTCTAGTTCTCTCTGCTCTCTCAGAAATGTGGCCGAAGTGCCTCTTGCCAAGAAGACGTAACTTTAGCTTGAGAAGTTTTAGCTTGCGGCATACACTGAATTAAGTAGTACCCCAAACGTGTGAGTCCCATACCTCACACACAGTATCCAGGTAACCACTACTAGTCCTCCACTTGTTCACATATCATCGGAAGACTTTGGCTTGGGAATTTTTCTAGAAGATTTCTCCGTCGTGCCCTGGCACCCGACGTGGGCGTCCCCTGGTGTGCCTTGGCACCCGACATGGGCATCCCCCAGCATGCCCTAGCACCCAATATGAGCATCCCCCGACGTGCCGATGCAACTGACGTGGACGTCCCTTGTCCAATTCAATATTTGAGCATTCCCGTATGTTCTCTTTTGATCGTATGCCCAACATGTCTGGTGTTTCTTTGCATCTAGTGGGTCGTGCTCGAGTTTTCTATTCTTTGTCTAGCCTTTCTTGCAGAGTTTCTCTATGGCGTGGTTTGGTGGTGAGATTCGCACCTAAGAATTACGTACATGATGATGCATGAGTGGTGAAGGGCTTGATCGCGCGCCTCGTGTCCCTGCTACCGCGGCGAAGGTGCCGCGCGACAGCCTCCTCAATAGTTAGCATGAGAGCTATTAGCCTCAGCCGTCATCGGTATCCCCGTGTTGAATTCTAATTGAGATGGCAACCATCTGTACAATTAGTCATTTTCCACCTCGCACCGCTGCTCCATCTAGAAATGCAGTGCGGGGGACATCAGGGCCCGCATCGTGCCTCGCCCAATTTGAGCACCCTTAAGGATGCTTGGTCTATCGAGCCACAATGCCACACTGCTGGAATTCTTAATTACGGAGCACAGAGCGACCACGAGGCCACAGTGCCTCCGTCGTCCACATAGAGAGAATTCAATGCTCCATACGAACAACCGTCATGCATGACATGGTCTGAGTACCCCCGTAGCTTAGATCATGTCGTTCCGGCATTGGTGAAGAATGCTACCTGGTTGTTCCTGCCAATAGTCATATGCTTGTCTCAAAGATTAAGTCACGCATGTGTAAGAATGAACTAATTCAGACTGTGAAACTGTGAATGGCTCATTAAATCAGTTATAGTTTGTTTGATGGTACCTACTCGTTGCTGTGATGATTCATGATAACTCGACAGATTGCACAGCCCTCGTGCCGATAATGCATCATTCAAATTTTTACCCTATCAACTTTCGATGGTAGGATAGTGGCCTACCATGGTGGTGATGGGTGACGGAGAATTAGGTTTCGATTCCAAAGAGGGAGCCTGAGAAATGGCTACCACATCCAAGGAAAGCAGTAGGCGTGCAAATTACCCAACCCTTACATGGGGAGGTAGTGACAATAAATAACAATACCGGGCTCTTCGAGTCTAGTAATTAGAATGAGTACAATCTATATCCCTTAACAAGGATCCATTGGAGGGCTAGTCTGGTGCTAGCAGCCGTGGTAATTGCAGCTCCAATAGCGTATATTTAAGTTGCTGTTAAAAAGTTCGTAGATGGACTTTCGGTTGGGCCAGCTGGTCCGCCTTCTGGTGTGCACCGATCGTCTCATCCCTTCTGCATGCGATACGCTCCTAGTCTTAACTGGCCGGTTCATACCTCCGGTGCTGTTACTTTGAAGAAATTAGAGTGCTCAAAGAAAGCCTATGCTCTGGATATATTATCATGGGATAATATTATAGGATTTTGGTTCAATTATGTTGGCCTTCGGGATCGGAGTAATGATTAATAGGGACAGTTGTGGGCATTTGTATTTCATAGTCAGAGGTGAAATTCTTAGATTTATGAAAGATGAAAAATTATGAAAGCATTTGCCAAGGATGTTTTCATTAATCAAGAATGAAAGTTTGGGGCTTGAAGATGATCAGATACCGTCCTAGTCTCAACCATAAACGATGCCGACAAGGGATCGGCGGATGTTTCTTAAAGGACTCCGCTGGCACCTTATGAGAAATCAAAGTCTTTGGGTTCCGGGGGGAGTATGCTCGTAAGGCTAAAACTTAAAGTAATTGACAGAAGGGCACCACCAGGAGTGAGAGCTCTTTCTTTTTTTGGGTAAATGGTAAATAATATATAAATAAACGTAACAATTACAACAATACAGTGATACAAACACCACCTAGAAAGAATGGTGCACAAAGAAAGGGTAAATGAGGTTTAAACAGGACCTAAAAACTACCGAAGAAGGGAAAGGCGTGGCTCCCTAAAAATCCATACCTCGTTGGCTCATTAAAGCCTATTTATGAAACCCCCCAATGGGAAAAACCATAAGTAGGAAAAAGAGCACCAACAACAGAGAAAGAGGCATGAATGAAACTCCAACCATACAAGATGGCGAGAATGAAGAACAATACAACCGAAAATTCTCCAAACATACCAGGATGGCGAGAGAACTACCAAAAATAATAAATATTCAGGGCATACCCCGGTCTAACATGACACGACCCACCTTACCCAACTTATAATTCAAATACTATTTAACATAAACATCATTATTAAAAAAAAACCTGCATATAATTTTTTTTCACATAATATGCTTATAACCAACACCATCACACCAGTTCAACATACGTAACTGGTTTCTAACACCACTTCAAACCACCCAAACATGTGATAATACTTGTTATATTACACAACCAAAACATCAGCGGAAACAAAATAAAGCCACGGCCTAGCCCAACAGATCGTCATCTATGTACATCCGCTCAAAACCTTGAAGGAGCTCCACAGCTAGCACAATCACATCGCAAACTCAATCATCAATAGGCTCACCTACAATGCATAAACTAGTGAGACAAAAATCTCAGTAAGTAGAAATCATGCATGTCAGTGCATGAAAATGTGTTTAGTTCTCTATCGCCTATTTTCTAATATTTCTAGTTGATCTCTTTTATTTTGAAAACTATTCACGTTGTGGGATCCCCACGACACACTTATGATATGCACCCCAAATGAGCTCAATGGGGTCGATTTTTCCGCACCCCAAAAATACTGCCGAGAATGATTTTTTTCCGAACTCTAGCAAAGTAGTGGGGACGATTTTTCCGAACCCCTAAAAAAAATGGAGGGAATGATTTTTCTGAACCCTGACAGAGATGCATATATAGTGGCCGCACACACCATTAGTATCTTATTAATTTTGAGGAAATCACTTTTCATGTTTATACATGGTATGCACACAGAACAATTAAATGTACATCATAAACCATTTACAATATCAATATCAACATTTAATAACAATAAAGTAACAACTTAATTTCAATTCACACAAATCCACTTCTGAAATAACAACTTCACCTCAATCACATAGATCCATTTATAGAGTAACCACTTCACCTTGGATTACACGGATCTCTTTTTGGAATAACAACTTCATCTTGGATCCCACAGATCCTTATAACCAATATCTTCTCAAACCATACAAATATATTTTCAACAGTTTCCCATCACACAGATCTATATAGGATAATGATATTATTTCCAATCACATAGATCCACAACTTGTATCACAAAACTATCACAAATAATTTAAAAATAATATTATTGAATATGAACCCTACTTTCTCCAAATCACATAAATCTCCAGCTTGTATCACAAATTAATCTCCAAATAATTCATAACGTAATTAAACTAATCAAAAATAACACATAACATAATTATCACATATTAATCACAAATAATTCACAAACAGCATGTTTATGCATTGTAGTTGGACTTCTACTTACCTGGATTCCGACCGTAATATAAACCCCGTGAAGAACTGTAACTAATTCGCTCCGAACGCACGTTCCGACGCGCTCCCTCTTCTCTTTTCTTCCTCTCTCTCTCCTCTCTCTCCCTTTCTTCTCTCTCTCTCTTCTTTTTTTTTCTGCTAAACTGCTTTCCAATTACAGGTTAGCATATATATATATATAGAGGGGTGGGGTGGAAGTCAATTATGACTATCCCACCGCCCCAACTTTATTATTATTTTTTTATTATTATTTTATTTTATTATTATCCATTCTTAATTTATGTGCAATACTTAATAGCTAAGATATAATATATTTACAAATTAATACACATACTTGTACATTTTTCTACCCACTATTATTATTACGAGAACACGTGTGATACTTAATAATTAAGAAAAGTGTATTTATACTCATAAGATAATTTACTCATATATCCAAATTAATGCATGTAAATATTTATGCACCCATATATACACATACTGACACAATTTTTATCACGAATGTCTCAGATAAAATGTAAAGATAATTAAAATATAAAAACAATTATCACATAATTGTCACATAATTATCACATAATTATAAAATGCACATAACACAAATTAAATTATATTGACACATGAGTAGTGAGAAGCTCGGGTATCACATCCTCCCCACCTTATAAAAATTTCGTCCTCGAAATTTACTTACCTGAAGAGGTCTGGATATTTAGCCATCATCTTATCTTCTCTTTCCCAAGTAGCCTCCTCAACTAGTTGGTTCCTCCATAATGCCTTTACTAATGGTATTTCTTTATTTCTGAGCTTCTTCACTTCTCGCCACAAGATCTCAACTAGTATTTCCTCATAACTCACATCTTCTTTCAACTCAACTGGTTCCTGCCTGAGAACATGAGATAGATTTGGAACATACTTCCTCAATACAGACACATGAAACACGTCATGTACTCTAGACATCGATGCTGGTAACTCCAACTTATAGGCAATACTGCCAACTCTCTCAATGATAGTGAACGGACCAACATATCTTGGACTGAGTTTTCCTTTCCTTCCAAATTACATATCCCCTTCATTGGAGATACTTTCAGAAATACTTGATCACCCACTTCAAATTCTAATTCTCTCCTCCGTTTGTCTGCATAACTCTTTTGCCAATCTTGAGCAACTTTCATCTTCTCTCGTATACGGGTAACAGCTTCTGACATTTCACGAATCAAGTCTGGACCCAAAAGTTTTCTCTCTCCAACTTCATCCCAATGTACTGGAGATCTACACTTTTTCCCGTACAATGCTTCATATGGAGCCATCCCGATGGTAGACTGATAAATGTTATTGTACGAGAACTCTATCAAAGGCAAAAATTTACTCCACTGACCTTGAAAATCCAACACACACGCTCTGAGCATATTCTCCAAGATTTGTATTGTACGCTCTGATTGACTATCTGTCTGTGGATGGAATGCTGTGCTGAAAGATAATTGTGTCCCTAACGCCTTATGTAAACTCTTCCAGAAAATAGACAAGAATTTCGTATCTCTATCTGACACAATGGTAAGTGGTACTCCATGGAGTCTAACATTCTCTTGTGTATATAGTTGGGCATAACGATCCATGGAATACGTAGAGCTAATAGGAAGAAAATGAGCTGACTTAGTCAATCGATCCACGATAACCCAAATGGCATCGTGACCTTTCACTGTCTTCGGTAGCCCGATAACAAAATCCATTGTGATATTCTCCCACTTCCACTCTAGAATAAATAAAGGCTGTAAAGTTCCTGCTGGTCTCTGATGCTCAGCTTTGACTTGCTGACAAGTCAAACATTGCTCTACATATCGAGCAACATCTCTCTTCATCCCTGGCCACCAATAATATGACTTCAAATCTCTATACATCTTAGTAGCTCCTGGATGTACAGAGTACGATGTTGAATGAGCTTCCGCCATCACTTCTTTCCGAATGTCATCCACTTCAGGTAGACATAGTCGACCTCTATAACGAATCACACCATCATCTCCTAATCGGAAGTCAGAAGACTTTCCAGAGCTGATATCATTCTTTATCTTGTCAAACAACTTATCCTCCTGTTGGCCCTGTCGAATCTTATCCATCAAAGTTGGTCGAAGTGTTAGAGCTGCCATCCTTGCTTCCAACGATCCTTCCTGAATGATCTCCACACTCATCCTTTGCAAATCAAGCAACTCTAGTTTTTGATTTATGGTCATAGCAGCTACACTCTGTATTGCCTTTTGACTCAATGCATCAGCAACCATATTGGCTTTTCTCGGATGATAATTGATGACACATTCGTAATCCTTCACCAATTCCAACCATCTTCTTTGCCTCATATTCAACTCTTTTTGAGTGAAAAAGTAGTTCAAACTCTTATGATCAGTATAGATTTCACAACGTTCCCTATACAGATAATGCCTCCAAATCTTGAGTGCAAACACCACTGCGGCTAAATCTAAATCATGAGTTAGGTAATTCTTCTCATACTCCCTTAACTGTCTAGATGCATACGCTATCACTTTCCCATTCTGCATCAATACACACCCAAGACCATTCTTTGAAGCATCACTGTAAACCTTGAAGTTTCCTGTCTCCGTAGGAATAGTTAAGATAGGTGCTGATGTCAACCGTCTCTTCAATTCTTGGAAACTTTGTTCACATGCCTCGGTCCATGTGAACTTCACATTCTTCCTGGTCAACTGTGTTAATGGTGAAGCAATCTTAGAAAATCCTTCAATAAACCTTCGATAATATCCCGCCAATCCAAGAAAGCTACGAACCTCAGTGGGATTTGAGGGTTGTGGCCAATCATGGATTGCTTTAACTTTACCTGGATCCACTGAAATTCCTTCTCCCGACACCACGTGTCCCAAGAAAACAACTCGGTCTAACCAAAACTCACACTTCTTGAACTTCGCATACAACTGCCTCTCCTTTAGAATCTCTAACACCTTTTTCAAGTGTAGAGCATGATCCTCCTTATTCTTAGAGTAAATCAGAATATCATCGATAAACACAATCACAAATTTATCGAGAAATTCCTGAAATACTCTATTCATCAAATCCATAAATGCTGCAGGAGCATTTGTTTATCCAAATGGCATCACTAAGAACTCATAGTGCCCGTACCTTGTATTGAATGCAGTCTTTGGAATATCCTCCTTCTTTATCTTCAACTGATGATACCCCAACCGCAAATCAATCTTCGAAAAGATAGCTGCACCCTGTAACTGATCAAACAGATCATCAATGCGAGGCAATGGATATTTATTCTTCATCATAACTTTGTTGAGATCCCGATAATCAATGCACATCCTCAATTTGCCATCCTTCTTTCGAACAAATAGAACTGGTGCTCCCCAAGGTGAGAAACTAGGTTGGATGAATCCTTTGTCTAGCAACTCTTGTAACTGTATCTTCAATTCCTTCAGTTCAGCTGGTGCCATTCTGTATGACGCTTTAGATATAGGGGACGTTCTGGGTTGTAGCTCAATAACAAACTCTATTTCCCGGTCTGGTGGCAAACCTAGAAGATCATCTGGAAATACCTCCAGATATTCCCGAACTACTGGCACATCACTGAGAACTGGACATTGCTGCCCCTCAACATTCATTACACTCACCAGATACCCCTCACAACCACTTTCCAACAACCGCTGTGCTTTTGCTGCTGATATCATTGGAAATCTAAAATTTTTCTTGATCCCAACAAAAGTGAACGGTTCTCCTTTCACTGGTTGAAAAGTGATACTCTTCTTCTGATAATCTATTGTAGCACCGTATTTTGACAGCCAATCCATGCCCAATATGATATCATAATCATTCATACTTAACGCAATCAAATTAGCGAGGAGTCGTCTTCCTTCAATAGGAATAACACAACCTCGAAGAAGTTGATTAGTTTGCTTTGACTTACCAGAAGGTATCATCACCTCATAATTAACTTCTATCAAGTTAGGTGTTCCACCCAACTTTCTCACATACTCAGTGGATACAAATGAATGTGTTGTTCCAGAATCAAATAGCACATATGTAGAAGTGCCAAAAATAGAGAACTTACCCGTGACAACTGAGGGATTCGCATCTGCCTCCTCTCGCGTCAAAGTATACACCCTAGCTGGAGCTCTTCCCTGCTGTCCCTGCTTCCCTTTCTTAGGACAAGTAGTAGTCACATGTCCTTTCTCCCCGCATGTTTAACACGTTCTCAGAGGAATTTGACACTCCCCACCATGTGATCTAAGACAATTAGGATATATAGGTAGCAGCGGCGCCGGTGGCACCTTACCCTGATCGAATTTGGGATGCTTGTTGGGTTCTCCTCGTCCTTGTCCTTGCTCCACTTGACATTTGAATTCGGCCTCTGAAATTGCATCGGCCTCTTATCAACTCTCCCAAACTGTTGCATTGGTTTCTGCTGAAATTGACGTTTGATAACATGCGCTTGTCTGATCCTCATCTCCGCCTACTCAGCAATTTGAGCCCTTTCTGCAACTTGTGAGTATGTTTCTCCATGCAGTCCCGCCATACTCACATCTCTGTAAAGTTCAGGCCTTAAGCCTTCCACAAATCTCTCCATTTTCAGTACCTCCGTCTCACCATATGTTCAACAAATCTCGACAACTGCTCAAACTTACGAAGGTAATCTGTGACTGACATGCCACCTTGCCTCAACTGTATGAACTCGTTCATCTTCATGGCTCTCACTGGTGCCGTAAAGTACTTCTTTTTGAAAAGCTCCTTGAACCTTTCCCATGTCATAGTCGTGACATCCTCGATACTTTTAATAATATCCCACCAGTGACCTGCACTTCCTCGTAACATGAAAGAAGCACACAACACTCTATCCCCACCTGGAATTCTATTATATTGAAACATATTTTCCACCGTGCGTAACCAATCCTTTGCATCTGTGGGGTCTGCTGCATCCTCAAATATTGGAGGGCTCAGCTTTTGAAACCTCTCTCAAACCATTTACACACGTTCTACTTGACGTCTATCTTGATTTGCATTACCTTCTGGTTGTCCACCCATATCTCCTGCTGAATTAGTTACTGTATTTGTTGGGACCGGTGCTCTACCAGTTCCATCAGTCGAGTAATCACCGCATCACGATTATTCCCTTCAGGAGGTGCTGCTTGCTCAGCAGTCCTATCCCCTTCAGAACTTTCACCTGTAGCCCTTACCATATTGTCTACTAACTACGCTTCCTACACCCCATGGCCAATATAATTTATAAGACACATAACAACATAGAATAAAAATAACACTTACTTGCAAAGCTGCGCTCCCAAAGAATGAGTTCATGTACATAGACAGTCTGCAGGACCCAAGTCGTGCTCTGATACCACTCTGACACGACCCACCTTACACAACTTATAATTAAAATATTATTTAACATAAACATCATTATTAAAAAAAACCTGCATATAAATTTTTTTTTCACATAATATGCTTATAACCAACACCATCACACCAGTTCAACATACGTAACTGGTTTCTAACACCACTTCAAGCCACCCAAACATGTGATAATACTTGTTATATTACACAACCAAAACATCAGCGGAAACAAAATAAACCAACAGCCTAGCCCAACAGGTCGTCATCTATGTACATCCGCTCAAAACCTTGAAGGAGCTCCACAGCTTGCACAGTCACATCGCAAACTCAATCATCAATAGGCTCACCTACAATGCATAAACTAGTGAGACAAAAATCTCAGTAAGTAGAAATCATGCATGTCAGTGCATGAAAATGCGTTTAGTTCTCTATCGCCTATTTCCTAATATTTCTAGTTGATCTCTTTTATTTTGAAAACTGTTCACGTTGTGGGATCCCCACGACACACTTATGATATGCACCCCAAATGAGCTCAATGGGGATGATTTTTCCGAACCCCAAAAATACTGCCGAGAATGATTTTTTTCCGAACTTTGACAAAGTGGTGGGAACGATTTTTCCGAACCCTAATAAAAAATGTCGGGAATGATTTTTCCGAACCCTGCAGAGGTGCATATATAGTGGCCGCACACACCATTAGTATCTTATTAATTTTGAGAAAAACACTTTTCATGTTTATGCATGGTATGCACACAGAACAATTAAATGTACATCATAAACCATGTACAATATCAATATCAATATTTAATAACAATAAAGTAACAACTTAATTTCAATTCACACAAATCCACTTCTGAAATAACAACTTCACCTCAATCACATAGATCCATTTATAGAATAACCACTTCACCTTGGATTGCACGGATCTCTTTTTGGAATAACAACTTCATCTTGGATCCCACATATCCTTATAACCAATATCTTCTCAAACCATACAAATATATTTTCAACAGTTTCCCATCACACAGATCTATATAGGATAATGATATTATTTCCAATCACATAGATTCACAACTTATATCACAAAACTATCACAAATAATTTACAAATAATATTATTGAATATGAACCCTACTTTCTCCAAATCACATAAATCTCCAGCTTGTATCACAAATTAATCTCCAAATAATTCATAACGTAATTAAAGTAATCAAAAATAACACATAACATAATTATCACATATTAATCACAAATAATTCACAAACAGCATGTTTATGCATTGTAGTTGGACTTCTACTTACCTGGATTTCGACCGTAATATAAACCCCGTAAAGAACTGTAACTAATTCGTTCCGACACGCACGTTCCGGCGTGCTCCCTCTTCTCTTTTCTTCCTCTCTCTCTCCTCTCTCTCCCTTTCTTCTCTCTCTCTCTTCTTTTTTTCTGCTAAACTGCTTTCCAATTACAGATTAGCATATATATATATAGAGGGGTGGGGTAGAAGTCAATTATGACTATCCCACCGCCCCAACTTTATTATTATTTTTTTATTATTATTTTATTTTATTATTATCCATTCTTAATTTATGTGCAATACTTAATAGCTAAAATATAATACATTTACAAATTAATACACATACGTGTACATTTTTCTACTCACTATTATTATTACGAGAACACGTGTGATACTTAATAATTAAGAAAAGTGTATTTATACTCATAAAATAATTTACTCATATATCCAAATTAATGCATGTAAATATTTATGCACCCATATATACACATACTGACACAATTTTTATCACGAATGTCTCAAATAAAATGTAAAGATAATTAAAATATAAAAATAATTATCACATAATTGTCACATAATTATCACATAATTATAAAATGCACATAACACAAATTAAATTATATTGACACATGAGTAGTGAGAAGCTCGGGTATCACATAACAACAATACAAACAAATTACATTGGGCAAACCAGGAAAAGAAGACAAGCTAATAGCAGCACAATACTAGAACTTGATGAAATCCACAGGATAGATCCGATAGAGAATCTTGTAAATCGTCGATTGAATCTACCCAATGATTGTATCAACATCAAACTCCACAGCATCAAAGATCAAGGCATTCCTAGCCCTCCAAATTTGGTATATAGTGGAGATAAGAGCGAGCTGACGAGCACGCACCATCACGACCCCAACAGCAGGCTCTTTCTTCAACCATTTGATGGCACTTAAGATAGTAGACATGGATCTACCCATATGAAGCCAAGCTCGAATCTTGAACCAAATAGCAATAGTGAACCTACAATGGAAAAAGGGATGATGTGAGGATTCATTAACACAATCACACAAAGGACATACCTTGTCAATATCCAAAAATGATAGGTTATCTCTGGTTTGGAGCATCCCAAGAATGGCCAGCCATGTGATGAAGGAGAATTTAGGAGGAATATAATTTTTCCAAATGATATTCTTCCAAACATTCTTTTCACCTTTCAACCTAAAAATATCATAGACAGCAGAAGTATCAAGACCCTTCGGAGTACTCCACCCCGAAAACTTATCAATGACACTACTCATGTTACCAAGCTTTACAAAGAGATCATCCCTAATATCAATAACACGCTTGAGGAGGGGGAATCTCTCAAGTTAGGTTTCCAATCCCAAATAGAAGAATATTTAATGTAATAATGATGAACCCAATGAATCCATAGGGAATCAGATTTAAGGTGAAAGTTCCACATGATACGAGATAAAAGAGCATTATTCTATGCTTTAATATCTCGTATACCCAATCCACCCTCCTCAAAGGGCTTACAAATATCCGACCAACTAACTAGTGGTCTTTTCCCTCCCCACAAAAAGGCTCTACAATGTTTATGAATGTGATCAATGACAGCACCGTGGAGGGGAAAGATTTGGAGCCAGAAACACTCAACTCCTTGGAAGACAGATTGGATGAGCTCAATTTTCCATGCATAACAGAGAGTTTTAGAAGACTAAGAGTTAATATAGTTAGATATACGCTCAGAGAGAGGGGCATAGTGGACAACATTGAGCTTCTGAGAAGCCAGGGAGACACCCAAATAACGAAAGGGAAAGAACCAACAGGAAAGTTCAGGAGGGCACGAATATCATCCATGTCCATAACATTGATACCAACCGTAATGATACAAGATTTATGGGGGTTAATACCAAGGCCAGAGGTGCACTTGAAGGATTCAAGGCAGTCAACAAGAATCTTGACAGAAATGGGATCTCCACGTGCAAAAAGCATAAGATCATCCGCAAACACCAAGTGAGATATACCAAGATCAACACATTTAGGATGAAAATTGAAGTCAGAATTAGCGGTTTTAGATCTCAATAACCTCAACAGGTATTCCATGCAAAGAATAAAGAGAGAATGGGACATCGGGTCACCCTGTCTGAGGCATCTCTTACCAGCTCCAAGAACCATTCACAGAAATAGAGAATGAAGGGGTGGTAAAACATTGCATAATCCAAGAGATAAAAAGCAGAGGAAAACCAAAACCATGAAGGACTTCAGCAAGAAAGGACCAAGACACAGTATCGTAGGCTTTTTGAAGGTCAACTTTGATAGTGCATCTAGGAGAGGTGCGCGATCTAGCATAACCCCGCAATAACTCTTGGGCAAGGAAAATGTTATCAGTGATATTTCTACCACAAACAAAAGCTGCTTGGGCTTTATCAATGAGGATGGGAAGGGTAGGAGCAAGCCAATTAGATATGATCTTGGTGATAGCTTTATAAACAACATTACAACAAGCAATGGGTCTAAAGTCAGAGACAGAAGCTGCGTGATTAGATTTGAGCATAAGAGAGATAATAGTACGATTCAATTGTTTAAGGATCAAACCATTTTGGAAGAATTCAGAGACAACCTAAGTGACAAGGTCACCAACAATGTGCCAAGAGTTTATAAAGAAACCCACAGAATAGCCATCAAGGCCAGGAGCCTTGTCTTCACTAATAGAGAAGATAACATCTTTAATCTCACAAGGGAGAATGGGTTTAGTGAGGTCAAGAGGCAAGCTCATGGGGTAAAGAAGGACCCCAATCAAACACACTAGGATCAATAGGAGATCTCGATTTATCAACACCAAATAGGTTGGTATAGAAATTCTCAAACTCATTAGCAACCTGATCAAGAGAGGTAGTAGGCAAATCATTACTAACAATAATGGAGGTAATATAGTTCCTAGAAGCATTCCTCTTAATAATGCTATGGAAGAATTTGGAGTTCTTGTCATTCAAAGTAAGAAAGTTGAACTTAGCTTTTTGGGCCAAAAAACTACTCTCCGCATTCGAGAGAAAAAGAGCTTTGGTATGAAGATGTTGACTTGCTCACACAGGATCAAATCCGAAGGATTCCTGTCAAGCAGCAACTAATTTTGCATAAGCTCATCATTCTCAGCTTTAGACCTAGAAGAAATATGGGAGAAGTGTTCACAGTTCAGAATTTTAAGGCTAGACTTCAACACTTTCAATTTCTGACAGAGAAGATATTGGGAAGTGCCACTAAAGTAAGAATCCCAAGCAGAGGACACCACATATTGGTAGTTAGGATGGACAGCCCACATGTTAAAAAATTTAAACGGTTTTTTAGAAGAACGAGGTTGGGAAAATAAAAACACAATAGCAGGCGAATGATCAGAGAGACAACCTGCAGGGGGAAAAATAACAGTGCATTAGAAGCCATTAGATTGCCAACTAGGGTTAACTAGAACCCTAACAAGCTTACACCAAGTGCTATTATTATTCCATGTGAAAAAGCAACCAGAGGACTGAACATCAGAAAGACCAAGAAAAAGGCACGAATCTTGGAAATCCTTATGATACTTTTTAAAACTAGACACACCTTTGAGCTTGAGAGGTTTATTACAACCTCGGATATTCCAAGACACAAAATGCTCTGGAGAAACTAGAAAAAGAGGCCACTAACGACATTGGGGGCCCTAGCATTCGGAGGAATGTAGGGTTTCCTAGCCGCAGGAAAGGCAAAAGAAGTGGAAGGAAGGTTTTTGGAACCTTGGACCACTCCAAAAACTTTGGGGTTTGACTTCCTATTTTGTTTAGAAGTCACCAAAGTAAACTTCTTATCATCAGGAGATGCAGCAGAAGGAATATTAGGAGCAGACGGAATGGAAGGAACAGGTAAACCACCCCTAACCAAGTTAATATCCCCAACTTTCAAAGGCTCAGAAGCATTAGTGTACAAAATAGACGACCCCTTTAACCCTCCTTGGGAACAACATCAGAAACACCAATACTACATTTATCAGAGGAAATAGATATATCAGCAATACCAATGTTAACAGAGTTGCCCACAGGCCCATTATTATTTAAATCAGTGGCAATCAACCCATTTTTAACCATATCAATCTTAGATGCAGGATTAATAGAAGAGCATGGGTCATCAACATCTAAGATAGCCAATCTAGAACTGGCAAGGTCAGCAGAAAGAGAGTTTTTAACAAACGTACCTTCGTTCTTGTGCACCACATGAAATTCAATGTACCTTCGTTCTTGTGCACCACATGAAATTCAATGTTGTTACCTTTTAGGACATGTGGAGCAGAGGTATCTATTTGTTGCTTTGCAGCATGGTCAGCTTGCTCACCTCCCTCCTGAGGGTTCAAAGGGGCCTGTCTTTTAGGTACAAAAGGGGGAGGGCAGTTAGGGAAAAGGTGACCAAATCGAGAGCATAAAAGCAACAGGGACAAAATAATAGGAAATGTAACTAAGCAAACAAGATGACAGAACAGCGAAAGCCATCAACATGAAAGAAACAACATACAAGCAACATGACACCATCAACTGAAGAAGACAGAAAAGGAAGAGGAACACAGGACAAACGAGGACATAAGACCGGACTCAATAGCAGGGAAGGAAAGAGAAGGAGACACGCAGACAGAAATAGGGAAGAAGGAGAGAAGAGAAATAAAAAATATAACTCAATGAAAAGGAGATAGTACACCTGAACCAATCGAGAAGAGGACTAAGAACTAGGCAGGCCAAAGGGAACCCAAGAGTATCATTGCCTCAAATGAAAATAATTATAGAACCACGACTATTGAGAACCCACGCTCTGAATCGGAGTAGCCGCACCAGACCCAATAAGCGCCGCCTGACAGAAATTGCCACCATAGACACCAAACTCAGAAACGGAGCTGCAGTTCCAAGCCGAAGCAGTGTCACCACCCAAAGCCCTTGATAGCTCCTCCACTAACCGCGACCAACAACACTAAGTAGCGCGTCGCTGGATAAGATAGGCAGGACTCGGTGGCAACAAACACCAAAGGGAGAAGACGAGTCTAGATCAGAGAAATAAGTTGCACCACCACCAAACCCTATTGTACTCCGCCACTGACCACAAACCCTAGATGCGCGATGCAGCAACACACATAATTCCTCCTTCAGAATCAGAAACGTTGTTGTTGTACACCTCAAAAATCGCGAACCCTAGATGCGCCGCCACAGGGAGAACCCCTAGCACCGCCTAAATCTGAGCCCAGCCGGCTGTAATCAATAGCTTATCTGACCACTGGCTACCAACACTCAAGAGAATCTCGTCCAGAGGGCGAAACCCCAAAGGGAAACCTAAGCCGACGTGAAATACAGAACCTCAAATTTAGGAATTTAAGGAAAAAAATTTGATTAAGAATAAACAAATAAGGAAACAAACAATAATCCGACTATGCATAATCCAAAAACAATCAGATTAAGCATTGGAAAAATGAAGATCCAAGGAAGGAAAGTGCATTCGTGAGGCGCCTCTAGAGAGAGAAATTCTCTAACCCCACTACTGATAGCTCTACTGAGAGCTCTTTCTTGATTTTATGGGTGGTGGTGCATGGCCATTCTTAGTTGGTGGAGCGATTTGTCATGTTAATTCCATTAACGAATGAGACCTTAGCATGCAAACTAGTTGTGCGGAGGTATCCCTCCGCCAATTTTTTTGAGGGACTACGGCCTTTTAGGCCGCGGAAGTTTGAGGCAATAATAGGTCTGTGATGCCCTTGGTTATTTTAGGCCTTACGTGGGCCACACTGATGTATTCAATGAGTTTATAGCCTAGGCCAATAGGTTCGAGTAATCTTTAAAATTTCATCATGATGGGGATAGATCATTGCAATTGTTGGTCTTCAATGAGGAATTCCTAGTAAGTGCGAGTTATCAGCTCGTGTTAACTATGTCCCTGCCCTTTGTACACACCACCCGTAGCTCCTACCGATTGAATGGTTCAGTGAAGTGTTTGGATTGAAGCGACATGGGCGGTTCGCTGCCCATGACATAGCGAGAAGTCCACTGAACCTTATCATTTAAAGAAAGGAGAAGTCGTAACAAGGTTTTCGTAGGTGAACCTATGGAAGGATCATTGTTAAAACCTACAAAGCAGACCGTGAACACGTTCAAAAACACCCGAGTTCCACGTCGTCGGCTAACCCCCACGCCGCGTACCCAGACCCGAAGACCCGATGACGCTCGCGCCATTCGGGCCTAATAAACTCGGGCACGAGATGTGCCAAGGAATACAAACATGAGTGTCCCCCGCCGAACGCCCTATCCATGGGGCACTTTGGGGATCGGAACGACCATCGAATGTCTAAACAACTCTCGGCAATAGATATCTCGGCTCTCGAATCGATGAAGAATGTAGCGAAATGTGATACTTGGTGTGAATTGCAGAATCCAATGAACTATCAAGTCTTTGAATGCAAATTGTGCCCGAAGCCACTAGGCTAAGGGCACGCTTGCCTGGGCGTCATGCATTGCGTCGCCCCCTCCCCGCACCCAAATGCACGGTTGGGGCAGAGAGTGGTCCCCCATTCACAATGATGCACGGTCAGCCCAAATGTGATACCCCAGGGATGCACATCACGACAAGTGGTGGTTGAACCCTCAACGCGCGCTGTGGTTCACCACCGCGTCAGGATGCACGATCAGACCAAATAGCACGTGCGATCATGTCGCCTTCAACCGCGACCCTAGGTTAGGCAGGATCACCTGCTGAGTTTAAGCATATCAATATGTAGAGGAAAAGAAACTTACATGGATTCCCCTAGTAATGGCGAGCGCACCGAGAATAGCCTAACTTGAAAATCGGGCGGCGGCCATGTCGTTCGAATTGTAGTCTGGAGAAGCATTCTCAGTATTGGACCGGGGTCGAGTTCCCTGGAATGGGGTGCCATAGAGGGTGAGAGCCCCATTGTTCCCAGACCCTGTCGCACCATGAGGCACTGTCGGCGAGTCGGGTTGTTTGGGAATGCAACCCCAATCAGGCGGTAAATTCCATCCAAGGCTAAATACGGGCGAGTGATCGATAGCGAATAAGTACTGCGAGGGAAAGATGAAAAGGACATTGAAAAGAGAGTCAAAAAGTGCTTGAAGTTGTCCGGAAAGAAGTGGATGGGGGCTAGCGATGCATCCTAGTTGGATGTGGAACGGCGAGAGCAGGTCCACCGATCGACTCGGGGCGCGGACCAGCACGGATCAATGCAGTACTCAAAGCTTGGGCAGTCGATATGCTCGTTGTATGGAATCGCATAGATCCAGGTGGACATCGCATGCCTCATGCGTGCCTCGGCAATTGTGAACTCCCAGCATTGGCCTGTGGGCTCCCCATTCAACCCATCTTGAAACACGGACCAAGGAGTCTGACATATGGCGAGTCAATGGGCGATTAAACCCATAAGGTGCAAGGAAGCTGACCGGCGTGATTACCCCCGAGGGGCGTACCTGTCGGTACCAGAAAGATGGTGAACTATGCCTGAGCGGGGCGAAGCCAGAGGAAACTCTGTGGAGGCCCGTAGTGATACTGACATACTAATCGTTCACTGAATAGTCTGTAAATTATTCAAAGCAGCAGGCCGAAGCCAATGTCACAGTTTTTAATTACAACTCCAAACGGAGCAAACCAAAAATTAAAACCACCTATCAAGTTAACAAATACTCAAATCTAACCACATGCATGATGATAGAATTAAATAATACATCCACTGAAGGTCGGGCACCCTCGAAGAGCGCTTCGTTCCGAGCCTTCCACATGAGGAAGACACTGCCGTACAGGGCGAGCGTCCACCTCCTCCTCTCGCGAGCATGCACACGCCGGTCCCTGCTCAACCACTTGAGGCCGGCTCTCAAAGTGGTAACTTGTCTCCTCCACTTCACTTCGTCTCTAACCCAGTCCCACACATGCTTCGTGAACGGGCAACCAAAATAGAGATGGTCTCTCGTTTCGGCCGCGCCTACACACAACATCCACTCAACCGGGCCTTCATAGTTTCTCCACCTGTCCAGTGTAAGCAGTCTGTTCCTTAGGGCAATCCACATCCTGAACGAATGTTTCTGTGGCACCCAAGGACTCCACAGCTTCTTGTAGACAAAATGGACCGGTGCTGTGGTGGCAGCAAGCCAGTACATCTTACCCACTCGAAGCTTCCCCATCTCCGAGCACGAAGCGAGAGAGGTGATGAGGTCCCCTCCAATCCGTGCTCGGACTCTATCTCTTGCACGCATAAATGTCTTTCCACACTATAGAGGCGCTGTAGTTCACCTCTACATCCCAGCAAGAAGAGTTCTATAGGTAAATGGCATTAATCCACTTAATCCACAGCGACTTCTTCTCCTGATGCACATCCCATAACACTCCACACAGGGCTACATCGTTCAGGAGATCCAATCCCCTAAGTCCCAGGCCGCCCTGTTCCTTAGGTAGAATGACCTCCTCCCAACGAACTGCACCCCTCGTCGTTCCCCAAAGGAACTTCCGGATCATGCGTTCTACCCTGTCCACCACTCCCTTGGGAATCTTCACCATGGCGATCCAGAAGTTCATTACCCCATACAGGACTGACCGGATGAGTTCCAGTCGGCCTGCATAGGACAACAAATGTGTGGACCAGCCCCTGATGAGGTTCGCCACCTATGTAATAAGAGGTTCAAAGGCATACTCACGAAGTTTACTCCCCTGCAGCGGTACTCCCAAATAGCGCACAGGGAAGGTGCCCTCCTGAAAAGGCAACACTTCGCGAATCCTCTGTTCGTCTGCCACTGGAATCCCAGCCATAAACAAATGAGATTTCTCCGGACTAACCTCCAGACCTGACATTCTGGCGAACTGATCAAGTGCCCTAGCGACCACTTCTACAGAGGTGCGGTTGCCATAAGCAAAAATAATCAAGTCGTCCGCGAATGCTAGGTGAGTAACTCCAACTTTAGCACACAACTGAGAGTGGTGCTTGTATTTCTCCTCCGTCGTGAGTCTCCTGAATAGACAGGAAAAGTAATCCATGCAGAGCACAAAGAGCAGGGAGGACAGGGGATCACCTTGACGCAAGCCACGCTTGCCGTCGAAGTAACCCTCCGGAGCACCGTTGACTAGGATGGAGAATGAAGTGGTAGTGACGCACTCCATAATCCATTCTATCATACGCTGAGGAAACCTCAGCCCTGCTAGAACTCCACGTGGAAAACCCCAGTCCACTGAGTCATAGGCTTTCTTTATATCCACCTTCACAGCCATTCTCCTGCTCATCCGATTCCTTGCCCAGCCATAGTTTTTCACTATCTCCTGAGCAAGCATCACACAGTCTCTCATCTTGCGATTCTGCACAAAACCAAAGTGATTTTCTGCCACCAAATCATCCATCAACCCTGCCATACGTCCCACAATAACCCTAGAGATAATCTTGTAAATTACATTGCAGCACGAGATCGGACGGAAGTCTCGCACAGTGGGATCGTGCTTCCCTTTCGGGATGAGTGTAATAAACGTGGCGTTCATTTGTCTCAACAGCTGCCCAGATTGAAAGAACTCCTGGACGGCGGCCACAACATCCGAACCAACCACATCCCACGCATCTCGAAAGAAGATGGCCGTGTACCCATCCGGCCCAGGGGATTTATCTCCGTTCATCTTCCACACCACCTCCTTAATCTCCTCGGCTGTAATAGGTGCAACAAGCTCTAGGGCCTGCTGATCAGATAGCAAGGTGCCCCACTCGAACACACTATCATCTATCTCAACACACTGTCCTGCAGTACCCAACAAGTCTCTGTAGTACGTAAGGAATTCATCCACCACCTCATCACGGGAAGAAGTACGCCCGAATTCGGTACGAATGGATGAGATGACATTCCTCACGCTGTTCGACTTAATCTTCTTATAGAAAAACTTTGTGGGTTTATCCTGATTAATCAAGTACTCACCCCTGGTCATCTGAGAGAAGAAAAGGTGTTCGGCGTGACATAGGAAATCAACTTTCTTTGCTGCCTCATGGACCCTCTCCCATTTCTCAGCATTGCCCGGATCAGCCTGGCTATCCAGCTGGAGTCTGTCGAGTTCCACTCTAGCTCTCTCTGCTCTTTCAGCTATGTGGCTAAAATCTCTCTTGCCAAGCAGACGTAACTTTGGCTTGAGTAGTTTCAGCCGACGACATAAACTGAATTGAGCGGTGCCCCAAATTTGTGAGTCCCAAGTCTCACTCACAACCTCCATAAAACTACTGCTCTTACTCCACATGTTCACATATCTGAACGGTTTCCCCTTTGACTGCTCCGCATTAAGCACTGTTGCTAGTGCGGGGCAGTGATTCGAGGTGGCCCCCATGGGCAGGAACTCGGCCTCCACAACCCCCGACCTGGTATCCCAGTTCAAGTTCACCAGTACCCTGTCAATACGACTCCATGTCCTGCCATTAGTCCAGGTGAAGAAGCACCCTTTAGACTTGGCATCATCCAAACCCAATTTAACACACATTTCCTCAAAATCCACCCTTTTCCAGTTCCTATGAGAAGGAACGATCTCAGATCGCTCATCCGGTCTCCTAACACAGTTAAAGTCGCCCAGGAGGATCCAGGGAGAGTTAACTGCTAGAACAGCCGATGAGAGATGTGACCATAGCCTACGCCTGTCAACTACGCCACTATGGGCGTAAACTACACTGATGCGGAACTCCTGTTGAGAAATCAAACAGCAAACCAATCCAGAAATACACTGCTCGTGGAGCACAACATTACTAAGAGCAAGCAAGGTGGAATCCCACGCAACCACAATCTGCCCCCCATCAACAATATCAAAATTATTAACAACATTCCATCCTGGAACAATTCTACCCACTATGTCGAACACATTATCCACAGACAATCTAGTTTCTAGAAAACGAATCAGACACACATTATGCTTGCGAACTAACCTGCGGGCTGCTCGCTGTGCGCGAGAGGCTGAAAGCCGTCGCACATTCCACGTGAGTAACTTCATTGACGAACATTGGGGGAAGAGCCCCCACCTCGTCCCGGTCCATTCCCTTGATCCGGCGGCTCCCGGATGATGATTCCAGTGCCGCGCTTTCTTCCATCAGCTCTCGGTGGTACACTAGGTAGAGGGGAGCATCCCGTTCGCCCAACGGCCTCCTCATTCTCATCCTCTGTCTCCGACGCCCAAGTTTTCCCAGTGTTTACTTGAGTGGGTTGTTTTCCTTCCCATCTGTTGATCCTAGAATCATCAGGATCCAAAGGATCGAGGATTTGATATCTCCCCGATGAAACTACAGTGTTCGGTTGCTTAACAGGTGGGGCAGCCGTGACCTTCTTCTTCCTGCTTCTGCTTCTCGCCTTCTTTTTCTTATTCAATCCAACCTGTTGAAAACCTTCTTCATCCACACCGTTCTCAGCGTGTGTGGCCTGGACAGGCATCTCCTTCTCCCCATTATTCCTCTCTTCCCCTTCATCACAATCTCCTACCAGATGACCAAACTTTCTGCACTTTATACAATACGCTGGGAGACGTTCATACAGTACAGTTTGGGTATAGTTGGCACCTCGATAGTTGAAGGTAACCTCCTTGGGCAGTTCCAACGATACATCAATATCCACACGCACTCGAACATACGATACCCGATCGGCCTTCACCGAGATATCATCTACCATAATAGGTCGACCGACCAAAGAGGCAATCTTACTGATGTGATTTTTCGTCCACAATTCCAAAGGAAAGGATGGAAGACGTATCCAAACTGGAACGTGGGAGATTTCCCGATCATCGAACTGAAAGGCTCTTGGGAGCCTCTCTAGCATGAGATACCTCTCCCATATAGAGTGTGGGGCTTTATCAAGAACCCTATTGACATCCTCCTCCGAGCAGAGACGGAAAATAATCCACCCCGACTGATGCATGATGAGTGTGTACTTAATGACCCAGGACCTGCATATGGCGTGGCGAGCCTGCATCCCTGGAAAACGTCCCGAAAAGTATCCAACCAGAGTGAACTTCCATGCATCTGAGTCATCTTTCGGATCTAGATAGGCCACTCCATCGCAGGGTGCGATGTATTCGAGTTTTCTATCCGGATCAATGTTGTTCTTGTTGACAAACTTGGAGTAGTCTATCGGTTCCTTGGGAGTGGAACCCTTCCCCGATCCACCTTGTCCCCTGCGCTGATTCGTACCGCCCGCCTGTCTGGGCCCTGCCGAGGAACCCTCACCCATGGTCACATCACCCGGCTCCTGCCGAGAGCTGCCGCCCGATGCCTGCCGAGAATTTACGCTCAGCATCTGCCGAGAGGTGCCGCCCACGCCAGGTGCGTTCTGCCGAGGCGGGGAGCCATGGTTGCGCCTGGACTCCTCCTGCCGAGTGGCTACCAGTGCCTGCCGAAATCCCATGTCATCCTGCCGAGAAGCCTCGGCGCTACCACGACCCGCCCCAATCTGCCGAGAAAGGTCGGCGGTTTCACCATCCCGCTGAGATCCAGCGCCTGGCCTGGGGATATCACCTGCCTGCCGAGAAGGCGAAGATGCGGGTGAGTCCACCTCCAGCCTGCACCGAGAGCCCGACGAGGTACTACGCCTCCCGTCTGCCGACACCTTCCGCCTAGGGCTAGGGTTACGGACGATGGGGGCGTCGGGGGTAGAACTTTCCATGGCTGTATCAACAAGGCCCCATGTGGGGCTGTCGGACGCAGTGCCATCCGGAGTGTCCACCAGACAAGCGCCATGGCATCCACGTCCTCCTCCGTTTCCATCTCCGTTCGTTCGGCCACGATGGCCCGTGCCAAGGCGGCGCCGTCATCCAGCGATGGATTGTCCACCAAGACAGCTTTCTTCCGTGCTTTCTTCCTCTCGATCTCCTTCGTCCGGTCCTTCTCCGACTTGAACGAGTCGTCCTCCACATGCAAATCCGGCAGCGCCCTTGTAGGCATCCTGCTTCTAGATTTCTTGCCCATCAAGAAAAGTCTAGGTGGCGAGCATGAATGGAGAAAAACCCTCTAACACCGCCGTGGGGAGCGGTGCGATCAGTCGGGCGTTGACAGCGAGGAGCGCCGGCAACAAGGGAAGAAGCGGCGAAGATGTGCGGCGGTAGAAGATGGTCGACGACGGGCTGAGGGCGAGAGGCGCCGCCAGCCGCGAGTTTCGGGAGAGAAAAGTTGAGAGCGAAATTTCGCCCCCTAGGGTTTCCGAAATTTCGTTGCGCGAACAATGACTCAACTTGACATACTAATTGTTCGTCTAACTTGGGTATAGGGGCAAAAGACTAATCAAACTATCTAGTAGCCAGTTCCCTCCGAAGTTTTCCTCAGGATAGATGGAGCTCTAGTGCGAGTTCTATCGCATAAAGCCAATGATTAAAGGCATCAGGGGCGCAACACCCTCGACCTATTCTCAAACTTTGAATAGGTAGGATGGTGCGACTGCTCCATTAAGCCTCGCCTGGAGAATTGTGAGCTCCAAGTGGGCCATTTTTAGTAAGCAAAACTGGAGATGCATGATGAATAGGAAATCTACAGCTGGAAATGTCTCAACTCGAGGTAGGGTTCAGCAGCCGAAAGAATACTGCACATCGCGTGGTGTCCGTTGTGCCCCCGACAGCCCTTGAAAATTCGGAGAATCGAGTACTTTCCATGCCCGATCGTACTCATAACCGCAACAAGTCTCCAAGGTGAACAACCTCTGGTCGATGGAACAATGTAGGCAAGGAAAGTTGGCAAAATAGATCTGTAACCTCGAGAAAATGATTGGATCTGAGGGCTGGGCACAGGGTCCCAGTCCCGAACCCATCGGCTATCGGCGAACTGCTCGAGCTGCTAGTGTGGTGAGAACAGGTCGTCGCGTGCCAGCCGGGGGATGGACATGGAATTGCTACCTCGGGGGCCTTCCCCAGGCATTGAACAGTCGACTCGGAACTAGTACGGATAAGAGGAATCCAATTGTTTAATTAAAACAAAGCATTGTGATGGTCCCTGCGGATGCTCACGCAATATGATTTCTACCCAGTGCCTTGAATGTCAAATTGAAAAAATTCAACCAAGCACTGTAAATGGCGCGAGTAACTATGACTCTCTTAAGGTAGTCAAATGTCTCGTCAACTAATTAGTGATGCGCATGAATGGATTAATGAGATTCCCACAGTCCCTGTCTACTATCCAGCGAAACCACAACCTAGGGAATGGGCTTGGCGGAATCAGTAGGGAAAGAAGACCCTGTTAAGCTTGACTCTAGTCCGACTTTGTGAAATGACTTGAGAGGTGTAGGATAAGTGGAAGCCGAAAGGCGAAAGTGAAATACCACTATTTTTAACATTATTTTACTTATTCCGTGAATCAGAGGCGGGGCATCGCCCCTCTTTTTGGACCCAAGGCTCGCCCCAGCGGGCCAATCCGGGCAGAAGATATTTTCAAGTGGGGAGTTTGGTTGGGGCGGCTCATCTGTTAAAAGATAACGCATGTGTCCTAAGATGAGCTCAACGAGAATAGAAATCTTGTGTGGAATAGAAGGGTAAAAGCTCGTTTGATTCTATTTTCCAATACGAATATGAACTGTGGAAGCGTGGCCTAATGATCCTTTAGACCTTCAAAATTTGAAGCTAGAGGTGTCAGAAAAGTTACCACAGGGATAACTGTCTTGTGGCAGCAAAGCGTTCATAACGACGTTGCTTATTGATCCTTTGACGGTTATTCCTACACTGTGAAGCAGAATTCACCAAGTGTTGGATTGTTCACCCACCAATAGGGGACGTGAGCTGGGTTTAGACTTTCGTGAGATAGGTTAGTTTTACCCTACTAATGATGGTGTCGCAATAGTAATTCAACCTAGTATGAGAGAAACTGTTGATTCTCACAATTGGTCATCGCGCTTGGTTGAAAAGCCAGTGTCGCAAAGCTACCATGCGCTGTATTATGACGGAACGCCTCTAAGTCAGAATCCGAGTTAGAAGCGATGCATGCGCCTACCGTCTGCTCCCCGACCTGCAGTAGGGGCCCCCGGGCCACCAAGGGCATATATCGTTGGCCAAGCCTCCATGGCGGATGAGCCGCGTGGGCCGTCTCGAAGTATAATTCCAATCGAGTGGCGGGTAGAATCCATTGCAGATGACTTAAATATCGAATAGTATCTCGGGAGAACGCACAAGTACAAAGTCGTGGACAATCCCAAGAACCACCCGTGAGCAATCCTAGGTAACGGGCGTGGGCAAGCTGTGGCCATGGGCCATGGCATGGGCAAGCATAGGCTTGGCACAGGCAAGCCGTGGCCCTTGCATGGGCCATAGTATGGGCAATCCAAGGCAATGGGCGTATGGGCAAGCCGTGGCCTTGGCATGGGCCATGGCATGGACAAGCGTGTGCATGGGCAACTACCGTGGGCAAGCATTCGCAACGGGCATGGGCAACCAGCCCTTGGTCAACCAAGTAGGCAATCCTAGGAAAGAGGCGTGGGCAACCCCCATGGGCAATCTTAGCCAACAGGAGTGGGCAAGAGTGGCCTTGGCATGGGTAAGCCATGGCCCTTGCATGGGCCACGGCATGGGCAATCCTAGGCAATGGGCATGTGGGCAAGCCGTGGCCTTGGAATGGGCAAGCGTGTGCATGGGCAACCCCCATGGGCAATAGTGCACAACGAGCGTGGGCAGCCAACCCTTGGGCAACCCCCGTGGGCAATCCTAGCCAACAAGATTGGGCAACCGTGGGCATGGGTCAGGGCATGGGAAAGCGTGTCCTTGGCACGGGCAAGCCGTGACCCTTGCATGGGCCACAGCATGGGCAAGCATGTGCATAGGCATTCGTGGGCAACCCTGTGGGCAATCCAAGGCAATGGCCATGGGAAACCATGGGCTTGGGCCATGGCATTGGCTATTCTAGGCAACGGCCATGGGCAAGCCATAGGCATGGGCCATACAAGCGTGGCCTGTGCATGGGCAACCCATGACAACGGGCGTGGGCATACGTGGGCGACTCCCATGAGCAATCTTGGGCAACGGGCATGGGTAACCATCGGCATGCCCAAGCATCCGTCGTGGACAATCCTAGAAAAGGGCATGGGGAATCCCCGTGGGCAACCCAAAGAGGTTCGGCATGGGCAATCCTAGAGCAACCTTAGGCAGCCATTGGCAATCCGACGAGGTTCTTACTGGGCAACCTCTGACACCCGGCAAGGGCAATTCGAGGCAACCATGGGCAGCCCGATGGGGTTCTTCCTAGGCAACCGTGGGCAACCTTAGGCAGCCATGGGCAACCCGAAGAGGTTTGGCATGGGCAATCCTAGGGAACCCCTGTGGGAAATCTTGGGCAACCGTGGGCAACCATGGGCAGCCATAGGCAACCCGATGAGATTCTTCCTAGGCAACCCCCGGCATGGGCAATCCGAGGCAACAGGTTTGGGTAATCCTAGGCAACCCAACGAGGTTCTTCCTAGGCAACCCCCAACAATCCTAGGCAACGGGCGTGCACGGATAAACTATTAAAAATGAATTCAAATCTCAAAAGTTAAATCTGACTTAAAAAAGAATTCATTGCGCGATTTTGGTGGAGCGTTCAATCACAATCGAAATGTGGGCACGTTCGATGTCGCCCGACATATTGAATGTGCAGAAATAAAAAAATTATTAAAAAAATTGGAATCTCGAAACTAAATTCTAACTTAAAAAATGATCTCCTTGCACGATTTTGGTGGGGCGTGCAAAGTTTCATGCCGAACGGACGTCCGAATCGATTAGTACCAAAAACCTTGTCTCCCAAGGAATTTCAATATCTACTGCTGTCACTTGGATCTCGCCTAAAAATACATACGGGTGCTTAATCAAGGGGTTGGCAAGGGTGATGTGTAGACACGTGGGCACCAGTTTCAAAGCACCAAGTCCACGGGTAGGCACGCAGATGTGCCCCATTTGGGTCTCCAGTCGGGCACTTTTCCTGTGATTGTTGGCGAGTTCCCGATGGCACTTTCATTGTGAAAATTTTTGGGAAGATTTCTCCGACGTGCCCCGACACCCGACGTGGGCATCCCTCGATATGTCCTGACACC